>JAXDDX010000011.1:5190000-5790000 GCA_034670405.1 Hoplostethus atlanticus | reverse complement strand
GAGTGCCTGGTGATTCTTATCTCATCATGGTGACAGAGGACATTGTTAATATTTGCAGCCGGTACTTCTTAGTTTTACAGAAGTGGGCAGCAAATACATAAATACATAGTACAAAATAGTTAAACTCTTTGAGTTGTTCTGTTTTCTACTCCATACACCAGCAGTATCGTCTTCACTTTACATTTCTGGTCATTTCGGGGTCACTGAATCATGACAAATCACTATTACGTATTTGAGTACTTTATAGCCATTTTCCGAAGCTATGCTACAGTACATTGATTCTCTGATTGATTAAGGAAATATAGTGATGAATAACTTATATGTCAATAACTTTGACATATAACTTTGCATATAAGGTAATATAGCCTTAGAAACAAGACAATGGGAAAGTATCATGTTTTTGGAGGCAGGAAAGTTTTTATTTACATTAAAACACTATCATGAAGTGGAAAATTAAAAAAAAAATGTTATGTGTAGGATTTTCACTAAAATGTATAAAGTAAAATAAAATGTGATATCAACCATCAGTGCTATGTTCTACAGCCCCTGTGAGCTGCTTTCTATCAGCAGAATTTATTTTCTCTGTTCTGTTTTGAAGCTGATCTACAGGAAAGAAGTTCTGAAGCAGTCTTTAGCAAGTTGTACCCCAAATCCCAATCGAACACGTTAGCTTTTGTATCAAGTGCAACCATGTGACATTAGCTTAATCATGTTTGTTCCAGGGCTGGGTCCAATGCACTTTCAATTCAGCCAATTCAAAAATTGGATTTTCTTCAAAATCGACAAACTTTGAGTGTGAGTAGGTTGGACCAGACTGACAATGAATGCTCTTTCATGTGTAAGTGAATTGCAGTTTCCATTTATGGTTTAAATGGAATTGGAAGTAAATTGACCCCAGGCCTCATTTGTTTTGTGCACTGATGGCCGACATTTTTGTTTTGTTGATTTTTATTATTTTGTAGCTGATGTTTATTCATAAGCCAAAGACTTTGTGTAAATATGTCTATATGGATAAAGCACATTGTTTGTATTTATTGTTTGTTTACTTGCGTTGCTTATAAGAACAATCATTCTTCATTCCATGTTTACTCTACCACCAGCGTTTCTTAAACTATGGGTCGGGACGCGAAATGGGTTGCAAGCCTGTTTCCGGTGGGTCCCTCAGAGTATTAGTGTGTTTAATGAGCCTGGGTCCCGGTGGAAGGGACTACATCTACTCACTTTGGGTCCAGGCAGAAAACAAGTTTAAGAACCCCTGATTGAAGCTGTATATTAAAGCATTAGATGTAGTTTTTGAACATTTAGGTGGAATTCAATAGTAGTATCTTGTTTTTCACTTATGAATCTCTGTGATGTTACTGTGGTTTATTTGTGTAAAAGCCCATCGCTCTGCTTGTGGACTGTAGAACGTCAGTTAGCCTCAACATCAGTGCGTTTACATGCACACAGTATTCTGGATAATAGTTCATATCCCTCTTATGGTTTTATTAGGGATACGCTGTTTATCTGCGTCTTCATACCCCGCTCACCAATATCCCTGAATACACACTGACTGGTGATGCAAACAGGCTTAGTGAGCGAAAAATGCAAGAGTATGAAACAAAACATTTATTGTGCCTAATCGTTTGAATTTCCTTGTTGATACAAGCATTTGACAGCATTTTAACCACATCTTAGACTGCAAACAGGGCTTTGTTGAATACGTTCTCATGGATGATCAATGTTTTGAATACGTTTTGGACCATGACTCAATGTGTTTTGTTAAGCAAAACTCTTCACAAAGTCTTAGTGAGGCTTTACAGGATTATTGAACACCAGAAGTGTTTCTGTTATGCACAGACTGGTTCTAAAATTTTTTATTGTAAATAAACACCAGAGGTTCTACTTAAGTTGAAACACTAGTGGTTCCACTGTTAAAGGTGTTACTGTAAATAGACTATCACTGGTACACTAAAAGGTTCTATTGTTGGAGTAACAGTAGAGGTTTTACTGAAAGATGAAACGTCCGAACATCAGTTCTGTTGTAGATAAAACATCAGAGATTGTACTCCTACAAGATTGAACCCCAAAAGCTGATATTGCTTATTGAGCATTGGAAGGTTTTACTGCCGGCTATTCTGTTTTTATCTCTGCAGATTTCTGGTCCGACCCAAAGAATAGAGAGAAAAGTCTGAGGAATACTTGTTAATGCCATAGTACTGAGTTAATGTAGCTGGACAACATTGCTTATAGTGAACAGGGGAGTTTTGCAAATCAGACAAAGATCATGTAGATAGTGTAATGACAAAACAAATAATTAATTGTTGGCAATGTTGCCCATCTACATTGCTTCATAATGTTACACATCCAGCCAATGGAGAGACTAGTGAAGCAGTCTAGAGGATGTTACCATAAATGATTACATGCATCCTCCTTGTCAACTACAGACTTTAAGGAAAAAGTGAGGGGAGATACTGTGGACCTGCCCACCATTCCTCATTATTAAATCCAAGCAAATGTCCATCAAGAATAGTGAAGTGAATGAAGCTGGTATCTGGATGGGAGGTCGGAATATAAAGTTGATATTCATGGTTCATAATTATTCTTGTCTGTAATGTTTGGCGTCTTTGCTGTAATAAAGAGAACTTCTTTAATTAAAACATGTTTGTTCTCTGTGTGGCTCACTATCAAAATGGGTTAGATAGATAGATAGATAGACAGACAGAAAAGTATGAGTAAAAAAAGTAGTGTACTATCTCAAGAAAGCATCATAATTATAATGTATACTTTATTAATATAATTAATAATGGCTCACATAGTAAAGACTACACAGTTTGATGTTCAACTGGAGTTTATAGATTATATGAAGTATGAAGAGTCAATAAACTCTCTAAAACTCTAAAAAGAGAAAATGAAGCTAATAAATTGGCCTACAATTATTGCAAATGGAAGGATCCAAACTACACTACATGGCCAAAAGTATGTGGACACCTGCTCGTTGAACATCTCATTCCAAAATCATGGGCATTAATATGGAGTTGGTCCCTACAACACGATTTTTACGGTCCGTTCTGTGAGCTTGTGTGGCCGACCGCTTTGTCTATGGAGATGGCTGTATGCTTGTTTCAACCTTTAACACACTGAGCTACCCGACCACTTTGGAGGAAGGGACTTTTAGCCTGCCTGGTGAAGGATCTATTGCAACTTGTTAACAACTCTCTCATCTGACTTTGGCATTGCATGGCTGTATTTCTGGGACAGTCGTATGGATATACTGAATATTCCATTTTCATGAAAAAAAAACTCAGCTTCTCTCAACAGGACACTCTTATCTAACTGATAATTAACTCATATGACACGTTCCTCATGCCAACAGTGACACTAAACCACATGAATCAGAACAGCCCCATCGATCACACGGTTCTAAATCAATCCCACCGCCCGTCACTGCTTCATCCGCCAAGACTTCAGATGAGATCTTTTCCTACGATGTAACGCTTTCTCTAACTTATCACACTTTTGATGTTTCTCATTAGCAGGACATTGTGTTTGCCATTGTGTTGTCGAGAAGTCATTAGATGGTCTTTAATTTGTTTTCCCTCATTAACTGGTTTTCTTTAGTTGTCGATCCTGTGAGAGGGAATGAGCTCCCAGGTTGTTGAGGGGAGAGGAGGCAGACAGGGAGAGCAATGACAGGTGTGAACGGTCCGTGTGTTTGTGTGTTCAACTTTGAGCTATGGAAGCAGCTCAGGGAGCAAGCAACACCTCAGCCATTCACACCTCTAATAAGGCAGCTGTCGAGTTGCATCACATCTTTTTTTCTCTCTTTTTTTCAGCCGCTCACCTTACAGATGATAACCAAATCGGCTTTCCACATTGAAACAAACAGTTTGTATATCCACGATCCTGAAGGTCAACAAAACTTGTCAGCATTACAGAAACCGTATTAAATGTAAAAGCGTTAAAACCACAACTAAATAAAAGAATAACTAAACAGAATAGAATTATAGAATTGTATCTCCATCACCTTTATCACCATTTATTTTCATATTTCTTACTTATAGAAGGCACCTTGTCAATGTATGCATTATTTTTCTCTAACTCGTTAATAGAGATGATGGTCAGAACTGCAGCCGAATGTCGACTGCATTCCTTAGAAGGCAGACTAAAACCACAGATCGATCAGTTCATCCTCTTCACCCCACAACTCAATATCAAAGCTCTAGAACTGTTCATTTGAAACTGTAGTCTATAATAAAATGATCTATGTTGGCAACAAAATATAAAACAAATGAAACGTAATTAAGAGTAAAAAAGGTTCAACTCGTGATAGCTCAAAGTCATATTTTCTGATGTGTTTCAGTACAGACAGGTATCATTTGGGGATTTCACATCCTTTGAATACCTTGCTACTATTTTGAAATGTACCCCTCAATTTTTACTTTTGATCGTATATAGAGCACCGAAATGGTCTAACAATTTCTTTGATGACTTTGTTGAACTACTGTCCAAAATCTCCACAGACTTTGACTGTCTAGTTACATCAGATGATTTCAATATCCACAATGACAACCATGCCAAAGGGCTGAATAGCATAACTGGGGGCATACCCTGGACTTTATCACTAGGGGTCTAAATGTCACTAAAGTTGCTACCATTGATGTCATATATGATCATTTCTGTGTTTTCTTTGACATGCAGAAATGCAAGTCAAGACGAAAAAAGCTACAGTGATAATACTGCTGCAGCTTTTATGAAAGAAATATGTATGTCAACAATTCTCACTGCAGCTACTATTAACATACATGTGTAGTTAAGCTCAGGTTCCATCAGGTCAAGAGTTATAGATTATAATATAGTGAATTTAAGTGTTAGTGCACCATTCATTTTTTCTACGCATATAACAAATATCCTTAATTCCTGAAAATCTTAAGGCTACTTCTCATCTTTAGCTCTGATCAGGAAGGACAAAAACAGTGAGGAAACATTAACAGGAAACATTGTGTTTAATTATATTGAATTTGTAAATAAGACAAAGGCAAAAATGTTGAATACATTTCAATTACATTTTATTACTAAAAAATGCAAAAACTCCCAAGCAAAACAAGATCTAGGTCTCGTTACAGTCATTACATGTTGCATACTGTATGTTGCTGCTGAAATTACTTTAACCAATTTCATTACATTACATACATAAACATTTATTAACAGCATGAGAGATAGGTTTGGCGTAGACTCCAAGAGGTATCCAGTGTTAGGGTGAAGCTCCCTGGGTGCAGATAGGCGACAGCAGAACCCCCCGGGCTGAAGATCTGACCCTTCTGGATATCTGATGGAGCCGTGATGCTGGTGGTGGCGGGGGAGGAGGTGGTGGTGCGTCAGACTGGAGTGGTTTAGGCAGCTGAAATGACAGAAACACGGAAGCAGCTGAGGGGATACAAATAGAGGATTAGTGATTAGTTTCTGGAGAGGGAGGAAGGGGTGGAGAAAGCCTAGCATGGGCTAGGATGGTTGGATGATGCAGAGCTGGGGGCGTGCTTGTACCTGCTGACAAGATATGAATGAGGAAGGTAGCTTTCCTGATTGAACTTGCTAAGCTTCATTTCAGTCACGAGAGGCTAGGATTACAATTATAAACATTAACAGCATGAGAAATGAGCATAGGTTTGATGTAGACTCCAAGAGGTATCCAGCGATAGGGTGAAGCTCCCTGGGGCAGGTAGGAGACAGGAGAACCCCCCAAAACGATGGGGAATGTGGTGAGGAGCAGGTGAAGGGAGGGAGGAGGGAGATCTGATCTGGACCTGAACTGACTGACTAGGCTAGCTGGCCGCAGCGGACCACCGTTGCCACCTGCCGGAGCTGGCCGAGCTGGCCTCCTTAACTAGGCTGGTGCTGGTGAGGAATGATGGGGAACTAATTAAGCTGAGCTGACCGACTAGGCTAGCTGCCTGCATCGAGCCAGCGTTACCAAACTGGCCGGAGCTGGGCAAGTTTGGCCTCTAGCTAGCCAGCCACGGCGGACCGGCTTTACCTGCTCCCGAAGCTGGCCTCCTAAGAAAGGCTAAATCTGGTGGGAAATGTTGGGCGCTCAATTGACCTGCACTGACCGGCTAGACTAGCTGGCCACGGCGGACCAGCGGTACCAATCTGGCCGAAGCTGGGCGAGTTTGGCCTCTAGCTAGCAGGGCTGAGCAGCCCACCCTAGCAACCACTTAGTACACCTTAACCATCTAGTATACCCTAGCAACCACATAGTAGCATCCTAGCAACCACGTAGTACACCTTAGCGACCACATTGCGACTACTACTTCTGCTTCCACTGATGCTACAACTAATCCCACTGCTGCTATTCTGCTTTCACTACTTCTGCTACTACTTGTGATTCTACTGCTGCTACTACTGCTGCTATTAATTCTGCTTTTACTACTTCTCTTGTACTGCTGCTACTACTGCTGCTATTACTTCTACTTTTACTACTTCTACCACCGCCACAACTTCTGCTATTACTACTTAACACATTCTTTCTAATGAATTAAACTGACTAGTCAATGGTAATCAATGGTAAACATCAGGTTTTGGGTCAGTCCCTTAGAATCAAAGAACACTCACCATTTTGCATCGATGTTCAACAATCATACAGGAAGGGATCCATCGTAGAATAGCGGAGATACCAAATTCTCCACTGACAGCAGCCTCGATAGACCATAATGCAAAGCTGCCACAAGACATGTTGCATTTTTAGTAAGGGCCATGAACATGAGCTTTCTCCACCTACACGTGTAACCCACAACTGAAATACAACAAGTTCAGACACATTCTCTGTGGGTTGTCATTCTGGGAAACGTAGGCGTTACAAGTTTAGGGTTGTAGTATTGGAATAGGAGGATTCCAGTACTACAACTACTTGTGGGCTCACACAGTCTTTACCTCTTGCACATTCAGACCAGACTTGGCCAACTGCTTCCGTGTGTCGTCGAAATCCATTTTCCTTGAAGGAGGGGATTTGGAAAGCACAAAACGCAATGGATTATATTAAAGTTCTGAAGATATATAATATATAATATCTATATGCTCTCTAGGAGCTAGAAATACTTTCTCTGACAACTTTGCTGTTTTCTTCAAAAAGTTTAATTTGCATCATTATTTACAACAGATGGTTGATAGCAGTGCTTCAAAGAGGCAAAAAATACTGAACCACATTGATAAAGCAGGAAAATAACAAAATTATATAAATAGTTCAAACCTTTCAAAACCTTGCATTTAGAAAAGAAAGTTTACAATTGGTTTCTAGATAAAACAAATATAGAAATGAAATATTAAGCTTAATATGCGAATGATTTCTACAAACACAAGTGATCTGTAGAACGCTGCAATACTAAACAGCAATGAAACACCAAAAAATACATTCATTTTCACTATCCTGCATGCTATCTGAAGATCTTATAAAATAATGTTTTACAAAGAAAAGTGAAACAACAAAAACATGGTCAAGAGCGGAAAATAGTTCCATTTAAAGTAGGTATATATTATATATTTATATATGTATATTTCTGTACAAATACTGAATATTTGGCATTATATTCATCCTCATTATTGATATATATCTAACAATTCAAAATAGTTTTAAGCTAAACATCTAACTTTATGCTATCAAATTTTTCTCATATCCCATTCCAAAACCCACAAGAGGCCTTTTATCATTTCTACCCACAGCCACAACACAAGACATTTCTCCACCAAAGGCAAACAAAATTGTGACTGCTCTCTCCCCTCATAAAACATTTAAAAAGAACAGCGCACAGGTGTAGGAACATTTCTCTTCCCAGGGAGGCTTGCATTAGCTTCTAAACAAACAATGCACATTTGGACAATGTAGGCACGTGCCCTATATTCCGAGTTGACTTATGAATTTTGCGTCTTGGGAATGCTGCAGAGAGTGTCGGTACTGTAAAGGTAGAGTCAACGGTACCGCCACTGACTGCAGTGTAGGTACTGATTCAGATTGATGAAAGCCCATAATACTTTACATGGGCATTGTAGGTGGGCCGTGTTGCCTTCAGTAGGGCTGGGGTTTGGCAAATGAGACAAAATCAACCTGAATAACATAAAAGGACATACGGATAAAAAAAAAGAAAAGTGACACAATATTATTGATCATCACTGTTAGCAATAGTGCCCATCTACATTGCCTGTTTATCGTGGCCTAAAGGACACAAATATCTGTTAAGCAGCTCAACAGTGTTGTAATGCTGCTTGGATTTGGGTTTGTAGGAAGCCTACAGAGCACGACGAGTCCACCATCCGAATGAAGCTTATTGCTAGAGGAGCAGCCCAGTATTCATGTCAGCATCATATCAAATATGGTCCATAATTACTCAGTCCACTGTGACTGAGAATGACTGATATTTGGTTTGTGACAGCATTGGTCTAACCTACATCTTTAAAAGTCACACGCTTTATGAGAAGAGAGAACAAGCAATAGAAAGACATCTTTGCAGTGCAACTGCATCAGAAACAAGGAGAAAAGGTTTCCAAGAAGATTTCATTGGGTCTTATTTGAAACGACTTGTAGAGAGATCCTCAAGGTAAATTTAGGGAAATTAAATTTCAGGGCTCCATCTTGAGGATATATTATGTCACTGCTGACGTGTGTGTGTGTGTGTGTGTGTGTGTGTGCGTGCGTGCGCATGCACACATTTGATGCTTTTGGTGTGTGCTGATTGTCAGAATAAACAAAAAGAAAAATTGCAAATTTAAGAAAAGCACAAGGAGAGAGATCGATTCATTTCAGCACCTGTACTGACTTCGCTGAGGTTTATCTGTAGGACAACTATCAAACAGCCATGTTAGTCAAAAATACGGTGCCACAAACTGTGTCGTAAAAAGCGTTGAATGAATATCTTGATTCAGTAGTGACTAAAACAGGAGCAAAGAAATCCAACCCCTATCGAAAGGGCTTGCAACCGATATCCACGTGAATCATTTCCTAAATTAGACAACTCTTTTAGTTATTTTCAGTGAACATACAATACATCTGGAAATGAAGTGATCACGGACACACTGTATCTGGATAACTTAGCGTTGGTGTGGCATGCATAGATGATGATGACATCAAAGGTTCCACACGTCTTTGCTCCCAAGCCAGTACCGTACTAGCTAGTAGCAACCATCCCGGCACCATGAACACTACGCTTTTAGTGTGATCTGCACTGGGGGCCTTCGAGCTGTGCAGGTACTGCTGCATAGTGCACGGGCGTGACAAAGTAGCTCCTAGAGAAACTAGAAGTACCGTGTTCGCGAAACACTTGAAACTGTGAGGTAAAATAGCTGTATGTGTGCGTGCCGTGTCGTTGTATGAAACGCTATTGCACTTTTTAGCTGGTCAAGTTTTCTCAGTCTGTCAGTTTCTATAGATGAGATGGCCGAAAAGGCGTTACAAAAATGTGACAAGATTACAATATCAAGCTGGGGAGGTGGGAAGGTGGGGTGGGGGTGGGGCGAAATAGAATAAACTCTTCAAATAGATCATCTTAATGCATGCATTCTGGGATGTTTGGCACACACGCACATACACCTTCATATGAACTCACGACGAGCCTGCCCCGTTGCATTTCACGCGCCACTGACTTCCTATCGATCACTACGGTTTCTATGGAGATGTATCGGATGTCATCACCAAGGTAAATTGACTACGGGAAGTCATATCAAAACGTTACGGTATGATCTGACCTCGAGAGGCAGTAAATCGTCATGAAACAACGAGCCAAATATCAAGAAAAGGAAAGAAACCCTTTTTTTTTGTCAAATCATCCTTTGATATCATCATATTAACTTTATTGTGCTGAAGTTTTTATTACGCTAGGACATTTGAATCAGTCAAATAGAAATTGCTCGTTTAGATGATGCAGTCCGACCTGTCCTCCTTTCCAGCCCTTTGTAATGGTATTATAAATTGAACCTGCACGCAGAGAGGTGTTGCATTCCTTTCACATCGCTCGACCCAACGCATTCATTCACAGAGTCCTACGAGAATCAAATTGTAAGGCACCTGAGGATTTGTCATTGACATAGTTGCCAGACTCCTTAGCCCCTGTTAGCGTGACGGGAAAACACAAGCCTAAAAGACAACGAGCGATGTGTTAATCAGAAGTGGCGTGCTATGATGGATAATCCTAAAGTATACAACTAAAAAAAGAAAATGGTACCATGTACAATAGCCCCATATGATACCACAAAAACACATTTTATTTCCCTAATATCTAAAATTTTGATATCATCTATAAGTGTCACAGATAGTAAGTGTGCAACTGTACCATTGAGTAGTACAACACTAGCAGCAGCAGGCATCCCTGTGGTCTTAGTTTCTAAGAGAAGCCGTAATGAAGTGGCGCCTTTTTTTGGTGCAAAACAGCTCAAGTGACAGAAATCCTCATTCAGACTGTGAGGTTGCGCAACACATCATCACTGTCAATGGCGTTCTACCGTCCCACTTACTCTCTCCTGCCTTGAGTCAGGCTTTAAGGGAAAGACTATAGTCGACCAGATAGTCGGGAAAGGTCATTTAGTTGGATTTGTTTGTGCTAAGCCGACCGCGTACAGGCTTACACAGCATTGCCCCCACTTTCCGCCTAACCCTCGGAAAGAAAAAGCTAACAAAGCGAGTGAAAGAAACTTCAACCTTGACGGCAGGAGACAAAAAAACGTAGCACAAAGCACGTCAAAAGACGGAGGCGTCAATGTGTGAATAGGTAGGATTCGTTGAGACGAGCCTGGATTGATTATCAACTACTGAACATGGAATCACAGTATGCAGTCTGTGGGAAGTAGACTTGATTGGCACGACTTTCAGTGAAGTGGAAGAGCAGTTAATATCGTAATCCATAGAGTTGCCATAATTGGTGAAACGTTATCATTGGTCCCTTATATCTTACGTGAACTTAGGAAGGACACCTGTGGAACGAAGGTGGCGCGAGATATTGCCATGCTAGCAGAATTCTCCGTCCACATGAGAGAGCAACATGGCAAAGGTGTTCTTGTCCCCAGAATGAGTGACAGACTGTCGGGTTTTGGTGAGGACTAGTACATATGAGTACCATCTGCTCACGCGGACCGTCGTAGTGCTTACATTTTGGGTCAGTATGGGGATTTACTCACCACTTGTAACTGGATTAGACTCAGTCAGGTATTAATATCTAAAGCTCCATCCCACCGGTTCTCTGTCAACGCTGCACCTGCATCCTCTTCCCATTTGGACACATTATGGTTAATTAAAGACACCGGATTGAAAGAAATATCAGAGATACACCCCCTTCTCAGTTGGAGATCATGAAAGAGTCTTTCCAAAGAGATTCAAGAATTTTCGTCCAAAGTGGCAAAAAAGAGGTCCTTGAAATGTTGAAGACCTGAATGACTCCAGTGTGTAATATGTGATTCTTGTCTACTAGGGCTCATGTGGATGCTGAACACAACATAAATCTGAAAATTTAAATCTAACCCTTCTTTTTAAATTTACATTCAGCCTACACATTGAAAAAGATAATTAAGTTCCATATTATTATATTTAAGTATTTAAGTTCAAATATTTAAGGTGGATTCGATTGAGATGATTGGGATCCAAATTTCCCTGATTTTTCCAATGGACCCACCAGGAAAAGCGCTGTTTTAATACAGAGAGGGAGATGTGTCAATAATAGTCTACATGGGGAAAGGATTGGTGAACACTGACAGAGGGTTTGACAGTCTCCAGAGGGTTATACACTCCGTCATAACCGGCAAAGATTCAGACGTTTTGGATAGACGTGTAGTTTTAGGGTGGGAAACATCTAAATATCTGAACATCTAAAAATTAACTAGCTTAAATTTGGAAGAGAGGATGGAACGACCTACCCACCGGGAGCATCTATAGCACGTTGACCAAGAATAATACCACTAGAATTTGAGATAAGGACCTTGTCATGAGCATGAATCTACCACTTGGATCTGACTGAACGTCTGAGACTGTAAACTGATTTTTTTTTTTTTTGTTCGTTAATATTGCAACAGCTCAAGCCCTTGTATTGAATTAAGAATGACAGACTGATTGCCTACTACTTTTCTGAACAGCTCTTTTCAAGCTGAAATAAAACTAGCGTTCAAGTTGTTAAACTGAACGAAACGAAACAAAGAGTGTGCAAATTCCAACTCAACACGCTGAACGCTATGAAAAGAGTTCTTCATCCAAACCCCATGCACACCAAAACAACACAAGACCTTTTTGTGAAAAGCCCTAAATGCACAGTAAACCCAAAACCTGCGGTAACAAAAACATGAAACGTAAAAGATTTCAAAAGATTTCAAAAGCGGAATCCTCGATGCTGCTGCTTAGATCGTGGGAACTGCAGCCGAGAGGCGTTCAACCACCAGTGCTTTCACCGATTCATTTGCCTTTCTAACTGGTTAATATTTATCAAAAGAAAGTGCCGTTCTAAAACAATTTTTTTTAATAAGCACAAATATCAGCACACAATAAGTTGGCAAGTCCTTCAAAGCCACTTGCCTCAAGCACAAGAAAACAAAGGGGGAGTTTAAGTAAAACAAAAACTAATTTCCCTGGTACTAAAAGAGCGGGGAGAAAGAGTAAAGTAAATACCAATGGAAATAAGTAAAGCAAACATTTGGCAGCTATTAGAATACGTCTTGCAGATCAAACCTTTTTCACAGCAAAATGCAATGTAGCCCTGATCCTGTCACTTTGAGTAGCGCTCATCACGTGGCCCATGCTGCCTCGAAACATCGCCCTCGTGAAACAGCCACGCTCAACCGCCCATCGAATGCATATGGAGAGAGAAACTGTGCGCCCACGAAGGTAGCAAGAATCAACAGCCTATTAAATGTTCCTAGCTCGTATGAGTGTAAGGAGTGTTAATCTCGGACTGGTGTAAGGAGAAAAAGCCATTGTGTCTTTACCATGTTGGTTAAATGAAACGGGTGGGTGGCGAGACAGAAGTTGCAGCTACAGCGCGTTCCGACCGAACATTCACACATCCAGGTGACACCTCTGACCAGACCTGGACCATTTGAAGTATCCGATTGACATCTGGCAGCCCTGTCAAGTTGAGATCACGAAACGTTGCCAATCGAAGCTATTCCTAAAGGGTATCTGACTGACTTGGGGAGGACTCAGCCTGGTTAGGTTGCTGTTTGCTGACATTAGCTTAAACGCTATCTTGAGAATTAACGTGGATGCTTGAGGTTTTCGACTTTTTCCTCCTCGCATGTTGCAGTTTAGTTGCTAATAAAACACATCTAAGATGAAAAAAACCCCAAAATAGTTTCACAAAAATAAAAATAAAAAGGTCGCCACTTCTCTCCTGCCTTCTACGCTCAACTGGAAGTCCAATTTTGTTGGATTTTCAGCACCTTCTCACCTCCTGGGAACTTTTTTTTTTTGCATTGTTAGGGGCTCTACATTCATGAGTGTTTTGATTAAGGCCGTCTGGTAAAGCAAGGGTTTCCGATTTAGCACTGATGCACAGATGTCACAAAGCAAAATGCGTCGCGCTGTCGGTCAGACAAACGCAAGCCTCGATGCACGTCGCCGCATTCCCAGCCGCCTCCACATCTCACTACGCAACCAAAACGGTTGCATGAGAAATGGCAAACTATCAATCGTCCAGGTACTTATACAGACCACTGTGTCACGCTGAATGTCAGTCTGGTTACAATATCATGGGTAACATTTAACATTGTACTGCAGCATTAATCTAGTGGCCCTACAGCAACGTTTGTCTTAATCAGCTGTGGTTAGATCGGTAAATGGGGATGGATGGGCATGTATTGCAAATGTTAGTAAATCATCGTTGGTGCAGTATAAAATATGGTCAGGTACAGTACAATATATTTGAGCTAATATCAGTATGCCCTTGGCTCAGGGTGGACATATTACTATTCACTTTGAGGTTGGTGGAATGTCAAAGCCTGCAATCTCTCCCATGAGACAAATAAATATCCCCCCCGACTGTCTCTTTGCACATCTAGAAAGGGAGTTCAGCTGTAATACCTTCTCCTCATTTACAATTTTGAGGCCAAAAGCATTGCAAAGATGATCTTTTCTAAAGTCACAATCTACCGCAACTCATTGGAGAGACAATGGGCACCATATTAATAAATCTCTGTTTAAAAAGTCCTTGAGTGTGTGTGTGCGTGCACATAGGACTGGGTAAAGGACAACAGTTTTAGAGTAAAAAGCAGCACCATTTACTATAGTAACTGAATATTGTTAAAGTGTCATTTGCACCTGTCTTTCCTAGACTACGTGAGCAGATCAAAACAACAGAAAATACTTCAATATGCGCCACTTGGAACAAAAGGTGGGATGCGGTCCCTTTGGGTCATGAGACGTGGTTTCTGGTTGGCTGAGAAACACCCCTTAATAAGCAGGACCATTCCACTGTCAAATCAATCCACAATTGTTAAACCATAAATAGTAAATGTATACTGTAGATTGTGATGTCGGTCATATGATAGATAAGTAGAATTAAAAGTGTTAGCATCACCATTGTAGTTGTCGAAAAAACAAAACAACACATGAGGTGCAATTTACATGAACTATAGGTTAATGTCATGTTCTGTAGTAAATTTACGATATCTGTCCTTGCAATTCAACTGCAACAATATCACATGAGCTTCATAAACTACATTTCCCTTGGAAATACAAACATGAATATTATAAGGTGCAAAATGCATTGTTTGATACAGTCATTTCTTCCAGGCTGCGCAAAAACTGTCTTTTGTTAATAATTCATATTTGTCCTGCAATGGAAATGTATCCAGCAGCAAATAACACACGTCTTAAAATGTCCTAAGAGTGATGGTATTCTGTGAATGAAAATGAAGAAATGTGGACATTTTGGCCTTGGGATTCTTAGCCATTTTTTTTTCAGATCTCATTCTCAGCAACGTTGGTCAGCAGCTGCAGCGTGCCTGGTAAAAAAAAATGGGAAGGATACTGTGCAGCCACGTATTGATCAAACATAATGTATCCCCTTCAAGTCTAGCTGTTTAACCACTAACTTAAATTAAATCAACTGACTTGGCAATGAGCAACCGCTCTGTGCCAGTTTTACCCACCTCCACAGAAAGGGGAGGGACAATTTCACTTGTATCCCCTTTGGTGTGCAGATCATCAACATGCCGCTTGGATACATTTCTAGAGGGAAACGCTGTTCAAGTCCTTTACGCAGGGTGCTTTAGCCCGAGACCACTGTTGCTGGTGAGAGACTCTTTAGAAAAGTTGCACTTTGTGATTCCCTTTGAATATGGTGGGAAACTACAGAATTACCCTTACTTGCCCAGAGGCAATGGCAGCAATGGGGGAAAAACTCTGGGTTTTTAAAAAAAACTGATTGGCTTTTTGAAAAAGAATGGTTATAAACAGAGGAATCGCCCTTTTCTCTTTTCTATTGTAGCCCCACGTTCTCATTTAAGCTGGGTGCATTTCTAAATAGAAATCTTGCCTAGTGTAGCTTTAATAGGGACAAACCAGAGAATGGCAACAGATGACAAGATTAACAAAGCCTGTGAGAGATGTGGACAGCGATAGGAGGAGGAAGGAGAAAGGAGGCTCGGTGTGACGCCACTAGCTGGTGTTGGGGTGGGGCTGGGGAAGAGGAGCTGGGGGTGAATCCTTGGACCTCAAAGCCGTGTCTGGGCCTCGGGGATGTAGATCTCAATGCTGTCCGCCCTCTCTGTGGCCGAGTTCTGTCTGAAGGAAGCTGCCCGTTTGGCGGCCATGAGGCGTCTGCGGGCTTCCTGTCGTTGGCGGTCCTGGAGGTCCAGAGAGCGCTCCCGCATCACGCCGCCGCGCCCCCTCGCCGGCCTCTTTGGCAGAGATGGCGGCCACTTCTGCTCCTTGATGTACAGAATGACATGATTCAGCCGGTTAGGAAAGTGGGAGGCCTATTACCAGAGCAATGTATCCCCCCAAGCAAGAAAACTGCCGTTAAAACAGTTTATGTCAACCAGTGGGTCACAGCTCAATAGTCTGACAGGACTGTGGGACTGTGCCAATTAAAAACCCACTAGACTTTTACATTGGTAATAAATGCCAGCACCTGCACTGACAATACCTGTAATTTTGTGGCCTTGTAAGGAAGATACACTGACACATTTTTTTCATTCATTTCCATGTTTTCATTCAATCACACTAATTGTCATTTTTATATTTTTAAGTTCCCAAGCATACATTTTCTTCGGCAGAACTATTCAGCTAGCGCGGTTTCTTGAAGTGTCATTGCACACAAATGTCATTGTCTTTAAGGGGAAAAAGCTTAAATACATTTTTAGTTTTTCTGAAAATAGAATTGTTTTTTTGTTTGCCCTTTTGATGATCATCGATCATCGATCTGGAGCGAAGCCAGAGTATTAGTCAATCTTACTACAGACCTTAAGGCAGGGGATGAGTTACTATGATGATACCAATCAGTATTTGGCTCCCACTGAGTTGGCACCCAAATCTGGGACAGCCAAATGCCACGGGATAATTAAATGAAGTCCCATAATTAATCTGGAGAAACAGCTGATGGTTTTCACAGGAAAACTATAATTCTTCAGGATGCTACTAGCTGTCTAAGCTGCCGTTTTATCCCTATTCCCCTGCGATGTGAGATAAGAATGAGTAACAAACTGTTGGTCACTAGCCTAAAAAGGAAGGTGTTAGAGAAAGTCTCCGCAATAGCCTGCCAATTGAATTTGGAGCCCATGAAGAAGAATCATTGTGAATGTCCGGATCCCTGGAGAAACGGCCGCTACGTTTACACCACAGTCTTACCTTCTTCTCCGGGCTCTCCATCGGCTGCCACTGGTTGCTCTTGATCTGCTGCAGCTCGTCGAACTTGGCAGTGACGTCGTCGATGGAAAGCTGCAAGAGGTCCCAGAATCCAGCCAGGTCCTGAGATGTGGGTCTGGGCATGGCACTGGGGTCCTGAGGGGATAGAGGACGGGGAGGTCACGAGGTGGTGAGGGTAAGGAACGGGACAAACCAGTCAATGTACTGGATATTCCACAATGGAGTGACGGTTTCTAATCCCCATACAGTAAACACTGGATTTCAGCCATTATGATCTACAGTAATGGGTGACAGTGGGAGTCCTCAAAAGGACCTACGGTATGTCAGATTTCAATATGGATATGTCAACATGGAGAACATTTACAGCACACATGGCCACCCACGCACCTCACCTGATTTTCCACCTCGTCTTTCCCGCCACTGTGTGGCAGTAAAGCACCAACATTGCTCCATAACCTCAAATGAATTTCTGGGTAAATCCCTTAAACTGCCTCTAATGACATCCTTGTTATGACAGTGGATGGGATCTACTGTGGAGTGTAGAGACAACTTAACAGTCTTAACAATTATTAAAACATATCCTTATGGCCATATACAGGAGAACAACAGGAAAAGAGATGGGCACAGGGTACCCCCTTCTCTCTCTCCCCCAGTCTTTCCTGTCTCTCTCTCTATTGTAGCTATCAAAAAATCAAAAAATGTTTTTAAAAAGACATGCTATTCACCAAAGCTCATAAATGCATTAATAAAAAATGATGCACATTATTACTTTAATCTCATTTAGACAGATTATCAACTGAAATGTGAAGCCAAGCGTTGGCATCATATTAACGTCATTTTGCAGCCCTGTCTGCACCTCACGTTCACCACGCACGTGTGTTCCCTAACGCACACGGATGTTCTTGGCTAATGTATCGCGGCGCCTCTCCGTCAAACTTCAAAGCACGTCCGGAGCTGTTTAGAGATGCTTCACGCCGTCCTTCCTCTGTCCAGCACCGAAAACAGGGTTGTTCTCTCACTCAGACATGTTTGAAAGCATAGGGCAATCTAAGGCCTGTCACTGCCAATGTCAGACTTAATCCATCATCCTATTATCTGTGGGTGGTGGGGGGTGAGAGAGAGAGAGAAAGAAACGCCCCAAAACCATCCAAAACAGAGCGAGAACACCGCACTCTGACAAAAAACACACACACACACACACGCGGCAGCAGTGAAATCCACAGCTACCTCCACGAGCTTTGAAAAAAAATATCATCTCTGCTCTGGAAGGGTGTGATTAAGTGCCTGTCTGTCTCTTTATTTCACTGTCTCTCTCTACTGTATCTCAGGAAACATTCCCACTTGTGACACTACCCTCTTGGTAATATGTGCTGACTGTGTGAATAATTAGCATTAGAGAGTGTGCGAACCGCTCGGCGACGTGACATGAGGCCTGAACAATGAGGCGTCCTGGCAGTTCATTATTCAAACTCCCAGATCCTATTCAAACCGCTGCCTCCGTGCATTAATGGATAGTTTGAACACAGGTGCTCCTTTTCCTATTGTAATTCCCCTTTCGTTTACCGCGAGGTCAATAGCAGCGGAGGGACTGTTCGGCTATCGATCTCGGTGGTCTATTTCTGGAAGGAGGGAGTGCAGCCTCGGGGGCGGGGGGCAGAAAACCCCATCAATACGTTTAAAAGAGTAAGCCTTATTCCTCTGTAGCATGAGAGTGTGTTTAAGGTCTGTACGGCGTTCTTATTCACAAATACACAGGATGCTTTGCCTGTGGTCTGTTGCCGTCCACTTACCAGATTCTGCTGACACAGCCAGTAAAACTGCTGAAACTTTTGAGACATTAGGAGCTGAGCACTGCCCACCGCACTCCGGATTTTTCCTAGGACTGGAGGACACACACACACACACACACACAGAGAGAGAGAGAGAGTTATGCTGATCTCACCGCCGACAGCTCGGCAAAAGTCAAAATGTTAAGCATTGTTTTCCAGTAGGATGCAATGCTGGCCGCGAAAATGCACTCCAAATAGCAGCGAATACTGTGATTGTTGACTCGGGGCCCCATTCACCTGGTGTTAAAATCCCAGTGTAGGTGAAAGATGCATTTAGATTGTGTTTCCATAGGGCACTGAAACACGCGAAAGCAATGCAACCTGATGTTCGTAAACCACTTTTTGCAGTTTGGAAGTTTGGAAATATTAGTTTGTATATATATGAATTTTCAGTACCGTCTTAAATTGAATGTAGTTTAAACTCTTCTAACGAGCATATAAGCTGTTTATACCTTCATAGCAAACACATTGATGTAGCAGAAATACAGGAGGCATGCTTAAAACAATACAAGCACTATTATTTGAGGAAGTAATTATTGCAGGCTCCCTGATTATATCCTAACTATCTAACTGTAGATACCCTTGGTACTACTTTAGGGCATCTATTAAAGCAGTGCAATCAGGCAGCAAGAACAGTATGGAATATGTTTTACCCTCAGGACACTCACTCTCTTCTGACAGGTCATGCTCCTCTGCTTCTCTCTCCATCTCTTTACACCATCCCTCCATCCGCTTGGTTTCGTTGTGAAGGAGCTGCATGAACCAACTGCCATCCCTGCGGACGGGGGACACTCGGCCCACTTCGGAGCCCTCCAGGCTGGGCTCGACCAGCCAAGGGTCAGGCTGGGGGCTGGGGGGCCCACTGGAGGGCCGGTAGTCCTCCCTGTAGCTGAACAGGCCCTGGGTGCGCACCGTGCGGATAGCGCCGTACTGCGTGGGGGTGCTGGGCTCGGAGTGGCGACCGAAGGCCCCGCCGAACTGCAGGCCCTTGTCCTCCATGGAGGGAAACCCCTCCAACTCCATGTCGGCTTGCACTGCCGTAGTCACGCTGTTGGAGCGCTTGAACCGCCCATGCCTAAAGAGATGGATAGATGGAGTCGGAGGGACAATAATGAAAAAAAGCAACTTTAACTTGAAAACAATGATAGGTTTTAAAAATACATTTTTATTGGACAGTTTTCAGTGAAGAGAGACAGGAAATATGGGAGAGAGAGAGAGAGAGAGGGGTGGAGGACGTACAACAAAGGTCACAGGCCAGATTTGAGCCCAGTATGTTACTTGGTCTGGACCTTTGCCAACTAAGCCACCAGGTCGCCTCAACAATGACATGAAGAAGACAAACAGAGTCAGTCAACTACACACAGACATACTGATCCACGCTGGGAGAAACAAAACCTGAGGCCATTATTGTTTAGTCAATGTTTCCATTTATGGCTGAATAATTCCACAAAAAAATCGCACATATGAAAGCGGTGAGATAAGAATAAAGCCAAACACATTGAAATGTACTGAGGTGAAGGGCAATCTGAGGCTCGACTACGGACGTTGCGCTCTTCCTGTCGGTGCCACGTACCGTTTGTGATCCTCCACTTGGATCCCGATAGAATGGAACTGAGGAAGGCCTTTACTTTCAGACTCGGAGTCTGTCACAGTTTCCACCTGGTAAATGCAGACAAAAAGCACTCTGTCCAATTAACGTCATTCACACCAGGATTCTGCAGGCAAAACACATTACTACACCGTTCAAAAGGATAACTTGACATTTCAAAGTTTTTTTCTTTTCTTTTTTTTAATGTTTCTTTGACAGGCATTTATCACTTATCACACATGGGAACAAAGATTTCTTTTTTTATTATTTTTTCTTTAAGCTAGCAAAAAGATTTACTGGACCATCCCTTGAAGACGAGAATCATCAACAGCTCAAAGACTTAAATGGAAAGAGGAAAAGACCAGGACGCCTGGCGAAGGGGTGGGGCTGTACAGTAAGCAATGTGAGTTCCTGCTCACTTTATGAGGCACTGCAACCTGACGCACGCACACACACACACACACACACACGCACGCACGCACACACACGCACGCACGCACGCACGCACGCACGCACGCAAACCTCTTTTGGTATCATCAAATGTACAGTGTCAGAGTTTCATTGAATAGATATTAGATCAAATGGAAAAGATGAATGTACTGACCTGAGATGATGGACTACTATGATAAATATCGTTCTACAAAATGTGCTGATGATGCCGTGGAAGATGAGGAGGAGGAGGAGGATGATGATGATGATGATGATGATGATGATGATGATGATGATTACTATAAAGTCTGGTGCTACTCATTCCTTGGCGGACTGTCTATCACAAGAGAGAGAAGATCCTGAGAAGACCTGATGTTGAACATGGCAGTTTTTCTTACATTTTCCAGATTGTTTTATTGCATTTATGCTTAATCAGACAGCATATAAAAGAGAGTAGCAGAGAGGGGGCGGTGGGACAAAGGCCACCCTGCAGCACCCTGAGGACATGATACCAGGGCACTGAAAGAATTGCTCTAATCATGAAATATGTTTTGTATGGTTCAAAGGTGATTAAAGCCGTGGCTATGAAATGCGGAAGTATGTCCTGTGGGTGTGGTCAGTGCCAAAACGATACAACAATCAATTGACACCTATAAATGATCATCTGTAAGAACTGTATTGGACGCTCTATTAGCTCGTCTTAAGGCACATGTGTGAAAATGTGTGGAAGAATAATTCAGTTTCCTCCACGATGGCAAGGGGATGTTATGAGCCTACTGCTATTCTCATACATTTTCATGACTGAGGGCGGGCTGTCAGGTTGACAGGAGCTGAGATCAGTTTTACAGCTGAGTCAATTGTCAGAACAAAACATGCTTGTCATGGTTATACCTCAAGCAGATGGGGAAAAATTTTGACATTTATTGACAAGAAAGATTATGGATCCTGCCGTGAGTAGTCATGCACTTCCAAACTACCCATCCGTCTTTCTATATTCTCTTTGTCTTTGCCTTTACGTGCAGTTCTCAAGTCTGGTGAATTGTAACTGAATGACTCGCCTATGCTTGTAAAGTATACACAGTGTTTACCTCTGTGATTAAATCCAGTTTTTTAATAGAACAATTTCCTATATATATACTGTATATATCCTATATATTTTGTTAAATATTTTGATAGATGTTTTTTTTTACTTGAATTGTTGGTTACATCACACTACAAGACATCATACATGCATTATGAGCACATTACAATTACATCATAGCTGCATTATGATGTCATAATGCACTAGAATGCATCATGAATCAGGCACAAGCAGGTTATGAGGCTGTTATCTGTTAGAATGACAGATTTATGATGCATTATACAGCATTATGACATTTTCTGATGCAGTTATGACATCATTATAATGTGCTTATGATGCGCATATGATGACTAATGTGTTACAACCAACAATTCAAGTAAAGTGTTTCTGTTTTCTCCGAGCGTGGCACAGCTAGCCTGCTATTTTGCTTTAGCTTGCTAATGAAGTAGATTCTATCTTAGTGGTGAACAGTGGCAAGCTAGCTAGCTACATCGTTTTTGTAGGTTGTGATTGAAATGAATGGAAAATTAATGGAACAATCAACAAATGATGGTTACGAAGTTGCTAACAGAACAATGACTATTTCTCCAGCAGTGATAGTGCCCAAAACTTTTGTTTAACATTGCAACATTAGAATTTTTTTGGCATAGTCAGTGTCATTCAACATTAAAAAATGTATTTAGATTGATTTCAAAGTGATTTTACTGAGAACTTACTAGGTATGCTTTCCCTATGTCTTATTGGATTCCATTTTTGCCTACTTTTTAGACGACTTTCAGACAAATTAACCATCTGAATATCACAAGAAAATAACAACAAATGGGAATCATCCTTTCAGCAGGCACTGTACAGTATATAATTAGGGTGGGGAGAGAGCGGCAGAGAGTGAGATTGTCACTTATGTCATTACCTGTATCCCGATGGAGGAGCGTGGGGTTTTGAGGTACTCCTCAGCCTTGGACACCAGCACAGCCTTGTCGCACGTCTGGACGGAGCTGTGGCTGCCCAAGGAAGCGTGCCTCTTGCCTGCTGCTGACTCCATGGCCAGGGTGACAGCCTTGGTGCTGTCCAGGCTGTCAGTGGAGTTGTAGATGGCGCGACCGAGGCTATCCGTGGCCCACAGGCCGCCCCGTGGATGCCTGCCCTCCTGGTAGGCATCTTGGGTGGACTCTGTACTGCTCTGGGCTGTCACAGAGATAAGAGGCTTGGTGGTGGTGCGCGGGGGCACGGGAGGTGGAGTCTTCTTGTAACTGGGGGTATATGACACCGCTGTACAGCACAAGCAGGATGAGAGGGAGGGAGACAAGGCAGGACAAAGGCAGAGCATAAAGAATGCAAATGAATGATGTGGTCAGAAGCTGGCGACGGCCAAGTGCTGCTGTACACCAGAGTACAGTGTGTGATAAAAGAGCATCATAGCATGATGAGAGATTAGGCACCGGGGTACTTTAGCACACAGAGCGAGGGAAATGTCAAGGAGGTGGAAAGCAACAGCAGCTTTGTGGCTAATATGCCTGTGTTTATTAGGGAAGTGCAGTGAAGGATTATGGGAAAGATTTGCTCTTTCAAGTGCAAATGAGAATCTGATGGTAATCCATCCAGATGGACCTAGCAGCAGAGTTGGAGATATGCCAACTTCACTTGCTGGATATCTTTCTTTTTTTTTTGCAAAAAGCTATGATATATATGCTTTGATAAAACAATGATTTAAAATGCAGTTAGTCAACATACATCTAATTATCTAAATACTTTTTAATTGTTTACATATTTGAAAAGGTCATAGCAAATTGGCAAATTAAATAATAAGTGTAAAATAACTGTAAAAACATACATCCAGTAAATGCTTATCCAAACACAATGTCAGCTTTCATGTCAACGTTCTATCGTCCTTGCCGTGATTTTCCCAGTTGGTGTGAGGATCCAAACCCACTGGCCACATTAAGCTACTGCCACCTCCCACATTATGGAAGTAACTGTTGAGTGTTAAAGCTTTTGGACCAGATAGGAATCAATATGGATAATAATACTGCCCAATCGCATTTTTAACACACAATCTTCATTTCATTTTACTGATGACATTGAGTTACGGGCCAAATGTGAGATCTGCTCTTGAATAAACTGCAACAAAATGCCTATTTGAAGAACTGATCATTAATCAGTAATCACTAATCATTCAATGTGAAAATTGCACATCTTAAAACAAGTGAACTAAGCCTCCCAAGATCTTATTTCAAAAGCGTGTTTTCTAGAAATAAAATAAGTTATCTTACACCACTGGCAAATTTCCATCACCCACCTTGAAATCGGGAAGGGAGACATCGGTCTCCATCCCTTTGTATCACATGCTGTCTCTGATTCTGATCAAACTTGAGTCTTGCCATTGAGATTCAGAATTTGGTGGCGGTACAGAAATTAACTGAACTGTAAACAAGCATATCCCCAGCCTTTTTAAAGCTACTGTCCTATATAATTCATCATGAGAATTGAGATATGTATACACACCTATGAGCTTTTCCCACACACACACACACACACACACACATACACACACACACACACACACACACACACACACACGCAAACACACACACACACCACTTTGGATTCTAAGTGATTAAATGCAATACGAAATAAGAAAACACAAGGAACTCTTTTTAGCTAAAACCAGTCACAGATTTGACTTCATTCCAACCTGAAGGGGCTGTAGTTCTTTCCCGAGTGGGTGGATACCAAAATAAAAAGGATAGGGTGACTCAGGCACCATGCGTCTTCACCTATCATCTTTTTTTAGCAATACGCTATTTGAGAGAGTAACTTACAAAACTGAATGTGTTATAGTTTACTTGTTACCTACCTCTGGATTATCCAAAGTCAGTAATCCAATATCTCTATTGAATTTTTGAATTACTTTGCCTCCAAAATTCCCGAGTGATTTCACTAATTCAGGTTAGTGTCATTGTCATCATTTATAGTACAACCATCAACCATCACATCAACATGTTGAAAATAATTTTTCCATGTCTTAGAAATCAAGATGCCTTTTGCCCAACATATTCAGTTCCTTGGTTTTTCCAAGTGAGTCTAGCAAATTAGATACCATTTTTTTGTACTCTGTAATCAGATTACTGTACGTGCATATGATGTGTTACTCCACAACCCTGACTTACAGCAGTATTGTAGTCACAGCACCTCAGAACCTTTTTTAAAGGGGCATGAAACACTTTGGTGAAAATTTGAAAATTGATGTTCCAGTGAAAGACATTTGCCCTGGTCACAATTTACACTGCATATACGCATGCTAATTCCTATAGTTTCTATGAAAAGCACGGCTTAGCTGCTGCCCTCTGGCAGTTCAAGTGACAGTGATGAATTGAGGTTCTGGTGAAACGTCGTAGGTGCTACCGACTCTAATTACAAAGTCTATCCTCCTTTTATCTGGGAGGCATGAACACACCCTCAGGATTTACATTTTGGTTAGGCAGGAGTGAGCAACGACGATACGCACACTTAGCCAGCTAGCTTCGATAAAGACAAGTACACATTTTTTGTGTGTTTATCTATTTTTATGACTTAGATGAAGATCAGACCATATTTTAGGAGACATTTATACAGGAATGCAGGTCATTCAAAAGGGTTCACAAAACTATTTCTCACAACTAAAGGCTATATTAATAAATGAGGGCTTCTACATTAGGTATGAGAGGGATTTTCCAGGTTTGGACCTCAACTAATAACCTATCATTTCAGCCTCTTTTCGGCTCCTCCAGCTGCCTTTATGGCCGGATGTAAGTTCGGACCACAAATCATTACCTCCTTGAATGAAGTGGCATTTAATGCGGCTACAAATCCATGGCGCCCAACTACCACAGGGCGAACCCTGGGCTTTCCAGGCTTTCTGCTCAGCACTGGCTAAGCTCCTTCGTTCATATGCCTCATTTAATCCATGAGCCTGTGACACAGTGGGCTTTACAAAGGAAACAGACAGCGTGTTGGACCACATTGCAATGTCAGGTCTTAGGCTGCTGTGACCATCTTGGGTGGGACTGTACATGTTTTGGTGTCCCCTGCTAGCCCTAACTTAGGATCTACTCTTGTCTTGGCCCTGAGGGACATTTGGGGTTTGGCCCGATGGAGTTCATTGCTTTGTCCCTTAGGGTCATAACACCTGTGTATCCGGATTTGGGCCAAGTTGGGAAGCTCGTCTCCAATTCAGTCCAGGCTTGACAGATGACACTGTTGGGCGAAATGGATTGATCTCATTCTCCTCCACAGTTGTACAAAACAATTTTGGGTTTGGTGAATGGAATTATGGAGAAGAGAAGGAGACAAGTGTCTTGAGATGAAGGCATGTGCGCCAGGGTTGAATAGTCTACACATAGTGAAAATACTGCAGTAGAAATGCCCTTCAGACTAGTTATCTGCCCCTTTAGCTTGTCAGTGATGCCCCGTTAGAAACTCTATCTTGGTGTTTCAATCTGAAAAGGGCACCCAGGATAAGAAGGGTGGAACCCCTCCTTACCCCCCCCCAAACATTGCTGAAGACAGCAAGTTCTTATGCTTCATCATTTCAACTTGAGGTCATCTTCAGGGGTGGGCTATTAAGATAGTCTATGTCATCTAAGATAGTCATCTAAGATAGATTTGGGATTCAACAAGCGCAACTGTAATGATACCATGTATCAACACTTGTGTCCAAATGTGAAATCTAAATGATCATTCTAAATGAGGCTTTGCACGTCATGCCTGGCAAAGTGTTAAAGTCTGAAGCTACATTCCTGCCTTCTCAGCCTGAAAATACATTTGATCACACTCCCACGATAGACTAAGGATAAAGGTTGTGCATCAACCTATCATCAGCCTCTAAGTTGTGACTATGTATATATATTACATTATTACATTACATTACAGTCATCTAGCAGACGCTTTTATCCAAAGCGACTTACAATAAGTGCATTCAACATAGGTAGGCAAGAAAACTACTAGTCACCAGAAATCGTAAGTGCATTTCCTTCCTAAACAAGCAACTAAGAGCATAACCAGTGCTAAGGTAAAAGTGCAATAACTTAGCTACCATATGTATGTTTATATATATGTACTATATGACACACTGGCTATTTTCTTAGACTACCCATAACTGTTACCATTAAGACTTGCCATACTCAGCTGGACAAAATTCAGTGTTGTAATAACCTTGGTTGGACACCAGATGTCCACCTAGAGACTGTATATTGAGCATTATTTTGTCAAAGGATCAAGTCTTGAAAGTTTTGTTTTGTCCATCACTACCTGAAACGTTAGTTCCTTAAATAATTAATTTTATCTCTACCCTTAGTGTGGTGATCATAGGTTACCCTGTCATTTATGATCTCAACACCATGAAAACCAGAAAATCTGGGTAGTCGCTGAGTCACTTGTATTGATCAACAACACTTTCAACCCCCTGCAGATATATTCTGGTCATTTTGTGCTATGGGACAGTAAAAATCTTACTTATTGCCCCTTTAAGTAACTTATAACAGCTACAGTAAGCCGGTAGAGCGCTGCTGTACTGGGTAGTTTGGTAAAGAGATCCCACATATGGGAGGTGCAGCTGAGACTGAATGGATTGAATGTCATGCTATAAGATAGTGTTGCTGCTCTGCCTCAATGTATCTGTAGTGTTATATGTAAACAATTATGAACCTGACACTTTATTTTGAGGCAGCAATTAGAGCAAAATGTTCACGTGATGTCACTATTTTGCTGTTTTTAAAATTCCACAGAGCAGAGAATACGGTTACTTCCTGTTTCACTATTTGAATATTAGAACCAACTCTCACATCTTCAACTTCCCTGTTGGGCAACAGTGCGATATCATCAGATTAGTGACATAACCCAATACAACATGACGACAACGTACCCCAGGTCTTCACACAAACACAAGCAGGCCAGCAGGCACAGTTGGGGAGAACAGATCACATCTAGTCAAGTCTAGTTTATTTGTACAGCCCTTAATCACAGTGACAGTCTCAAAGGGCTTCACAACGCCCACATTATGAAAACCATAAGTGATGACACATGACGGCCCCCAACCTTAGACCCTCACTGAGCACAAGAATGGGCTCATACAAAAAAAATACTTGAAAAGTTAGTGGATTGCATATAAACCCGTTCAAATAGAAAAAGGCATTTAAATTGTGAGACAAATTCAATTCAATTTGGAGGCAAAGTGTTCCAAAAGTAAATGAAGATAATCAGATTACAGCTAAGGGACACTGTGTAAGATTTATGTAAAACAGCACCGCCTGCAGGCGCAAAGATGAATGACGAATGTAAATCAAATCAAAGACAACATCTGCCTCCATCCCTTCACTGCATATCTCAACAATTCAAATTCAAACCGTTCAACACTGCCCATTCTAACAACATGTCTGTTTGGATTAGTATATTTATGATAGGACTTCTACCATAACGTTACTAGAAACACGGTGCAAAGAGAAACACAGCTAAAAATGAAACACAGTAATGGCTGGGGATCAGTCTGGGTTATACTCTAGGGCTTGTGAGCTGTAGATTATTACCATTGGTTAATAGTATTGCTATGGCACATCAGAACAGACCACATTGACCAATCACTGATGTGTGCTGCCAAGGCTTTTACCAAAAGACCACAAGATTCACAAAACCTTCTTAGGAAAAAAAATCTTTTTACATGCTATTTTTTCATTACTTTACTCTCAAGAAAAACAATTAAGAAAATATTCATCAAAATAGATCATGAGTATTTTTTTCTTAACTTTTTTCTCATTGTTCTGTCTAAGAAAAGTGGGATTCTTGAAAGCAAAGCTCTTAAAATGTGTTCTTAATTTTTTTTTACTTTAAGATAACCTTCCACTTGTCTTAAAGTGGTTGCCATGAAAAGGCAAGCCTCTGAATTCATTAATTTAAACATACATTTTAGACAAAGTCTTTCAATCGTAATAAAAATGTTGATTCTTGTTACATAACAGTTTTTCTATAGGCTGGCTGCTCCTCCACCATATTTTGCATTATACACTTATTGGGAGAGGCAGAGCTGGTTGAGCCTGGATGGTTATAAGGGGTGGGAGGGGCTCCGGCTATAAGGGAGGAGCTTTTTTACGGCCCATAAAAAAAACACATTGAGCTGACTACAGAGTAAAAAAAACTAAATGAGCAATGAATACGCTAGAAGTTCATCCCTCCACCATCTTTTGGTGTTAGTAGGCTAGATTAAAGTGAAAATCGTGCACAGACTGCCTTTAATGAGATTTATTATTTCAGTGGATTCCGAATGTCATTCCAAACCAGAGAAGAGGAAGATCATAGCCTTCGCATTAGGTTCGAGAGCAAAGTGAAAGCAAAGATTCCGGGTTTGAGCAGAAAACGACTGGACCTTTCCGGCTACACCTCATTTGACCGACATGACTGCAATTGAGGTGTAGCTTGCTAAGGTAGGTGCCAGTATGAAGGTAAGGACAAGAGATGGAGACAGACTGGTACCTGGAGGTGGCTGAGCTCGGTCCACGCTGCAGGAAGTAGGGAGACGAAACTGGATCCCTGGAAGGAGCAAGCAACAAGTTAGAGAGGAGAGATGGAGGTCAACAACAGGCTACCGACAATAACTCACTCCTTGTAGAAGTCACACTCGAGTGACACATTACAAATATTTACAGGAACATTTTCTCTTCGCTAATCGTAGTTGATAATAGGTAGAGGCAGAAACACAGATATGCTGGATTGACAGTGCTAGAACGGTGCACAGAAAGACGTACTTGGCCTCTAACAGTTTCATTTGTAGTGATTTAAACTGAGACTTTACTGTCAATGTCTAAATGCTGCTTCAGGGAGAAACAAATCTGGGGGAAATACTGATTACTGATTGACACTCAGTATCCAGCATTAGCTGTGTTCCTATCCTCAATATGCAGACACCCTAATGGTACCGGTACACCAGGCAAGTTCATGGACAATGCTCATACGCAAGGAGTTCAGCTCTGGTTTTGTTTTTTTCCTGTTGCTGGGAAAGTTGCCTATCTACATTGTCCAACAATTGCTTGGTGCATTGTAGTAGCAATAACAGTATCAGGCTAACCAGTAGAAGAAGGGAATAGCAAAAGACCATGATCCATGGGACCAAACTTTAGGAGGTCATAGAAATAGGCAGTATTGCAGGAATAAAGATTGGGGCAAAGTCAACGTGGATAACGATAATATCGTTGTATCATTGTATATTATACAATACCATAGTCAATAGGGTCATGAAAAATCACTTTTGGTCAAACTTTGGTCAATCTGCATTGTCTGAAAATGTTCCCCATGTATCATGACCTGAAGATCAATCTAAACTTATCAGACTAGGCTCAACAGGTAAGTGAGTAAAGCACCGCAACACACAAGAGGTGACATGCATCATCCGGATCTCAAGACACCCTAAAAGCATACTGTACATGAGCAAAAACAGATAGAAGACAAGGTGCAGAAATTAAACAAAACTATGAATATCAAGTCAAATGAATAAGGATGTTTTCAGGGTCTGAAATATTAAAATGGAATTAAATGATTCTAATTCATGATTCTAAATTTCTAGATAATTTACTTGCTTGCACATTTTTTCTACACTGAGATTTATATAATTCATTTTTTTTTTTAGAATGAAAAACCAATTTGGTCTTTGAGCTGATCACAGCCCCAAGTCATGAAATATAATATGCATGTCAAAGGAACTGGTGTTTAAAAGTAACAGGAAAAAAATAAATAAAAATGAAGGAGTTTGTTATTGTTAAATGTAAATTGTAAACAGTTTGAAAAGAACAGAACATTGCAATAGTTTGAGTGTAAAGCCAACAAAAAAATGTCATGAACAGACAAAGACTGAGAAGAGAGACAGAGACAGACAGTAACAAAACCAAAAAATCTACCATTGAATTAGCCAAACAATAGACTACACTACTGTAGGGAAATGCCACATAAACATGAGCTTGAATTGGAACATTTTAGTTTCTGTCAAGAAGCTTCAGTGGCATTTTTTGACGAGCTAAAAACAGCAATGGGGTTAAGACAGCGGGAACACACAGAAAATCAGACAGAGTGAGCCGAGGGGACAGAGACAGAGAACCCTTATTTTCTGAACAGAAAAGCAAGGCAGTCACATTAAAACCTCTAATTTCTCCGTCTTTATCCATTTCTGGACTGTTTTTTGGTGATGCAATAGTCGATATACATTGAAAATAGGTGCACGCTATGAGGAGCTCCTTATAAAGGGTATCACTTTTAACAGTTCCATCATTCCAATCTTAAACTGCGAGCCTTCCAATTTGTTATTTCTGTAATCAATCAACTTTGTTAACTTTTTTATGAAGAAGAATTAGTCATTTTAAATCCCTTTTGCACTTGGCTGCATAAGATTTAAGTCACACTTGACATGAAGTTTTGTTAACCTCATGCTGTTACATGGCAACTTTACAGTGCTGCATAATTAGGTAATTACAGAGTAGCATGGTTCAATTATAACTATTTCTCTTGTGTTCAATCTTCTTTGCAGTACGCAGATAAGAGAAAATTCACAACTGGTTACCTATGTAGCTATACAGACCTATGGTACATGCATAGACTTTATGTAAAATGTGACTGGATGTCATTTCACAATGCTTTTCAGTATGGTGCAGAGAATATATCACAGACCTTCAGCCTCTTGCTCTTTCAACAAGACCTCTCAAACCTTTGCTCGTTTGTGGTCAAGGACTTTATTTCAGGAGAAAATCACCGCAAATGTTCTGACGGACAGCCTCTCCTCTCCATCCGCCTCCCTCCATTTGTGCCAGAGACCGTCCTTGCCATAGATGTGGACTTGGCTAGGCAAAGAGGCTGGTGAGATACTGATTCTTACTCAAGTCAGGGTGAAGCGGCTTAATGACGTGGAATGACTGACAGGCTGTGCGCATGAGCATGGGGGCTGCAGATGTAACGAGGTCGGTGTGAATGTGCGTCTGTCGGATTATGGTGACAAGTTGAAAAATAAATGATGAGTAGGTGTAACGCTATGCCTTGCTAGATACATCAATGGACAATCGGGTTAAAAGCACTGCAGCTATTTTAATATTCTGGTCTGAACAGTTTGCTAAACCAATGCAACTGAAGCAATTTGTTTACAGCTTAGTACATCACAGCATCCTCAGCCTGAGTGAGTGAGGAACGTGACTGGGGAAAGTCTGAATCTGTCTAGTCCACTTTATATAACCTAAAACAGTTTTTATGCCATGTTACAGGAGGGGAAAGTTGACAAGTTACTGGAGCCCAAGAGCAAAGAAGAAGCACAATGGGGATGTACAAGATAAAAAGGCTGCCCAATGTACTGTAACAAATGTAAATATTATGACTATTGTACATGTAAAATATACAATAGTGCAATTAAGAGGTAAGTAACCTGTTTGAGCTGGAATTGCCCCATAGATGCATGGGTTACTTGAGGATAAAGGGATTTTTTTCTCTTGAAAGAAAATATCCATCGCTACTCTAAACTTGTATTTTCCTAAATTATTGATGCTCTGACCTAAATAACATCTCTTTAGGATGTGCATGAATGACAGATATTTCAATCGGCAAAATAAATTACTGTGCTTAGCTGAAAAAAAGAGCATGGGCTAAGTAAAGTAGATTCTTTTCTCCTACCAATGTAGCCTGATCCAACAAAAGCGAAGTGGGATTTTTCTTCAGGCCTTTTCGTCAGGAGCTTGAGTATGGCATGGGCGGTGTGCAAAGGTGGAGAGTTGATAGATGGATGGATGAATGGATGGATGATTTGACAGAGGACAAATAGCAGGACTGGTCGAGGGTGTGTATAGTTCATTACCAGCGGCTTTGGCTGGAGGCTGTTCAAATGTAGGTATCCCTTTTGTCAAGAGGTGTTGGAAGTACAATAAAACAAGCATGTTGTCCATAGCCACATACATATATACATACAGTGGTGATGCCCCCATGGATGCAAGGTGGATTATCCTTTTTATGTATGAAATATCACAACAAACCATTACAAATCAATGGCCTGAAAGCAACATTTCAACAAATATAAACATCCTTCCATTGCCTTTACTCCTATGATGTAGTAGGGTGCATCTTAATTTACACCAAAACGTTCAGTTGTACCAAATATATATGCAAACAAATAAAGATTTTTAGTAACCTTTTCCACAGCCTCCTCATGAAGCTTGGCACTAGAGTAACAAGTTTTAACCATTAAATTAACTTTGTTGAGGTAATTGCAGCTGAATATAAACGTTGCCACTCAATATACATTTTTCAATATAAGCAGCCACTTCTCAATTTGTATTGCATAATTACAAAGCTAATGCACGTTCAAGACCATCCGTTTAAGCTAACAACTGCCATACACAGTACCTACCCTGTATCTTTTACTATATAACTAGAATAACTAGAAAGATTTTGTTGTAGACTGCATGAAAAGTTGCTCATTTTCACTGTACAGTGACATTTCTCGAATTCACCAGAAGTGAATGTGTCACCATGTGAATTAAATTTGGACTTTTTAATATTTTATCAAAGCGCTTCAAAATCCTCCTCAGACAGGAGGAGCAGCGGTACTCCCTATCCTTCCTTTGAAATTAAACTTGGAAGGATGAGGTGAACTTCAGATATGGAAAGGCGTTAAATGGAAAACAGCAACACAGGTTATCGTTTTTAGACATCGTGGCTTGTGCACTGGAATATCGCAACACTAAAGAGATCATGCAGAATCAGCATTGATTTGTGGTGGTTTGTAGAACAAAGCCGTTATGTTGGTCATAACCTGCCTTGCTGCATGCCAGAACATCTAAAGTAGACACACAATACGGCGTGCTGATTTTATTCCCCTCTATTCGTTTAAAGAAAAAATATATACAATGGTTAAAGCAAGAGGGTGATTTAGCACTAATACCAATGAATTTGAACTGAACTGTAATATTAAAACATAATAAACAAATAAAACCAAACCAAATGAATCATCGTGTACCTCTAAAATGTGGGTTTTGTTAAAGGTTGTGCAGAAGAGATTTTAAATGGAACAATAATTCTCATCTCTTGCTCTGTTCAAATCCGGGAGATATTGTAAGAAAAAAATGCCAGTGTATTAACACATGGCCGACATATGGCGTAGCACTCAACAGGTTTTTTTTTGTTGTTGTTCTTGGTTTGATTTGGTCAAGTACCGTAGAAATCACTATCCAGTACCTGTGCAGCAAGCTGCAAAACAATGTTGGAATTTCCATTGGATTCAATGTATTCAGTGGCAAACAGATGAAGACATTGAAATGTGTCTTTACAGACTAAGTGAGTATGGTGACAGGTCTTCAACTTGGGATGTGTCTTATCTTATCATGTGGCGAATGTCAATGGCTGGGACAAAATGTATGGAAAAAATGTATTAACGACATAGAAAAAAAGGATAGAATAAAGTGGTTCCCTACCAGACCTACCGTACACGCTACGCCCCCCAGCTAAGCTACGGGCGCCTAAAATGAAAACAAAAACATAAAACAAAAAAAACAAAAAGGCGGTAGCTTAGTACAAAAGCAATGCATATTGAGAGGATCAAAGCAAAAGGTCCGGTGCCTGTGCTGTGTAGTGACTGTGGCTTTAAGTGCGTGGAGTGTCCTTTACTGTGGACAAGTGGAAAGAAAACAGCGTTGTAATAACCTTGGTTCAATTATAAGCCTATATACAGTAATACTAACCATGGTTGAGTTTAATCTTTGGATGCCATTGTAAAGCTATGACCCCCATTAAATTATCATAAACATAAACATCATAAACATCTTGATCATTGTTTTATATCAATTTATGAAAAATACATAAGGCCAATAAAAGTTGTAACTGAAAATTCACAAGAAACACCACAATAAGCAAAAAATTTGAAAATAAATGAAAACAAAAGTACAGTGTCACATACTGGAATTATTTGTGTAACAAAATCAAGCATAAGCTAACAAATGCAGGCTAAACTTTCTGGTTTTTAAAAAGGATCCATTGTAGTTTTGACAAAATCTGTTCCACTAAACATTGCAGTCTGAGATCCCTGAAAATTGCGGCATGATTGGTGCAAAAACAGAGAAGCACGTTTCCTCCAAGAAACTTTGAATAAATGCAGGAGGGAGAACACCGGGTTAGAAAAGGATTTATATTCAAGCAGAGTTACAGGTTTAGGTGATTTTTTGTTCTTATTTTTTTTTGAAATGAGATCAGATTCCAGCCAAAAACCTTGGTCTCACTAACTGGACATCATAGAGGTGGCACAGTAGTTGCATCAGATCTCTGAATGGTAACAAAGTGTAAACACAAAAAACACTCATGGGCTAATTGACTACATAATAACATATCATACACATAAGTATATATTTCATTACACAAAATATGGTTTCATGGTTAAAAAAAGTATTTCTGATAGCCTCTCTTCAGTATTTGTGTCAAATATAAATCTTTTTGTGACAATATTTAGATCAATGTCAGCAGTTTTAAGGGAATGTTCATTTCTTTGGGTGATGCAATGACAGTGAAACATTTTAGTTCAACTTATTTATAGTCTGGGTGAGTTCCTGGCATCAACTAATCACTAGAATTAACAATTGAACATGATATAAGAATTGAGAGAACTTTTCGACAGCACAAATAATCAGAGAAGAACATTTTGTTTACTAGTCAGTTTGTAATCAGGACAGAAATCGTGAATATGTGATGCGCTTGCAATTGTTTTAAATTCTTTCATTTATGATATCCAAACCCACACCACTGCTATGATGCTACTACTATGCAGGTTGTTCAGGTACATAGATGCACTGTGTGTGTATCAATTCTTTGAATGGTCTTTGTTTCTTGTCGATTAAAGGATTAAAGGATTGATAATGGTTTGATTGCCTGAGAGAAATGAAACCCAGGTGAAACCAGGGAAACACGAGGGTCTTTTCAAACATCACCATGACACCCCTGTGACTATTAAAAGGAAAAATCCACCATAGGCCACTAAATCTGTTAAAATAAACAGCTATCGGTGATGTACTTTGCATTCCTGGGTTAATTTTAATGTTTGGTGGTGTATTTTTCTTATTCGAGAAATGTTTTCAGCTAATCTAAAACATGAACGGTAAACGTCAGGTTTTGGTGTCCGTCCCTCAGAATCAAACAGCAAGGGCTTCATTCTGGACCCAGCATTTTGTACCGACGTTTATCAATAATATAGGTGTCTGCAACATGTCAGGTTGAGTCGGGTCAGGTTAAATTTCACACCCATGCAGATCTCTAAATCATACAGGGAGAAATCCATCATAGAAGACGAAGAGACACCAATTACTCCACTGACAGTAGCTTCGATAGACCATAATGCAATGCAGCCACAAGACATGTTGCGGGTTGAGTAAGGGGCGTGGCGGAGATCGTAGACACCTCAGTGTTCACAAACTAGTTGTTTAGCTAGCTATATTTATATTCCCATACGCCCAGCTTTGATTGGAAGCAAGAAGCTCACGCCCATTCTCTGGGGGTTGCCAAAAGGCATTCTGGGAAATGTACAAAACTGAAGTAGAAGTAGATGAGGTAGGTTAAGGAAAAGTGGGTAAAAAAAAGTAAATTACAGCACTTACTGGAATGCATTGAACATCACAGATTGATGATTTCTAACAGTGTAAAAGTATCCGAGGGTGGATTCTCTTAGTATTAGCATTATTAGCAGTATTAGCAGTGGCAAAATTTCACCTAGGCCATATACCACTCACAGGCCCATGACCCACTTATTACACAAAAAAAGCCAAACTTGTACTTCAACGTTGAATATTAAGTGTCATGTCATATTAACAAAATGCATACGCGTAGCTTTCAATGGAAAGAACATTAAAATTAACTTTGTTTTGTGCTACAGTACTATGTTTTCAGGAATTTCACCCGCAAACTTTCATAGTATATATATATACTGTATATATATATATATATGCCAATAGAAAAAATAAATGAGTTTCTGACAAGATCATGAAAAGAAAAGAAAGTTAGCATTGCCTGAGGCTCATGCGAAAAAATATCCTCAGAAAGTTTCTGAAAAATCCATTCCGTTCCGGGGCGTTGATGACCGGCATGAGGGTTTAACATAAAGGACCTATAACATCTACAACTGCAAATATTGAGATGACATAACAATATAACAGAGAACAAAGGACTTGCATAGAATGAATGAATGTAGTTTTGAGACATCATGATTGGCCAGTCTTCATCATGAATTCAGCACCTTTAAATTAGTTTGCACTCCCCAGACATGGGGAGGAATGCAAGTAAGGAATGCCACTGCAATCCCCTCTTAATCATCAACAAAAGGAATATATGAATACAAGCCTTCCCAAAGTTATTTTAATATATTAAAATGATTATAGGCTGTTTTGTTAAATGCTCTCACAGTCATATGCCTTTCATTGAAATCAGGAGGATTTATGCCAATCCAGCATGTGGCTGGTTTTCTAATGGGAAACTTAAGGGTTGATAACAACCAAAAATAGGCATAGAGCTATATTATTGTTACTCTGTATTGCAAATGGTGGAGAATGGCAACAATACAGTAGAGCTCATTTATAACCTAGAATCTTTTGTACCAAACGCTGAAAGTTCAGAGTTATGGAGTTGCTGCCAAAGAACAGAATTGCCAATACATGCCCTAAGATAGTGTGCCTCTGTAACACATACATTAGATTATTAAGGCAAATGACCATCCAGCTGGGCATTTAACCTCAGGAGTTACTGTACCAGGTGTGTGGGGTGGAGTTAATAACTCAGGTGAAAATGTCTGTCTTCTTTTTTTTTTTTTAATATATATATATATATACCTGTGTGGCTTCGATTTTAATTTTGATCTCATCTTTAGTACAACCTTTTGTATAAATATCATCTTTTCAAAGTGCCACTTGTGTCTCAAGTATTGTCTTTTGGTCGTGCAAAAAGGGGAAGAAGATCCGCTTTCCTGATAAAGTGAGAGATGTTGCCTCTCCTTTACAGAAAGTCTTTTTGAGAGGTTCACATTTCAGTCAGGGGTCTGATACATACAGGCTTCCCATGGTCCTGTGCTGCAGTGACCGTCCAGAGATAAGTGCTGTGAAACTCGGAGAAGTTTGATGTAGGCCTCAGTTCCATGGGCCTCAGTAATAACTTTGGTACGCCATGTTGGTACAATAAGACAATGGAGCAGATGAGTGGCTAAGGGGGATGCGAGTGGCTTATGACCAGCTATTCTTTATGGAGGAACACACAAAACAAGCAATTGGCCCAATGTAGCAGATGATTGAGGGCTCCCACCCATTAAAGGTTCGCCAGGAGCCCTGCTAAGCCATCACTAGTGAGGCGGTGTTAGTACATTCAGCAGTACTATACTGCACCTCTGGGGACATGGTCGGAGAGGTAGAGGCCCTCGGTGGCTCTGATTGTCTACGTGTATGGACCGGTGTTTCCCTTTGATCTTTCAGCAGTGATGAACCACTACAGCTAGACAAAATGTGGCATTAAAGAAAAAAAACAACATTCGAATTTAGCCCAAATTTCTCCTCAGTGTATTCAGAACCACACGGCCAATGTCTAAAATTACTACTTTTACTGATACTTATTTGTGATACAACTTCCACTAAAACCAAAAGTGGAACTAGATGGGAAACCATATTTAATTACCTCCAATCACCACTGCACGAAAGACTATAGGGGAAACACTGGTATGAACTACTAACCTATGAGGTGCACTAACAGCTGGGTGATGTGCTTGATGGAATGAATGGAGACAGACCTCTAGGGTAAACATGATGGGAAAAGTGCTGGGTTTGGTTTAGAACCACAATTACTACCGTAACCCCTCTCAGAGCTATGTCAGAACACAGTATGGTTATAATTGCAAACAGTACAAGTATTTAATATAAGTTTCTCTATATACAAAAATGGTACATTTATATACACGTATAGAGTTCAAACATGCATGCATTTTGTGCAGGAATGAATTGAAGCCAATACATTCATACTTGATGATCGTTCTGAATCCCAACTATTCTCCTTCACTGCTTTTGTTGTTAAACTTTTAAGTCATTTCGTAGTCCTTAACAAATGATCCATTGTAAACATTTTTAGCCAGGGACTATGTACTGTAAGTCCACCGAGCCATGAGACTGTCATCCATACAGTATTCCAGAGGATTAGGCTTTTAGAAACTTGTATCGGGATTATTGATTAAAAGGTTTTCCTACTACTTTGCGCTGTCTTTGTCATATGATTAGTTACCACTTTATGTTCTGCGGTTCAACCAGTTCAAACATTGGGACGATTTCTCAAGGGCTACCTTAAAATCGGAAATTTTCAAAATGCCCATTTCTACTGGAACTGGCTACAAAATGGATGGAAGGGAATGCTTTGATTAGAATAACTAATAAATGATACACCAAGATATTCCTAAATAATGTATTTGTCTTTCGGTGCATTCATTGAAAAAACTAGGCTTTATAAAGTTATTCACAGTATTTTATCAGTATACTCAGGTGCTTAAGAGAATGTTTCTACGTGAAGAGAAACTGGAATGAACAGCTATTTAAATTCCTCATGGGCACAGACAGGTGGCCTTATGTCTCACCTAACACTGATTCTGACTGATTATTGAGTTTTGTGGCTAAATGACCCTCATATTTTATGATTACTTGTTTCATGCTTACTTGAAGTGACTGTTTATCTAAAAGGTTAGCTATTTAGGACAAGGGAGGATAGATAATGCTGCACTTGTTGGCACTTGAGGATCTTAACATCAGTCACATTCTGTTTCACATTCTCATGTCACCTCAGTATGATGTAAAACAAAATGATTCTCTTTTATTCCCGTGGTTAAGCAAGACACTTGTTAAAAGATTGTTTGAACATGATCATAACCTGTTCAAGAGATGCCAGACTCTGCGTCTGCATAGAGTAAAGGGACATCTAACAACAGCACTGCCCTGCCTTTCTTTGTGACCTCCAGGTTTTCACCCTAGCCTCCTGGTCTGGTTCTATGCGTAGAATGGGAAATGATTAGAATGACATAGACAGGTATGACATGGGCCCACTGGTGTACTTCCTGCTCCACAGTTCCAGACTAGCACTTCTTTGGCCACCTGATTCTGACTGCTTGTGGGCCTTTTGTTTTTTGTTGATCTCCCATGGGAAGTCCTCCATTGGACGTGGGCTGGCGGGGCTGCTTGACCCTTCTGGCGTGCCATCAGGGGTGCCCTCTATAATCTCGATGCGGGGTGGGTCCATCAGATCTATGATGCTGAATGGGGCCGGTTCTGGTTGGCACATTACCGACTTGTCCTCCGTATTCTGCCGGACAGGCCAACTTGAGCCTGCTTGGATTCCTACGGACACCCGGTTGTCTGTCTGCGTGGTGCTGTCGCTGCCCGGCTCGCGACACAAAGTCCACATGTTGTAGCACTGGGTGAAGTTGAAGAAGTTGCTGTTGAAGGTCTTCAGCTCCCCGCACACATCCCTGCGCAGCTCTGCCAGCTCGTAGCGCATCGCAGAGATCTCGTCCTTCCACTGCATGTTGAAGGCAGCCACCATGTTGGCAGACTCCTTGAAGGCCTGGATGGCCTGAGGGACAGGGGGCTCGGAGGTGGCTATGGGTGAGGCAGTGGGGACCCTGTACGCAGGTGGGGATGTTGGTGGCACAGAGATTGCCGTTACGGTGGAGCTAGTACTGTGCTGGCTGCGAGCAGCAGCCGTCTCTCTCTCCAGCCTCTCAAGCTCCACATAAGCAGAGGAGCTGGCACCGTCATCATCCTCTATCATGTCGTCATTTAGTAAAGAGGTGCCATCCAGAACATCATATCCCTCTGGAAGACAGATTTCAATATGCAAACAGAGGGACATTCAAAGTGAAAGGAACAGCTGGAGTGTGATTTGACACGGATTCTACTAGGAAGTGAACATATATCTATGGAAAACATACAGTAGCGAGTCCTTTCAAAGTCCCCAAAACCTCCCTACTTGGTACTCAGGACTCAAGAGTTGGATCAGGGGTAAGCAACCGCCATTGTCCAAAAGTGTGTACTTCTGCACCTAAGCTGGTTCACGTCACAGAAACAAGAGATAAGCTCCTTCCATATGGGCCACCTCAGCTTATGCAATCAAATAGAAATCCATTTTTGATCCAAATTTAAATGTATTGCCGGTGGCTTTCGTGACACACCATTAGTAAAAGCTTATATAATTGTATATATGTGTACGTTTACTTTTTATGTGTGTATAAGTGTATATTTTTCCAAAAATTCAGAATGGCAGGGAGGTTCATTCTAATCAGAGGCAGTATAGAATAGAAAACACACCTCGCTGAAATAGGTTCTTGAGTGCCACTGAGCTCACATACTAATGAATGTCATCGGACTCACATACTGTAGGCTTTTCATAGTGTTTTTACACTGCCTTCTCAATCATCTCATAGAACATCAAGCTTCTTTCCATCTTTTCACTGCACAGCACAGTGTGGATCGGAATCAAGATATATCAATCATTTCAAAATCCACTTTCAGAGAACCTCTCTCTCTCAAAACATCTCTCAAAATTATGTTTATCAGTGACTTTAAATTTGTGCCATTTTTTTGTGCAAAAGAAAAGATGTAAAGGGGATAGAAGAATCACAACCCACTGGGCCAAGAAGCAGATATGAACCCTATTGAACATATCGTCCATCGCCACGAGGCTGATTGGACCATGTGGAGTAACCTGGTCAAGGGCTGCACCAGGGAGAGGCTGCAATCCCACAGTCAAAGACAGCTGACAGACTCAATGCCAAGGGTGAGACTCTGCCACAAGTGGCCTTTTAAGGGAAGTCAACTTTCATGGAAGGAAAAAAATAAAAGGTCACACAGGTACAGCAGACACATGCTGCTCTCACAAATGATTGGGGACAGTGGCAATGCGATAACATTCAGTGCTATTTTATGGTTGCGATATGAAAACATTACGAAAGGTTTGGGAAGTACAACTGTGTCATACATTTACACTGATAAGGTGGTCTTAAACACACTTAAAATAGAGACACGGCAAACAACTCACAAAAGCCAGCGGGGCATTCATCAATATCATCAATATTTCTCCTTACGTTTGACAGAAATCATTCAAAAAGGTATCAAAGGCAAACAAAAGAGGAAATCAAAGCGTCTGAGTTTTGTGAGTTGCTTGGAACCCTGTTTTCTGCTCAGTATAATAGAACGGGATGTATCTACTTGCTATAATTTTTTTTAGTTTTACTGAGAAGGCAGTGCAAAAACACACATATACATAGATATATGTATGCGTGTCAACATTAAAATACCTGCGACAACCATCACTGACGCCTCCAGCTGTTCTTTCCCCCTGGTTATCCTTCAAGAGATGGCTGGTCAAATGGAGAGGGGTTTGCTGCTCGTCTGCCCTGGGATCCCTTCCCCACTCAAGGGCCCGCTAGCCTCTCCTGGGGTTTGGTTGGTAAGCCACTTACAATTCAGTTTTTTAACTAGTATACTAGCGTACGAGTTTGATTTGAGGAATCAATACTTGTCCTAGCCAAAATAGGCTGGATGAGTTTCTTTATTTAATTTTGAGGCCACTATTCCCTCATAATACTGCAAAGAGCACACCAAAGATTGATACCAGAAATATTATTTACAATATGGCTTGATTGGGAGGTGACAGCATATAAGTGATCACCCTCCAGGGAAACCTCCTCCTGGGCCGCCATAGCCTCGTCTGATATACTGTAATTGAAGCATCAAGCCAATCTTAAATACAGCTTCATTACAATTGTATAGTCAACCGTTTTTGTTAGCCCATTAAGAGTTGACAGAATTGGAGCAGAGCGCTTATTGGGTGAATAGAGTTCAGCAGGTAAGACGGTGGGATTGGAGAACACTCCTTTATCCTCAGTGCTTCTGTCACATCGAAGAAATCGTAGATGGAAACCCAATCGAGCATGAGAGGATTACAAAAACAAAATTCCAGATTGAACAAGAAAACAAAGTAGACCACAAATTGAGTAAAAGTGCAATTGTCTCCAATATTAAATTGACAGAATAAAAAAAAAAAGTGTAGAAAAACAATCATAATCCAGGTCATAATAATTTAAAATGCATGGAATTAAAAGTGTTTCAATAGGGTTCATAGCTTTACTCTTGCAGGCAAACACCAAATGCACTTAGAGTGACAGAGTTGTTGCAATGGCTCTGTTTGCACAAAGAACCTGATATGTTGATTTTAGGGTCATATTGTGTGTAATGTGTTGCACAAAGCCTTAAAACCCTTGCCTGTTGTATTGAACGCAGTATGTAGTACAAATAGTCCATAAACTTGGGACTACAAACAATATGCACTGTAATCAGAAAATTGAAAATTTAATCAATAACATTAAGTTTGCTCAATCGGAAAGGGGGAAAACTGATTAAGAACCTTGCGGTGATATTAAGTATTGCATTAATAAATGGGTTATTTGGGCTGAGAACACTGCTCACAGTTTCATGCAACACAATACAACAATACTGTGACTAACTGAAAGTTGTACACTTGCGAATCTATGAATATACCATCATTGGGCAACTCCTTTGTGCAACCAGCACGTGTGTGTGTGTGTGTGTGTTCTAGTCTCTACAGCTTGTTGACTTACCTTAAATTGGTTACATGATAGTTTTTATTGTTCTGTCTTGTGTTCTGTAATCTTATAAGGTCAATAGTAATAGCAGTTACAAAGTGTATGCTGCTGTGCTGGTACAACAGAGCAGGGGGAGGAGAGGCGGGAGGCCTGCTCAGTGTATCCTCTCAACACAAAATATGTCAACGACCTACCCCTCCCCTACCCCTGGCCCGTTTCCTTCTTAACCCCTCCCTACGTTATTCACACTCTCCTCACAACATATATAGAACACCACAGTTTCACATGCTTAGGATAGGGCCTGTTCCTCTTAGGCATGCCATGTAACGTGACTGTGCTGTGGCGTGATGTTGTGTACTGTGGGCGCGTGTCGCTGTTTGGAGTGGTTTGAATGACACCCTCCCACCCTTATCCTAGTCTCTAGCTCTGCAACACCACAAGTGACCAACCGGAAGCTTGGCTAATGATGCGTGGATCGTGCAAGGTAACACACAAGCGAAACCCATCTAAACAGTCGGGAGTATGCAGAGACAAAAACAAACACACACACACACCATAGCGTCCAAAGAAAATGGCTGGGATCATTCAGCCCGGCATCTCTCAAGCTCAAGGGTACCCCACTGTACATATGTAGGTATGTCAAGTATGTGCGCATGTATAGGACGTATGAGGATATGTAGTCTAAGCCCTCTCTCATTTTGGGGGGGGTGATTTTTTTACCTGTTGTGGATCTGAGAGTTGAAGTGACAGTGGAGGATGTCATTGAAGGCAAGCAGTCATCATCTTGGGAATAACCAGCCTGAATTGCACGGAGGTAACTGTGGCTTCGAGTGCGGAACGAGCCAGGCAGGTCCAAGGCCTCCATGGCCTGGGATTCTACTTCACTAAAAACGGACTCGCAAACTGACTCAAACTGGCCATTGATCTCAGTCTCACTCACCTGAGAGACAAAAACAGGAATAGCAGTCCTTAATTTTTCCTCTTCCTTTCTCTTTCTCACTTTGATTCTTCCCCTTTGCACAGCAAATACGAAGGAGTGTTAGCATAAGGAAATGCCACTGTTAATTCCAACCTTAAACTGAATCAATGTTGACCAAATGAAAGAATAGGCAGATAACAACAAAGCAAAAATTAACAAAAAGTATTGAATTTGTGTTATAAAGCATTCCGTTTTTGCACAAACCCATTGTAAGTTATCAAAGATGTATATGTTACTAGGAAAGCAGGTGTCCTTTCAACCTAGTCAGAGGCAGAAAAACATTTAACACAGTAAAAAAACAAAAAACAAAAGTTTCAAAATCAAAGGAATGGTATTGGATAGTTCTTGCAAATCTCTTTTTGTGATAATTTCAAAATATTCTTAAATCTTCTAGCTAACAAAAGATAATTAATTTTGTTCATATCATGCAGTAAAATGCTCCCAGTATAAAATACAAATACTATCCTACTCATGCTGTAATGTGTATGCTGTATATGCTGGATAGTATGAATCAATTATGTATATAGTTATGTCAGAAAATCAAACAATACAGATGGATGCTTTAAACATGCAAAGAAAGTAACTGCTTGAAAAGTTATTAATTCAATAAAATAACATTATATGAACACAATCTCTTCATTTTCTGACCATTTAAACATTTTACATAATAAGTTATGTTATCAGTGAGAGTTGGGCCCCCCATAGTTTAAACAGAAATCTTACTCCTACTCGTGTCTAGCTAGTGCCTAGCATGCTTAAAATGGGTAACAGCACCCTCAACAATAAATAGATTGTTCAATCCTTCCTGTGGACAGACATTCCTCCTCCTACTTCTACTCCTACTCCAGTCTTTGCAGTTGCATCATAAATCTCCTAGCAACCACATCTGGCGCCATCATGGAGGTCCAGATGAGAATCAGCTGTACACAAATAATGTTAAAATACATAACAACTGGGCAAGAGTTTTAGGCTTTGTTAGCCAGCTAGCTAGCCAGCAGGCTAATTTAGCAAAGCAACTGATGTTCAACACGTGACTACTAGCTACTGCTAGCACTAATAATAATGCTATAAAAGAAATTAACCATATCTATTCAATTTTTTAAACAGTTACATACATTTAGAAACACATCTGTTTACAGTAATTGTTGCCTGAGAGCAGAGGACCTCCAATATGACCACCAGAGGGTGTTACCTCACCTGAAAGCCCTCTATACTAAAAATAATACTATGACTACCATTAATAAAACCAATACTCATATTAGCTAATACTATTTCTTGTCCCCCCTCTTCTTTCTCACCCATGTCTCCAGGTGTTGCCTCTCTGTAATGCATGTGTTTGAGACTCACCTGGCTGACGCAGCTAGCCTGACTGAGGGTGCTGACGGCGCGCATGTAGCTCTGGTTGCGAGAGCGGAACGGCGGGGGGTTGAAGGTGGCGGGGTCCAGCGTGACACTAGGGTGGGGCCGCATATCTCTTGTGGTTTGCAAGTGGTAGGTCTGGCTGAACAAGGACAGGGGGTAGGGATAGACACAAATGCACAGTTCAAAAGCCGCACATGGTACGTCACTGGATAATACTGTACTTAAGGGATCTGCCTCTCAGCATGCATGGCAATGCTGTTTTTTTATCTGTTTGGGATAATTCATGGGGACGCGTTTCTATCAGAATAGACTATCAGCTGTTAGCCACTTGAATGACTCATCTCCCTGCAACACTAGCTGCCCAACATTCAACAACATTTTACATTTTTTAAGACGGCTTGTGTCATTACTGCCTCAGAGAAGACAGAGATTCCATCCCCTAACTACAGAGTGCACGTGTACAGCTTGTCTCTGATGCTCATTAGTGACACAATGAGAGCTAGGAGCTGCAATAATAAGAGATTAAATTCTCCACCAGAGGCTAGGAAAACAAGAGGGCTGATTTGTTTGTGGACAAAAGCAGGAAGTGATCAGAATCCCAGTGAGACGATGACAAAGTGCTGGTGACAAAAAAAAAGAGTGTCTCAGCGCTGAGCGGCAGTAGGGATGACTGAGGTATGAGGCCTCCCTAGGTTCAGAGACTTTGGCTCTGTGTGGAAGCTGCACCACCTGAAAACAAACAGCCGCACAGTTCTGCTAGAGCGGTTTGCAACACACAGTGGAATAACAATAAGCTGGGAAATGCAGAGGTGACACAATAGCATCGTCTGGGTCACAATCAGACTTAAAGGAACATACTGTAGTTTCTGTTGATTAACCAGACACCGGGGAGAGATGATTAAGAAATGTGCAACAACTGTTAGAGCGGCCCGAGAAGCCAATTTGTTTGAAAAAGAGTTGTGATATGCTTTATGTATGATGTATCTGAGCAATGTATTGTTCTCTTTTAATGCTACAAATCATATTGCCCTTCTGGGGATAAGGAATGTAATGAACTGTGCTCTACTGGTCTTTGAGGTGCTATAATCAAACACTGAATACCTAAACACAATAGTCAATCATTGATTTTCACAGTGCCATTTGATCAGCAAGAATCCAGTAACTTCCATGTATCCCCCTCTACATGTCACTGTTTTTTTTCCATCTGGTAAGCCCAGGCTCACTGGAGCCTCCTCTCTTGAGTCTGATGTGACAGTTTTGCTACAGACTTGTCAACAACACTGAGATAACATGAGGCACACTGCCCAGGTAAGATGTAGCGCAAATATTGAGCTAGCAGATGATAAAGGTCACAAACACAAACCCATTTGGTACTGTGACACTCAGCAGAGCACTATTTTACCTGCTCTTATGAGGCAGTCTGGGCTCCAGTACTAAGCCAACAACACTCAAGAACAACAGAACCAGTTAACAAGCAAAAGCAGCCCAGCTTAATACAGTTGTCCACGCATGCATAAAATAATGTACGGAACAATAACAGAAGCTGGTCCTCTTATTCTGTTGCCAAGCAACATCAGCTGGCATCCCTAAATAATGCAAAATCTCTCCCAATCTCACTGGGATAGCAGAGCAAAAAGCTGCATCAGCAAACTACAGTTTTACTTTGCATAGATATTGGACAGCAGGCATACAAATCACAAATCAGGCTCACTTGTCAGTGGTAGTTTGATCAGATTTTCAAAAAAAAGCTGTGAATTAATATTTGAAACAGGCTGTCAAGGAAACAGTTATTAAAGAAAAGGTTCAGTATCTTTACAAGCCTATCCTATTGGTCTCTATTGGGAAATTGACACCAGCCTACTCTAAAAATGGTTTAGTAGAAACACCGGACAAAGTGTACTTAAGTTGATGCCTTTAGCTTCTTTTGCAGGGTTGGGCAACCATGAGACATGGAGGGCCAAGAGTCAGCAGCAGGTTTTCATCCCATCCCAAGACTACAGCAGGTGACGTCATTGATAGGTTCCTTTCGTCTGTGGTTGACGGTCTGTTAATCAGTGAAATCACCTGTTGTAGTGTTTGGTTGGAATGAAAACAAAGGTTACTAGTGTAACTAAGGTTCTATGATCTGAGGATTATGCTAGTCACTCTGTTGGGAGACAATACCAGCTTGATATAGTAGCTTGAGCCAGGTTGACACTATGAGGCTCACAGGCAAATACACCCTCATCATCACTGAAGAGTGGATAGGGCTTTATTGAGCACTGCTGAACCAACCCCCTATGGGGAGCCACAACATTCACAAACCTGAAAGGCATCTGATGTCCACCTTGCAGCTACACAGATGTCTTACAAGGGCACACCCTTCAGGAGAGCCCAAGATGTTGGGACGCCCCTGGTGGAAGGTACCGCCACTACTGAGGAAGGTAGGGGTAGCCCCGCTGAGCTATATGCTAGCGTGAAACTGTGCCCCAAGTGTCAAGAGAGGCCTGCCATGCACCTGCTCTCCAAAACATAAAAACAACTGATCAGTATGACACAATGACTATGGGCTCTCACAGGACAGTCAGGACACTGTCCACCAAAGCCCCAGAAGAGGAGGAGGGAGAGAAAGCTGCCAGAACCAGCTCCTTGTTCACATGACCAGAGGGTAAGACCTTGGACAGAAATGATGGATTAGGCTTGAGAGTTACTCTTCCTTTATCTGGGCTCAGGCAATAATAGTCAGCGCTAACAGACAATGCATGGATCTCACTCATCCTCTTAGCAGAGGTGATGGCCACAAGAACTGCTGTCTTAAGAGAAATATGTTTTAGGTCTATAGATTCCAAGGGTTTAGAGGGAGGCTTGGAAAGTGCCCCCTGCACCAGATCCAAGTCCCGTTTGGGAACCAAGGGGATGGGGGAGGGCACTCTGGGAAAGAGAAACTTTGTCATGAGTGGGTGGCTTCCAATAGGGCCTGTAGGGCCCTCGTCATGACAAGCAGATATAGCAGCTGCATACACTTGGGTGTAAAAGCGTTGCTCGTTGCTGCACTTCCTATTTCAGTCACTCATCATTTAAATTTTGCATGCATGACCTCCTCAGCTGCTTGGCTAGTGTGGCAGAGAGGGGGGTGTGGTTGGATGCGGGAGAGAATCGGGCTGGTAGGCTGGTTCTCCCTGCATCCGACAATGGCTGCGGCCAATTAAGGCTAATTGGACAACTGCAGCCTGGAACTGATTTAACCAGTGTGTGTTTGTCTTTTCGAGAATGGCAGGAGGCATGCCGACCAGAGACTGAGCTGGAAAGCTGCAGGGGAGCATTAGAAATATGTTGATTCATTGTGGCCTGAGTAATTGTTTATGTTGGAAATAAAATGGCGTGCCTGCCTGTGAACTCTCTACCAGACTCTGTCTGTCACAGCCCTGGGAGTAGCGAGTCTTGCTACAGCTAGGTTAGCTTAGCTCTGTGAAATTCAGACATTATGGTGCGACTTGGCAAACGTCCTCGTTTCGGGAGAACAACAGTATACTTGGCAGAGCCAATAGGATAAAGTGTCTCAACCTACAATGGGTAGGCGCGAGTCCCTAGCCTCAACTCCAGAGAAAGGAGGCGTGTGCAGCTAGCACACAAGCTAGTACAAATTAGCCAAAGGGCTAATCGGCTAAAAACAGACAAGAGGAAACACAACTAAGCCCCATGAAATTGGTGGTCAACCAATTTAACCCAAACATAGCACAGTGTCGACCTGTAAGAAGACTTAAAACAGACGGACAAGACACTCAGACACTGACAGCACTGTAGGGAGGAGCAGGCTTCACCCAGGTAGAGCAGCTCTGAACACTCAACAAGAAGTCTACCTCAAAGTCTTTATGTCCTCTTTCGCTCACCTGCTGTATCCAGCCAAGAAATGAGGGGATACGCCCAGGTATTTAAGGGAGGGGGGGTGCCAATCTCAACTCATCCTGCCACCTAGCAAAAGGATATCCCTGTTTGATGCACAACAGAGTGACTAGCCTAGTCCCTAAAGCGTAACAGAACCTGCAGAACGTCTTCATGGCATATGGTTGCCCATCCCTATTCTATATGTGACATAGTTATGATAGGGCATTCGCTGAGGGTATTTGGCATGCTTTATGGTCTCATAGAGTTGGAATGCCTGTTGGACCAGATTAGTAAGATTGCTTGGCTGCAACTACCCACTTTATAAGTAATGCAGAAACTGTTCGCCTACGTACCTACATCACAATTTATAAGATCACAACATCTTTAAGTATGGCAATTTCATGAGGTAAATTTGTGAAAAGCCAATGTTTTCAGTGAGACTTTATGCATCATTCCAGTCTATCTCTTTTCCCCCATACTCTGTCGGTGCAACAGTCTTACGTAATCCTCTCCTGGTATCCTGTTAGAAAAAAAACATTAACTTAACGTTTCAACATATGTACTTTTGCATGGATGTAATAAGCACAGCAGCCAAGCCTACCCTTGGGAGTCTATGTGGGGTCTCTGCATGGCTGATTTGAGGACGAGAGCATCAGGCCGGATGGCTCTCTGCGGGGAGGTCTTGGGGCTGGTGTCAGAGTCACCACTCTCATCATCCACCTCTCCCATAGCTTTGACATAGCTACTGCTGCGCATCCGCCGACATGGGATCTCGTCATCCTTCTCACCTGGGTATCCACTCCACTCGTCCTGAGGCACCTATGGGAGAGAATGGACCTCCATCAAACGCTACTCACCTTCAAAATTTGTTATGGCCATTGCATTTTAAGATATTACATATACTGCATTTTAGATAGTACTTCAGGCAGTGTCTGATGATAGAGGCATGTTGAGCTATGCTGGAAGATAATTGTAACAGTGGGTTTTCCCATTTAGAGACAAAATTTCAGGCTTGTACAGGGGGTTCTGTAAGTGGCTTTATTTGCAAGTACAATGGGGCCCAATTAGCCAAACGAGTATGAGAACTGAGTCAGACAGGCAGTGGGATGAGCTCTGGCTCATGAGTTTTTTCCCCAAACAGTAAATTGAGCAGAATCATATCCATCCCCAAGTTCAATTTCCATCTCTAGCTCAGACCCTGGGCTCTCTAATTAGACAAGTTCACTGCTTAGCCATATTCTACCCATGAGAACAGGATCCCACTGTTTTCTCCTCAAACTCATTCTTTGCTTTCACTTGATGACACAGTTCCCATCTAGAGCCATTTTAGAATGGCCACTTTGCATCACTCTCTTATGATAAGCATTAACTTTTGTTTGTGGAGCCAAAATGACTTGAACCAAAGCAAATATGGAACCTGACAACTAAAGGATTAGCCAAAGCCTTCCAATGTCTACTATTGTTGTGGCCAAACAACATGATACGTGATATGATTTTTGCCAAAATACTGCAAAGGTTTTGAGGTGGCACTGATAAAATTCTTCAAAATAAAAGTAAAGTGGAACTTTCACCAACCATGGCATTTTCAGAATTTTCAGGCAATACACAATAATACACCAGACCGCTCAGAGGGAAAGATAAGATTGAAAGGATAATGATTAAAAAATTATCTTAAAAAGCAGTCTGACAGACCTCATGCCAGTTAATGAATCAAAAAGTGAAACTGCTCCAGCTACAAAAGGTTTTTCTCAGGAGGTATTTTTAGACTCAAATTTTGTTTTTGGGCCATCTATGATGTTTTGTGGAGACATGACTACGCAATGTGGTTTTTATGATCTAATTTGAATCATACAACAATGTATACAGTGATGTTTTGTATGATAATTTGTTAATCATTTTAACAATTAAAAATATATATTTTCTACAATAAATGAATACTTGAATACGTGAGTGAAAAGTCTTCCATAGAAGAACTCTATGGACATTCAAGACTTTACTAGTCCCAAATGGGAAACACAACAAATAAAACAGAAACATACAGAAAACATCTAAGACATGTTAAATAATAAAAAATATTTACAGGGAGAGACAACCACTAAAACAATTCATGCCAGTCTTAAAGTTTCCTAGCAAGAGAGTGATGATTCATGGCTAATGATTATTTAGATTCCTGCTTTTAATATATAGCCAAATACTGGACCAGAGTATTTAAGATCTAACTGTATTCTCGCCTGACACACTGTCAGTTTTCTGTACTGACAGCTAACCTTATGAATGCACTCCACTCCCCAGATCTTCCCGTAGTTGCAAACAACAGTACCCTTGGAACGTCAGTTTTAAGCAAAGCATGCCGATTGCAAGTGCCAGCTTCGATAGCCATCAGAGACATGTTATTATGTTACTACTTAGAATTTCTGCACTTCTCAACGACGTGCCGGTTTCCCTTGGCAGCAGTGAATGAATTATTAAGTGTGTCCTTGGCCCAAATGCTGATTAATGGTTTTGTCTCAAGAGTCCGTCGTGACAATCGTTCTCCACCATTGTTAAAACAAATGGGAACACGTGCGCTGCACAGCTTCTTTCATTAAAAGCAAAAGAGAAGTTGATGATGTTTTTCATTCAGTTTTCATTCATTTTCAATGTGTGGGTGGGGCAGGACCGACTTCATGTGACCAACGAACAAGAAAAGGCTGAGTGAGTTATCTGTGGTTTCCCTTCATTTCAAGCACTGGCTGACTGAAGTGGTTTGCAGCTGACACGTCAACATTCAATATGATCCATTCAATCCCTCTGTATATTTTTGATATTTTGTACTTTGTATATTGTATATTGTTGTGTGCTTTCTTTCTTGTTACTTTGTACATCCGCTGCTGCATAACTGCAATTTCCCGTCGGGGACAATAAAGAGCCTAATCTACTCCATCTAATCTAACACATGTTCTAAAAATGACTTTCTATTCCCTAAAAAGTTCAAAATGAGCAAACTGTTCACAAGTCTCCCATCACCTACAGGGAATCCAAGCCTGGCAGCACAGCCAGCAAAAATAGACGATTACGCTGTGTGAATTAGAAAAGTAAGTCATTGTAATTCAACAATAAAACCCTGTTTAAACCACTGTTGAAGAGTGAAAATCTGCGCTCTATCCACATACATTTAACTCATCTTAAGATGCTAACTGATCTTATTTAGGAGTTTTTAAATGGTTGCATTTCTATTTCCTGTATTTTCACAAATAAGGGTTTTATTTTGAAAACTGTGACTGGAACTCCCACTTCTTTTTATTCTGGCTCGCTTGACACTGGTACAAATGAGTTCATTTAACCTGCCTGGGAGGCTCGCTATAACATTCACAATAATAGCAACACTCAATTTCCCAGTCAAAAATCTTAATTAAAACTATCTTGTTCCGCATCTTCGTAAATCAAGAACATAGCGGGAAATTATTACAAATAAGAATATGTGTTGTTCAGCGTTTGCCGTCTCATTTGGGTTTGTTAATCATTCATAGTGAACCTGAACGACTGGCCTATGTCCCCAGGTGGTAATTTTCAAGCGTTTGGTATTGACTATCAGAGCGGGTCACTGCAGGGTTGTGAGTTGGTAATTCTGAAATGTGGAGTGGAGGTAATACAATTACCATCATGGGATGTAGCCACAACATCATTAGTTGGTAAGTTGTGAAATTACCCAAAAAGTCCCAATCGATTCCATTGCTGTTATGTAATGTGTTAGCTGGGTTGACTTGTGTTGTCACCAATGTGATATGTACGCCCACACCTTGCACAACTCCCACCCATATTTCATTTTCAATGAGAGCCACACATTAGCAACTGAGCTCTGATTTCCATTTCCATGGGGAGCAGGGCGGTGTGTGGGAAGTGTGTCTGAGCATTTTCCACTGACACTTGCATTTGAAGGATGTATTCTCAAATATTCAAATGTCCTGGACTAATTTAAGGACTGAAGGTGAGAATAATAATCTTGTTTTATGTTGAGTCAAGGGAATAGAATGCATGATGAATTGGGGTGTGTGTGTGTGTGTGTGTGTGTGTGTGTGTGTGTGTGTGTGTGTGTGTGGCAACACTGGGGCAGTGGGCATTATCAAATAATAAAGATAGACTAGCAGGAGGAAGTCAAACGCCCCTTATAGAGGGGAGGAAAGGAAGAGGAGAGGAATGGTTGGTATGGTAGGAATTATAATATATATATATATATATATATATATAGTGATTCAACCTTTACTCAGATCAAGAAAGCTTTTACATTCTAAACACCGGTATCGGTTGGGTCATTTCTGCGAAAAATCCTCTGGCACACATAAAGTGTGGCATTTTGCATTTCCGACAGCGTCAACAGCTTTTTTCGTTTGGAGCAAATAGAAGGAGAACTGGGCAGGCAATGTTTATTTCCCTGACATTGTCTGGACGTGTGTGAGACAGAGTGTACAGTAGGTGAAGACCCATCTGTTTTCTTTCAAATAGATGGCGGCATCTACTGTAGACAAAATAACTGGTGGTTTGTTGATTCAACATGACAACACAATTTGAGTATAGTCATTACAATTTAAATTGTCAAAAATGTAAAGGCCTGATCCAGAATCTGTTTAGCTATATACATTTTATGTATTTGTACTATTATGTATTTGATAAAAAAAATACACTTCATAACTCATTGTAACTCATTTCAAGATATTTCTACAAAAGTGGACAAACCTCTTAAAGCCTCTATAGCCCAGTCCATCAACCTAATAACTCATGATGTATGGAAGCTGACGTATCATATGTCATATTTTAGCAATGTAGCTTTAAAAATAGCAATAAGTCTACAAACATGCTTCTATTCATAAATGTCTACTGGTTTGTGATTATGAGGCTTTACATCATCAGAGCATCTCTAGAAGGAATTCAAATATTACTTGACTCACTTCTGCAGCATCAAACTGATTTGAATGGAGGAGGGATTCAGGTAAATCCATGGTGCAGATCAGAACACATAGGCATACTTTATTCAATACTCATACTCATGCCAATGATGCACTTTTGTGTATTTTTTCTAATTCTGCCTGCACAGCAAAGGCTGCCAATCACACCCCCGAGGCTACGGTTGTAACTTTCAAACCAACAGTCATTATTAATGGCACGGTGTTAATTAAGGTGGCAGTGGCACCCATGTGTCATCGCCTCAAAAAAACTGAATAACAAATTAGCTACTGAACAAGCCGTGACTGAGCGCAGCATATGTTTCTGATATATTGTACCTTAACTGTCTAATATCACGTTCAGTTCTAAGGGGGGATGTTGCCAAAGTATGCAGGCTGCAGTCACAGCAACTGAAATAACCAAAGAACTACAAAAATGAGCACATAATTCAAATAGCACAGCCTTTATATTATGTTATACTGTAAATAGCCTTAAAGAATTTATAATGTATTAAATGGAAACCTGTGGAAAACGTTAACAGCAACAGAATTAAAATAGTGATTAAGTGATTGTGTGCTAATTACATGGTGTTGTGTACTGTTAGCGCTGCGCCGTTAACATGTCAGATGAAAAGCTGCTGCGCGCTGGATGCCACTCGTTCAGTACAGTACACTTTAATGAGTACTTCCAGGTCAACTCCTGTAAAGGAATTATCTTTAATATCATTGACGATCACTCTCACCGCAGACTAATTACCTTTTAGCTTACTTGACTTTACTAAGGATTAACTGTAATTAATATTGACAAATCATATTACCCAATGTAAATCAATGCCCCTGACACCGTGGCTTCCTCTTCCTCTTCCACATACTACATGTTCCGGTTAGGTATTGATCAGGCGTGCATTGCAGTAAGTACAATGTTGCGTCAGCGTGTGCTGTCGATGTAGCAGCAGTCCCAGTGGACAGCGCAGCCTCAGCTCTTGGAACAACAGCCCCGGGCTCAGGGCTCTCCCTAATGCTCTGCCAGTTACTCACTTTACCCAATCGTGGAGCTCGCCTGGCTATTTCTCTTCAACAATCCCTGGGCTGCTCTCACAGAAAGCAGAGTGGCTGATAGCCCCTTTTCTTTGCCTGCAGGTAACAATATCTGTTCCTCTCCTGTCCTTCCCTCCCTCGCTCTCTCTTTTCTTTCACTCCCCCCCCATTTCCTCGCAGACTCGCCGTCCCACCTCAGAAGGGCAGACAGGTGAAGGACTCACGAGCATAATGCACTTATGTGAAAATGCTGAACATTTGTCTCCACCACAGGGGGTAGGGGAGGGGTAAGGAAGGAGGGGGTTTGGGGATGCTGCTAATACCAGCCATTAATTCCCACCACCATTGTACTTTATTGCATAACTTACTCAAATGTTTTCCCCATATGTTTTTGTTGTCGCGGTGCAACGGGCTGTGAAGCATTTAGACCATATGCCACTGTAACTCTTCTTTGAACCCAATACAAATGAAATTCTTTGGGGCAGCACGGCCCTTTCCGCCTCAGGGAAAAATATTTCAATATCATCCTTCAATATGCAACATATTCAACATAGTGCAGCAGTGCGGATAGCTTTACTCGGGGGCCAGGGCTTTTTTCAAACGGCTAGGAAGTGAGGTGAGCATTAACTATGGGCCTCTTACAATTACACATGTATAGAATACACCATAGATCTAATTGATGCTTCTAAAGGGAAATGTGTTTCAAACAAGAAAGCTAGAAACTTTCTAGCCAGTGATCCCTCAAACATCGTCCTGCGCAGAATGAAATTTGGTCCCGCTTCTGTGTAACGGAACGTAGCTTCAACTGCACTGTAGTTTAACACCAACTAATTTGCCTGCAGTCGTGGCATAAAAAGCCATCTTTGTGTGCCATCTCTTTCCCAACAGAGGAGAACAAAGTTATCCCCACACATGCTCGACTTGGGGAAGGCAACATGACAATTAACTGGCCCTGTTTGTGTCTTCCTTTCGAAGACCTATCAGCAAAACTATCACGCACGCTAATCTGCTACGCGTGCGTTTATCCTCTCCCACATGAGTAGGAATAAAAATGCAGCGATTGCCTGGGAACTAAATTAATCAGGCTTAAAGACAGCAATAAAGAAAAGGCATCATTTTCCTTCTAATGCACCGCCATTGATCGTCTGGGGCTGTGGTTAACAAGGCAGCCATCACTCACGGACGCACTGCGCTAGCCCATTAGCATTCATTTACTTCTGTGCTCATTTGACGCTACACCTGAAAGAACATGTTCTGCTGTGCCTCTGGGGTAGCTAGACGGGCAAGCGGCGTTACACCATCATTAGTTACTACTACACACTGAGTATATTTTGTTCAAAAATAACCTTGGGGAAAAAGAAAAACCCTCCTGTCATGCAGACGCTGATATTGTACGTCTATGTGGCAGAGGTAGGCAGGTGTCCAACACAAGATACAACACTGACCTATTAGAAATGGCAGAAAAAAACCTTTAAAAACTCAATAAACGAATTACATGAATTTAATTAGCAATTACCCATATTATTAGACAAAAACACCTGTTACTATTTAAATGGCCTTCTGAGTATCTTGCTTTGACTTTTAAAGTATTCCCTGAAATAATCCTCTAATTCTTCAGTATCTGTAATCAGAAAACATAATCTTTTAGGTAGCATAACAGAATATAGTTTTGGTTTTTTTTTACATAAAGCTGTTTCAAATATTCTGTTACTACCCAACCTTGACCATAATGTTTGAATTTTAGTCTTGTTGTCAACACATCTGATTTGCACACCAGTTAAGCAAACATTTGCACTAGCACTGGCTAGTAGTCACACGTTAACATTAACATCACATGCTTAGCTAAATTAGCCTGCTGGCTAGTTAGCTAGCTAACAGTTTGTTCAAGTTACCTGAGCTGACTCTTCTCTTGAAGTAAAGACTAGGGCTGAAGACAAGACAGTTTACTGTGTCAGTAACCTCCATTTGGAAACAAATCTACCTTATTGAACCACTAACTTTTACTTATTACATTACCTACACTCACTCTGTTGTTATTTATTTGCATCAATTCTCCACTGTACCTCCCACAATGGTGCCAGATGTGGTTGCAGGAGATTTGTGAGAGTGACACTACTGCAAAGCCTAAATAGAAACTAGTATGTAACCCAGGTTCCCTGAAGAAAAGAAATAAGTGCAACACAGAGAATATGGGAAGTGTTGTGCTCCTTCACAGACCTTAAATTCTGTTTACAATCACAGCTGAAGAGCAAATGAATGCTGCAGTACACACATGCATACACACATATATTCACATATGATATTATTCAGGGTCCTGAAATCACAGTTTACATCTGTTTAGGTGCTGGGATCTATAACTGCATGGAGTCGTAAAATATTGGTTTGTAAACTCGCAGACTCACAGACGGAGTTTACCATTGCTCATGTAAGGCCCGGGTCCAGGTTTTGACAGCTTATTCATTACAATTACTGGTTGCATGCAGTCAGCCAGATGTTGAAGCACACCCCTAGGACAGGGATGCAGACCATTACCTTAATCTGTCTCCATAATTTCACATTGCTGCATGCACCTACACACATATGTAGAGTGGGAGTGGGCATGCCACGCTCACTAAGCGCAGGGTGACTGGGGAGTTTGGGCCCCGAGAGACATCATTTGTTACAATGGCTGCTGTATATCATAGGGAGGACGTCAGCTTGACCTTCAGAGGTGTTGCAACGGATACTCGAATGGAGACATCAAGGCAAGACAGAGAGTTTCTCCCCAGACAATCCTTTCAAATTCACTGCCATCTCCAAGGAGATCTCCCAATTACACCAAAGTAATATGACTGCACTGGCTACATTTCAAACAAGGAAGGGCAATAACATTTGATTTATAGATCATCTGTGCACTACAGAAACCTTGTATATACAATTTTGCCTTTTTTACTGCACACTCAACATTGTTTCTCACCTGCAAAACGTGTTTCAATACCTTGGGGCCAGGCCAAAGAATTATATTATTTATTCTTCCCTTTTTATTTAGTTTAATCCGGTTGAGATCAAGAATTTGAAACAACAATGCAATGCATTATAAAATGCCAAAAAAGTCATCTAAAGTTAACTTTTTGGAGATTAATAAACTGTGCATGTTTCATGCACAATGAAGATGTGCAAGGGACGGCAGTGCCACTTTGACACCATGCTTGGCCCCCTAAATGAGGTGCATAATACAGTGGTTGAATTTTTGCGAGGCGGAATAAAAAATAAATGTGACTCAAGTCAAATATCAAGATCATATTTCAAAACTTACCTTTATTTTTATTTGAATTCATTTAAATTGAATTAAAGTACAGAATCAGACAAAATTAGGTATCACTTGCTGAGATTGAATGAACATTTTGGATGCTAGCTCTCATTAAACGTTGCAGACCCAAGGTGTATTTGGCATCATGCGCTTTCTGCTAGTGTAGCTGGTCTTTCGGATTACAGTCTGATTATTAACTTTTGTGTCTCTCGATTCCCACTGTGCCGTGGTAAAAATAGATGAATTGCTAACAATCTAGATGAAAGTTATGCATGATATAACTGTCCTCCCCCCAAAATAACTGGCCCCAGTCTGCCCCGCCCATTTGAAATGGTCTAGATCCCCCTCTGCTGTCTGGTATGAATAATGGTTATAAAATAATGGTCCTGTGTGTCTATTTTATTTGATGTTGCCATATGTGTTTGTCACTATATTTCTATTATCCCTGCCCAGGTCCAGATCCTGGATCATCACCCTCACCCAACCCTCTGCAGCATCATACAGAACCTAGACATTCTAGTGCTCATTGAATAGCCAAGCAGTGTTTTAAGGTCAGAAAGTTGCTCTCTTTCTCAGACCTTAGACATTTTAATCTAAAAATATATTAGAACTCTCCTCTCAGTCATTCATATCAATACTGGGGGGCTAATTGCTGTTATGATGGCCCATTGGCAATGCCCTTCAATTACAAGGGGAAGTCTCGGTTTGGTTTCAAATATTATAATCAGGCTGTTCACAGTTTACAGTTGGAGTTCAGCAAAACAGTTGAAAGAAAGTGTTTATAAGCCTCTTAATTATGTACACCTCCATGTTCACGGAAACAGCTCACACTTCCTGACAGCGAGTCATGTATAAATACAGGTTAAGTACCAGGAAGCCAGACGAGGTCAAGAGGTTCAGTTCTTGTTCTACTAAACGTTACAATGGGCAAGAAGCGTGATTTAAGTAACTTTGAACGTGGTTTGTGTGCTGATGCCAGACGCATCGGTTCCAGGATCTCAGACTCAGATTTTCTCAGAATTTCAGATTTTCCTGCACTGCAGTGTCGAGAGTTTACCAAGAATGGTGCAATAATTTAAAAAAAAACATCAGCGAAAAGGTCTCCTTCATGAGAGAATTCAGAGGAGAATGGCAAGACTCATTCAAGCTAACTTGCGGGCCACAAGTATGCAAATAACAGCTCAGTACAACACTGATGTGAAGAAGGGCATCTCAGAATTTACAACTCGTTGAACCTTGAAGCGGAAAGGCTACAGCAGCAGAAGACCATGCAGGACAACATGGATCAATCATCATCAATCATCCAGTCATGGTGTAATGCTGTGGGGAATGCTTTTCTTGGCACACATAAGCCCCCTTATTATGATATGAGCATCGTCTGAACGGCACGTTGTACCTAAAAACTGCTACTGACCAGGTACATCCCCTCATGGCCACAATCTACTCTTTTTCAAATGGATACTTCAAGCAGGATAACCGTTCGTCTCAAGACGGTTCCAGGAACATGACAGCGACTTTTGCTCAGTTCCCAGATCTCAACCCAATAGGGCAACCTTTGGGATGAGATGAAACAGGATGAATCTGTAGGAACTGCGTGATGCTATGGAGTCAGCAGGGACCGATGTGTTCTGTTCAATCCTTGCCTCGAAGAATTCAGGCAGTGGAGGCAAAAGAGGTCCCACTGGGTGCTAGCTAGGTGCACCTAATGAAGTGGAGAGTATTTCAAGGTTCAAAAGAGCAGTCCATTGACCGCTTCGGCTTCTTAGTGTTAGAGGCAGCATATCTACTCCATTGAACCATTTGAATGAAACAAAAAATCCAGTGAAAGTTCTTACAGTCTTTAGTTCATCTGGTATTTGTTTTTGGTTTTTTTTCTATTTTCTATTTTCTTTGTTTTTAAATGTTGTAAAACCCTACTCACTTTCCCCCCACAAAATTTTCCAAAGCCTCAGTGAGGGATACTGTATGGGATTATTGTATGGGGTTATTTCCAAGAAATATCTTGGCAAGTGGAAACTAGTTAGTTAGCTGTGTGCCTTGTTTAAAATTGGGAATTGATATAATATTTAGAGCCTAAATGTCACTAAAATTACTCAAATATCATAAAATATATTACCAAAAAGAGATGCTGACGATCCAAGCAACTCTACTGCTTGGATCACTATACAGCATTGCTCCTGTTTGTTAGTCAATACGTGACAGAGAGCATTTTTCTATTCAATTCTGTGGCGTTGGCAGTTTTTGTTTGATTCTGTTTTAATGCATAGATGCTTTGGTTGGATGACCAATGACCAGTGTATTCTGGTAGCCTACTGGTATGTTACCAATAATAAATAACATTTTTGATGAAGTAGTTAATGGTTTTGAGTGATTATTTCAGCCAAATATTCCTAATTCATATTCTTATTATTAGTAGTAGTAGTAGTATCTGACATCAGTTGCCTATATTAGTAATATTTTAGCCTATTGGCCTAAAAAGGCAATTGTACAAATACAAAATAAATTCACGGAGCACAATACTTTACAGAGTAGCTGTAAAATCTTTATATCTCAAATATGTAATCTGTATATATGTAATCAGATAAGTAATCTGAAAGTAAATTTGGGTATTCCGTTGGATTATGTAACTGATTACAATTTTGATGAGGTAACTATAACTATAACTTAGGGTTAGCTAACTATAACAGAATCCACTTTTAAAGTAACCTACCCAACCCTGCTTACATCATCTGGCTACAAGAATAGATAGTTACTGCTTATCAAAACTGCACTGGTACTATAAAATGTTGTGCAATAATATCTATTGTGTCCCATCAAAGTCAACTATTCATAGTTGCTACACAGTAACATAAAGGAAGAGATGTAGTCAACAGAGTATTTGGACAATAATACAAAGTTAGTCTTTAGTGTTGATCATCTGCAATTCAGGGAATGTGAATTTTAAATCAAAACATCAATATGAAGCAAAATAATTGATTGTTACTTAATTATGGACCTCTAATTATCCTCCACAAATCATTTGAAACAGAATGGTAAACTACTGTTGTACAGATTGTCAGAAATGAAAAAGTTATACAAATGGAAATAATGACACCAGCAAAAAAAAAAAAAAAAAAAAAAAGACTTAAAGGTCCCATATTATGGAAAACGGTTTATTCCTGGCGCTTATACATGTTCCACAGGAAATTACTTCCCTAAGCAGCTGAGAAAATTTGAAATCTGGAAGTCAACCCGTTTTTCTGTATTTTCCTTTTTCCCAAAACGGTGCCAAAGATAGGAGAAAAACAGCCCGTTTCAGAAAATGGTTCCTTTGGACGTCATAAGGTGCAAATCCAGCCCCTCTCAGAGCATGCCCACGCCCAGTTGAACAACCAATCCCATTTACGTCGTCGCAAAATGCAGCTCACGGCAGTGCCGCAAGCCGTTGCTTATGGTGCAGTCCATTGTACTCGGAAATCGATAATTCCGAGTCGGTATTCCTAACTTCCAATCTAAATGTGTTCCAGTGCATCTGCTCGGGAAAACATAATCGCCCGCAGCAAACTCATGTTTGTATGGTAAGTCTCAGAATGTTACAAGCATCTAAACTCAACATCAACTACTACAGCGCCATTAGTGAAGAGAATCGGCGCATATCACAGTCGGACACCGTTTTTTCCGAGTACACTGGAATGCACCATTACTTTGCGACGACTGAAGCTAAAACAACATATCAGGAGATATATCAACTCTCCAGTTATTATTTTGTAGGATGCAGGCAGCAACATAGATCCCTGCACAGTCTCCCAACACGCGAAAATGCCAGGACAGAGTGGATTAATTTTATTTTTAACGGCAACGGCTACAGTTTTTTCTGTGTGTGATGATCAGTCCTCAGACTGCTTGAGCAACGGCAGGATTAGCATCTAAATTGAAGCTTAAAGATGGAGCAATTCATAAGGTACGTGACCCATCTGCAAAATTGGAATGTATGTATTTGTTGGGACCAGTGTCTGTTTTATAAGTCTGTCGAACGTGTCAGGCTTGGTAAACTTTAGCCACCATTAGTACAATCGTGTTTGGTTGTTTGGCTGCGCTGTTTGGATGCAAATAGATTGCATCCAACAATATATTGGTTAACTAGCTCAACAAAATTGTCAATCCTAGCTTGTCTGCAAGTTGTATTCAATAAGCTTATGGACATGAGCCATAAATAGACCGGCTACAGCAGAGAGTGTCGCTCACACATCCACATACACAAACACAAGGCACGAAAGTACAATATTACACAGAATTGTTATCAGTGAGAAACTAAGTGGAACCGCCTCAGCTGCCTCTTCCCATTCTGGGTCAGACTCCGGCTCAATCATGTACGGTCTCAGTGTTGGTTCTGGAGCGGCCGCCATGGTTATGGTAGATTTCTGCATCAAGCTTATTTGTTTACCTTGAGCAGCATGGGCGCTCTGCTCTCCGCCTCCACCAGGCCATTGCGTGTCTGATGGCCTGGCCATTGGCCGTGAGGCGGCCAATCAGAGCAGTGCTCATTACACACAACCTCCACGCCCTCAAAACAGCCTGTTCTTTACAATGGAGAAAATGAGAGACTGAAACACACACCACAGAAGCTGGTTTTAGGATTTTTTTTGATATAGATTTCACAAACGTCTTGTAAAGACCCCCAGGAACAGTTTAAATAGCCCAAAATGAGTACAATACCCCCCCTTTAAATTTGCTGTCCCAACATTCAAGCTATTGACTGTTTTGCAACCCAGCGTTTTGAAGCCAATACCTGTGGCTAAAGTAGTTCAGACCATTAATGTGTCAGTGGGATAGTAAAGACAGAGGCCTACAAACCTGGATATGACATCATTTGTTGCTATTTTGGTTTGCTCAACCTCCTACAACACCTCTGGTGAGCATACACACACTTCCAGCAGCATACATCTCTTCCTTACACCAAACCCTCCTGCCTTGCTGGCTAGTTCAGGTAGCCTATTATTCTCAGTGTCTTCCCGCCATGACATTGATTCACTCAATTGATCTCTACATCTTAATAGACAATCGCTCCCTGAGGAGTCCACACAAAAGGGAATCCAGATTAAATATATTGGCTTCTTTACACTTACGGACACTGTAATTGCCCTCCAGAGAATGACAAAAAAGACAGGTTGACTCCAATAGGTTTTTCCCGGCAGGATTTCTAATCAATATATCAATCAGTGCATTTTCCTCAGGAGATCAATAGAAATTGATCTCGATTATTGTTGTTGTTATATCTTCAGATCTATGATGCTCGGGGTTTCTTATCCATTAACCTCCCTTTCCCATGTGCTTCGTTTGCCATTTTTATTATTGGCCAATGTCTCCCATAGCCACAATGAAAAGAATTGGTCCCACACATATGATCTCACATTGATCCATAGAGAACTGCTGGGGATAAGCCTGCATATTTTAACTCTTGAACTAATAGCACCATCGTATCATAAAAGTCACATGGATGGTACTGAAACCAAAAGGTAGTAAATTAGTTAGTTTTACTATTTTGGTTTTACTGCTAGTAAAATAGTAAAACCAAAGTCAGTACGAAAGTGTGATTTATCATAGAATTGTTTGAGACATATCATTTTATTACCAATAACCACAATCTAATGTGAAATCTACAAACAATATACACTTTATGGTGACATATACCAGCAGTAACACACACACACACACACACACAGTTAACCTATATTGCCTGTTTGTTCACTATAAAATAACTCCGAAAGTGGAAATGAAAAATGAATATACTCTCACTCACCTGCAAGTAGTGGCAGGCCCGCAGTGAAGGCTTCAGGTCTGTGTGCATCATGGGTTTCTCCAGATTGAGCGAAGACTTCCTATACGCCTCTTTGGCCTGGCTGACAGTCAGCGTGGACCAGGAGCTCCTCTTCATGAATTTGCCTTCGGGCGCCATGGCCATGCTCTCGCAGGCCGAGCACTTGACGTCGTTGTTGCTCTTCGAGGTCTTGAGCGACAAGTCTCCAAAGTGGTGGCTGTGCATGGAGTCCGGGTAGCAGTGGGCAGCATGTTCCCCGTGGTGCCGCGACATGACACTGGGTGTGCGGTAGGTGCTGTCGCTATCCAGGTTGTCGTCAGAGCTCCACCAGCCGCCAGAACGGTGCTTGCGCTCTTTGCTCTTGCTCCTCTTGCTGCCATGTTTGGTGGCGTGGTGGCTGTGATGGTGGTACCCTCCTCCTCCGCCTCCTCCAACCTCGCCTTTGGTGCCGTTCATCTTGGACGAGCCCTCCAGTGAGTGGGACTTGGTGAAGAGCTTCTGGACAGAATGAACAAGGTGTCGGATGCGCCCGGGGCTCTCGCTGCGTTGCTCGGTGGTGGTGGAGGTACGCTGGTACTGCAGCGTGTGGAAGCCGTCGCGGTGTAGTGGCAGCTGTTTCTCGAACTGGTCCAGCAGGTTGGCGGGGAGGCGGTTGCTCTTGGTGCTTGCGTGATGGGAGGAGGCGACCGCGGCGGCGGCAGCAGCAGCAGCAACGGCGGGAGAGGTGGCGGAGGCTGTGATGGCAGCGCAGTCATCCCGCGTGGCGGAGTCGTAGTACTGGGTGCTGTAGTGCATTCTGGGGAAGGTGCTGCTGGAGATGTGGTCAGAGGCAGCGGTCGGCGGCATCATGACCGGGGACATCATCATGCAGTCGGAGTGGATGGAGCTGCGCGGCGAGTAGCGGTGGTGGAAGTCCATGGGGCAGCTCTCTGTGGGGCTGAGTAGGTAGGTGTGGCGGGAGTCGGAGCCATGGTGAGCATGGAGGTCGTGGGGGTGTGGGTCGTAGTCCAGACCGTGGGGTGAGAGGATCTGGTGCTGGGAACGGCTGCCTGATAAGCCCTTCATGTTCCTGACTGGAGGGAGGCGTCTGCCTTCATCGAAGTGTTGAGACGGGGACCAAGGTGAAAACTTCTGCTCTGTTTCAGAGAAGGGAAAAGAGAGAAGACGAAATGAGGAGAGAGAGAGAGAGAGAGGGCTGATGTTAAAAGCCCATTTGATTGAAATGCACTCAGGGACCTTAAGAAGGAGTCACTCTGTTTCAGGTCCAGATTTCCATGAAGTCTAACTGCTATTAAAGTTCTCCTCATATAAAACAGCATGGCAGATGAATGTTCCCATGAGATAACTTGACATGACATTCACAATGAAGAGGCACAGAGGCCAGATTGTGTTCCTCTGGTGTGGTTTCTGGACCGGTGCTTTTCATTAATTTGGACTTTTCCTTTGGACTTTTTCTCAATGTGAGAAAAAATGTTTCATCAGTGAATTCCATGATTTTAGCAATAACCAGCTCTGCTGCTTGTTCCTGTCTTCCCCATGTCATGTTGCTAAAAGTTGTTTAGTAGTACCTGCCGATCAGGACCCACAATTCACCTGTTTAGAAGTAATGAAATGTTTGAATTCTAACTTCGAAAAACGATTAGATTACTAATTGAATTCAGAAGTGTGATTGTAATATGTTATGTTACTTTACGATTGCTTTCCCTCACAATGTGTGGAGTTAAATGGACCGTTTACTTTAAATTGATGAATTTGATTTGTGTAATTGTCGTAATCTACGATTAACCATTATTTCAAAGTGTGTAAAATCATGTTTGACTGTAATCTAATCACCAAAAGGCTTTTTTTTTCCCATTCAGACATGGTCTAAAAAGATCCAACAAGTAATTAACTACTTTTTAAGTATCTTAAATCTGATAACTGAGCAAGTGTAAGTGATTACAGTTGCCATGGTTTGTAATCAGACTGAGGTAATCCCATTAGATGTTACGTTACTCCCCAGCCCTGATCAGCAGAAATCATTCATCATTCTTTAGGCTCTAACAGGATTTCAAAAGTTGCCCCTCCTTTTCTCTCCTTTCTCTCCAAGCGTCTTACCCTTCTATTTTCACATCACACACACACACACCTTGATCATGATTTTGCTTTTCTGAGGCCTATTAGGATGAAAGCAGGGATCTGAAATAGAAAGCCTTCTCAACAAAATGTGTAAAAATGAGCAACATTATTAACAGCACCTGGCGCCATGCTTAGCCTCCCACCTACCAATTATAGTCTACACCTTACCAGTATGTGATGAAGGCTGCAAGGTACACAGAGAGACAATAGTGAAGTACATTGTGTCTGTCATTCCCCTGTAATTAATTAGTTTAAGTTCTCTGCAGCAGGAAACCCCAGTCATGAACAGCCGCACATCCTCTTACATAATGTTTGGGATCTCTGATCTCACACACTGTTTCAAAGGAGCCAGAAATAAAATGCACAGTTGTCATGGCAACCACTGCTGAAAACCCGGGAAAATGTAATAGGATTTTTCAAGGCTGTTTAGGGTGGATCCTGGTCTTCAAAAACAAAAAAACATGTCTAACGTGATACATACACTTGAGCTCGACTGGTCGTATGGGCTACTGTGTTTGGTGCAGAGTTCAAATAAATGATGAATTTAGGTCCCAGCCTAAAGACATACAAAAAGGAGCCATAGATAGCTGTGCACTGAAACATCACGTCACAATTGAGCACAATTTGGTTCGCAACCAGGATTTGACTGCCAGTTTATCACACTGATAAAGTCTTAAACTATGGCTTGGTGCACTTTACAATGTCTTCAGGGGGATACTCAAGCTTACATGACCTTCATTTTAAATGAATATTGTCAGTGAGAGTGCAGAAAAGCCTTGTGAAATTCAACAGACATGTAAGACAGAGCAATAAATCAATACTGGAGCATCACTAACCTCAAAAATCCACCATAAATGTCACATGAACGTGAATGTCATTTCTTTTTTTTTTAACAACACATATGAACAGTTGGTTGTCAGGTACATAGACATCCATACATCATACATCAGCAGGTTACACTTACAACTGTGACACATACAGTACATAATCCATTTCTCCCAATATCTACTACCTTTCTCATTCTGCAACCTCAATTTGGACGTCAGATTTTCCATTCTATGCATCTCCTGTACAATTTCAAACCATTTTTCAATCATGGTCGGATCTCTAACCATCCATTTGAGTGTAATTGCTTTCTTGCTTGCAGCCTGAAGAATTTTAAGTATGTATTTATCCCTATTTATAAGGTCAGAGGGTAGGTTCCCGAAGTAATACTGGGAAGGACTGTTCTATTTCTATACCTATTTCATTAATTGTCATTCCCACCTCTTAAGGGAAGACACCCAATAAGGGTGTATTGCAGGGCAAGAGCTGAAGATGTGGGCGTGATCAGCTCCACTTGTTCCACATTGTTCCAACATGGCAGGTCTGACCCAGTCTACGCAGATTTTAATTTATGAGTTATGAAATAGCGGGTGAGATTATTCCAACAAAACTACATAATGTATACTTTTTCTTTGTTATAATAGTCTCAAACCTGTAGGTATCTATTGAAATCTTGTTTTTCTAAGCCATATTTGTCAGCCAGTGTCTGGAAGTCTGGAATTTAGCTGAGTACAACCCAAGATGTTAGCTTGTCTTTCTATTTTCAATGTTTTCAACACCTTGAATGAGTTCTGAACGGAACAGATCTACTGATTTAATCTATCACACAGTAATTATTCCAATCTCCTATTTTCTAAAACTGATTGTATTGTGAAACTATTTGTGAAACCTCCATGTTTTTCCACTTTGATGTGTATTCTGGGTGGCACCAGTTGAAGCCCTCTGCATAGTAATAATCTTGAAAGCAGAGTAAAGGCATTCTCCCTTTCTTTCAGGGTAACTGGAAGGTTTTGAACTTTTATCTGTGGCCTAAATCTTGAGATAAGTTTGTCGCAGATTGTTAATTGTTTAGGGGGAATCTCAAGCAGTAAAGATTGAATGAGATAAAGGATCCTGGTTAATATATTAATCCTGACTGTGTCAATTCTGTCAACATCTGTCAATGTCCACCTTAATTTTTCATAATTTCATAATGTCTTTTGGTAACATAACTCCTATGTACCAAATGAATGGTGAGTTGTTGAAGTTGAAATTGGACTTCTTCATACTTTGGTTTGGATTATTATTACATGTCAGGATTTGGTTTTTTTTGTATGTTTAATAGATAACTTGAATAGGATCTGTATACTTCTAGGAAACGCATCAATGCAGGCAAAGATATAATAAAACATCATCTGCATACATGCAGATTTTATGTTCAACGCCTCTTATTTTTATCCCTTTTAAAGTATTGTTTTGTCTGACTGCTTGTGCCAATCGTTCTATATATAACGTGAAGAGGGCAGAGCTTAAAGGGCATCCTTGGTGTGTCCCTCTTTCAAACACTGCTTTGCGACAGGTTACCGTTGACCTTGATTCTTGCTGTTAGAGAAGAGTACAATGTTTGAAAGCATTGTATTGTCTTTCTTAAAGCCAAATCTACCTAGCACTTGATATAAAATATGCCATCCTGTCTGGTCTAAGTTGATCAACTCTAGCATCATATACTCCATTCTCTTAGCGATAATTGATGTGTATAGTCTATAATCAGTGTTCAAAACTGAGAAAGGCCTGTACGATCCACACATTTTTTTGTCCTTACCCTCTTTTAGGATTAATGATATAATGGCCTCTGACCATGATTAAGGGGGTTTACTTCTTTGAGCGTATGGTTAAAGCAGGATAAAAGCAATGGTGATATTTGTTCCCTAAATGATTTATACCATCCTGCAGGGAACCCATCTGTGCCTGGCGATTTGTTTGCTTTAGGTTTTGAGATTGCACAATCTATTTCTTCTATGATACTCTCCACTACTGCCATTAAGTCGCTTTTTGGTTTTGGTCTTCTCCAATGGAGGGGAGTATCCAAAAACCTATCTATGGTCTGTGTGTCTGCTTTAATCGGTTGAGTGTATAAATCTGTGTAATACACTTCAAAAGCTTTTTGTATAGCTTCCAATTTACACGTCATTTTCTTAGTTTGTGGATGTCGTACTTTATGGATTGGATTTTCAGCTTGCCTCTTACGTATCTCCAGAGTTTCATTGCTTTTGAGTCAACTTCATAGTATCTTTGCTTCATGCATTTGGATTTCTTTTCTATCTTATCTTCATACAATTTATTCATTTCAATCTTAATTAGTTGTATTTCCTCCAGAATCAAGGGGTCCTTTATTTTTCTGTGTGTCTGTTCTAATTTTTTTTATTTTTCCCTCTAAATCCAGTAATTTCTGTTGTTTTTTCTTAAGTGGCATAATTATTTCCCCCCCGTAATACTGACTTTGCCGCATCCCATAATGTTGTTGGGAATACTTTCCAATTATCGTTGGTCTGTATATATTGATTTTGTTTATCACTTTTTTTTGGTTTTATCACATCCTCAAAGATTGTGTCATTTAACATACCAGTATAAGCCTCCAGGGGTTATAGTATAAGCCTCCAATCCATCATTGAGTGATCAGATAGATCTCATGAACCTATTTTACAGCTTTGAATTGCTACCTTTTCCTTCCCTCCCATCCATATTAAAGGTCCCATATTATGGAAAACGGTTTATTCCTGGGGCTTATACATGTTCCACAGGAAATTACTTCCCTAAGCAGCTGAGAAAATTTGAAATCTGGAAGTCAACCTGTTTTTCTGTATTTTCCTTTTTCCCAAAACGGTGCCAAAGATAGGAGAAAAACAGCCCGTTTCAGAAAATGGTTCCTTTGGACGTCATAAGGTGCAAATCCAGCCCCTCTCAGAGCATGCCCACGCCCAGTTGAACAACCAATCCCATTTACGTCGTCGCAAAATGCAGCTCACGGCAGTGCCGCAAGCCGTTGCTTATGGTGCATTCCATTGTACTCGGAAATCGATAATTCCGAGTCGGTATTCCTAACTTCCAATCTAAATGTGTTCCAGTGCATCTGCTCGGGAAAACATAATCGCCCGCAGCAAACTCATGTTTGTATGGTAAGTCTCAGAATGTTACAAGCATCTATACTCAACATCACTACTACAGCGCCATTAGTGAAGAGAATCGGCGCATATCACAGTCGGACGCCATTTTTTCCGAGTACACTGGAATGCACCATTACTTTGCGACGACTGAAGCTAAAACAACATATCTACGGAGATATATCAACTCTCCAGTTATTATTTTGTAGGATGCAGGCAGCAACATAGATCCCTGCACAGTCTCCCAACACGCGAAAATGCAGGACAGAGTGGATTAATTTTATTTTTAACGGCAACGGCTACAGTTCTTTCTGTGTGTGATGATCAGTCCTCAGACTGCTTGAGCAACGGCAGGATTATCATCTAAATTGAAGCTTAAAGATGGAGCAATTCATAAGGTACGTGACCCATCTGCAAAATTGGAATCTGTAAGTGTCACCATGTTTTGATTTAATTTACCAAATTAGTCTGGTTAGTATATTCACTGCTGGTTAGCTAACGAGCTAGCGGGGCTAGCCACGGGCTTGTTGGGCGTGGAAGAAGAAGAAAACTAAAGCTGGAGTCATTAAAAGTAAAGTAAAGTAAAAGTAAAGTTATTGGTTGGAGTCAGGACTCATCTTAAAGTTATTTGTTGGGACCAGTGTCTGTTTTATAAGTCTGTCGAACGTGTCAGGCTTGGTAAACTTTAGCCACCATTAGTACAATCGTGTTTGGTTGTTTGGCTGCGCTGTTTGGATGCAAATAGATTGCATCCAATAATATATTGGTTAACTAGCTCAACAAAATTGTCAATCCTAGCTTGTCTGCAAGTTGTATTCAATAAGCTTATGGACATGAGCCATAAATAGACCGGCTACAGCAGAGAGCGTCGCTCACACATCCCACATACACAAACACAAGGCACGAAAGTACAATATTACACACAATTGTTATCATTGAGAAACTAAGTGGAACCGCCTCAGCTGCCTCTTCCCATTCTGGGTCAGACTCCGGCTCAAACATGTACGGTCTCAGTGTTGGTTCTGGAGCGGCCGCCATGGTTATGGTAGATTTCTGCATCAAGCTTATTTGTTTACCTTGAGCAGCATGGGCGCTCTGCTCTCCGCCTCCGCCACGCCATTGCGTGTAGGTTGTATGTAATGAGCACTGCTCTGATTGGCTGCCTCACGCCTCACTCACGGTGTGAGGCGGCCAATCAGAGCAGTGCTCATTACACACAACCTCCACGCCCTCAAAACAGCCTGTTCTTTACAATGGAGAAAATGAGAGACTGAAACACACACCACAGAAGCTGGTTTTAGGATTTTTTTTGATATAGACTTCACAAACGTCTTGTAAAGACCCCCAGGAACAGTTTAAATAGCCCCAAATGAGTACAATACCCCCCCTTTAAGCAAATATTAAATGCTATTGTTGAATTTAGGGGGTTAAACTTGACCGAGTGGGAGAACTCAAGCAGCCATTATGCTATCAGAGCCGAGAGAGAGAGAACTGCTATTATTGCTTCAAGGATATACTCATCTACATCACTTCACATCACAGGACCCCAGTGCTGAACAATTATAGATTAACACTAAAAACATTGTGGGTAACTAGGGGCATCAATAAACGGGGTTTTGCAAGGCTTGAATACAGCAATACAATACTGTACAGTTTAAACATCACCATGCCTCCACATATCAAATACTCCTCTTCCACTCTCTTTATCTTATTTCCACCATCACACCTCTCTATTGTCTCTCTATGTACTCTGTCACTATCTCTCAGATTTCAGCGCAGAGAAGTAGATGGCATGGACTGGTTGCTGAGGCAACAAAACGTGTGAAATTAAAGACAACAATAGTCATGTACGTTTAGAGAGCTAGTGTATGGCTACTTACTGTAGTAACATAGGCTGCATTCACAAATGCAAATCTTTCAAATGTATTTTTCACGTACGCCTATCTCTACTGTACATATTGGGGACTGAGCCACAAACTGAACAGATACACCCACACAGCCTGCCTATTGCACTTTAAAGACCAACCGAGACATCGTGTTCACCATGGATGAGGAATACACACATGCTCTATTATCACACAGTCTATTATCTGAGTTAGACTAAGCCTTGTAATTCTAGTGAGTCACAATACAGTAAAAGGCCAGATACAGTAATAGGCTAGATGAGCATGCACAGATAAAGACAATGACCGAAGCTTCAAGTGCACGATAAATGTCTACGAGAAAGCTAATTAAAGCTCAATTTGACCCTGGTTTGACAGCACACTGTATACAGTCAGTGGCTAAACGTATTAGGGCTGTTCTGTGAATATTGGTTCTGTCTGCAATGTGCTCTTAGAAATTTGCATTTTTCAAACGATGAATATAGTGCAAATATTGAGCTTTGATTGATAGTCGTCTACGTGTAGCATTTGTTTCCTGTGCTTGTTTGGATAAATAACGGCTGCAGTAGCTGGCCTCTGTAACCCGCAGGCTCTCAGCCCACCATTATGGACAAGCATTAGTGCTTCCCTCTACCCCGGTCTGCACCGTAATTACCAGAGTCATATCCCGGGATAGCCAGGCAGCACCATGGGCAGCATCATGGGCGCACAGCACCCCCAGCACCCCAATGTCACCCACTACTCCAGACAATGGGTTATCTCAAGAGGACAGAATAACACAGGCTTATGCAGACAAGATGCAGAGCAAAAAAGATAAATGAGAAAGACTGTTGGAAAAGACTGTTGGTAGCTTTCCTTCTAAAGCTATCGCTAGTCCCACCCTCCTCCCCCTCAGTTGGTAGGCCATTTTTGTGATGCTCTATTGATCCTCGAAGGGATTTTTTTTTCCACTTGCCCCCCTCCGCAGGGAGGTCAGAGGTCAGTGTCAGATACAAAACAACCCCTCCGGAGCCAGGAGGGATGCAGCGTGTTGCTCAAGGACACTTCAGCAGGGTGGATGATTGCTATCACAGGGGCTTCAACCCTTGCCTTCCAGTTGAAGGACGGTCTCCATACTCACTACACCAGCCTGCTGCCCTTCCCTTTTGTTTTCTCTCTCAGGGTTTGTGAGGACAGTTTGTTTTTCTGTTTTGAGCTGCACAATGAAACTGTAAAGGACACACCGCTAAACTGAGTATTACGAAATCGGGAGTACACTTTTTGAGAAGATACAAGACATCTGTTTTCTCCCACGGAGCAGTGTCTATAAACACTAATTTGTGTATCATTGTCATCCTGATCTGCATTTTCTCTCTGCAAGCACCCCAGGATCCTGATTACATTAACTCTCTTGAGGTGGTTTGATTACCCCATAATCAGCTGTTTAGAGACTAATCTCACAAGCCAGATTGGACTTTCCAGCTATCAACCAATTCATTTCAAGGAGAGTCAATTTGACATAAGGGAGAGGCAGAAGGGAGAAAATAAACTACCAAGAAGGTGCTAAAATGTCGTTACTTTTTTTAAATCAGTCATTGAGTAGAGGTAGGCTATGGATATAGTCAGATTACCTACCATTACCTTACAATTCCAACTACTCAGCTCTACAGATACACCTAGCCCCTCCAGGTACTTTGGAAGTAAAATTGGTTACTTTTGCCAGCAGTGTCCATTAATGCCTGTTCACATTAAAAAGTCATCATTTCTTACAATTTTACAACAAATATAGCAAAGACAACATAGCTTACATCATGGCAGGCTCACCAAAATGTGTATGTCACCAAAATATGTACTGCACAGGAGTGGCAGCCTTGCCTCTATCGACATGTGGAATACAAAGGGCAAGGTGAAGGGAGCTGCAAGGAGTGAGCTAAAGGAGTTGGGGCAACCAGCAGCAGTGGTAATGGGGATGGAAAATACTCCCTCAATATGAAACTCTCTTTGCACTAGATGGCTTTGCAGGAAACCTCTTTATAAAGCACTTACAAAAAATCATGACATAGAATTTGACCTGGTAAATTTACTCCAGTTTGTGGAACTGACTCCTCCAGGAAGCTCTACTTCAACCCTAAGGCGACTGTGAATGTCCTGCCAATGCAGAGGTTTAAGATTCAGTTGATGATTACTTATAATTTTCACCACTATGTACCACTTGGTTTACACTCAACAGTGTAGACCAAAAACTGTGATCTGCTATTCACACCTTGCATTTTTTCCATTATATGCCTCTCAATGCTCCATTTCAAGCAACTGTACTAGTCCTGTCAGATGTTGGAAAGGGTGTGGCTATAATAGATAGAGATCAAATTAGTGGACAATACAAAGAATATGATAAACTAGTTTAGCATTGTTGATTGTTAAAATCGTATTATTCACCCAATGAGATGTGTGTACCATGCTGAAATGAATGTATCTTTACAGGAGTCCAGATGAGGTGGTAGCCTATCAAGTTTCACTTTCACCATATCAATATAAAACTCATATTAAAAGAAATTATTACATGGCTTTGTTGGATATTCAATTGTGATTGACCAATGAGGGCATTCTGAGGTCTGTCATTTCTGAGTAACGTCTGGTCATATCAGTCTGCAGTCAAGAAGTGATTTCTAATCAATCTAGTGACCACCTGGTGCCGAAAATTACGTTACTCCTCGCATATTGCAGACAAACAGCTAACCCTGGAGTCCAATATTACTTTTAATTTGTTCAGGGAGCACAAAACTTTTGATTGTTGTCAGAGGCTGAACGGCAGTTTTACCTGTAGCAGAATGTTTCTATGGTTACAGTTCTGCTACAGTGTAGCCATGGATGCTAGCTACAGACGTTTCTATGGTTACAGTTCTGCTGCAGTGTAGCCATGGATGCCAGCTACAGACGTTGCTATGGTTACATGGTTATGGTTTTTTTTTTTTGGTGGAAGCTTGTAAACTGCTTTAGCTTGTAATCGTTTTAAATCAATATTTGTGTCAAATGATTCATGTACTTGGTAATTAGCTGTGTCTTTTCTTTTCTTTCTCAGGAAAAATGTTGTGTAGTAACAACAAAAATATTACTTAAAATTTTCATGGTACACCACTTTGAAATGCCTCCTCAAAGTCATATGTTAGTAGGATGAAGGAGCTGGTAATGCATTTCCAAGCAGATCAAGACGCCACTGACACTTGGCACCATTCAGGGAGAGGATGCGGAGGTGATAGAGTCCTACAGATTCTAGGGGGTTCATATCATTGAAATTGAACTAGTCTGACAACATAGACACACTTTACAAGGTCGGACAGAGTAGACTCTGTACTCTGACTCTGTAGACTGCCTGCTCGAGGAGGCTCATGTCATTGAATACTTGCAACAGACTGCATCTTCTACCAATCCATAGTGGCCAGTGCACGGTTCTTTGCTGTTGTGCGCAGGGGTGGTGACATCAAGGCAGGGGATGCCGGCAGGCTCAAGAAACTGGTAAAAACATTTTTTTTAAAAAGGCTAGCTGAGCCTGGATACCCCGGAGGCAGTGGCAGGGGGACGATGAGATCCAAACTGAACTGCATCTCGGACAACACCTCCCGCTCTCTCTCTACGATGAGCTGATGCAGCAACGGGGCACCTTTAGCCTCTGGCTCATCCGCTTGAGGTGAACCATGGAGTGTCTCAAGCACTTATTTGTGCCGACTGCCATCTGGCTACACAAAGCTTCTTCCCACAACAGCCCCAGCCTCACTCGACTAGGAAGGGGCTAAAGTCTGGTTGCCTGCATGTCTCCATGAACTAACCTGGACCTGTTTTCTCTGTTCCTGTGCTCTGGACTATTCTGCACATCTGTCCTGCTCGGCACAATCTGATTCACATTCTTGCACATAACCAGTACATATTTCTGCACACATTTCACTATATGCGCCAGTACTCTTGAACACATTTCTGTTTGATCATGGGAATAGCTAAAAATGCACATTTGCAAATCTGTACATTTCATTTTAGGACTGATTAAATCTAATCTAATCAGACTGTAGCATGAGAGGACAGTTGAAGCTGGAGGCAAGAAAAAAAGAGAAAAGTCAAAATTCACAAAATAATTTTTAATAGCGATACACTTGGTAATTTGAGGTTTTTTTAAAGTCACCGTGATTGATTTCTAAATGAAATTTGTGGGGTAAGAATATAGCCTCTAGATCTGCAAATGCTCCCTGTTGGCTCTTTAAGAGCTCACATTGCAAGTCCATGAAACATTGATGAGAGCCATCGCAGCTTATGCAACATCTATTGTGGTGCAAGATCAACAGGCAGTTTCCTCTCTACCCTAGATTTGCTCATGTCAGCACCTGATGTAGCCTGTAAATTGGATATTCTTGAGGAAGAAACCCACACGCTCTGGGGGTGGGAGTGTGTGTGTGTGCTGGTGGGGGTGGGGGGGATTAGGGCCGATGGGGGGAGAGAGAAAGAGAAAGGGGAAAGCTCTCTGGGAGACCAGAGTGCTGCTGCTAAGTTAAAGCTGTGCTGCGATGCTAGAGTCAGCGCCTGGCCGGCTTCTCCCAAGATGGTTGCATAAGATTCAAGATTCAAGAACTTTATTTGTCACATACACACACGGGGTGTGCAGTGAAATGAAAAAGTGGCAATGCTCAACGGGAATGTGCAAAGGGCAACAGTACACAGTATTTACAATAAAAGAACAACACAATATTTACAGTATTACAGTAAGAGCTCTTATATAAAAAAAAAAAACAACACAATATTTACAGTAAGAGCACTACAAAATTATAGTAATATGAGAAATATGAGAAATTGTATATATGTATATAAATTATGTGTAGTCATTACCTAAGTGTGTGTGTGTGTGTGTGTGTGTGTATGTGTGTGTGTGTGTGTGTGTGTGTGTGTGTGTGTGTGTGTGTGCATAAGAGGGGCAGTGTGTGTGTCTTGGTGGGGGCCCTGGTGAGGTCGGAGTTCACAGTCCTGATGGCCTGAGGAAAGAAACTCCGTCTCAGTCTCTCTGTTTTGGCAGCGTGACTACGGAGGCGCTTGCCTGACCGCAGCAGCTGAAACAGTCCGTTGTTGGGGTGGTGAGGATCCTTCATGATCCTGCAGGCTCTGGTTCTGCACCTCCTGGTGTATAAGTCCTGCAGGGTGGGGAGTGTAATTCCAATAGTGCGCTCGGCCGAACGCACTACTCTCTGCAGAGCCTTCCTGTCCTGAGCGGAGCTGCTGCCAAACCAGGCAGTGATGCTTCCTGTCAGGATGCTCTCTACAGCTCCAGAGTAGAAGGACTGAAGGATCCTCCGGGAGACTTTGAATTTCCTCAGCTGCTTGGAATGAAATGAGTCCTCCCTCCTCCACACCAGTGCACAGCTAGCTAATGCCATAGGGAAGAGGAGAGCAACAGGCAGCCAAACTGTAGCACATGAATCACACTCTTAAAAAATAACCTCTCCGAGATGTTTTCATCGATCACTGTGGGGCAATAACATCCTTTCTTAATCAATGGTTATTACTTGGCTGGTTTGTTTCCTAGTCCTGACCTCTTGACCTCAGATTAGTGTGAAAGATCCACTGTTTTTGAAAACAACGCTGATCCAAGTGGGAATTAATAGAAAGGTCACTTGGAAACCGAACCAAACCAAGTCAGTTAAAAAAAGTTGCCAAACACACCATAGTGGTTCCCATTAATCCTGCTAAAAATGGACAGAAAACAGGGAGCTCTCCAGTAATGAGCAACCGGAGGGCAACAACAACAACAACAAGCAGGGAGCTGAAATGTGAGCAACCAAAAGTGCCCAGGCAGCAACTCTCAACATACTCGACGCACTTGCCAGGAGGCTTACTATATCTCAACTTAAGTCTTTGACATTTCACTTAAGGAGATGGCTTCAGCAGGGAGCACCAACACTGGTAGGAAACCAACCTAGGACAGTGAAATGCCACGGTGGTTAGGGTGACTCCTCGTTTGGTGCAGTCAGATTATATCCTGGAGTGTTTTAGAGCGATACCTATGAGTAACCCAGTTTCCCCACCCACCGATAGAACAATCCGCCAACAGAAAGGGTTCAGCCGGCAGCTACCCTCTTCCTCTTTGAGTGAGCAATAGCAGGTTACTTCTAATACAGGGGAGAGAAATGATGATCCTAATAGTAAGTACTGCTCGCTGTCATGGTTTTTTTTTTTGTTGACATCAAAATGTGCCCAGAACTGTGTGCGAGTCTGAGTTTGCACAGACAGCAAAAAAAAAAACTGAAAGGAGTAAGATGTTTCTTACAGGAATCTGAACCGGGTTTTTCTCTTATGAGCTTACCCGGGTTAACATGTGTCGACCCAAAATGAGGTTACTAAAGCGATTGGGTTAAGAAGGGAATTCTCCATGCATGTAAGCATAGCCCTTGAAGCATATCAAACCCAGTCTAATGAGCCAGAGAAAGAAATCCTTCATTTCAAAGATCTAGGACGCTGGGGGTTTAGACCAAATGCTTCCATGAACTGGGTATAGGTTAAATCACTATTGTGCTATATCAATCAGTCGTAAAACAAACATTTGAAAATGTGGATCATTACTTTAACAAGGTATCACCCCAGCATTACCGCAGACAACAGGAAGGAGACAGATCTTTTATAGTAACAAGGTTGTGTTCATATGCACCGGGAGGGCAGTGATTATTATATAAGTGAGAGAGATGGTAGACCCTGCAGCTGAGACAAAACCGTGTTGAATAGGATGTAGCTTTGCAGCAGAGGCAGAATTTCACCTTTTGATTTCCGCCCACTCCCTCCCACTGCTGCTGCTCTCTCCTCGGCAGGCAGACACTGGCTGATGTGATGGTGATGCCACACACTCTGGACACAGCCTCAGTCTCTTCTCGCCGCCCTTCAGCGGAAGAAACACCAAATAAGGAGGCTCTAGTCCATCACTGCTCGCCGCACGGCATCCTCCAAAGCCTCCCACACTGCTAACATGTGACACAAAAGCCTTTCTTAGGTGCGTGTGTGAGTGTGTGTGTGCACATGGATCTGTATGCATGCATGTTTGTTTCTGCACAAAATGCATGCGGGGAGACTTAATTTAAATGCCAAATCTATTTTAATCTGTTTAATATAATGAAGATGAGAGTTGTATTGAATAGCGTTGAGCGTCTGAAATAGCTGTAAAGGCCTCATGAGCTCAGGTGAGATGTGTTGGCTACGTTCCTCTATCCGTCTCCAAGTTCCACTTTAAATCTAACCGGCTATGACACAGCAAGCCAACCATCTGAGATTTGAAGCCTGAAGTTTGGCAAGCTTGCCAACTTGCCTCTCCTCATTCAGTTCTTGTAGCAAATGTTGACACATCTCCATGGAAACTGCTCATCCAGAAGTAGCCATCGTAGAATTCTCACTTTCTACAGCCTGCGCTAGTTACCTTTTACGCTGTAGTCTCATTGTTGGCGTAGGATGTTTAACTAACATATGCTTATAGGGAGCCAAAGCGGAAGTTAAGGAAGACCACCCACTGGTTTGCTAGCATATCAGCGTCTTATATCAACTAAACAAAGCAATAGATTGTGTTGAAAATCAAGGTCCTCACAACACCTAAGACACACTAAGACAAAGTTATGTAAAAGTAGAAAAAAGGGCACGCGCGTTCCAAAGTAAAGTGCAGGCACCGGGCAGATCGCGGAAGAAATGAAAGAGAAATAAAGTCTGCAAACCGCACTGCTCCCTTTTGCAAACCGTGTGACACTTGTGACTGCTGTGAGGAGTTGTTACATATTACACATGACACATACTTATCATGTCAATTATCATTTTATCACATCATTTGAAAGATTTTACACCCTTTATAATGCAATCATTTCTAATGCATTAACGATGTATTACATTATCGAGCAATAAATTATTAGAACTTTAGTCTGAAGATGTTATTACAGCATCCAGCAACTTATTACATTAACAGTTTCTATTATATTTTTGACTCATTTAGCATTTAGTGGGATTGTATTACATTGTCCAGAAGTTAGTGGCTACACTCCAAAATGAGAAGGAGGTAACCCCTGACAAGATTGCGCTTTTTGTAGTAAATTCTATTTTAGCCCTCCTACAAAATAGCTCCTAAGAACAACTAGTTCCATGGAACAAGTTAACCATCTTTCAAGCATTCTTCTTTTTAAATGTATGTAAACTATAACAAATGAAGCTTTTCTTATTGTACACATGCATTGGTAACTGTTACGTATGAGTCATAATACACAGGAGGGTATTAAGCTAACTGCAACTGTAATGCAGAGAGGTACAAGGCATTTCCACAAGACATTCCCTCAAATGTCACTGCTATAATATGCTATAATGGAGAGAGTTTGTCTATGTCAAAGTCAGGTGTTACCTATATGTAAACACTCAAGATACTGTGAGGTGCTTTGGATAACAGTGTCCTTCAAATGGCATTACATTTATCTGAATACTGCTTCAAAGAAGACACAGACCAATTTAAAGACGCTAAAGATGCCATTTGACATCATCGACATATCTACTGATTGTACGGTCACATATGCCGCATTTCAATGGTGGAGCACAAAAAGGTGCAAACAATGTCGAGCTAAGCTGAAGTGAGCAGCTGCTTGTTCCCTCTGGAGTAACATTACCTTAGGAATAGCCATTTCTTTTTCAAGCTGCAAATCTATCATAAGTCAGAGCCGGGGGTGGGGGGCGGAGGGGGTGGTCCTCACTGTCAACTTCTCTTGGTGCACATGCTTGCCAATTTTCCATTTTTGATCCCTATCTAAATTATTTCCAGCTCCTAAATGTATTCAGCGAGCTTATTATGACTTTCATTTGGTTGTTCTAACAATGTCTGCAGGTGATGCACGATAGAGAGCACACACACAATTTTAATGGCCTATTTGTTGCATTCTCTTTAGCGGGGCTTCCAGGCATCGTAAAAGCCGAGCACTTTGACGACAATGATGGATGATGCAAATTGAAAAATGTTTTTCCTCTTTCCATCCTTGCCAACATGTTCTGTCAAGGTTCTGGAAAGGGTTTCCACATGTGGGAATTCAGAGGTGCACCACTCTCTTAATTAGGCTGTTTTGTCATGTACTGCTCCATCTGTCTTGCGCCTTACTGCAGCAGAGAGAGAGAGAGAGAGAGAGAGAGAGAGAGAGAGAGAGAGAGAGAGAGAGAGAGAGAGAGAGAGAGAGAGAGAGAGAGAGAGAGAGAGAGAGAGAGAAACCACTCCTCCTCAATACCTGTACAGCTTGCACCAGATTATCAAAGAGCCAGTTGGAAAAACTGAGCTTTAATGATGGCTAACCAAACGCGGAACGCATGAAATATAGAGGACGGGCCCTCCTCCTGATGGCTGTGCTGGAGCAGGTGCAGGGGGAAGCTGCTGGGGAGAGGAGTCTTACAACAGGCTATAAAAAGAAGCTGATACTTGGCAGCAGACCGAAACAGCAGGGCTGACCCAGCCAGCAATGTTTGTTAAGGCACACAATGGAAAAAGGAGATTTATAGTGAAATTTTAAACTGATGCATGGGGAGAAAAGGACATTTACACCATTTCCAAGAGAAGAAGAATGAAGACCTAGTAACTGTATTACCATAACTTCCTAAACTAAAACGGTGAAGTATGCGGTGGACGGCAAACCGAATGTTCATTGCTTTATAGGAGAATGACAGTATACTCCGCCACCGCTGCAGTTTGAGTATACTGTCTTCTAACTAAGTACTGAACTGAGTTTCTTTTTTTTTGCCTCCTGCTGTAGCGGAGGACAAACCGGATTTTCAGAAGCAACATGGATCCCTCATAATTTCAGTAGAATTGCACTCTGTACCTGCAGCGCCATTCCATGAATGTTTTTGCTAGCCTGTCAAACATCTTGATGATATAATGTTGTATTATTAGGCATTATACCATGGCCTGGGAGAATACTCGATTCTGATTGGCTGTTGGGGTGTTGATTAATTTCAGATAACCGTACAGCTCTGATATAGTGCATGTATGTCCTAATGTTACAATTGTACCTATTAACGACTGATTAAGATAACCCACTGCAACGTGTAACCATAGAAACTGTGTGACAGCACATTCCTGTCGAGCATTGCCACTTCACTTCATTTCACTGCACACCCTGTGGGTGTATGTGACAAATAAAGTTCTTGAATCTTGAATCTTGAAAAACAGAGGTCGACATTTAACGGTTATATACAGCTAGCTACAAAAGATCTTAACAGGATATTAACAGAGGAACTGAACAAAATAGGACAGGTATGAAATCAACACAAAGAAAACGACCACCTGGGCAGTGAATACGCTTCACAACTACCTCTTGGCTAAGGGGATGAGCCTGGCAAACTACGTCGAGGTCGCCCCAAATAATGTCCTGCGGGGATATTAAGCATCGGTCATCAATCAAAGGGATCTGAATACAGTGTAGCAAGTTTAATGGCACTGCAGGCAAGACTGAACCGTCACATCACAGTCTGCAACATCATTTCTGACCCTGCCTTCAAGAGCTGCAATGATGTATTCAAGTCCACAATAAAAGAAAACGACAGGAAAAGCGGTAAAGACACAAGTGCACCACCATCCACCTCTCACCAGCACCGACCTCCAGCTCCCAGTGGCCTTGTGAAGACGTTCTGGTTCGATACCCAGCTGCACTCGGCCAGGCGACCTCACCAGGTCATCATTCATTCTCCACGAGGATGAAGATGGGACAGCATACGTCTGCTTGTCTCATAAACCGGAAACAAAAAAACATAAAAACCATCACTGATCCAAGTAGAGAGTCCTTGATTCAGGTTTGTGGAGCCTGGAAATCTAGCATGCCCAGTGGAAAGCGACTACAGAAATCAAGGGGAAAGGAAGAGGAGCCAGTTACTGCTGTGTGGTCTTCGATCACGCTCGCACATCTTTAACCAGACACTTGAGACTTGACGCTCTGTCAATTTCCCAGGTCCCAGTCAGTGGCTGTACAACCTCAGAAGGAATTGTGTAGTATCACAGCTGTGACAACCACAGCTTCCAACATCCACCATTTTCTTCAGCGTTTGTTCCTGGATGTTTTGCCGTCCATTGAAAGTTGCATCAGGTTTTTGGAAGCCCATATCGGAACACGCAGTTTCAAACTTCTCAAACATCTGGTCTGCTGTGTGATGGCCCATGAAAAAATAAGTCAGATACCTTGTTTTCACTTGGTTGTCAATCCAGAATCTCATGTCAATTTGGGTTTTCTTCATCTCATGGTTCAAACTTTCATCAAAAAGAATCTATCCAGACTCCATTGGCTTTGGACTTCATTAAAGACAAAAAATAAGGTGCTATCCCAAATGTGATGAGGTATGCCACTTTCCTCTCCCCATAAGTAAACTGTTTTGCAATATCACTGTCAGTAATCACTGTCTGGAAAGCAGCTCCAATTTTCTCCCATGGCTTGCAGGAATAGTGGCTCACCTTTATTGTCCAGCAAATCAGCGCTGGATTTGAACTCACAAAAGGGCTCATGGTGCCTGTGCTGTTAGTGGTTGATTGGTGATGCTGAGTGGACGAACCTGAGGACATTAGAGTTGCAGCTCCTCCTGCTGGGTGTGTTACTTGATTGCTGAAAGACCGGACCGTCCATGACTGGTTGTTCTCCTTTTTTTTAAATTTCATCTTGAAAATTCCAATGGATAAAACAGTGTAACCAGTATGTTGGGTGAGTAGGCTAGCCTTGAATATAGTGTCATCAACACTATACAGCTGTTCATCATTCTGCGCTATGCTTACAGTAGTGTCAACAAGAACAGCTACACACGCTATATAGAGCAGACTAAAATGAACGTGCATAAGTCAGTTGGCACCACACTATCATTGTATCATCCTTCCATCGCTTCCATTATCTACGAGTGCAACTCCGTCACCAAGCATTCTTGTTGAGTTGACTCAGCTGTTTTGATGGAAAAGTCACCTTTGGCATCGCTTACCTTTAGCCTGACTTGGGAGCACAGATTCCCCCATTGTGAAAAATTGGTTGTTTTTCAGGCAGACTTTGAGATGCGATTTCCGTGGGGTTGGTCCTTTTCTTATCCATAGCTGCACTTGTCGCCAGGTCTCGTTGAAACCACAACCTCCGGGCATATTTCCATGAGCCAACAACATCCACGGTTTTCATTAGCCTTTGCTCCCCGTGTGGTTTTTGCAGCAGACTACATCAAAGCGAGGCCGCTCAACTCAGAGAGGCTCCATTGACTCTCTCCAAATGATCACATCCAAAATGTAAAAAAAAAAAGTCTAATTTCATCTAATCACTGGATTCTTATTATAATTGTTAGATGCACCAATTAAATAAAGCATCTTCCAGTACTTTATTGAAAATAACACAGCATGTTCAAGGATTTTCAGCACCTGTGCAAGCCCTGTGTAATTACACACCATGACACTTGTAGACACTTGTCTTGGGGAGACGGGGACGGGGAGTTCTACCTGCCCATTCCTGACATGGAACTGGGATTGAGCTCAATGCTACACCTGTCTCACTACGACTGCATGCTAATTCATGTTTCCATTGAAAAGCGCTAGCCTCAGTGCTAACAAGCAGAACCACAAACTTCATTTCCCCATCTACCTTGTCTCATCTTCTGTTATCTTACCCAGGGCTCCGTGTGAGTTAAAGCAGCGCTGCGTTGTGTCGCCATGCCACCCTGTCTGTCACGCTGGTGTCGGTCGGAAGACAAGTCAGACCTAGCCAAGCGGAACCCGTGTCCACCAGGGTCTCGGGGATTGGTTACAGATGCCGCACCGTGACCTTCGCTGGGCAGCGCAGTACTTGCAGTCTCACGTGCACACACATACACAATCAAATCAAAAACACACACGTGTCGTTTGTCCCTACAGTGTTTCTCTGACAGAGGACGCGAAGAACCATGCAGGCTAAAGCTCACCTGGAACAACCAATAAACAGACTGTATGACAAGAGCCGGCAGAGACTCCCATCTTGCTTGTGAAAATACACATGCAATACACATCCAAGCAGGATCACAGATAGACACACCTCACCCTCCCAGTAACCAGAAACCAGCACCAACCCCTGGGTTCTGGATGCAGATTGTGCCAAGCAGCCAGAACCAGAAACAAAATATTTCTCTCACGTTTAGTTTATTTAGTCCTTTCAGCTATTCATGCATCCATTCATTGATTCGGTAATTTACTCATTCAAGTTTGCTGCGGACGCACGATACGAGCCCAGTATTAGTCAGATACAGGTAAACACACTAGACCAACTTTCTGTTCTGGGTATTTACAGTGTACTCACTCGTCAGCCTAAAGGTAGGATTATAGTATGGCTAATTCCCTTAGCATACCCAATATCTCAACTACCATTATAAGCCTCTTCATTATGCAATGTTTAGCCTCATTGTGTACAGCCTGCCGGCATTATTGATTGGCAGTGTCTTCTTAGAATAGGGTAGGGGATAAATATGCTTTCTCTGTATCAGGCAGAGCACAAAGTCAGCAGGGCATTAATTACATTTACCTGGGATTTAAATAAAAAGTGCTACGGTGCATAGCGCACTTAAAGTGGTAATTGATTTAGTCTCCATCTTTGTTGCTAAGCGCTCTTCGCTCATCGCATCCGAGAGATCGCGTGTCACTCAAACAGTACTGTGACGTCTTTTTTTTCCTTGGATTTTCCTGTTGACGGAGCTTGACGCCCCGTAGGTAGCGTTCTTCTATTCCTGAGAAAAAACGCTGTTGCCGCTGCGGAGAAACGTTAAATGCATCACTTTTTTCCCCCCGGGAAAGACCCACAGGACACCGGGTGATTAGAACGGCAAATGTAAAAGCTTTCATGAACTGGCTAGAGGTTGAATCACTTCTGTGTTAAATCGATTGGTGATAGAGAGTAAGTGGCAAAACAGAAATTTATCGATATGAAAATGATTAATTATTGCTCAAATGCAAAAAAAAACAAAAACAGAATTTCTGTTTTAAAGAACAGCTAAAAAAAAGTCTCCGTTTCTGTTATGTCATTGAGGCAGTCATGTTTTATAGCTAGGGTCCCAAACTGCCTGCGGCCATTTACAAAAACACTGAACCAGTGGAAATCCCCTCTAGACTTGCTTCCTGTTACTACAGCAACAACACTTGCATAACTGACAGCGCGGTAGCCTCAAGTCTTCCAGCACTGTCCATTCCACTCCGAGGAGCAGACAGCTGCTAACAACTCGGAGACTTCCCTCGTGAAGCTTGCTGCATTACACGATTACACGCTGCACGTTAACTTCTTCCACTGTGCCAATGTGAAAGAGCGTGGTATACGAGTGGATGCTGTAGAGTAGTTTAAAGTGCGGCTTTCGAGAATAATGGCATTGTCTTTAAAATGTAGTGTTTTTAAAGGTTTCGCAAGGTGTTTCTGGTAGATTTCCAGACACTGGAGGCCTATAGAAGTGATGAATCAACACAAACTTGCAGCCAAATACCTTAATGATATAAAAAGCTTCCCAACAGTATAAAGCCCTATTCACATGGGTGGTATTATGTGGGGACCTCATGCAATTACTGAACCCCCCTGCCCCAACCTCTGCATTTCATGAAACACATATGCAAGGGATAATCAAATTCTTTGAGGCCCCGCCCCAAGGTTTCTTCCATTTTTTCCCCTATAGGGTTTTCTGGGAGTTTTTCCTCCTCTCTATAGAGGCCTCAGGCTGGTGGTGCCGGCCAGGTTAGCCTACCTTAGGCAGGTTAGGTAGACTCACTATGTCCTCCTCTCTGTTAAATCCTTTCAGTCCTCTTCTACCTGTTACTCTGTTTTCATGTGCTTCTGTTCTGATCGTACTCTGTAACATCTTAATTGTCATAATTGATTGATAATTGGTAATTGATTGTGTCATAAATTTGATTGTCTGACAGGCTGACCTAGTTGTTTGTGATAAAGGGCTCTATAAATAAACTCGACTTAACTCGACTTGTTTTTCATGACAGGAGCAAGAGAGAAATCACGCATCTAGAAGAACAAGAAAAATAAATCACACCTAAAAAGAAAATGCAGTTCAATTTGTATGCGATTAGTATTATCAGGGGACGTCTATCTTCATCAAGATGCGGTAGGTAGTTTGCACTGGAACTTTTACACCAACTATCTCTGCAATCACTACAAATCACCAGATGTCCCTAGGTAACGTTAGACCTGTGTTAATAGGGCTTAAGGTAATCAATTATTTTAAGGAAAGAATGCATTTTAAATCAAATGCTATTTGATCTTCATCTAATACAAAATTTTAAAAGTACAAAAAAAGCAATATGAATAAAAATAGAAAAAAGATAGATAGTATAAATATAAGTATATTGCAGAAGAAGTGGATTGGCTTAAAAACTAGTTAGTGATGGTAAAGTTTCCTTTACTTGGCTAAAGTTTTTCAGGCTTTAATTTATGTCCAGCTCACATCAGGTCACTACACTAGATGTCAATATGTTTTCAGACCAGACCCAGCTTCGTTTTGGAATGAGCCACAACCATCAAGGTGTAGCAGATAGAACCCAAAAAAATATATATTCAGGCAGCAGCGCAGCATTCATTATTGATTTTTTTTTCTTCGCAATCTCTTTCCAGTAAGCTTTCAAAGACAGTGTGTAGATTATTTATTAGTATTATGTATTTGTCATGAAACTATTCCCAGTAGTGTTTGGAATAAAAGCGTCAGGGATGGAATAACACGGACGTGACAAATGCACAGAGGAGCTCTTAGAGGGGGAGTTCTCTTTCAGTGCTTTGATCATAGCTTTCTTTTTAGTCCTCCGCCATTTCTCTAGGCTGTGATGCTAACGACTGTCTCCTCTCTGTCTGAAAATACTACTTTTGTTTTATTTGTTTGTTTGTTTGTGGGGGGCTAAAGCATATTCACCCCCTCTTACGTTGCATTATAGGTGATGAGAAGGTGATACTGCAGCTAAGCTTGCGCAGTGTGATGCTGAGATGCTGGGGGAATCCCCCCCCCCGGGACAAGAGCTGCAGGACCCAGGTACAGGGGATCCTTTCAAAAGGAAAGGACAGCCTGGGTGCCCCGGTGCAGCAGTGGAGCACATGTATTTTTTCAAGGTTGTGGGTTCGAAGCCAAGATTTAGCGGTGCAAAACTCTGAAGTCTACTTCAGTTCCCGTCTCTTTGTGTGGGAGTCAAAAATGAAGTGGCTCCTCTGTTCGACTGTTAGAAATTGATGCATTAGGGCTTTTATTTTCCCACATGCCACTGTATTGTGATTACCACTAGATCAGCCATGGATTTGCAGTGAAATTGAAGCATTCAGGTGTCATGGAGTCAACTGTACTGCACTTCAGCGCTCACTAACAGGGAGGCAGTCCTGCTTTTCAAGAGTGCAGGGGGAGATGAGTCGACTCTTTTAGGATTGAGTCGCCATCAACTGCAAAACAGGAGCATCTGAGAAAATATGAAATCCAAATTCTAATAATGTTGCTGTTGTTGTCTTACTGCAAACAGCTCGACACTATTAACTTTTTTTATTAGATATGGCTGGCAGCAACTGAAATTATTATACAGGTGTAATTTAAACTATTGAATGAAATAATAAAGTGATCCACTTTTATTCTGGTTTTATTTATTATTGCTCGTGCAGTTACTGGCACCCTTTGTTGTTTGATCATGTGCTGTTGTGAATTGATAGATGAATGTGTGAAGATCGAAAGTTGTTTCAATTTCCAATTATTTCAGAAGCTATTGTACATTAACTGCATAAAAAGGGTGACAATAATCTTGGGCAGAACTGTATGAGCAATAATAAATAAAATCATTCACTATCACAGCTGGAAAACAAGACTTTACTTCACTTAACGTAATGCTGTTATATCTGTTATATATATATATATAATAGCTCAACATGTAGAGATTTATACTTAAAGCTGCACTGAGGAATTTTTCACACTGGTGGTTCCGAAAGGTAACCCCAAACCCCCCAAAAATCCTACGACGCAACGTGAATCTTGTGATCACTTTATACCAAAGGGACAAGACAGGCCAACGGTCTGACGTCAGTGAATCCAGCTTTCTCTGGATGAAGCGCCCGCCCACTGCTGTTCAGGAGACAGTTTGTATTTCGCTCTTAAGTTTTACGTTCCTGTGGGTGTGCCCGACACATTGGGGCAAATAGGGTGAATCTATAGTGTCTCAATTAGAGGGGATGGGAGGTTCTTATCTACTGCTAGTACAGCTTTAAAGGAAAATGACACCGTAAAACAGTTATTGGTGATGTAACTTGCATTTCTGGGTTGTGTTTCTGGTTTGGTGGAGTATGGATAACTAGCCAAACACAGACGGCCTGACATGATGTTGAGATATTTCAAGCGCAGCTACGATGGAGTTTGATAGCAGAACATTGATCTAAAACATAAACGGTAAAACATCAGGTTTTGGTGTCAGTCCCTCAGAATCAAAGAGAAAGGGCTTCTTTCTAGACCAACGTTCAACAATCAGACAGGGAGAAATCCATCATAGAAGAAGAAGAAGCAAGAAGCAAGAGATACCAGCAACAGGAGCCACAATAGACCAGAATGCAATGCAAGCCACAAGACATGCTGGGTTTTGAGTAAGGGGCGCAACTCTAAATGTTTCTCGACCGGCAAAAACTCTCGTGCCGTTACTATTGATCTCTCCGTCTACGCGTTAAAAAGTTCACACCCCTTCTCTGGAGGTCGTCTAAAGGCATTCTGGGAAATGTAGGAAATCACTAACTGAAGTAGAAGAGGATGAGGCGGATTGAGGGAAAGTGGGTACGCCAAAAAAAAAAGAAGAAGTAAATTACAACACTTTGTTACATCACTTGCAATGAATTGAACATCACAGATTAATGATAGGTGCAATTTTCCTTTCAACTCTTTGTAGCACCACGGTCGTTTCCCAATCTATTATGACTGAAAACTGTACTAAATCCCCCCCGACGATTCATTATTATCCCGGTAAACACGTTACCCTGCCACTGCATCCTCATATGTTGACCTTAGCTGGCTGGATTCTCGTGTTCTGCTTAATGAGATTAATGCCACGGTGCGAAGTTAATCGGCTCAATTACAGAAATAAACAAACAACCTATAACCTCTTATGCATTATTGAGGCTGTGTGCATCGGGGCTATGAGAGTGAAAATACAGCGTCCGTATCGGGGGGGTGGGGGGGTGCAGCATTTTGGGCCGAGGTGTTGCATGTGCCACATATTGATTTTACCGCAGGGAAAGTGATTTATCAGAATTACCCGGGGATGCTGGACACCGTGAACATAAATAACGAAGGCGGTGCAGCCCTCGTTTTAATTGGATAGACCTCTTCCGTCTACCTTTTCGAGGCTGCAGATGCACACTCATTCACGGGCAACTATGACCGTGTTGATTTCTCTCCCGCACCTCCTCCTCTCTGTGGTTCGTATACTCTGTCGCGCACACCCACACACACACACACGCACACGCGCGCTAATTTGCTAAAACCTGGTTGTGATAAAGAACTCCGGGAATGTGAAAAGGAACGTCGGGAGAATAAACAAGATGGCTGGGGGAAAAAAAAGGACTGAGAGCGATGCCGTACCCGCAGTGTGCAAATAATCCTCGTAGAAAAGAAAAGAACAAGAGACAGGGAAATAAAGAGAAATAAAAATAGTCAGAGATAGTCGAAACAGCCGTTACTCATAATAGAATGTAGCTTTCTAAAAGAAGTCGCTTTAAACAAAAACCCACTAAGGGTTTCATAATGGAAACAAATGAGGTCTTTATACAGTGGTAATCCCAAGTCCCTTGATTACAGTCCCAAGGAAGAGCAGCCATAACGTCATAAGGATGTTATTGGCTATAAAGTGTCCTTGCAAATGGCTAGCCCTCTATGTAATGACATGCACCGGATCAACTGGGAACATGCTTTCATGCACTGCAAAAATGAATCCATCTTGAATTTGAGTTTATTTGTGGCAGCGGTTTCAATGCAATCAGAAAATCAGATCACGTTTCCAGATAATAGCTCAATAGTTTCATTCAAAATTCCACTGAAACGAGCAACACTAGCTCGGAGTGTGTATTCATTTTTTCTAAGTGTATCAACCAAAAAAAAAAAAAACAACTACATTGTATCTATAAATATTCCCCCACAGGGAAAAGCCACAGAACACCACTTCCCCCACCCTTTTTTTCCCCCCTCCATTTCGATTGGAGTGCACTTCCACAATAAAAGTTGGACAGGATCCTCAAAGAGAGTTGGGACCGTTCCAGACTCTTATTAATTTGTCCCTCTTTTGGCTGCGTCTCCCGGTTAGCGCGCCGCAGAGACGGGGCTGCTTATGAAAGTGAAAGCAGGATGGGAGATAACGACCAGTTACGGGCAGATCAGCTGCTGTCCTGCATCCATCACCATGTCATTATGGCGGCGACGGTGACTTCACATTTTCCTGGTGACAAAGCAATCAAGTTGGCGATATGGCAGCATATAACAACGCAACAATGGCTGTGAGTTTCCCATAGACGTATGATGAGAGGAGGACGTTTAGGCTGTTACTGGATAAACAGGACAGTCTTGCTACTCTGGTATGAAGTTGTGAATTAGTTGGTTTGTACTAATATTTATGCTATATTATGTATTATCTGCAGTATATAGTGGGCAGAGATATAGCGTTGCATTACATTGCTCCTCCATCCCTAAAGTGGTAGTCCTTTTGCACACCATTTTAAAGTGCACTTCAGCTGTATTGGTGTAAAGCGGCAGGAGAGGGAGGGAGGCGAGGCCGTGGAGCTGAACCGCTAATAGCCCAGCGCGCCGTGGGGACACACCGTGACCGCCGTCCCCCGTCACCCAGCGGAGCACCTCGCCAAAACCGGTCGCCCCCCCCACCAGGCCGGGGGGCGAGATGGACAGAGCTGCAGGGTTAACAAGGCCGGCCCCGTGACCCTCGCCGCGGCGTACGGGCACGCTGAGCCCCGACACAGGAAACCCCCCCTGCAGAGCGACGACACCGCAACAACAATGTCAGTGCACAGTGACTACATAGGCAGGGAAGTGTGTCTTTGTGCTACAGATGTGAGCCGGCACCACTAACAACCTTGCAGTTAAGGAAGCTTCCATTTGATTCTATTTAAGCAAACACTGCATTCTCAAACCCCTCACCCCCGGCATTATTGAGCTCTCACAAAAAAAAAAGTTTCTCCGTGTAACCACAATCTCACAGTTTCACTTCGCACTCCGCAGCCAATCAGAAAAGAGTTTGTGGCCCCCCTCGGTGTAGCCGGGGCCCGGGGCACTGGCTCAAGAACGGGGGGGTCCTGCTCGTGCTCGGTGAGAGGTTGAATGTATTTAGCGTGCAAACATCACACAGTGGGAGTGCAAGGGACTTAGCCTTCACTGTGCCTTTTTTTTTTTTGGGATCCGGATACACGGGGTATCCTCCACATAAATGCTAAGCGGTTGCCGGGCAACGCCGGGGATGTCAGTGGGAGACGGTTCGCAAGGTAGAGCTCACTTACAACTTTTGCACTTCTCCCGACGGCAGAACGAAGCAGCCGTAAATCAAGACCGGAGTGAAAAGAGATGTTAAAAATAAATACGGCTCCCGTTGGATTAGAGCGAGGCATTAGACGGTTATGTGGCCTGCACGGGACCAAATATGTCTAAAAACAGCAGCACATGTCCAAATCAGTCATCTTGTCACATGGACAAATGATCCTGCCTTGCCGTAATTAAACCACATGCTGCTGCAATGTTCAGTGAGCAGGGTGACACATTAATGAGCCATGAGGACATGTTAAACGCACCATAAAAGCATGACACAGCCATTTATTCTAAAACCGTCGTGTCTCGGTATATCCTGACAGCTGTACGCGTACGCGGGAAACGGCTTTGGTCATCCGCGTTTCCTGCAGGTTATCCGCGATTTGCCAGGTGCTCAATGGGCTAAAAGACAAAGAATGGGTTTATTTTGGGGCGTTTGATTGCCTGCGCCTCAAAGGGGAATGCAGTGGTGTGTGTGTGTGTGTGTTATTGCTCTCTCTATAGGTTCCCTCCGCGGGCGTCTTCTTCGGGATTTTGAAAGTACAAGCCTGTCACGGCGGCAGCCTCAGATAAAAACAACTCTGATGACCTCGGCTGTCAGCTGAGCAGCCCCTCTCTGCCCCTGCGGAGGGAAAAATAAGACACTCCGGGAGCTCTGAGAGACAGTAGGGACAGACGCTGAGATTACACTCACAGCCCCCCCCCACCCCGTCACAACACCGCGTATCCAATGCAGCTGTTTCAAAGGTGACTCCTATCGTCGCCGCTTCGTCGGCGAATGAGGGAGCGCAGCATTCTGGGGACAGACAGACGGGTACCTGGAGATTATCAGTATACAGTGAGGAGAAGACAGGGAAGAGGGGAGGAAGAGAGGGGAGGAAGAGAGGGGACGTCGCGAGTTCACACCGCGAAGCCACCGGGACGTCCCACGCCGATGCATCGCAAGACTTTTGTGGCATTGTGAGAAAGCCACTTAGCGTTTAGCGGGTTGTTTGTGTGGGCCTCGAGTTTCACTACACCAGTGTGTGTGTGTGTGTGTGTGTGTGTGTGTGTGTGTGTGTGTGTGTGTGTGACGGTTCATAGCAGAGCCCCAGGTTACAGAAGGCAGGAGAAAAACACAAGTGCTTCTTCTACGCTAAGAAATGTGCCTTGGGGCGCTCAGCACTGTGTAATGTGAAACTTTCACCCCAGGCATAAATAAATCAAAACACACACACACACACACACACACACACACACACACACACACACACACACAGCCACATAATCTATACAGACATACTGTATATATAACCAATAGGTAATAGGTAGCCAACAGCTTAAAGGGGGAAACAAGTACGATTTTCACTGTCCCGTAGCACAGAACGACCATAATATATCAGCAGGGGGTTGATAGGGTTGTTGATCGATACCAATGACTCAACAAGTTTTTTTGGGGCTTTCAAAACTCACTTTCCGGCCTGTATTCTGTTTCGGAAGAAAAAAACGTTCAACCTGTTGGAATTTCAAGACACCCCCACCCCCTCCAACGATGGGATCTCAGCGCTACAAGTGACTGGCGGCCCCATCGCGACGGGTCAAAAGCCTCGTTCTCAAGCCAAAAAAAAATGGCAAATGGCAAAGCAGCATTATTATTACAGTATTTTCCATGGTCATATATTACCGCTACGCTAGATGTGTTGGTTGGATCTCTGCTCTAATTAGCCAGCTTACTCCTCTCTAGTGTGAAAATGTGACTATTGTTTGTGCCAATTACAGGCCACTGCCAAGGGGACGGGAGGAGTGGGAGGGTTGGCGGCTGTGCCCAGAGACTTGTGTAGGAGGAGACGAGTTCCGTCGGGCATTGCTGCGTGCGATTTCTGCCGGCCGCCCGAGAGAGGTCAAAAGATGACTTGAAACCACTTTAAAATCGCCCCGGCTTGGAATAACACCCCAAACTAAATTGTAATTGCGATGCGAGGTGAATCTGTGTTAACGTCGTGGCATTTTGGTAGGCATCCGTTCCACCGGGGGAGCATCGTATTTGCAAAATCTACCAATAAGGCGTGCAGAACCCTCACGACTATCCATCTGCAGTCTAACTTATTTAGTCATCGCAGACAATTTCCTATCGAGGGGGGTTTTCGTTTTGGTGTAGGAGGAAAACGTAAAAATGGAATTGTGACAGGTTCCTCATTTGCTTTGGAAATCCGGCACAGATCCGTCTAACGTGGCAGACTGTCAGTAATGTCAGAAATTTACCGTTGTCACATTGAAAACGGCTAAAGACTGCCGGAAACTCAGAGGACGAAGGCATCAAGCATGCACTCACAACCTCGCAGATCAACCTCTCCTCTCCTATACGATCTAATGAGGCAGAAACCCCTTGAAATATTAAAGAAGATCCACGATATCGTACGATCCACCAGCCAGACCAGCACAGCAGAGGCATCGCTGACACGTCAGACAGTGAGTGTTCCTCCAGAACCAAGGGACAGCTGGCAGCTACAGTCCATGTCATGCAGACTGGCCCAGCCGGCCCTGCCGCCCCCCTCCCGCCCCCCCCCGCCCCCCAAGGTCACGGCCAGTCTCTCGGAAAGCACCGGCTCCAGAGCAGCAGATGGTGGCTAAATGATGGCCTATCATTACTCATCCGGCCGAGAAGATTGCTGTCCTTTGTGTAAATAGGCTTGTGGGGGTTTTCTGTTAAACGTCGCCTGATTGAGTTCTCTTGTGGCTGAATATTTTTGCTTTGGACTTTTTGAGGGTGCACAATGTGACGAGCTAGAGCGCGATCCCCTCCCCTGGCATCGCTCGTATCGAAATTCAAGATTCAAGCTTTCAGAACATGAATATCAGATGCTCTCGGTGGAGCTTGTCTTTGCCATTTTTTAAAATGTCATTAAAGTTTAGCGACAAGGTTCAGTACTTTATTGCTATGGCAACCAGTGGATGGAATTGGGTTTGGCGAGCTAAAAATACGAGAATGGAGGTACACTTAATGCAACATACAGTGTGACATCATCGGCATGCAACTTGTTCCACAAGTCCTTTTCTAGGTGTTGGATATCGGGCTGGAGGAAGAAGAGGTGTCTATATGAATTAATTTATATTGTTTGGTGATATTGTTTTTTATTCCTGTGGATGACTGGCCAATCATAGATAGCGTGATGTCATGTCGAGATATTTCCAAGAACAATGTCTTCTTTCTAGACCATACTGCACCGACATGCAACGATCACACAGGGAGAAATCCAACCGTAGAAGAGGAAGAGACACCGATTCCTCCACCAGCAGCAGCCTCAACAGACCAGAATGCAATGCAGCCACAAGACACGCTGTCTTCTGAACAAGTGGTGTGACTCACTTTTTCTTGACTCCCATCTCTCTCTCTCTCGCTCTTACTATCACTATCACTCTCTCCGCCTACGCGTATGACCCACAGCTGAATGCAACAGGTTCACGCACCTTCTCCGTGGGTTGTCAAAAGCCATTTTGGGAAATCGGTAACTGAAGTAGAAGCGGGGCCGAGGCAGAAAGACGCGAAAATAAACACTTAATTTACAAAATCGCTCCTGCTATCGGAGAGTGGGTTTTTCCTTCAACCTTTAACAGTCGAGGAGCGCGCTCGCGTGAAATTTAAAAGAAGAAAGATACCATTTCCTTTGACTCGACTAGCTAAAAGCAGCGAATGAAGATCACTTCTCCTCTGAAGGCTGTTTGCTTTGCATAAAGTCACCGTTTGACACAAATGCTCCTGAGGGTCTTGGTGACAGAGTCAGCTACACTCGGCTGAGTGTTTTCTCTACTGTCCCCCTGTATCTAGGCAACAGCAAACCACCACGCTTATTATATCATCTGGCAGAGTAGGCCTCCATGTATTAATCTTAAGGCATCACTTAGCTGAGCTTAGTGAGCAGGAGGAAAGGGTGCTTCACAAATAGAGAGGGAAGGATAGAGCAGCCAAGGGTTGTGGCGCGAGGAGGGTGTGTGTGTGTGTTGCTGCATTACAGTTGCCTTAATCTCAGGAAAAATACAAGCTACACCTCCTTAAAAGAGGTATTATTTCATTATGCTGCTGTAGTGGATTGCATGAATTTGACAAATTCACTGCAGGATTTCTTGTCTCTACACCCATTTTCACGAAAAATGCTTCACGGTATATGATCTAGAATTTCTTTGACCGCCTGAGCTTCACGTCCCGTTGGTTCCTGGAGTCCAAAAACATGTTTCAGAGAAGAAGAAAAGAAAAAAAAAGGTCCTCAATCCAGTAAAGCGTGACGGGAACAAAGCCAGAGGTGCGTGTCTTTCAACCGGGCACCGTACGGCATTTAGGGGATGGATGCAAACAAACAGGATGCCACTCTCTCTCTCTCTCTCTTTCTCTCTCTCTCTCTCCTCCTACGTCCTGTTGCCCCACCAACTGGACGGCATGAATAATCCATTTTCTGCTCCGTTTTAACTGATACAGTCTGTCGGCCCACCAAATGAATATTAGCGCTGTTTACTTGTTTCTTAATGAGCGTCTTGTTTTATGCAGAAGATGTCTTCTTCAGCAACCCTTGGCCCCTTGATGTAACCAGATGTCTACACAGCCAATTAGCACCGAAGGTTCAGGTTGTGAACCTGTGTGTGTGTGTGTGTGTGTGTGTGTGTGTGTGTGTGTGTGTGTGTGTGTATTGTTCCCACCCAGATGAAGCTAACCCCCAGGCAGTTTCATCTCTGCCCAGGTAAGACAAAACGCTGCTACTGTCGGATCATTCACCTCAACTGCAGTAGGGGCCAATCCAATGGAGGATAAGGAAGGATGAGCCTCCCCGATAGTTTGGAAGAAAAAATATATAGATTTTGGTTATTGGCAGGCTGTTACCTGTGCATTTGAGAATTGATTTAAGAGGTCAGCTAGGTCTGGCTCCTAGCTACATCTCAGTACCCCCTATGAGCCAGAGTGCAGTTAGTAGGGGCCCCTGATTTAGTCTAAGCTACAGACTAAGGAGGACTGGGGTTGTCAGCCAGGCTGCTAGGCATAGGAAATCCCTGCTTGAGGAGTTCAGGCTGTCAAAATCAGTCATCGTTTAAATCAATTCTCAATTCTCTTTTCCTTCTTCCTTTACTCGTATTGTATTTGCAAGTCTTCCCTGATTTTCTAATAGTTGCTAATCGTTTGGATTTGATTCTTAACTTCCTATTGCAGGGTTTCCCATAGGTTGTCAGTTTACTTCAGCAGTGTGTGTGTGTGTGTGTGTGTGTGTGTGTGTTATTGACGTTTCATCTAGCGAGCCCTATAACTCATACATTTTCCGGCCACTACAGTCTCTCACACCAGTTTGAGCTAATGGCATTGCCACATTAGCTGACTTTCAGACTGCCTCTCCATTCAGTTTGCGTCAGCACAGACGCACCATGACTCAAGGCAGCATAGATGCGCTGTGTCATAGGTGCAATGAATTATGGTCATTATAGTTTAGCAACACACCGGCAGCGTTAAATCTTGACTGTTTGAAAACTACCATCAGAGAGAACTGCCTGCTTCGAGCATTATGGCACCCGAAATGAATCGAAAACAAAAATTTGACTTGGCAGGCTGTTCATTTAGCAAGGGCAGGCCGCCCAAATATTTACACTGTATGGGCAACACTGTATTATCTGTAATCTGTATCATCTGGTATACAACATATATTTAGAAATACTATTATATTAATTGATAATTGGCTACAAGAGTACTTATCTTGGTATGCGCCTCAAGACGTTCAGCCCCAACTCATTCAGAAACACTCACTGAGAGAATTTAAGCATGAAAATGATGGACAATGTTTTCAAAACCACTATTTGGCAACATTTCCATTTCCACTCAGCTTAAAGTTTTAAGCGGCTGTGACGTCTTTCTCTCCTGGCGTTTTTTTCTCCCTAGGCTTGCTATGGTTCTGATGGCCTGCCGAGGTGTTTCCATCAGCTGCGTTTGGCTGCGCCCGAGCAGCAACATGGCTCTCGCAGCTCAACTGTGATTTGTCAAAGCGATCTGACATTCAACAGTTGCAGTGACAGAATATTTTAATAAAGATTCGGAGAGATTATAGCGGTACAAGCTGGGGTACTTCACCGTGCAATATCCCTCATTGTGGCCATCTGCAGTAACAATAGCAAGCTTTTGTCCTGGTTCCAGAGGGCCTTGGGTGGTAGCGTTTGCTGTTGTGGAGAGTTTTGTGCAGGGATAGCGGGTTGAGGAGCAAATATGAGGCTAATGAAATCCAATCAGACGCCCCCGGGACATTAACACATTCAGTTAAGTGTTTTTTTGCAAGCACAAGATACAACATAAACAAAACTCTTGGTTTTCGGTGACCTCACACAGATTACGTCCTATACTGCAGGGCTGACTCTGAAGAGCAGCTCATATAATAACTTATAAGTCCCAGTATCTGACCTGATGTACGTGCATGCCTTATTGCCCCAGCTAATATTATACCTCACATCCCTGACTTGAGTTTCTCATAACTGGAGGAACAGTATATAACATTATAAACTGATGCTTCCAAACTCGACGTCTTCAACTTTGAGCGGCCCGAGTGATCAGGGGAATGTTTGTGTACTGCTCAAATACACCCATCGTGTGTTGATCCAATCGTAGAGAGAGCTCTGATTTTAGTGCTAATGGGCTGGCTGAGTAATGGCTTGGGGGGGGGTGGGGGCGTGCTTTTCCCCCTCGCTCCCTCTTCTCAGCACACAGCGTGACACACGGCACACACATGCCCACTCTCTAAACCGGTCAATCTAAAAGCTTGGTCGGACAGACAAATACTCTCCGTGACTAAATCTATATTATACCCTGTCGCAGAGTACTGGCTCCTCCAAAGGAACAGGACGACGCTCCATCATTTTCCATAATTATTGGAAATCTGTGAAGTAAACAGTCGCCACTAGTGGGTATGGAAGCCCATAGGGGACTTTATTAAAACGATAATGTAATCTGTCAGTCCTCTCATCGAGGCGGGTCTTCAGTTAGGACGTCACTTCCTCGTTCAGTGACTTCTCTTCTGTTCCTGGACCGGCTTTACGCGCCAAACCAGAAGTGGCAGTGTTTGTCTGTCACTGGGGCAATGGCAGCGGCCTGGCTGGTGCTGGGAAATAACCACTTTGGCTGATCAGCTTGACAGCAACCTCATCTCGCCAACAACAACATCTCGTTTTTGTCCTTGGATGACAATCTGTTACACATACGGCTCATAAATATGAACCTACCCAAATTTTGGGTTGTGTTTCTTTTCCTACAACATATACAGTAACAGTGACAGACATTATCATTTTAATAAAGTCCCCTATGGGCTTCCATCAGCGGGTGCTAGACTGCGCTGTCGGTGTCTTCGCCTCTGCGTGCAATGAGACATCAGAGTACAGGCCACACTCCTTGGGCCTCTTGACTGATCTGTTTAATCCCACGCAATTAAAATGATTAGGGAACCTTTGGGGTGTTGAAAGGGCTGAAACTAAATGGTTGGCTTTGATTTCATGTATTAACACCCAGTTGGGACTCGTAAACATCCACTTTAGGTGGCAGAATATAGCGGAAAGCTCTGCTCGTCACTCAGGAGTTTTTTCGAAAAGTGCATATTGGATTCACAGTGAAAGGCCGGGCGAACAAGTATGAAATCACTCGGGGCACTTCTCAACCTGCAGTGAGAATTGACTGTGTTGAGACTGCAGGGTGAACTCAAGACCACCCGCGAGAGGTTGCATGGATCCTTCTCAAGTGGCAGATCCAATATGATAGTAAATATTCCACTTCCATGCCCAAGTTGTGCTGATGGACCAAGGGGTTTGCTGTTCAGGCTGGGAGACTTCTGAATAGGTAGCTAGTCAGCGCTGTGCCAAAATGACTGAATATAGAAAGCACGGTTGAGGAGTCTGTCAGTTTTCATTGAAATGCTGTCAAAAACACTATTTATGCAAGGTGGAACCAAATAGGTGGAACTAACGCTGCCCTAAACGCAGGACAGCAACTTCTCTAGAACCCAGAACAATTGCTAACAATTGTATTGACATGCTGGAGTCAGTTTGGATGGCAGCAAACGACAAAATGCATTTGCTTTGATAAGAAGAGATGCCAAATCAAAAATCATTACTTAATATTGTCGTTTGGAACACACTGACAAGTCAAACTGTCGTTCGCCGGAAGAATAGTTGACTCCCACTAAAAAATTTACTTTTGCGGCCGCTGCAGTTGTTTTGTGCTAAACAGCAGCTCATTTCACAGGGCCAAGTGTCAAACCTGAGCCGAGCCGAAGCCCCTACCAGTGGCAGTTTGTGATGAATGTGTTTAGTTGAAGGTTTCTACATAAACAAATTGGACGTGACACCATGGAGCAGTCAGCCACTTGGCCATTCAGAACTATGACTGGACGCTGAACACCGGCTGAATACTTTTCCTGCAGACGATAGCATCCTGTGCCTGTCGAGTAAGAGGCAGACGAGAGAAAGAGCGCAACGGAAAGAGCTCAAGCCTCCAGCTGAGTAAACCAGCTAAGCGGTGCACCCTGCCATGCCCTGCCGGTGTGTTATCCTGGCCCTAGTGGTCACCGCTCCCCTTCCGCCTGCCTGGCCGCTAGGTTAGCACATTAGTATTAGCGCTCTGAAACCCCCCGTGTGGACATGTACCACCTGGCAGGGCACCGCCGGCCTGCGTGAGTCTGAACGCTCCGGCCATTACCGCGCGGCAGGTACCGCAGGCACTGGCGAAGGATCAAGCTGGTGTGGAAATGTTAGCCTGAGTGTGCACACACACACACACAATAACGCAGCTTCTCCCCTGCCCCGATCTGCACCCGATCCCATAAGCGCTCCCCAGAGTGCGATAGAGCGAGAAGACTTCTACCGCCCTGCTACTTCTACGGGCCGGCCCCGCACACAAGCCAATCCCATGATCTTCTAGGGAGATGTTCACATCGGATGCTGCCGGGGAGGACAGACACGTATTCACACACACACCACCACACACACCACACACACCACACACCACACACCAATTTCATGCTTGATGGGAAACCGATTAAAACAACATAGGTCGATAAAGTTGATTCGGATCTTTTTTTTTCTTCTGTAAATCGTATGAATTTCAAATGTGGAATCAATGTGTAGAAAAGCATGTAGAAAAGCTAGAAAAGGTTACACCTTCGCCTGGTCAGGACGCCGCTCGGCACAGCCAAGCACTAACACCCTAAAAACTACAAGATACGGTCAATGAATACGAGGGCACACTCTTGAACTAAGCCCACAGAATGATATACCCTTGATGCTGAGGGCTTTAGGACTGGTGTGTGTGTGTGTGTGTGTGTGTGTGTGTGTGTGTGTCTTTTTGCCACTCACATACAAACACACACACACACACACACACACACACACACACACACACACTCACTCAGACGATCACACACGCCTGCAACTGTAGCTTTCATGTCACCCTATATCACACACACATTAATAGTACGGTAATATTAGCCGTTACTACTACCACAATGCACCGTAAGCCTAACCCCCCCCAACTGCACACACACACACTACAGGAGCTTATAACACACACATTCAAACACGTACACTCTCACACACACACACACACACACACACACACACACACACACACACACTTGCATTGAATGTGCATTGCTCTGGCCCAGATCCATCCTATGAAGCAACACTGTTCGATGGAATGCACGGCAGACGGGGGGGGGCCGCTACAGCTCCCGAGTATCTCCATGGAAACAGGCTGGAGAGCAGCATATCCCACTCGACGTACTGTCAGAGACTGAGGATGAATCCAGTCCTCATTAGGGAAGCCAAACCACACCACACACCAGGCGGTTGATTCCATTATTAACTGCAACAGATTTTCGCAGAGAAAAAACACACACACACACACACACACTCTCACCTGAAAGAGGTGTTTCCTCACGCTGAAACAAGTCAACACCTGAATTCTCCCCCTGCGACTCGCTTTTCTGGACTTGTAAAAGAGGCTCTCTCCCCGGACGGATCAGCGCAGATCGTACGATTGTCACACACTGATGCGGTCTCATCCTCGCTCGCCGTCATTCTCCTGCAGACAGTTTTTCTATCTTCCATTTTCCTCCATCGTCAGTTTCCCGCAGAGACGTTTCCTATCTTCCATTTTGCCTTCTGCATTTTTTTTTTATTTTTTTTTTACAGTAACTGAAAGCTGAGATGGTCTGCCATGTGTGGAAAACCTTTCATCGCCCGAGACCGAGTCAGACTGTGGATGACGCACTGTAAAATGCCAAATGCCTTCAGAAAAAAAAAAAAAAAAAGGTATTTGAGAGATTATGTGCGATTGTTTCGGGATACTGACGGTACAGCCTCGCGGTCTTGAGCGCGGGCCACAGCGACTCTTACAGTAGGCCGTGCGCTGCAAGACGTAGCACAGTGCACGGAGGAACACTTCACTGGGATTGTCTCACACTGATATTTAGTGGCAATGAAAGAGGCAGCCATGGAAAGAATGGTGCAAAGAAAAATTCAAGGTTCAACCCGAGAGCTGCCAGGCTGCGATGTAACATCGTGCCAGAAAACATTCGGTGTCCATGTTTCCTTCCGGCACATTTCACTACAGGTGCTGATAGCCTCACTAAACTACCAAATGTGGCCAAGAGAGCGTGTGTGTGTGTGCGTTGCGTGTCCTCAACTTCAAACAATAGATTCATCAATCGCACTCACTATCCGGTTCATCGATGTGAAAACGCTCTCCACATTCAAACTCATATTCACTCTTCCACTCACTCGTACGCCCACACGAAGCCTCGCTCGCTACATCACGTGTTACTGTGCCGAGCACCACTGCGAGGGATTAACACTGGGAACTAGGATTCTGGTTATTTCCATCCAGCTTCTCTTCATTTCGCCACGGGAAAGAACATCAGGTGCTGAGGAAATATTCAGATAAAAGAGATGAGATGAAACTTTAATGATCCCCGTGGGGAAACTGGGTCATCGCAGCAGCAAAGAACAGAATATAGACAAGAATACAACAAATAAAACATATTGCACATTAAAGATACGCCGTCTCTGTGATGCTAATGCAAAGCTCCCTGTTGGCTTGAGAGAATTCAAGTCAAGCTTGTTCATATAGGCCCTTATCAATTATGACAGATAAGATGTTACAGAGTACGATCAGAACAAAAGCACATGAAAACAGAGTAACAGGTAGAAGAGGACTGAAAGGATTTAACAGAGAGGAGGACATAGTGAGTCTACCTAACCTGCCTAAGGTAGGCTAACCTGGCCGGCACCACCAGCCTGAGGCCTCTATAGAGAGGAGGAAAAACTCCCAGAAAACCCTATAGGGGAAAAAATGGAAGAAACCTTGGGCAGGGCAAATCAAAGAGGCTCCTCCCACCAGGAAGGCAGACTAAAATGACCCTTAAACAGGCTTCCTTGCAAATAAAAATCAATGGAGCAGGAGAGGTTTGACTTAAAAATGATCTTTTATTTTATTCAGCAAAAGTGCCTAATGAAATGTCTGTCAAATGCACCTAGTCAATAAATTCACTGCAATTGAAGTGCCTTTTATAATGTAGATACAGAAGTGAGGAAGGGGAAGTTGCCAAGGTGCCACTAGCGAGGTATAGGATGAGAGAAATAAACTATGTGAAATTATAATAGTCGGACATGTAATTTAGGTAAGCTGTTAAAATAGATCCAATCGTGAATCATCATTAAAATGTAATTTCAACAGGGTTATCCTGGGATTACCTGAGAAGAAAATGTCACTCTCTAGAGTGGAAAAATATTAATCCCAAGGTGGTGAATCATAGCAAGTCCATTCCTCGGTATGGTCATTGTGACTAATTTCCCTGAAGAAAAATCAAATTAAAATCAAAAGTGCTATTGCTGACTAGTCTAGAAGTGGAATGACACCAAATCCAGACGTAACTGACAGCTTTGTAATTGTGTCTGTCAAAAACTTGCAACCCCTGTACAACCCAGGAGACAGACATTTTTCCGTAGTTGAATTTAATTTGAAAAAAGATTACATCACTGTTGTCAGATAAATGATCGTATTACCAAAACTATTCATCACTTCTCAGGATTGAATAAAAACAGCTGTTTTTGGATCAGATTGAGGCCCATGCATTTGGAATAACACAATTTGTTGTTTTATGGGCCCTAAGGTCATGGGATATAAGGAGCATACAAAGACCTATAAAAAGTAAAAACTGAAAAACACCAAAATTGTAGTTAGGTTATTTAGGTTTTCCCCTGACAGCAGCAATATTTACATTGACGAAAATGGAAAATGGAAATGTAGCGTTTTGTTCAGGCAGCTCAGTGCACTAGTTAAAGTAATAGTTTGCAACATTTTCATATAAATGTCCCTTTTGTTACTCTCTATCACTGATTGATATAACAGAATGGTGATTCAAGAGGTGTTGCAGAAGCATTGTACAACCCCCTAGCAGCCATGTTGGGAGACAAGAACAAGAAATAGCAACAACAAGAAACCTTGCTCAACTTTAGAGAGAAATGTCCAAATGAGTGCTAGCATACACAACATCATCTACTGCTTCGCTTATCAACACAAAAACAGTGTCATGTATTTGTTTACCCAGCTGTTGGTTTACCTAGCGTTACCTAGCCTAGCTATATAGCTAGCTAGTCTAAATCATTAGCATGACTATAATGTTACTTCCCTATACTTTAACTACAACTGCTATTCTTTCTTACCACTAATGAGATAACACTTTCTTATTTTAAAGAGTGTGAAAAGCGAACAGAGTTTTTCATGTAGTTTCACCAGTGGGTGTTTATAATGACAAGTTGCTGGTTGCTAACTCTGCTAAATCTCCTGCAGTGTTTGCTATGGTATTTATGGTATAACACTTCTGCAAAGGGTCTACAGCCAGTTGCTTTTACATCGTTCCGGGGAAAAGTCCTCTGACGTACAGGAAGTGATGCGTTTTACGTTTCCTGCAGCAGGTTGTTTGGAATAAATGGGTAAAGAACTGGGTAGTTAGCATGAGCAGCGATAGCCACCGTGGCTGAACAGACAAAGAAAAGAGCGCCACCTACAGAAAGTCAAACCTCATCAACAGTAGAAAGACATCACAGTCCCGGACACACTGTTTGATTGACAGGTGATCTCTGGAAAGTAGAGAAACACCACAGCAATGCATGCTTAGCACGAAAGATGTCACCAAAATAAAATATATAACGTATATCTTGTGGATTATCACTTTAATTGTAATACAACTGACAGGTACTGTCATCTTGCACATTGCCCGGCAATGGATCGACTAGTCAGCTAATCACTGGTTAGTCATTCCCATCCTGACCTCCAATCCATGTCAGGAGAACCCAGAGAGAAGATGCCACCAGCAGTCAGACATCCTACTTGTTAATCTTGTTAATCCTAAACCATGCAGAGAGAGTAACTATACATTGATTGTATGATCATATCGCTTCATCTCCACTCTGCTTTAATGACCCAAGAAGCACAGCTGGTGCTAAAACTAAGGGTTAGATAAACACATTAGCCGTCTCATAAATTGAGGCAAGTGATTGACAGGTCCATACCGCGAAAAATACAAATCGTTGGTGTCCTGAAGAGATCTCCAATATTGCCCTTTTTTGGTTATACATGAAACCTGTCGTTATCTCTTGCGTGCAGAAAATACTCCATGACTCTGGTCACCGAGCCAAACCCACTGTCATACTGCGTGTCAGAAATGCAGGGGCATCCAAAAGAAGATCAGACAGGCCTCCCTCAATTCTCAGAGTTGGGGTTTTGGGAGATGCCCGGCTTTTTTGCAGGGTGCTAGCTAAATGAGGTGTTTCAGGATGCTACTGTAGCTGCTGGGGAATCAGAGCAGTGAAAAGCCGCCTGGGAGCTTTGAGGAGCTGAATCTGTTCCTCTGAGATCCTCCTCTGCATTCCAATGCCACAGATGACAAATGGCTACCTCAGCCAGACACCTTGCTATAAATGTAAGAAGCCTGCTTTAGTCCGTGTGTGTGTGTGTGTGTGTGTGTGTGTGTGTGTGTGTGTGTGTGTGTGTGTGTGTGTGTGTGTGTGTGTGCGTGTGTGTATTACATGCATATATAGGCATATGAAGAAGGTTTATTTATTTATATAGCCCTTAATCACAAAACATGTCTCAAAGGACTTGAGCCTACCTAGATGTAACTGTGTCTGTGTGTGTGCATGTGTGTATGTGTGTGTGTGCACGTGCATGCATGCTTATGTGTGTATTACATGCATATATAGGCATATGTGCTTACTATATACATTAGATGTTTGTTGCAAGGGCAAAGATACCAAGATATGTGTGTGTGTGTGTGGTTTGAGAATGAAGGATTAACGCTGCTAGTGATAAATGATAGCAATCAATACCCTGCTGCATATCGCAAAATAGTGATCAAAGCAAACAAGCCTAGCATGGTATCAAATCTACATGCAAACATGAACGACCTTGCATGTAGATTGAATCTCACACACACACACACGGACACACACACACACACACAGAAACCCTAAAGCCCTGTCAAACAGCAGAATGCAGGATTTGGAAGGAGCTGCAGCACCAGCTTGTCTCCGTCTCTAATTATGGAATTGGGAAGGTGTGTGTGTGTGTGTGTGTGTGTGTGTGTGTGTGTGTGTGTGTGTGTGTGTGTGTGTGTGTGTGTGTGTGTGTGTGTGTGTGTGTGTGTGAGAGAGAGATGGGGGGGGGGGGGCTGAAAGTGGTAAATCTTCATTAGGTCACCTGAGGCCTGGGACTTAAGGCGCCAGACCCGACATGTGATTGAGAGATTTGAGAGGGATCGCGCCATTCAGCTGTCAGCCAGCAGCTTTCACACACCACAGAGTTCTACTACTACCTCTGTCACCGACCCACCCCCACCCTCCACCTCCACCTCCACCACCACCACCACCCCCTCCCATCCGTCTTTTCTCTCTCCATCTTAATTCCTCTCTACCTATAACAAACAAGCCACCAACACACACACACAGATAATGACAGGGAGAAGGGGTTCGTCTCTCTCGGGGGGTCTTTCAAACTAAAAGTATTCATGGAACTGTAAGGCACCTTGGATAAAAAACAAATTATTATTACAAAAGCCCCACTATGACCCACTGAGAAGAAAAATGACAAGACCCTGCTATGATGTATGGATGTCTGTATAAATGACGGTGAGACCGAGGCGGTGAATATCTACATTATTTCAAAGCCTGACATTCTGCAGACTTTAGCGCTAGGAAGGAAGCTCGCTGTCAAGATGAAAATCCCTTGTTACCCATCGAGAAGACTGGGTGAGGAACTGTCCCTCCCACCCTGCTAGATTCACACACACACACACACACACACACACACACACACACAAACACACATATGCACACACACATACACACCTGTACTGATCACTGTGATTGAGGGAGAGAAGAGGTCCCTTTCCTCCGAAACTCAAGACAGATGCGAGTCGCGCATCCGACAGAAGCGTCATCCATCTCTCTCGCTATCCCTGAGAGCTTGTTGTGATTTCCACCCACAGAGAGGAATACCAATTACCTAATCTGCTGTAGGCAACTTCTCATCTACCTGTTAAATTCACACACACACACACACACACACAGGTCTAACATATCTCTTCCTTGTAAAAAAAAAAGAAAAAAGAAACACTAGCTTCGTTTCTCTGCATGTTTCCCGGTCATCTTACCTTGCAGCGAGCCTATGTTCCGGAGACATTGGAGCACATATGCGGCGCGTCTTCACACGGTGACAGGGAAGCAGCGGACGGTCATGCAGACGCACAGACAGCGGCGTTTCACATCTGAGAATGGTGCGGAAAAAAAGCAGGATCGCTCCTCTGTTTTTGCCGTTCCTTCCTTGTTATTTTTTTTTTTTTTCCCAGAGCCCTCAGAGGAACGGAGTGCTGACAGAAGAGGAGGAGGAGGAGGAGGAGGAGGTGGTGGAGGAGGAGGAGGAGGAGGAGGAGGAGGAGGAGGAGGAGGAGGAGGAGGAGGTGGAGAAGGAGGAGGAGGAGGAGGAGGAGAAGAGGGGAGGCTGAGGAAGGAGCAGTCTGCCGGGCTGGGCTGCTGTGTATCACCTGGAGCAGTGTTGGGCTCCGCATTTACTCCTCCACTGCAGCAGTGCGAGGCAGCGGCGCGAGCTGCATGTTCCACAGGCTCCCACAGATCACCGCAAAACAAGGACACGGAGTCTCCATCTGCTGGATTCAGGATTCTGCAGCTCTGTATCTCCACGCGCTCCTATCCCCATCAGCATGCACACTCATACTGTCCCCCTCTTCCTCTGTGTTTCTATCTGCATTTCTGCCTTTGCCTCCGTTTGCCTGTCGCTGTTTCCCCCCCCGCCACCCCTCTCTCTCAGATTACAACGGCTCATAAATGTGTTTCCATTTTTTATTTGGCTCTCGGGTTGTGTCCTCCACTGTTTTTTGGTCCGCGTCCTCGTAGTGAATGGTGTGTGTGGTCATACGTCTGGTGCTCTTGGTAATAAAACGTCAAGCTCAATAACGCTTCAGCCAACCTCCTGCTCTCCCTCCGATGACATCACTCCTCCATGCTGAGCGTGGGTGGGGTGGTGGGGGGGGGGGGGTCGTTTCCTGGTCTTGTCGGGACCTGCTGACGTCACTGACATCAGACATGTTTTCTAAGGCCATGTGCAGGTGTTTAATCAACTCCAATTTCAGGTGAAGACTGTCGAGCATCCTTGCAATATTACATCCGTTGCTCAGTAAGACAAACTTACGACAAACAGAAATCAGACCGAACTTGAACACAACACATTTATGTCCTGAGACCATTTTCATATGAGCACAATCTGCATGTGCTCTATGGCCACACGGGCTTTGAATCTCCCCGACCCCTTCACCACCAAGAAATGCAAAGTCCACAAAACCACTGCATTTGATGTCCGAGTCAGACTGCCCTCACATTCCCCTCACGTCCTCCCTTCTTTACCAGCCTCTTCTCTTTTCCGACAGCACAGTAGAGCATCTGGGTGGAGAGAGACAATCTGGGAAAGGAATAAATACAGATTTGGAGAGGGATCATATTGATTCAGGCCTAATGTACAACTCATTGGTATTCTGATGGAGTAGAGATGCTACTCATGAGAAATGTGAGTGCTCCTCCTCTAGATGGAAAACACATATCAGCAATAGCGGATGCGGAAAAAGGGGAGGTTAAGTGAGGACAGCTTGTATCCAAAGCCAGTGTGCAAAGAAGCGCAACAGGATGTAAAAGAGCGCAAAATCCGGACCCCTAGGGAGCAAACGCTGTTCCCTCATGAGGTTCCCATATTTCAAGAAGCTCCTTCCATCGCCTCCCCAGTCACCAGATCTAAACATCCCTCAAAGATCTGGAGAATCTTCTTGGAGAATGATCCAATATCCAACTACACACAGTTCTGAAGCTGTTCCTGAAGGCAATGGGTGTCCGTACGCCTTGTTAGCCACTTCTTCTTCATACATCGTTTGGCGTTTCCGTTATTTTGTCCACCCCCTGTAGATTTTAAACGGTAGCAAGCTAGTGTGAAAAGTTTGAAATAAACTGCAAAACTTGTTGCCATCTTTCTCAGAACGCAACACGGCACCGTTGTCACCTCCACCTCCACACAGTTTAGCACACCAACATCTCACGCACATTTCATGCACAGTCAATATTGGCCGTTCCGCCAACAGATAATCGGCACCATTCATTTACTTTCACTTTCAAAATATCAAAGCAGTCCCACGTAATAATAATTCATTCTGTGTCAAGAGGTCACTTCGCCCCCCAAAGACATAATCGATACTGAGAGCCAGGGGGGGGAGGGGGTCTGACAACAAGCGATGACAACTCCAGGGCTACTCATGTTGGCGGGTGGCGGCACTAGAGCTCTTCTGGAGGTGTGCACAATAAAGTGAAGAGGCTATAACTACCCAAAAACCTGCACACCTCCATAGCAGTTAAAGAAGCACAATATCGCCAGAGCTTCCCAGAGACCTTGAACTGCCGCTTATGTTCTTTATCAGTAGCGCAAGCAGGCCAAATAAATAAGAAGACGGGCTTGCCAAGGCAACACAGCACACAGTCAGTATTGGATCCTGAAATGGCCAGCCCCGGTGCTTCAGTGATAGCAATATTACGTATGTAATCAAAGTGCATAGTCCCACCTAGTGGTGTAAGACTGGAGTGTGCCATATGCCATTTGTGCCATAATGGTATTCTAGAGATCAAATATTCACCATGCTGTAATAACATTAAGGTTACATTTGAAAGTGTTTTTGCACAAAGAAGACCAAGCACTACTTTAGGGGCAGTAGTTTGGCTTCTTGTTTTATAATCTCTCAAATGAGCCGGTCTACACCAAGTACATTAACATTCTGCCTCAACCTTGGGAAACTGATGAGTAAGGCATGCTCAAGTGGACAGGCCGATAAGGAAACCGCTTTTCAGAAATCCTTCAGGTTATGCGCATCAAACGAAGTGCAGGTATTCACGTATCCATGTTCACTTCAACAGGAGCCGCCGCTGTGCTGACGACGCCTCCGAAGACACAGTAGGACCCCCTGCACGCGATTAACTACCAGATAATCTTCGGTGTGCGGTTAGGCTAAAACGCGACTGTCAGCCCGTTCGCAATGCTTAAATAGGCAATTTTTCTGAAAAGTGTGCATGATGACAATAATACATACTATCACTGTTCAAGGATGGCAAGTGCTGACAGCACGCTCTACGCTGCTCTCACATTTCATATGTGAGAGCAGCGTCTTATATAAGACCGCCAATGCCAAACCTTGCAGTCAAGAAAAGATCGAGATCGAACTGGAAATCCTAAAGCCATCACGCTAGGATGGTGTTCTGGCCTAGATGGAAACACATCAAAGAAGCAACCAATTAGTGGCAGGGAAAACGTGCACCACCTTAGATATTCAATCAATAGAACAAACTGGGGAGGCCCCAGTGTAAAAAGAATCTTCAAAGCGGAGCTCAAAACACTTGTGCACTGATGAATTATACACCGACAAGCAAACGCAGTGGAAATAATGGGAATAAACAGAACAAACTGGGCAATTCAGAGCAGCCATCTTAATTGTACACAAACTGAACTTGTGAAAAATACCTATTTTTCTCGTCAACACTGCTTTCATAGGGGGTTAAGACACATATCATGTACTCACGACATGGTAAGTTTCAAAGTTTCAAAGTTAAGTTTCAAATTAATGTGTAAAAGGATTACTCATTTATGAATTTGCAGTTTAAAAAGCATCAGGTTGGTTCCACCGCAGTTCCCTTAAAGCAAGGCACCGGACCCCTACAAGTACGAGTAGTGAGTAATTTTCCAGTCTGGGACTCATAAGATGTGTGCGAATTAGAATCGGGCAAAGGATCACAGTACTTCTACCCGAGGAGCACCTTTAAAGAAAGACTTCTGGTTCAATTCTCTTCATCTCATGTTTATTTTACATTACTCATGGGCCAAATTACTCTTGTGTGGCGTTGATTTTATGTTTTGAGTCAGGGTTAATTTAAGGTCTCTGAATTCACTCACTGATGGTGTTATTAGTCAGCAGACATGGTACCAAGCCCAACTGGGTCTGAACTTACTGACCACCAGTTATGAAGACTTACTGCCTGAGAAGCACATGGAAGCTATTCCACTGCAAAATGTGAGGACTGCTTGTATTCCCTCACATGTCCCCCAGCTATAAAATTAAAATGGTTATGCAGTTTAAAATAAAACAAAAAACAGAGCTCCACACCAGTGGCCAGAATGATATTTCCTCAATTGGTTTGACTTGAGCCACCCCTCCCACCTCTTACCTGAGTCCTTCTCAAAGAAAAGACAGCAGTGAGTCTGTAGTAGCCATGGTAACACCTGTGACAGATGAAAAGATGGATGACGGACATAGTACAATAAAGCTGAGTCACTCCAGGCACACATATTTGTTGAATGGAGGGGAGCAACACAATGGGAAGATGGGGGCACTAACTAGAGACTGGGGAAGAAACTTAAGGGAGAAGCTGTGGCTCCCCTCCATTCACAGTGACTTGTACCAAGGGAAAAATAGCTTTGCCCCCCTCCCCCCCCGCCCCACACACACACACACACACACACACACACTACAACCACCTCCATCCTCTTCACACACACACACACACACACACACACTCTACTCACGCAAACACTCCTCCACAGAACGCATCATTCAAGGCTATTGATTAATTGGAGCCGGAAACACCCATGCTGCTGTCAAATTACTAGGTGACTCATTCACGCCCGAGTAATTACCAGTAACCATTCACGTGCTGGCAGCACTGCGCCGTCTTCACGTGGACTAAAAACAAATCGGACCTATAAAGGCGCGCGCGCTTGTTCATAACAACAATAACAACAATGACAGGGTGGGCTAAATGCCCCCCCAAAAATCACCCACAGTACACACGCCCTACCTTTTTCAGCGCTGACATCTTCCGCCTCACAGAAGGTCACTTAGGTTGAAGCGAGCGACGACGTTAAACGAGTAATAACTGAGTAAAAAAGGTGACCACCACGTCCCCTGGTGTCCGCGGAAAGCTTCATTGCCTTGCACGTCTGAAACATCTGCGCCAGAGCATTCGTAGTTTCCCATGATGAAGCCTTTTCTGTCTCCCAAGCCCCGCTGCACTACACTACTACATTCTTTAAGTTACTGCTACTGAGCCCGCCGACAGCTCGGCTCCTCTTATCAAGGCAGCTTACACCAGACGCCATTTTCAAACAAAAAAAAAAAAAGTCTGCATATGATAGAATCTGACAAAGGTGCATGTGATTTCTTAAGACCCTTATAAAAAATACACACTAAAGTGGATAAAATAAAGTAAAGTAACAGTCTCTCTTGGTGCTGTGTAGTACAGTATAGCCTATATATCTGGATAACAAATTAGCTTTACATCAGTACATAAACTGTTAGCCTGGTGCAGCACGAGCTTAGTGTATAATAACTTAAAAGTGAAAATACACCATGCAGAACTCCTGTGTTGAATTACAATAGCCTTTGGTTAGTTCAGTCTATATTGGTGAACATGAACATGTGGCTCTTAAGGCAAGAGAGCAAGAGACCATGCACTTTATCTAGTTTATGAAATCTACTTGATAGACAAGATATGACACTGCTGTACCAATTAGCCTAGGGATAGATAGATAGATAGATAGGCTATTTAATTAAAACTTGCTAATACTGCACAATTTGATTTACTTAACTTTATAGCTTGCTAGCTATAGATAGATAGATAGATAGATAGATAGATAGATATTTGATTAACTTAACTTGCTAGCCAGCTAAGTAATTGTATCAATCAAGGGGGTCCGAACACTGCAGGACCCCTAAGGTCTACAAGTTTTTTCCCCTCAGATTCTGTGCCCTGACACAAATCCATTGCACATATTGGTTTTCATTTCAACCTTGACAGTTTTCCACCATTTAGAATTTTATGCAAAACCTATTTTTCCCGCAAACTTGATCCAGTCTTAACAAACTTTTGCACACAGCATACGTATATTGACTTCCGATATCACAGCTAGTACAAAGTTGACTCAATCTTGACCAAATTTTGAGGGTGAAGCCACACAAATAGGAAGGGATGCATAATTCCTTAACGCTGAAATGTTTGAGCAACCAAACTTCACTAAATACTAAGGGCTTAAAAGTGTGCCAGATCACATTTGGTTGCACTCTATTTACCATTTACCATGTTTCTGTTTCAAATGGCAACACGTCAGGCACCATTTCACCTGCAGTTGCAGGACTTTCACCAAAATGTGAAATCTTACTGTCAAATCATTGGACATTCACTTGGACCCCACAAATGGCCCCTCGCAGCTACATTTTTATTATTATTTAACTTTATATATCAAGGAATTGGTGTTGAGACTGGGAAGGTGGTTGCCTGAAGATTAGAGAATCAGGCTTTTAATTGGAAATACTCCAGTCCAAAGCTCAGTGTTGGAAAATTTGGCTAAAGGAAGTGAGTGAGTAATATTCTCCTCTCCTCGCCCTCGACGGCTACTGTTGAAGTGCCCTTTGACAAGGCACTTAATCGTTAATTCCAGCAGAGTTTCTTGAAAGTTGAAAAAAACTTTACTCTGGGAAAAATCTGTAGAAGAAGCAGCTTGCTTGTTGTTTAAAAGCACCTTAAGCTTTGGAGACGAATATTTATGGTAATATAAGTGAGTGGGATGAGTGGTAGGGAGGAGGGTGGGATTTTTTACGCAGAAGATGATTCTGCAGAGGCTTGGGTCACTGAGAAAACGTGTGGGCATGGTGCATAAAACAGCCGGAAGCTGAAAACTGTCTGCTTCTCTTGACCCTTGCCTGCATTGCAGAGACCTTAAAAATACACCAACGTTGTACACTGTCTTTGTAATGAGGCTGTTCTGTTCCCAAGACGCCTGTATGTGTACACACCAGAAAGGATGAGACCTACCCCTGGTTGAGCAGTTTTTATACTTAAGTTCCTACATGAAACTTGACTGCAACTTGACTGGCAATGATGTTCAAATGTCCTGTGGCATTGAAACTTTGCTCCTTTACCAAGGGGCCCAATCATGAAAACATGTAGTCACCATGGTATACATTATATAGATTACACACAATTAATGAATGACCACATTTCTAACTCTGTTTGTATTTAACTAGAATTTTAATAAAAAAGTCTGAGCTGTATGAGTTTGTAACTGTTAATATTATTACTTAAAACCAAGGAGACCAATCTATCCTGTTGCATGTTGCATTCACCCATACTTTCAAATTCATCTGAATGAGACCAGATCTCCCTTTTTATACAAACGCCTCCCTTGAAAAGGATCATTTGAGTGCCATTCCTTCGGTCGACCAGACAGGTTATCTCTGTCAGAAAGCTGCTCTGACAGAGGCAACGGGATCCACTCCCATCTGGACAAGAGAGCATTCACTAAAGCTTTACCCAGGCATTTTATAGCCTAAACAACTCCTTTCTTCAAATCAGATCTAGCACATTATTATTCTCCCCACTGTTCAAGGCTTGAGCTTGAACAATATCTAAATTGTTGTGAATGTGAATGCAGTGGCAGTTGGCACCAGCCTACTATAGTGGCATAGCCTGCAGGTAAACAAGCCCAACAAACATGGCATTAGTTTCCTAGAATAGGACCAGCCTTCCATATGTAAGGAGGATGTAGGGAAGAGTAAACGTACATAAATCAGTTTACCTTTTTATTTGCAGAATATATATTTTCCCTGTTTACTTGCCTTTTAGGCTGACATAAAACGTTATGATATGAAATCAAACTGATGTAGGTCATGTGAGTATATGGCCGTTCATTCATTTTCTGAAAATATAATTGATATTTGCTTATATCGGTAGTCCTTTGCCCTAAGAGGACTGCCTGCTGGAGGTCACGGTTTAACAATAATAATAAATATTAAACTTTATTTACATATAACTTCTAAAAACAGAGTTTACAATGTGTGTGACGTGAAAACAGGGAGAAATTGCACAACATATGGAATGAAAAAATAAAACAAGGGAACAAAAGAAATACAGATAACAGTGAATAAATAGAACCAAAGACAAAATAGAAGCCACAGTTCACCCACCTACATATATATATACTTATATATACATATAAATACTTCTGTAAATGGGCACTAGAGGCCACCCTAACTACTGGACGGTACTTTCTGTAGCTGTGCTTTTCCTTCCATCGTTTTCATCCACAAGACCACTTCAACCCACCATAGAAAAATAAGCACGAGCCTTTAGATTGGCATAATAGAGCCGAGGCTCCTAAACTCTTTCATGTCAAACAACCCCAAATAAATTAGACCACGGGACACATTTGAGATGATGTCAGATATGATTAAGAGAACTGGAGAGTGATCAAAATAGCCCGTCTTACATTTTACTGAAACTTTTATACATTCTAGGAAAAGCAAACTATCTCTCATTTTGCTTCGGGACCCCTGGAGGCCCCCGGGCCCCACTTTGAGAACCTTTAATGGATGGAGCATGCCTCCACGGGCCGTCTTGTCTTCTCGTCTGTTGAAGATGAAGCGGATTGTTTTCATTTCACTTCATGCGCGACATGACAGACATGTGAGACGTGACGGCTCGAGACCGCGTGAAGCCTCTAACCTGTTACCTGGCCGCCGCCACACCTGCATTTAACAAAAGATAATTACTCCAACCGCCTTCCATGCGTAGCTTTTCCACCGCATGTGCCCAGCCTATCCCTGAATAACCTCGATGCTGCTAACACTTGCGTCGTGGGTTAGGGGTGCAGCCGCTGCGCAACCAATTTGTTCTCCCCCTTCTCTTCCTTTTTGTCGCATTGGAATTAAAGCCGAGGAAGAGTTGGGAATTGGACGCTAAAGTATGGACGGTGGCTGCATTCTTTACAGCCTCGCGGTGAATATGGGCTATTGGATATAAAGAAAATGATGATGAATAACTCTGCCCAAGTCTACCGGTGAAATTGGGGTGGGGGGGGACTGGATGAAGGAAACGACAAGGGCGAGACAACCGGAGAGGAAAACCGGACAGTCGCAGGTAGGATGAATGAATGAATCAGGAGGTTAACGTTGACTGTGGTGTGTCATCTTTAGTGTGCAGTGTTGTTGGTGGGATGCAACTGCAACTTAGGCCACAACCAAAACATCGCACACAAAATCCGCACACTTGCCCTGATACGGGTCGTTCTCTCCTGTCTGGAGGGGTCTGACGCCAAACTCCATTCAACAATCAGGCATTTTAAAGTTGCGTTTTTTATCGACACACATTCGCACCTGGTAGAGTATATTTTAAGACCTTTACGAATGTTAGGGACCATTCTTCAATTCGGCATACATACAGTACACCAAGAAGAAGGTATACATTCAAATTATAAGTTTTAGAATCGGTTCGCCTGTTAGTCTTAGGCAGCGAGCAGCGTGAACCATTTTTAAGTTAACATGTTATTGAAATAAACTGCCTCTTGGTCGATTTTATGATAGCCGAATTTACCAGTGAACACTATTGATTTGTAAAAGGTCTTGAGTCATGTCCTACGAGGTATGTATGTTTGCTTTTAAAGCAAGGCGACATTAAATTGCCAAATTAGGGAATGGAGGTTGGCGTTACGTTGTTTCCACACAAGAGGGCTGTGCTCACACGACATACTCCACACAGACTACAATACCGCAGACTGAAAGGTACCAGTCAAAACAACTTTTGATCAGCACCACGTCTCCTCAATTCCGCATCATCCCTCAAGAATCCTACGTCACTTTTCAATAAGGATGCATTTTATTAGACGAATCATAAGTCTTAAGTGGGAACGGCATTTAGGTAAAGACAATGGTTAAGGAATGCAGGATAAGCACCTTAGACAGGTTACGAACCACGTGTGCGTAACCACGTATGTCTGCGTCAATGTGATTACATTTAGACTCAAGGTTGTCAAGTGATGGGGTACCCTGCCTGATGGTACCTGACAACCTTGATTTCTAAAAGGGCTTTTAAAATGGCCTTAAATCATTTTGTTATTGTCAGATAGCCTCATGGAAAAAATACTATAATATTACTATTGTGACTTATACTGTGTCTGTGTTACTCAAGACTGGGTTTATAATGACCTTAGTGTACTTTTATAGTATTTTTCTTATTGTATCACTACCATATTGCGATAATACTCCTACAATTTAGGCCTATTATGGGATAATTGTAGTTATAATTATTATAGGTTTTTCTTGTTTTGACTCCATATAGGTAGATCTACCTGGGCCTGTATAGAAACAGATTCTCCATTAGATTGTACAACATTTCATTCTTGTGGGTTTGAGAATTAAGCAGCAGTTGTGAGCTGCCCAATGATAACAGTGCAGGCAGGCAGCATGACTTTCACAGTGGCTTTTGTGCTGTCCAGAAGCCATTGCCATTTTTTTTATATTAATATTTTATCATCAAAATGGCAATCACATGTAATTCCTGCAATTTTAATCAGGATTCTTTTTTTTCTTTTTTTTACCCCTTTTTCATATAAAGGGATCCTGCCTGGGGTCCCACCACCAAGATTAGGGCTAAAGATTTCTTAAAGCAAGGACTTGTGAGACTTCAGTTGACATCATCAGGTAGTGCCTAGATTCTTTTTTTGCTCTGATGAAGCAGTGAGTCATATTGTTGAAATATTGATGTAGCGATTTCCTCCCCATCCACCAGCAGTGGGCCTGAAACGACAGAGGAGAAAGTGAAGGACACTGGGAGAGCCCATCCAGCTACTTAGCCCTGCTGGATCATGGGTAACCACGCTGGCAAGGACAACCATGGCTCTACAGGTACCCCACCTGAACAGAGAAGCAAAGACAAACCCACACATTCAAACAGGATACCAATATGTAGAATGGTTTCATCTTGAAACACTATGGAAAAATGGCTGATTTTCAGTGCTCATTTCAAAAGACACTTGATTTATATGTCAAGTCAGCTAATAACTTACAATAATATCCTAGAATGCATGTGACTTTCAAGCCGGGGCTACACACACACACACACACACACACACTGTATGGCTAGTTTCTTGCATGAATGCTCTGATTGTCCCCTTTCGGTCTATTAAACTATTAGACAGAATAGTTTTCAGACTATTCTCTTCCTGGTTCCCACAGTCAGTATCTTGTGTTCTTTAAGAGGCAGCGTTCCATTATGTGTTTTAGCTTGCGAAAGACAACACTGCTATGTATTCATTCAAGAGAGAAAGGCCCATAGTGCTAGTTGCCTAGTTACAGTCTAAATTCATCATATACATTTGTTTTACCCCAAACAAGCAACATATCAACTGGATGTCAACATAAATTGCAATGCACATCCCATGATAGATAGCCAAGCTTCCTAAAGTGAAGTTAAGTATGCCCCCACTGCTACAAAAATGGAACTGAAATGGAAACCTGTGTACTTCATTCAACTGAGTTATCTGATTCCTTTTTTAAAGATGCGCTGGGCACGATTTTTCTGGGAAAATATACACGTCTCATCAGCTTCAATCACAAAGTGGAGCTGCAACAGAGAATAGTGCCCCACCTAAATGCACCTGTATGGCACCTAAATGAGATGCCATACATTTTGCCCAAATGAAATTCTGGTGTTGGGTAAGGACACTCTAGGGAAACCTCCGGGAAAACTGCAAAATACAAATGGTTTCCTAAACAGCGGAGAGCGAGCGCTCTGTCCAGAGAAAGCTGCATTCGTTTTTTTCTCCAAATATCCTTTGGTACAAAGCATCACAGACTGGCTGGGTTGGTAAACATGAGTGCGCTGTGTGCGGTTTACTGATGACACATTACAAGATTTTTGGGTATTGAAGTCCTTCAGTTTCAAACAGTTACCTCTCGCTGCCATGTGGGGCTGCCAACGTGTGAATTTGCCTAGTGCAGCTTTAAGTTCCTTGTTTCCCAATTTAAAACACTCACTCATTCATTCGCTAACTCTAATTCCCCTTTACAGCTGTTTTAAATACTGCGTCTCAGTTTCCACCCTCGGCTGTCAGTATGCAGGAAGTGGACTCAGGCTAGGATGAGAATAGCACACTGCCGTAGCCACACAGAATACATCATGCCCCTGCCAGGGAAATGTTGAGTCTGCAGAATCCTGCAGTCCAGGACAAGGACAAGGAAGGGAAGGATGAGAAAATTCTCAAGTCTAACCTGTCTGCATCTGCATGTGTGAATAATCAATAGACTCCAGAAATAGCATGTCATCAATGTCATGCAGAAGTGGCGTATCTCCAATGTTGCTTTTTGTTTCCCTGTAAAGGACAGCTGACATTATCTCCCAGATGAAGAGGATGTGTCACGATCCTGGGATCCTGGGGCCAACCTGTTAATATGCATGGACCGTATTTCTCACAGTTCCTGAAACAAACCTTTTTAGAGGCTTTCTGTCGGACACTATGGCCTATGGATGTAATTGCCTTGTGGTTGCTGTGAGAGCTCCTGTTCGATAGTAGATCCAGTCGTAGTCTGTCTCCGTGGATCGGGCCACATGGGGGATCAGCGTGTGTTTGCCAGCCAACGTTGGCAGGAGAAGCTCTTTGCTGCATCAATCAGCCTAGCACAGCAAATAAGGGAGAGGACACTGACTGCTTACATCTGCATCAGCGAAAAGCTGTGCATTCGCCACATCGAAATGCATCCTATGTTCGATATCTTTAAAGTTAAAATTAGCTCACGACAGCAGTATTCTCTCACCTCCTTTCCATCTATCGCTTTATCTTTCTTGCACCTCCTCTTCTGTTTCACTCTGTTCTCTCTCCCAGGTTCTCCTTTAGATTTCTTCCACACGCCTCCTACCACGCCTTCAGAAGCAGAGCTGACCGCCATGGCCTTATGCTCCTCGGCTTCCACCAATAAGGCGCCGCAGAAAGGCACACCATCACCCGAGACTGCCCGCAGCACCACCCCTCCCACGACCTCTCCCATCACCGACTGGGCACAAAAAATGTCCGTTCCCTCAGAGTGGGCCGTGATCAGCGTAGACAGTGCCGCTTCCCCCGAGAGCACCGGGAGCGACGCAGCAGCAAGGCGCGGAAAGACGGCAGGGAACTCGGTCAGCCTCGCCAGCCCGGTGTCCCCGCTGCCGTCCAGGGGTTCCCCTTCAGAGCAGAGCTGGCAGGAGAGGGACAGCGGGCTGGAGCCGCAGGCAGCAGCAGAGAGGGCTGGGGAGGAGATGACCCTGGTTCTGCTCAGTCTGATGGAGCACTACCGGGCCTCGCTAGGCCTCAGCCCCGGCCAGGATGTTACCACAGGAGCAGTAGGTAGGACCTCCACACCCACACTGCTTTCTTTTTTTTTTTTTTTCTTAAAGGGGAATTAAGTCATTTATGACCTCTATCAACAACCAGTAGCAATTGCAACAAAATCAATAGAACATATCTCCTCCTACACAAGTCTCTGTAAGAGGAGATGGGAGACATTAGGAGAGACAAGTAAGATAGCTAACTAGAGCAGAAATCCAGCAGAAACATCTAGTGGTAATATGAAGGAGGTAATATCACAATGTAACATACTATAATAGTAACAGCGCTTTGTCATCGGCTTTTAGCCCTCAATGTCTCACAACACTGTTCACTCGTAGCTTGTAGCTCTGTCCTCCATTGTTGAGCGGTTGAAAAATGTGGGAGTATCTTGAAATTCCAATGGGCAGATAGTACAGGCTGGAAAGTGTGTTTTTGAAAGCCAGAAATCTCAGCACCTGGCAAAGTAATAGTATGAGCCCCCCACAGATACATTATATTGTACTCTGGGGCAATAAAAATCTTGCTTATAGCTTAAAAGAAAAAAGCTATTGACATGAAAACACTTGAGGTTTGTGGAGTGGTCCATCCCTGCCAAAGCTGCGAACAACCAAAGGAGGTCAGTTAGTTGGTGTACATGAAGGCATTGCTTTACATGGCTGCCTTCACACCTGGCATGAACATGCATCTCATATCTAGATTGCCTCCAGACATGATTTAGCAAATTACATTGACACCTGATGTCAAAATGTGACTGTGGTGTACAAATTGAAATCACATTTCTCTTTTTTCTGCCACACAAAAACCTCAGATTGCTGTTCATAATAGTCTCATAATATCTGTCCAGTTAACACTTTGCTTGTTTCCATCCACAATCCATTTTTGACAAGTATCTTTCTATCCAAGCTGCTTGCCACTTATTTGATTTGCATGTCCTTCCTGGGTGGATCTTTGTGTTTAGTTTATTTCCTTTTACATAGTTGCTATATGTGGATTGGAGACACATTTATTGCATTTACACTTTGTTGTTTGGGTGATTTAGATGTTCAGTGTGCCTTAGGTGCATTTTCAACTGGATTTGATGTGTTTTGCTCTGTCCAAATACAGCCCGGTCACCTTGGATGCATGGTAACACCAGATGTAATGATCTGTGTCCGAAGTATTTGCTTAATGTAACACAACACACAAAAGTCCTTACAGGAAGATGAGGATCAAATGGCCATTCTAGGATTATTGTTCCAAATGGGGTTATACTAAAGTTTAGGCATTTAAATGAATATAAATCAATGGAGTTTCCTCAGAAGTATAGTTATATAAGCCTATGTGTGCTTACCTAAATGTAACTTGTTATAAATGACTGATTATCTGCTTTAAATTGTGATTTGTAGTATAATCCACTGGATTACTTTTGGATTACTCTGTCAATATAGAATCTAAAGTTAAATGGACAATTTAGTCCAAGGTACAGACTGTAATTTTAATGTTATCATTTACAGCCATGATCAACCATTATATAACTGACTTTTTCACCTTGTTGAAATCTGAGCAATCTGAGCAATCCAACAAGTAATCACCCATATTTGTCAAAGTAACTGTAATCTGGGTACCATGATTTCTCCAGGAAGTATATTGGATTAGTTCCTCATTTCTGACTACAGTGGCCAGATTAAACTCGACAGCGCTGTGTGCTTGTGTGTTTGTCTTGTCTGTCAGAGCTGCTCAGGCGGTTGGTAAGAGAGAGGGATGAGCTGGTGGAGGAGGTGAGCAGCCTGAAGGACACACTAAGGGTGAGTCAGAGACAAAACCTCCCTTCCTAGTTTGTCACTCATGTATGGGTAACTGCAGCAAGGACGCGTGCCCACACTGTTGGGGGTGCTTTGTGATTGTTTCGACTGACTGGTATGTTTGTCCTTTTCAGAGTATATGTCTATAGGCCTGTGCTAATGAAAGGAAAATTGTACAACTTTAAATCTTATTAAAACCAACAACACACCTCACATCCCTGTTTGCAATCCCATTTCAAGCTGCCCATCTCTCATTCCTATCTTCCCGTGCCACCGACAGAGCAGGACAAGGAAGAAATATCTAGGAAGACGCTACAGATCCAAAAGCAGTTTCACCCAGACACAAACTTGTAACAGGCCCATACATGGGATTTCCTGTCTATAACTTGAACCTTTATTACAGGCAGACTGTCATTCAGTCTTCAGTAAACTCAATGTGGATATAACAGTAAAGACTTTGTTAGCAGAGTCCTAAGCCAGTAGAAGAGTTTAAATTTATCTTTGCACACCATGATTGATAATGTGTTAGAAAAATGTCTTGGAAAAAGATGTCCAGCAAAGAGTGGGACCCCTCTGCTACTGTGTGATAAGCAGTTTGATTGCCTGCACAGCTGGAAGGTTTCTCTTCCCTCAGACACTGTTATGTGTTAACCACAGTGTTAAATGGTGTAACGTTCAAAGGCAATGAACTCAACCAAGGCTACAGTGTTTTGTTTTATTTGGTTTCCCTGTGGGATGATGCAAAGTCCCTATTTGTTGGATATGTTTGCATTAGACTGTATCATTGTAGTGCTTTGTTGATTCACACACACACTCCACGTGTGCTGGATGTTGAATCAGGTGTCTTTTGTCTTTTGAGTTTCCCATCTGTTCACTGCACCTCATTTATCTTACCAACAATACAAATGTGCAGATATTTTCATTGGAATATTTTCTGCCTTTAGTTTCTGAGGTGTTTTTGTTCATTAAAAGTAAAGGTAGGAGTGCCTTGAATTTCAAATGGGTGTGGAGTTTTTGTTCCAAAACAGAGTAGAGGCCGGAAAGCTTTGAAAGCCAGAAAACAACACTTGGCAAAGTAATCGTTGAGCCATTGGTATTGATCAGCAGCCCCTCATCAAACCCCCTGCAGATATATCACGATCATTTTGTGCTACGGGACAGTAAAGATCTTACTTAATGGCCACAAATAGACTTGTATAAGATGGAAGAAATAACTTCAATTTTATGGTGGATTTCCCCTCTGACTGGCAGATGGAGAGAGCAGAGTGGCAGCAGTTCCAGTGTGACCTGCAGGTGGCGGTGTCTGTGGCCGACAGGCTGCGTGTTGAAGCTGAGCAGGCTCTGGGTTTGCTGCAGGGAAGCCACAGGGCCGCGGAGGACCAGCTGACCCAGGCTCTCAGCAGACAGCAGGAAAAGGAGAGAGAGCTGGAGACCCTCAGAGCTGAACACAGAGAAGCCTGCCGCCGACTGTCCGAACTTTCTTTGCGGCAGCAGCAGGAGCGAACCGAGCTGGATGCTTTGAGGAATGCATGCAGGGCCAAAGACTTAATGGTCTCCGATAAAGAGGTGGAGAGAAAAGACTCTGAGGAGGGGCAGACTAAAAAAGACAAACAAGAGGAAGAAACACAGGTTGAGGCTAAAAAGAATGATTTGGAGGAAAACCACAAAGTGGTTAAAGCGGAGGCGGAAGCTGTTGAAAAGCAAACACAGGGGAATGAGGCAAATCAAGATCTGAGCGCTAAAGCTGTGAGGCATGATCCCGAGGACGCAAATGGGACCGGGAAGATGCAGCTGACGGGGAAAGGGGTGGCGGAGGCATACCTGCGCAGTTTGGTGGCCATAGAGAAGAAGAAAGAAGAGGGATGTGGGCAGAGAGACCCAAGGAGGATTGTGATGCTGGCCGAAAGATCTTGGTGAGTCTACATGAAACGTGCCGCTACAGTGACCTCGGTCACAAGGAAGTATTATCAAACATGCAAACGTTTTGTCTTTCAGGAGCCTGTCTCGACTTCCCCTGCCAGCAGACTCCCCCTCTCAAAATGGGACCTCGCAAAATACAAGTACAACATTGCCACTGTGCAAGGTAAAACAAGTGTTGTATTGATGTGAAATTGTGCAGTATACTTTTATAATTGCATCAACATTCAAGCCTTACAAGCTGAAATTGGAAAATGAATTGTTGAATCAGGCCTATGTAGAATTGGTCCTTAGTGTCCTCTCGACATCCTCCCAGAAAGAAGAGCCAGCCGAAGGGAGAAGGATGGATCGCATCCTACAACGGCAGGACAGCTGGTCCAGCTTTTATACAAGTGAGCTCCAGCATAACATTCCTTTTGACAACGTAGGTTCACCAAATGACAGTTGCTTTGTAACCCTAACTGCTATGTATTTGTCCAGCAGAGAAACAGGATGAGGACCAAAACTCAGATTCCATCAAGTAAGTGGATATTACACCTTTATCTTTGCTGGCACTGAAATTAAACGTCAATACAGTTTTGTTGCTAAATGCTCTATGTGGCATTTTCACCCTATTCAGAATCAGCTTGAAGTTACCTTTCATACTACACATATTAACTGTGTTAAAGGTGCTTGCAAAAATGTTGTGTTTACTCACAGTCACCGACTTGTTGAAATGGTTTGAGATGAATAATCCAAAACATCCTTTAATATTATGGATTCCAGTATTACAACTTTTAGTGTGACAGTTCACACAGTTCATTAAATGCACCATGACCTTTATCAACCTCTGTGGGCGACCAAGCAGTCGCAACAACATTGGTGTCTGGTACAGCTTATGGTGCCATGTAGTTACCACAAATAATACAGTTACATTTTCCCAATAGAGACGAGTGCAACCCAGATAACATGTTGGGTTACTAGTCAAATAATAATTATGATAACTCTAGCAGAGACATGTATTATGGGTTTATATGGGATTATAGGGTTTTGTTCCAAAACAGAACGGACCTGACAGTGAGTTTTTGAAGCCAGTAAACTCGGCACCTGGCAAAGTAATTGTTGACTCATTGGTATTGATCACCAACCCTATCAAACTCCTGTACATATATTTTGGTCATTTTGTGTTATGGGACAGTACAAATCGTCCTTACTGCACCTTTTTAATGGCCAGTGTGAATGAGACTGCAGTGCCTAATACCTACATAAGGACTTTTCTTTGTGGAAGGGGCTTAAAGCGTCTCTCTCCTCCCCAGACCTCAGGATGGATTCAGCGCTCTGCTGCGGCGTCATGGCGGCTCCAGGAGAAACTCCCTGCTGCGCTGGTGCCAAAGTCGTACCCAGGGTTACAAGGTTAGAGAGCAGATTTTCACCATCGATGAGATATACCTACAGTTGAAATGCATGTATAATAAACCAGGGATTCCTAAAGTCTTAAACCTCAGGAATTCAGTTTTTAATCCTACCTCATAATTTAGGAAACATTGATATAACCAGTCATATCTTCTCTGAATCAAATATGTTTTGTGGCAGAATATTGAGATCACCAACTTCAGCAGCAGCTGGGAAGACGGCTTGGCCTTCTGTGCTGTGTACCACACCTATTTACCATCGTACATCCCATACAGCAGTCTCAACCCAGCAGACAAGGTAAAGGAATCCCATGCAGAGTACGGCCCAAACAAATACACCCATGCACTGACATTAATATCTGTTAGCAGTTTGTGGATATGTGTAAAGGCATAGATTCTGTTGAAAATGCACTAACACAAAATGTTATATATTGGCACAATTACTGGTTAATTTCATATAATGCATGGTTTTATGGATTAAACAGCAAGATAAGCAATTAATAGAAACATTACATGAAATAAAATGTATACTCAAGAGCTGATTAAGACACTTAATGTGACACTAGGCTGTGGTTTCTTTTCACAGAAGGAAAACCTGGGCCTTGCTTTTCAGATGGGCCAGAGTGTGGGAATCACAGCCACATTGGTGAGACATTTTGCACCACACATTTCTCAAGTGCAATGTAGCTTGTAGCATAGCATCTAATCAGTATAGCTGTCACAAATTGTGACTGTGATTAGCCATTTACGACTGGGGGGTAACCGTGTAGAGGCAAAGCAGTTTCCTCTGACAGGCTTTTCACAGAGGAGCTCTATTTATACTCATTACTTCATGATGCACTTTAGAGATATTTCTGTGGTTTAATGGTAACTGTCTGACAGACGGTGGAGGAGATGCTGAAAGCAGGCGGGCCAGACTGGCAGAGGGTACTGGGCTATGTTGAAAGTATCTTTCGCCACTTTGAGATGTGAGGTCATCCTCCCTCGTCCAGCTCTTCTGCCTGGCTCTTGGCATCATCATGACTTTAGTCACCCAGCTGACGGATTAAAATACTGTTCACCTACCAGAGGGAGCACTGCTCAAACTGAGCAACATTTGATAAACCCTCTGGCATGATATGAAAAAATTAACTTTTAACTGACTCCCAGATGAGACTAAATGGCATTTTGTCCCTGGGAATACCTTCTTTTACTGTGTGCATGGTAAGACACTGGATCTGAAAAACTATTGGGTGATAACGCACAGGACAGACGATTGACGGATTGACAATCCAGACGTACAGGACTCCCGTCCCGAGAACATGCACCTGGTCACTTCAGTGACTTTCACATCTATCACCGGGTGCTGGTGTCACTTGTTTTGCACTTGTTTGCTTTTTTTATTTTTTAAATGTGAGCACTAAATTAATGTGAACTTCCATCTGTTGTATTTTTAAGTGGATGATTTCTGTATCCCGGACAGTTCAATGTACCTTGACCCTAGGTCTTCGATATCCAGTATTTTGTGAACCTCCATGCTTTGATAGTCCTATAGCCACATAGTGTCATGTCTGTATGCACCCAGACTCAAGACCACAACAGAGGGCGGGGCCAGACATGAGCCCAAAGTCTATATGGTGGCACAGTAATGATTTATACATAAACAGCTAGAGTCTAAGGAAGACTGCCTTTGAGGAAATGTGTGTTTATGTATATATTTAAGTGTGTACGTGCTGAAGTATTTTTAAAAACACTAAACATAAAATTATAGTTGCCAAAGCCTTATTGCAATAATAAAGTTATTAATATGAAGATATGGAGGTTATTGCTCGTTTATTTTTCCCTATGAAAGCTACAGTGCCAGCAGAAGAAGGGTTCAGACTATTTCTCAAAGAATTTTAATACACAACTTAAGAGTGACCAGCATATAAAAATGGTATAAAACATGGCATCAAAAGAAAATGTATACGGTTCAATGACATAAGACAATGGCCACAATGTAATATGTAATAAATACTGAAACATTAAAAGCAATAATTTACAGTAACAATGCTTTTGCAATGATGCATTTAATGAAACCAGAAATGTGTTTGGGGTGTGAATTTCATCATTGTCTGTACTTGAAAACCACATGGGTTGTATAATATTAGTGCGGGTAGTGTGAAACGATGTTATATCGACATAATGATTTGAGAAAATGAGATGAGGTGGAGACAGGATACTGTGTAGGTCAAAAGCACTTAAATGAAAGTAACCTTGCAGACAATTTGCAGTTAAACATTTGATCTCCATTCAGCAAAAAAAAGTGAAGGTAAACATTTCCTAAGATGCTGGTATGGCTCCTCCTATAGGCGGTGTTGAGAGTGGGGGCAAGAGGAGAGACTTGAGTTTAGCTGACATGGCTGCAATTTCTGGGTCTTGGGTCTCATACATCTTCACCAATCTGGCAAATCTTAGGACACCTGAAAGTGAAACAGACCCAGGGTCAAGTTTGAAAGCATGTTGTCTCCCCAGGATAACATTCAGTCCCTCTCGATGGCATGTAAATTGAAAGGCTATATCAAATTCTGGTCTGAAGAGGTTTTTTTTCTGAGTGTCAGCTAGCATGCTATTAAGCTCAGTTGTAATCATTTGCATCCATTGCGTTAATGAAATTTGTTGTTAATCCAGCTTTTTATCCATTTAGATTCTACAAGTCCTGATATCCTTCCTGCATAACACAATAGCAGCTAGTAAAATATTGAGTGCCTAAATCTATCCTTTTGGGCTCCAAAGCATTTCCTCACCCTCTCCTTCATTGTTGAAGCCATAGGCTTTGATAACCTCTTGTTGAATCAGGGTGGCCACCGGGAGAACTAGCTGCAGCATCTTCCCCATGTCATTGCAGGCACTCTCCCGTGCCTCCTCCATGCGCGCTGCATTCTCTGGTACAGAGAAGGCCTGGATCACCTCACTAAGCACCACTGCAAAACACACATATCAATAGCTCTGCTCCTACATTATAACAAGACAATGGACATGTAACTTGTAAAATGCAAAACGTACTAGAGACTAAATGGAAATTTCTCTCAATATATCATAGAAAAATAACTACCACTGCTAGAGAAAATAGATATTGTCATTTAAAAAAGTGAACCCTAGCTCTTCTTACCTCTGGCTTGCTCAACAGTAAGGGTGGGCTGTTGTGCTGGAGCCGAGGCCATTTCTGGAGAGAAAGGAGAGTGACACAAACTCCAGGTTAGACCAGCAGGAAGACTCACCTTTACTCAGATGAGCTATTAAAAACTAACGAATCATAAAGAGACAAAAGGACCTGAATGAAACTAACTGTTAAACAAAACTATTTTAAGTATTGTATTGTGCACCTTGCTTTTCCGTGGTATGAGTGTGTTCCACATAGCCATCTTCTCTTGATGCAGCATAGAACTTTTGCACATTATGGCAATCCTCTATTACACGTATTCCCCAGAGTTCAAATAAACAGACTTTTGAACCTTGAGTTTACTAATAAAAATAGACACTTGGTTGTTAACTAGTCATTATTATGCGTGCACTTGTACTGTTTTCAAAGATACTACACTCGACCACGGAAGTACTAAGTATAGCTGATTTAATGGAAGATTAATACGTGTGGCATTCAAGAACAGTCCGAAACTGGACATAACAATTCAAGCCAGCTTCAGTGATACGGATACAATCCTCTATTAGTCGCTTCTTTACAGTGGTGATAAAGAAAATCATAACATAAATTGCATGGTCACTACCAAAATGTGATCTGTGGGATCTAACCGTTAAACATCTAAGTAATAATTATGTAACACACTGGGTTTATTTCGGAGAGCCGTTTCGCAGTTGGTCTCGGATCGTAGTTAGAAAGCCGATCCTAAACTAGAATGCAAGAAAGTTAACTGTGATGACAGTCTTTCTGATGTTTCGGTATCACTGAATGCTAACTCATTTTTCACGGTGAATTGCATAAAAGCTACGTTGTGTGGTTATGCGATGTTGAGCTAGCTAGTTGATTATCTGAGCTACTGTCGTAGATAGCCCCAAAACGTCCTGTTCTCTCTCGGTATCTTTTTTTAATTTTTTTTATCTATATCTTAAAAGCTAACTAGCCTTAGCGAGGTTACAAGCAGCGAAATAAAAAGCTTAAATACACACATACCCATGAAATAATTTAATGTTACACTGTTGAGTTGAACGTACTCACCACTTAGATGAAAAAAAACCTAGCCAGACAGCAGGAAAGAAACTGTTGAAAAACAACACCTTTTACGGCATTAGAAGGTATTTTACGACACAACGTCCTGTTTTCAGACAAACTGATGTGAAAGGTAAACAAACTGCAGCTGATGAGCAGCAGGAAGAGATATTTGCTGAAAGTATTGTCTCCGGGTGAATGATAGTCAACATCATTGCATTCGACACATATGTAACAAAAAACGCTTAGACAGTTAAAGAAGTGACGTTACTGACTATACATCTGTTGAATGAGGTGTAGCAGCTTCCCAGTGCGCTGCCGCCTGTTTTGCCACGCAGACCTAGTGTAAAGGTAAACGTGAGATTTGTTATGGAACATAAGCTTGCAGAGTTCAGAGCTCGACGAAAGGCTGAACATACTGCCCAAACTGTTGAATGTACTGTTCCGCAGTCCATAATGCCAACAGAAGGAGACGCAACTGTCCAGTCAGACGATGAAGGCGAATCAGCAACAACAGCTGACAGCACACAGTCAGAAGAATTGTCAAAAAATACGAGGCCTCCGATTTCAGGGGGCAATACTCAAGTCGTGGTGAGTTATCACTTAATTTATGGGCGAGGATGTGAACTGATGTCCTCTCTTATAGCATCGACTAAGTCGGGTTCTTGAACTTTTTTCATTTAAACGGACAAGTGCTCCTGTCGTGTGGGGACCCACCAGAAACTGGTCTTAGTAATATGAAAAAACAACATTTTTCTACTTGGAAAGTCATATTTTAGCAGTGTAATATTTAGCCTAGTGATTTGTCCATGACCTTCTGTTCTGTCTCCCCTTCAGGCCAATTGCGACTGGCTGCTGGATAGTGCTCTGGGGAGGTGGCTGGGTTCCAGGCAGCTTGCCCTCTCAAACCTGACTTTACTGAAAGTGCTGCTTTGGTTGGTTCTACTTGGACTGTTTGCTGAACTGGATTTTGGCTTCCCCTTTTTCCTCATCTCCCTCTTCTACTGGCTCTACGAAGGACTCCGTGGCCCGGCTGCCCGCGAGCCTGGGGAATTGAGTGCCTATTCTGTCTTCAATCCAGACTGTCAGCCCCTCATGGGCACCCTCACTGCAGAGCAACTGGAAGGAGAAATGGGTTACAGACCACTGGCCAACAGCTAAAATCACTCAGTTGGGATAGAAAAACAAGTCTACAGACATTTTGATCGATAAATATATTGCACAGATGAGCATTTGCCCTGATTTTCTTTCAATAAAATCAAATTTATAAAGGAACATGACAGTAACTTTAATATAATCATGTCTGTATAACATATATGGGATTTATATACTTACACTTTTAACTGTTTAAGCCTATTTCTTCTGTGAAGCAATTTAATAGAGTGAGAGATACTAAATATTTACTTCACTTTCATTTCCCTTTTATAACTGATGTGGAACTGACAGCAAAATGGGAATGGCAGCCAGGAGTGTGAACGACACCTTTTGATGTGAACTCAGGGAGATCACTGCTCATTCTGTCTCGTCCAGGTAAAGGATCCATAGAGAAGATAAGGGGAAAGCTGCTTTTAGCACATATAATTAAGGAAATAAATATCACTGACTCAAAATCAAAAGCTGGAAATCTTAAATAAAGTATTCTGAAACATCCAACTATGCTGTCTTCCTTTAGGTCAGTTATACGCAACATGTGCCATGGAGGGCCAAGAGTCTGGAGGTTTTCATTCCAACACTGACCAATGAAATCACCTGCTGTAGTGTGTGGTTGGAATGCAAACCTGCAGCATCTTTGCCCTCTGGGGCACATGGTTGCCCATCCCTGCATTAAGTCTCTTGATACACGGAAGGATATTTATTTACTTCCTCCACAAAAGAAAACAGGAACCTTTGCTTGATTCAAGCAAGTGAGAAATAATTCTCAATGGGGGAAACTCACAATGGGGCATCTAAATGAGGTACTCTGGTGTTCAAAGTAATGGAGCTTAGAGGAAAGCTTGTCAGACAAAATGCCAGCCTATGTGCAAGGGTGAGTTTCTTTCCACCCAAATTCTCGTGTCTTTCTATCAGGATGGCAAGAGAGCTCTCCCCCTCGGTTTTAGGCCTCCAACCGTCATGAAACGTGACGAGCACTTGGACCCATGAGTTACTTCCGCGTTTGCAAACGAGAGAACGTAAATCCAGACGAAGCGCGAGGTTTCACTCCTACGTACCCTTTGCCTTCGCTTAAATGCTCGCTGACGTACTGGATTGGCGGAGTTTGCACCCACCACGGGCTGGACGGTTTCTTTAAAATAGTGTTTCCTGTCCTGCATAGGTAGCATCTTGATGTCAGACGCATTAACTAGCTATCCTGCTAGCCGACCATTCAAAGGTCTCCATAGGCTTGTAATAGGACGTTAACTATCTCGGTAGTTTACTATCTTTGGACACAAAGCTCTCTGCGCTTCCTGCGTTTTGCAAACTCAACGGCAGGTACCTGCGAAAACGAAGCTTGTCGGCTTTCTGCTTTAGCATCAGTGAGTATTAGCTATCACTTCTAGATCTAGACTTTTTCACTTTGCTTATATTTCTGTTTCTGATTCATCGGCGATAACCTGTTAGCTGCAGGGGGTACGTTGTAGTCTGAATGTACTGTACTATATCCAGGATGCAAAAGTTTTCTGCTCAGCTCTCGTTACATTCAGGCTTGATCCTCGTATTAGTACATGAGACGCCAATGGAATAGTATGCTTATTTTCTCACAGCGAGAAAGCGTTTGCCCCAGGCTTGTAGAAGCAGCTGTTAGCTAGTGTCAATATGTGTCCAAGGTGTCAACTCTATCCATCAGTAATGTCTGGAAATCCTGCGGTGCTGATGCGCCTGCTGGCTTCTGCCCATGCTGTGGCTGAAAAGGCCGGGGCCATAGTGAGGAAGGTCCTCCACAGTGGACAGCTTGGCATTGTGGAAAAGGTAGGGTTAAATTACATTTTGGTATTAAAGTCCCAGGGTAGAAATCCAATCCCAATTTATTTGAATGTCTATTTATACAGGACAGAAGCTTGTGTCTGCACTGCTGGGTGTAAGTGGGACCGAAGGCAGAGAGTGATTTAACAGAGAATTACTCTGGTTTCAACCATTCTCTTTCCCATGCATAGACCGGGGCTAATGATCTGCAGACACTGGCGGACAGACTAGCACAGCAGAGCATCTGTGCCTCTCTGTCCAAACGCTTCCCCAAAATTACCGTCATTGGAGAGGAGGTGAGTACGTGGGAAACAAAATGGGCCCACGGGAGTGTGTTACATGCCATTTTCTCTCTCTCTCTCTCTCTCTCTCTCATCACACTGTGCTGTATACCATGTGATGACATTTTAAAATCCTGAAAACTAGCAGTTGATCAGCCTCCCTTTTCATATAGGAACTTCCCGCTGAAGAGGTTAGGGAAGACCTCATTGAGAATGGCCAGGCCGAGGAGATCCTCCAGAAGACCTGCCCGGCAGAATACAGCGGCCTGAAAGAGGAGGAGGTAACAGCCAAGAGGTTTAGAAACACGATGTATATGAGGCAGCGTAGGTAGGGTGACATTGTCAGCAACTGGGAAGAAATGCATCATGAATAAATACTGTAGGGTGTTTGCCTGGGTGCAGCAGCTGCTTCACTGTTACTGGGTGCATGTATTGCTTCTGAATGATTGTCTCTTTAACTCTCAGCTAGTTGTGTGGGTCGATCCCCTCGACGGGACGAAGGAATATACTGAAGGTAATCTTTCTTTTTCTGTCTCCATATGTGTTTGAATGGGTGTGCTCTGTAACGCAACACTCCCCATACTGTTTGTTTGTAGCCCTGTCAGCTGAGGCACCATAGTGGGCTATTCAGTTCTTGGCCCTGTAGCTCAATGGGCATTTTTTTTAAATGATTGAACTGACTACGCTGCTGACCTTTTACATGCGTTCAAGAACACATCCATTTGCTATCACTTTCTGGACTTACAGCATGTTGCCGTAGCCGCTACTACCCTGATCCTTGTACGTTAAATCTACCCTGCTTAATGTCTCTTATTGAAACCCTTGCTTTCATTTATTCTAACTTTATTCTCCTTTTTTGACATTTGGATGATTTCGGTATGTATTCTGACTCTTGGGTATCGGGGCTGACCCTGCACTTTCCCTTTTTCCTCTTTTCCCCTCTCCATCTATTGCTACTGACTAGCGTCGAGGTGTCTCCATCTCCCAGATGAGGCCCAGATACCACACACCCAGGGTTGGGAGCGCCTCTCTGCCTCTTGGCACAGCTCTCTGTATGGTGACAGATAGAAGGGACACTTATTTAAAACCCCTTAGCGTGCAGTGTTAGTTAGCTCATAGGTTACGGTCATGCTGGACAGAGAAGGAAGGCATCTGTCATCTTAGATTTAGCTTTAGAGAAGTGTGTCTTGTGCAGAATAACAAAATCCTTCTCTTTGTGTTCTGCATCTAAATGTTGTGTTTGCTTTTGTTGAGTGCCCTCCGGCTAACATCTGGGTAACCTCTGCTCTCAGGGCTCCTGGACAACGTGACCGTACTCATTGGTATTGCGCACAGAGGCAGAGCCATCGCCGGCGTCATCAACCAGCCTTTCTACAACTACCAGGTACGGACGCGCCCGAACGATCCTCAAGGCGTTTGCTCAGAGGTCTGCCGCGCCCACAAGTTAACCCGGTCTCTTGTCCCCCCCCCCCCCCCTCCCCGTGCAGCTCGGAGCAGGGGCCGACCTGGGAAGAACCATGTGGGGAGTGCTGGGGCTGGGGGCGTTTGGATTCCAGCTGCAGGAAGTCCCGGGTGAAAGGCGCATTGTCACCACCACGCGTTCTCACAGCAACAAGGTAGTCACGGACTGCGTAGACGCCATGGAGCCCCATGAGGTCCTAAGAGTGGGCGGAGCCGGAAATAAGGTGAGGTGGATGTAAGAGTTTGATGGCACACAGAGCATGATTTCTGGTCTTCCTTTAAGGCGTAGCATTTTGAAATATCAATCCTCATCAAATTAACTGTACTGCCTCGGTATGATGACTGTAAACACATGTTGCTTCTTATCCTCCCTCCCTTGCATCGCTCTCTCTCTTTGGCTTTACTGAAGAGGATAAACATGTTGGAAGTGATTCATGTTTTTTCATCCACCATCTGCCATTGTGTGAAAGTCTGAAAGCTTTAGCGCTGGAAGAACAGCGGCCACTTCCTGTTTTGTGCCATAAAGCAATCCAGCAGATTTCCCACCAAATCCGACCCAGTGGCACACAATGTAAAATGCAAGACAGGGGCCGGTAAAGGCTGCCAATCTTTTTTGGTGCTGGTCTCATTTGTCTCCAATTTCTTTTTGTTAGATTATGTGCTTTTGTAAAAGGTGGATTCTATGCGGCGAACATTCTGTAAAGCCTGGCCAAAAAAAAAGCAGTGTACTTTGTGTGATACTTGATAATGTGTGCTGGGAACCAGGAGTGTTTGACAAATCAAGTCTTGTATGAGCAGCACTACTGGTACACCAGGGAAACGGGCTGCTGTGGCCCCAAGAATGTCTGCTTACATTAATCATCTCTCTGCAGATTGTCCAGCTCATCGAGGGGAAGGCGTCTGCTTACGTCTTTGCCAGTCCAGGATGTAAAAAGTGGGACACTTGTGCTCCTGAAGCCATTCTGCATGCTGTTGGAGGTAAAAAAACAAAAAAACACCCTTCCTGTTTGTACCCCACATGCCGCAGCAGAATGTGGTTGGTGGTAGTAACACGCAGTTTTCTGTTCTTTGTATTTGGTGCTGTGGTAATTGATCCTGTTTAGCTGAAAAAATGTTCATCTACTTCCTACTTTATTTTTCTCTTGCAGGTAAACTGACCGATATGCATGGCAATGCATACCGCTATGATGCTAATGTGAAGCACATGAACTCTGCTGGGGTGCTGGCTACGCTACGCAACCACCAGTACTACGCCAGCAGAGTACCAGAGTCAGTGCTACAAGCCCTGAAGTCAGACTGAAGTCAATCTCAGTCAGAAATAGGAGATGGACTAAACATGGACTAAACACACACACACACACACACACACACACACACACACACACACACACACACACACACACACACACACACACACACACACACACACACACACACACACACACACACACACACACACACACACACACACCTGTTGATCAAACCCAAACACAGTTCACACATGCAGAGGTGACATATGTATAGGAACATTCTTTGTGTTGTCATGAGGAAAAAGTTGGTGTGCAACATTTCAAGAGGCATTTCAACAAAACTAAGTGGTTTGTAATTCCTGGTAAGCTTTTGATCCTGCGTTTTGGAACATTGTCGTACAATAGGATCAGCATTAGACTGACTGACTTTTTGAAAACTAAGATTGCAGATTTGCATTTTTAATAATCTGACTTCAGTTTCTAACCAGAATGTAAACTCAAATATGATTTCAAGGTCACGCTTACCCCAACTAACACGACTCAACATTTAAGTCATCTGAAATAACAACAGCGGAAAGCAGGCTCAACAGCACTTCCATTTATTTCACTCAGTTTGAAACAAACTTGTACAAATCTCACCTTTTTTTTTGTAAACAACAAACTGTTTCCAACTTGAAGACCAATAGATTTACAAGGCAAAAGGCGAGATTTAAATAAATAAAAATACATCGGTTAAATGTTTTAGTGAGATGAAAATTATTCACTTTACTCGGTTACCACTAGGTGGGAGTAATGTAATGTGCTAGCATAATGCAAACAACAAAATGCCATCTGTCTCATCTTGATGGGCATGAGCTTCATGCGAGGTCCAATGACCGGATGTACAAGATCTAATACTGTGAATAACAACCAGCTCTCCCAATGTGTTGTGATCCGTGACCACCTTTCAACATTAAAATACTTTGAACTACCTTGTGGTGCCTTTATGTCCGTTTCCTACATAACGTGTACAATACAAACTGTGGGCTAGTGCAAGAGTACTACAAGGCTCTGTATGCAGCAGATGAGTACATGTCATGTTGTACACATTGGTTTTATATAGTCTCTTGTGTTGCACTGGCAGCTTTGTATAGCTCCACTTTCTCAACTACCTGCCATGTTAAGACTTTTTTTTTCTCCCCACCGATGTTTCCACACACACAGGATTTACATGGGGACAGAAAATCTGATTTTTGCCCTTTATGGTTTCCTAGATCCATTTACATTTTAAAATCAATAATGAAATGATTGAACCCAGGGCACACAGGATTGAAAATGTTTTTTTCCCACTCTATAAATCAAACCAGATATTCTCTCAGGCACAAAGGAAAAGCTATTTCCACAGAATCAATTTGAATCGATCACAGAAGCAATTTAATAATGAAACGAGGCTGCTATGAAACCAGCACTGATCTAATGTGGAGCACCTATATGAAGGCCCTTTTGAGCTACAGCGGATGGTGGTTATCTGCTTTTTAAAAACTTCACATAGGCTATAATGAATGAGTGGCCTATACAAATGTGTATACTTGCATACAGCAAGCTTTGTAACTATTTATTGCACTTGTCTTTTCTAAATCTCAGTATTTCATTAATAGAATATCTCCATGGGTAGAAGAAAACATTCTTGAGTCCAAGGGAATGTAATGACATTGTCAAACTAGCAATACTGAACCAGTGCACTACTGGAGCCAATATGTGGAAGGGCAATGACAGTAACTGTTCAATTACACTGGCAGAATAAAGGTAAGATGGAGAATATGTGACCCAGCGGTCTGGAAGAATATATGGTTTTTACATTGGCACGGGCAAAGAACCCATCTCAAGCACACACACGCATGCACACATTCACAAAGTCACTATGGAAACTATCTGAAGGCAGAGAAGCATCCTTTCCAAACATGACGCCCACTCCACAAGAGGTTGGTTTCATATTGCTGAACAGACAAATAGTCAGGGCTGAGCAACATCATGGCATTGAAAATGAAATAAATCAAAATCACTGTCACATATTAATAAAAAAAAATACCCACAAACAAGCAGAAAAGAAAAACACTCCTTAAATTTCTGTTTACACATGAACAAGCTGACGGAGGCTGAAGGGACGTGGGGCAGAGAGTCGGGGGGGGGGTGGCCAGCTGCTCACCTCTTCTTGGGGGCTTGAGCGGTACGAGGCGGGGTGACAGGACGTCCCGAATTCACTCCCCCGTACTGGTACTTTGCTTTTTTCTCTGACGGCTTCAGGATCTGAAAGGGAGGACGACGAGAGTGAGAACTATCAGCGCGCCAAACACACTTTCGCCCTCCCTGGTCGAGAAAGTATTTTTACCTGAAAGGAACACATGAGGGACTCGTCCACGCTCATCATGCCCCCTGCGTTGTCAAACTCGCCGCAGTAGTTGGGGGCAGAGAACAGCGTCACTAGTTGTCGTTTGGCAAAGAACTCGTACCCATCTTCAACGACCTAAAGGGCAACAATGCATGATCAGTCGATAACTAAACAACCTGTATACATTGTATTATCCTACTTATACAGGATCCTTTATTATTTTTCTATTTATGAAGTGCTTTTCATGAACATTAAAACCTCAAAGTCCTGATAAGCATGCAAGCAAAAGCATATAGTCAATGTTCCTGTGAAAGAGAAACTACATTTTTTGCATTTTTAACATTCTGTGCACAAGGTCTCAATCCATTTGATTTCTCAGTCTAAATAAAATTGGCGTATGTCATTTTCTGCGATATCATTTCGCGTGTAGCCCCCGCTTACCTGATGGGCTCGGCAGATGAGGTCCAGGTCATGGCGGTTGAGGAACTTGCTGACCACGTCAGCCCCGAAGGTGAAGGAGACTCCCCGGTCGTTCTCCCCCCAGCCCTGGACATCTTTGTCTGGGTCGGACCACAGCAGGTCACACAGCAAGCCTGGCAGAATTGGAGGAGTAATCATTTCTACAATACTCCAGCAAAAAATCAAAATGAAATTGCCTGTGCGCCCCCTCCTTTTTTCTTTTTTTAAATAACGGTCCTCTCTGATTATAAATTAACCTATGTGGCACCTCAGTTATTACCTCTGGCAAGGAGGTTATGTTTTCGCCCCTTAGTTAGTTTATCAGTCATAAACGTATTAACAGAGTTCCATGAAATTTGGTGGAGAGCTCGGCCTGGGGCCAAGGAACAATTGATTAGATTTTGGTGGTGATGTGGATCTAGGATTTCCGCCGTTAGACGATCTTTTGGGATATTGAACCTTGTTCCTTAACACAAACACATAGGATAACAGACCTGTATCAGGGACATCAGTGGGTCTCATAATGCGGCGAATTTGCTCCATGGACTGCAGATCAGGTGAGAGCCCTAAGGGGAACGGATGATGATATTAAAGCTGCCGCAACACATCAGATCCCTGGTGCATAACAACGTTGTACAGGAGAAAACAAGTTGATTCTCAGTAAAAAAAAAACCTGTAGCAACTGATAATGTAATAACTGCAAGATAATGTAATAACTTGTGGAAATGTAGTAAAAATGTCCCTCTAAGTGGATCAAAAATTTTTGCATTAACCAACAATACTTCATATCTCTAAACTCACGTTTCTATCTAGTTTTAGAAAAGGTTGTTTTTACTCAATTGTGTTTTTTGAACATTTTTAAGAAATTCCAATCAGGTTTTAGACCACCACATAGCCCCGAGACAGCCCTTCTAACAAACAACCTCCTTTTAACAGCAGAGGCAGACGACTGGGATTTTAGAATACACATTCAGTTGCTGCATGCCGCCGACACTTCACAAACCTCCATGGCAACAGAAGATCTTCTCATCGATAATAGCAGCAATGGGTAGACAGTTAAAACAGTCTGTGAATGTCTTCCAGAGCTTTATGTTGAATCTGCGCTTGCCTGAGGGGAAGAAAACAATGGTATGAGAATAATAGAAATGTAGAAATCCTGCTTGTAAGAGACAAGATGAGACTTAACAGAGAATACTGTTGAATTTACACACTCAAATACATTTCTTTGCCTTTAAGCTGTTCAGTCCCTCTTAGCGAACTTCAGTACTGTCTCACTCGATCAGAAGTGAGGGGAAAAAAGTCCTGTTCCCTACTCTGTGAAGCCACAGTGATGTACAGCTCCAGAGAATGAATCTCAAAAGATTGAAACTGTGACAATACGAAAAGGAGGATTTTAGGGGATGAGGTTACTTTTACTGGTTTTAAACTGACAACATTACTAAAGGTAGTCTCCCAATCACTGTAAATGAACAACTCAAGGCTGTGCATCTCTTGTTGACGTCAAATATTTGGGTCTTGGTTCTTCGATTTCTAGCTTTGGATGAATAATTTCTGCAAATCCTAATTGCACTCTGCTCGGCCAAATGCACAACATACGCCAACTCTTAAATTGGGCGGCCGTCATAAGCATTCCGGATGAACAGGATAAACAGGATTCAGCTTACACTCATCGTAGAAGCCGTAGATGCGGTTAATGGAGGCACACTCATGGTTCCCCCTGAGCAAGAAGAAGTTTTCTGGGTATTTGATCTTGTAGGCCAGCAGCAGGCAGATGGTCTCCAGGGACTGCTTCCCTCTGTCCACGTAATCGCCCAGGAACAAGTAATTGGCTTCTGGGGGGAAGCCCCCATACTCAAATAACCTCAGCAAGTCTGTGTACTGTCCATGGATATCACCTAGAAGGGCAACGATTGTAAGCTCAGCTCACAATTCAAATTTGGCACAGGACAATGTTCTCATGTTTCAGTATCATCACAATATCAGACATTAAAGCAAATAGATGGGATTGAAGGGAGCTGGATTAAATGTCTTTACTGTTGATTTGTCATTGGGGTTGTGATATAAATTCAAAACAATTCAGTGTCTTAGTCGATGGTTGCAACTGAAATCACTTTTTCAGCTCCACTATGTAAATTGTGGCCGTTTTGTATCCTAGTATATAGTGTGGTATTAGCCTGATAAAGCCTGATAAACTCGCACACACGCACACACCTACACAGGGCAACACCCCGGGGAGTCACCATTAATATCCTCCTGCTCTATTTACAGTGCTCAGCTGCATGGATCTGTCAAAGGGTTTTGATTCTAAACATTTTCTACTTATTTTTAGAGACAACTAAGACATTCTGGTTGCTCAACATCAGATTATTGCATTATTATATTATTTGGACCATCTTGGTTAAGATTATCTTTAACATGTTCTATGATGGAGATAAACGGTGAACCCTTGCGTAAAACTTCAAGACTAAGGGTGGCTCAGCAGGGGTCCTGGCACCATATGTTTGAATCTGGTTCACAACCTCTTTTACATGTTATCCCATCCCTCCCCACTGGGTATGATAATAATGACGTCCCACGGGACAACAAAACATCAAAAAGAAAGCTGCAAGTGACAGATACTGTACTCACCACAGATTTTGAGCGGCGCCTCCAGTTCTAGCAGGATAGGCTGGCTGAGGAAAATCTCTCGGGACTTGATGCAGAGCCCCCGCACCTCCGCCTCTGTCATCTGTACTATCTTTCCTGGACGACATCCTCGCACTGTAAAGACAAAAGTGAAGACAAAATTTAGTCTTCACAGGTTGTGATCTGTGCATCGATGAAGGCAAATTGAATCACTTTTGATAGGAAAAATTATCAAATGCCTCCACCTTGTTACCTGCCACCATTCTCATGGGATCATAACTAACTTACATCAAGTTCAACAGTTAAGAGTTGGCCAATTAGCTACCGTCCTATAAGGGGATCCCTCTTTACATGCTCCTTCTATTTATATCATGAGATTTTCGTTTTTTTCTTGTTCTCACTGAGGGTCAAAGGTTGGGGGGGTACTGATTCCGTTTTCATTTTTGAAAACATAAATAAACTTGACTTACATTAAGAGAGCTAAACATTGTTTTGCACTTTCTTTGCAACTGGCCTGAGATGCCATAACGAATTCGAATGAGGTTGTTAGTTCACTTCACAAATGAACTGGCAAGTAGAGGAATGGACAGCTTGTTGGCCCGGCTGCAAATGGGCGAGTGCGGGCGGTGTGTTCCAAGTAGGACAAAAAGTCTGGAGGGCTGTAGTGTGTCAACCACAACTATCAACAATAAAACATTAACGAGCTAGTTAACGTCAGGCCGCTCTGACTCTCACTAGATAATTACAAAGCGGCTGTCAGTGATTTCTTGCCGAAAGGGGGTGTGTTCCGGGTGGCAGCAGTCAGCTAGCTAGCTAGCTGCCTTGCTAACAACAAGGCCAGGTAACGTTACTTAGCAACCACATGTAACGTTACAGAATCCTAATCTGCTCTACTCTTCTACTCATAAGTAAAATACAAACAGTAGCCATACCACTAGTTAACACAGCTCTCTGACATCAGGTTAGCAAGCTAGGGTGTTCATTTCACCACTCTCTCCCAATTCCCTCACAATGCCGCCAGGAAATGATTTTGACGACAGCTGAGTAAAACTAGATAGCAAACCAGCATTAGCTAGCAGTGGTTCTGACCGACATGATAACGTTACTCTGGGAGCAGGAAGCATATGACGTTACCTCGGTTAGCTTACCGTTTTCTGAACAACACAGATAAGGTTACGAAATGAATTTATTTTTAGTTGCTAACTAAAAACAAAGATGTGCAATTCCTTTATTTTCTTGACAAACGATAAAGAAATACAGAATTTCATAACGCCACGCTACCTTCTAGCAAACGAGAAATGATGCTGTCAACGTTCAATTCGCTTTCCGCCATGTTTCTGACACCTACAAACTGGGCAGGCGGTTTATTGTCGCCCTGAAATATGACTTGTAGGCGTCCACAAAATGACGTCACTTCTGCCGCCTCTGGTTCAGTTCTGCCTTGGGAGGGAAAGTAATCGAGTCGCCCCCTGGTGGTAGCGTTCCTAACGCTGAGAGAAATGAATAAGATTCTCCATAGACATTTTTAGAAAAAATATATCTCGGGCTACATTGCAAAGTTAACGAAACGGTGTTTATGACATATGCACGGGCTTAAACTTTAGTGATTCTCAAAGTGATTTTCAATTAACTATGAACGCTACCACCAGGGGGAAACTTGATTACTTTCCCTCCCTATACTTGATATAAGAAACCACTAACCATACTGTTCCAATGTCATGAGGTGATATTTATTCATTGACTACCTTTAAATCCACACTTTTGGACAATAAAAATTCAGTCTTGGTTAACTTCCGCTTTAATTAAATGAGTCAATTAATAATTAGTTGGATTGAGTCAAATTTCATTTCGTAATTCTATCTTTAATCATTGAATAAGTAGTAAGTATCAACAAGTAAGTACCAACATTTTTCAGTGCCTGACAGTAATGATGAGATTCGGTCAGTGATAGATACCCAGCACTATCTGTAAGATATGTCATTGCCAGCAAGCAATTCAATTCTTTGCTTTGATGAGCCTTCTGATTTTGAATCTATTCTACATCTGTGCATGCTCTAAGTGCTGGCACAGTTGAGGTATGAGCATTCAATTTGATTGATTGAGATCATTGCATGGCATTCAAGGCTTGTAACAAAAAACAAAATAAAACATTTTAACATTTTAGAACAAAAATAAGAGCAAAACAAGGAACACAAATGTTACTTCATTGTTATGTTCATAACAATCATAAAATATTACGTGTATTTCTTTCTCATTTCCATCTGAAATAGTTCAACATTGCATGGCAAATAGGCAAATGTAATGAGATACAGGTTGCTCATGTGTGAGTAAGGCAAACTGTAACATCTGCAAATTTTTCATATACCTTAGCTGTTCATAATCACTTGAATCTCAAATATACCAAACAGATTCAGAGGTATGTTGCCTTGAAGGCTGTTTTAATTGATCTACCTGCAAGTCGTATTTCAGGGCAAAGTTCACCCATCTGCCAAGGCAAGGGGAGGAAAATAATATTTTTCTCACCAGGTTATGGAAGCATGGAATTAATTCGAATGAGAAATGCAGTCCCTCGATATAATTTTGTTTTTCCACTTATATATGTGTAATATTAGGCATAATACGTGTTTTTTCATTGCAGTAGTACGTTTCTTTGAAAAAGTGAAAATGGTAATACAAAGGCCTTTTCACGTTTAATTTTAAATTGATTGCCCTGCTTTCTGGATAACAGTATTCAAACATTAATTCAAATTTTAAAACTGAAATACAATAAAACAATTTTTCAATTTATGTATATACCATTTCCAATGTGCACTAACATTTTCAATAAAAATAAAAATGTCCTTAACTATTGTAACTAAGCTCTTCCCTTGCCTGTCTTACAATTAGAAGGAAAATTGTCTAATTTCATCTGAAAACAGCATGAAGTTATTAAAATGATATATATTTAGGTTTCTAATAAGTGTTAAGGCATGAGCTCCCTCAGTTAGAAGAGGCACAACGCTTGTGTCTACATCTTAGGTAGTTAGGTAGGCCTATCAAAATACATCTAACACAACTCAAGCATAGCAGACATTTTACTGTTTCAATAAATAAGAATGAGTAAGGAGATATTAAACAATTTCTCTGTGCCGTACAAAAAATCAACATATCTTTTACAAACTTAAGGCTAAAACATATCAAGTATTTTGATGTGATGCAATACTCTAACGTATGTGTGTGTTTGCAAGCACAACTCCATTAAAACCCAGTTCCTTTCATTTCCACTGCTTTCTCCTCCTTTTTCTTCTGACAGCAGGAGAGAATTAGCCAGGTGGCAGTACTGCCAACCAGTAAGCTGATGATGGCCACGACCACTGGCATCCACACCAGTATGGAGGAGGGACAGTTGGTAATTGGTACGGCTGTTGGTACAGCAGTGGTGGCGACCACAGGTTCACTTGGGAGGCTGTTGATCTTAGTGAAGATGAAGGGACGGGCCTGTAAGAGAGAGAAAGTATTTCTATAGTGAAACTGTGAAGATGTTTTAAAGCACGTTTTGCCATTCAATACGCAGCATCCTTGCACACTAGTAAACATGAAGATGAAGTGGCACCTCATGGATGTTTTGCAAGTACATGGTATGTGAGTCTTGACCATAGCACGTACCTCAGAGGGACAGTGAATCTTGGAGCGGTCGTACGTGAAGTTGTTGTAGACCTGCTTCCTGCCCACCGGCTCCAACTGTTACAACAGAGACATTCGGTAAAAAACACACAAAAAAAAAGCCTTTTGGGAAGAAGCGCTGATCGATGCGAATATCACCGTCCCCCCCTCACCATGTTATTCCAGAGGGCGATGGCCATCTCGGCGTGTGCTCGCTCACTGATGTGGAAGCAGTCCACGGAGAAGAAGCTCAGGTCTGCCTGGCCGTCCTGGGAAGACGAGATCACCTCAGCGTGCGTTTGATTCATTTGTGTGTATTTATGTGCGGGGTGCTCAGCCGAATCGTTTGGTGCGTCTGTAACTTACTCCAACGTATGGGATGAAAGAATTGTGTAGATAAGGTTGAAGGACAACAGTGAAGTCTTCTCTTCCATCGTAGCGATCCCCGGAGAGAAGATACTGAGTCTCAGTCTAAAAAAAAAAAAAAACAGAAGAAGAAGAAAGGTAAGGGGATCCCTTTGTGTATATAAATAGTTATTTAGTACAGCTCTTTTTTTTTTTACCTGGTACTCCTGATTGATTCTTTTCATCTCTTCAAGCTCCGGAGAGTTTTCCTCTGCAGTTATAACACAGCTACATTTGGCCCTGTACAAACACAAATTCCCCATTAAATCATTCCCCTTGCTGCGATCGGTGACATGCAGCAGAGTTGACTTTTCCACGCAATACAGCTGCCATATATGGACAGATAATCAAGATGGAAGGATACAAAAACAAACCTCCTCACGAGGGTGCAACCCAGATCATCCTTCTTAACTCTTTTTAACGGATCCATCTGCAAAATCCCCACAACGTTGACCAACAGCCTCGGCACCTACACATGCACAGGCACCGGTGAGCAAGGTAGAAACACATGATGGCCCACATCTTCCAGTTTTAACACAACTCACCTCGTTGTAAAGCAAGTCCAAGCTGAGCATCAGATTGTGGCTGTAATTCTTGGGTGACAGGTTATCCTGTAGAAGGGATGAATAGTTGTAGTTCTGTTCCATGTCATTTGGGAATAGTTGCAATACGTGTAATTGTCATATATCTCATCTATGAGGATTTTAAAGAACACGTACTTGATCCAAGCAATAACCGCAAAGGTCATTCACCCCAACAAATACTGTCACAAGCTTCCAGTCCTTTTCAAAATCCACCTCCTGCGTGACAAAGGGAGCATGAAAGATGGAGAGACGATTATTTTCAGGTGTGCAGACATTCACATCACTCACTCAGCACTGGGAGAGTCTCACCTTATTTTCTCTCAGGGCCGTGATGAGAGCTCGGACTTGTGCCGGGATCTCGCTGAACAAAGACAAGGCGGTAGGTGTTAGACAGGAGGAACGGAGCAGGAGTTATAGGACGTGGACAACCAACATTAAAAAAAAAATTAAAAAAAGTGCACATACGAGGTCTTAGCTCCAGGTACGGCCATGTTGAAGCCCTTCTGTCTTGAGCCCTGATCTTTGGAGAAGCCTTGGAGAGAGGGGTTGAACTTCCGCAGGATGTCTGGGAAGATACAGGGGGGAAATCAGCACTAGCACAACGCCTGTATAAATGAAGGTTAAAAACAATTTGTTGTATTCATTTTTCCTAAATCTGACTTCTCATGCTGAAATCCGATAAGTAATAATAATGAAAATAACGTTCCTCTCTCCTGTGGAAGAGAAACAGTCACTTCTGTCAGGTATGATATGTGGCATAAACTCACTCGGCAGCGTTGTGACGGTCTCTAGAGTCTTGTCCCCTCCGATGCTGCGGGGGGAAAAAAAAAAAAAGCCAACAAATATCAGTTTGTGAAATACCGTCGGTGCATAACGTGTACCCATTAGCCCCCGCAGGCTTACTGTACCTCCACGAGACGCCCATATACTGCCTGTTGAGCTCAAACAGGTTCCTCGCTTTGGCGCCAGTACCTGTCTGCAAACAAAGAGGACGAGCAAGCCTCAGCACCGCACGACGACGTCATGATGCAACAATACAGAGGCCAGTTTGGCACAGACGCACACAACTGCTACATCAAAGTGCAAGTGCAAGCTAGTTGTGCTGATAAGAAGTGATTAGAGGGCTCATAGTTCAGTGATGCCATTACCCGCTCACACACACACACTCAAGCATTTAATTATGTCTACTGTGTGCGTGTAAATGCTGCACAGAGAACCTGAAATATTTTAAACAGAAGTATTTATTCCATCTGTGTGTGATGATATGGCTTATTCACTCAAGCAAAGTCAGACGTCGTCCTTTTGACACTTACGGTGGCGGAGTCTCCCAGCGCTGCCACCACCTTGATGTCGCCCGGCCTCAGCTTGTGAACTACAGGGATGAAAGAGCACACCCGGTTTGATAATCACGGCATCATCTCCGCTGTCTGGTGATAATGGATTTACGACACTGCGATTCTCCGTCTCACCTGAGGTCGGCGGCGATTCAGACGGAGCAAGGTTCGTGCAGGAGAAGTCGCTTCCCCAGTTCTGGCAGAAAAAAAGGCGATGTGTAAAAATGACCTCAGCCTGAAATATTGCTTGATTATGCTCTTTGTCAGTGTCCAGGTCATTTTTGAGAATGCATCAATATCGTCGGGGTTGGTAAGAGATGAGTCAGAATGCAAAAACAGTTATATGCATTAAAGTGGTAATCTGTGAGATTACCACAATCTGTGAGAAAATGTGATAGATTGTTGCTTTCATGTGCCCTGGCCCCAACAAGAGAGAATCCATTTTTAATTTGGGTCCTTAGTCCTTCAAGAATCCATATCCTACTTGTAAGACAGTCACTTCAATTGCCTTACTGTGATTGGTCCAGGCGTTGGGGCGGGGCTGCCATATGTGTAATTGCTGTTGTGATAGGTCCGAACATATGGTGAAGTCTGTGGATCAAGAGAAGAATGACATTGTACAAATGTGACATGATGGCGGTAGATGACTATAGTGGTACACAAAAAAATGAAATATACATTCACAAATATTAGGCTACTCATTGTCAATAAAAGATGCATGGGTAGTCCAGTTGAGTGATTAACCACCATTTCCTACCTTGGATGGACAGTTCAGGCTAACGTCATCAGAGAATTCCTCTTTTTTAGTCTTATTACCCAGAGGCTCCAGCTACGGGAAAACAAGAGCCCGAGTGAGAGCTGAGTATATATACATTTAAAATGTATATTGTATGATGTGCATAACGTAATAGCTTCTTGTCTGGCAGAGGCCTACCATGTTGTTCCAGAGGGAGCGAGCCATATACGTCTGGGCTTTCTGGCTGAGATGGAAGCAGTCAGGGCTGAAGTAGGAGCGATCGGGACGCCCATCCTGTAGAGGAGACAGGCGGCATTGTGAGTGTGTGAGTGTGTGCCGGGCCTTACTGACTTTGTTTCATTCATCTGAAGCAGCAAGAACGAGCGAGAGACAGACCGGCGTGGCTTACCGGCAGCTTGGGGACAACGGTTTCCCGGAAAAAAGGCTGGACGACCACGGTGAAGTCTGAGCGGGTGTCATACCGACCCGACTCCACAAGCTCATTCAGTAGAAGCTGAGAAGTGGAGAAGGAGACCGTGCATGAGGATGCGCAGGAGGGTTATTTTTGCTGACAACAGTCTGGTTTCCTGATCTGTCCTACCTGATAGCCTCTATTGATGTCGTCCATCTTCTGAAGTTCCTTAGAGCCAGGCTCTGGCACGATGACGCAACGACACAGAATACTGACCAGGGAGAGATAACAGGGTATAATACCGCCTTTTATGGTTATTTCTTTATGACATGTCACATCAACAGGGAAAGATACAGTCAGGATGAGAGGGGATCACGTATATCAAGAGCTGGAATCATGACATTTTGAATACATGATGACAAGGGAACTGACACTCACTTGACCAGCCAGGTGGGGCATTTGAGTGACGGGTCCAAGTGCATTTCTCTCAGCGGGATAACGTGAAGAGGCTCCACTAGGTTGACCAGGGCCCGCGGCACCTGACGGGTATGAACTCAGCTGGTTAGGGGACCACCATATATATGAAAATGCAGCAGCATGTCTTATTGGTCTTACCTCCTTATGAAGGTAATCGAGGCCGTCGCGGACGTGGCGCCCGTAATTCTCCACCGAGTAATACAGCTGCGGGTAGTGAAAAGGACGGGGAGATCCTTAAAACGCTCCTTTCGCCACTTGTGAATGTGACTTGTGAATTATTACTCAACGTCAGTACTCACGGAGTTGTGGCAGCTTTCGCAGACGTCATTGCCACCAATAAACACGGTGATCACCTTCCAGTCAGATTCAAAATTGATGCGCTGTATGAGAAAAGAGAATGTCATCTCCTGCATAATGGGAATGCTAACAGCTATCGCTATTTTGCCCAAACAGGGTGATGCATTATTCATTGTTGACAACAGATTTATTGAGAACTGATCATTTTAGAGAATAAATATAGATATTCTTACTGAGTCAGTCTTCATCCTTGCCACCAGGGCTCGTAACTGCTTTGGTATGTCCCTTAAAACACATACATCATTCAATATCACAATAAAACTTTTCTGAGACAGTTAAAGGGGCATTTCATCCATAATACAGAACTCATAGTAATACGTAAATAAAACAAATTGCTAACTAATTGAAAACTATATTTTTCCCAACAGCATACATACTTACATACCTTAAGACTGTAGGCAATACTAGCATTTCAATGCATTTCAATGCTAAAAACTAGCATTTCAATGCTAGTATTGCCTACAGTCTACAGAAAGTATATTTCAGACGATGACACTCAAACTAGTCAACTCGCAATAACTTTCAAACCAAATGGATTTGTGTAAGACTGGTTACGATGCATAAATCAGCCTTTTTTTTTTTTTGCAGAGCTTTAAATCAGGTATTCTGTGATTAGACTCACTTGCTTCTTCCTCCTGGAAAAGCCTGGTTGAGGAAAGCCTGAGGAGTGTCCTGTTTGCCCATGCCAACAGAGTAGCCAGTCAGGAGAGGGTTAAAATGCTTTAAGATGTCTGTATTGAAAAAGAAATGAAAAAAATAATAAATATAACCTGGATAGTGGCACCACCCCTCCTAGAGCAACCACAACAGCAGTGAATATCAGTGGTATGAGTAAAGACATTCACAAACTGATCTCAGGCTATGCTAACATTAGTTATTAACTACATTATAACAATAGATATCTGACATCTCAAACATGATACCAAGGAATGAGACTCACTGGGCAGTGTGGTGATAGTGGTGAGGTTTTCATCTCCGCCAATACTGGAGAAAACAAATAACGCAGGAAGTCAAGGTATTTATGTCACATTTTAAGAGGAAATAAGAAATTACAAAAAGTTATATCTCAACATACTCCCCCTCTATAATGCAAGTAAATATGGGGCAATATTTATCAAAATATTGGATAGTAAGAAATGGATAGCTGCAGAACCACATTTTTACAGGGTAAACTCCATGCTGAAATATTGACCAACCTCCAGGATAAGCCTCTGTACTGTTGCAGGACATCCAGTAAGTTGTTAGGCCTGGATCCAATGCCATTGCCTGCCTACCGATTAGAGGAGGCCAACGTTACAGTAACATGATAAAATGAGTGGTTCTCAATCTTCAAACTCACCCTGTGATAGATTGTGACCGTCCCCAGGAAAAAAGAAACCAGCACAACTGTTTTTCATTCCATTATAGAAATCAAAAAGTGATTCTATTATACTTCAGTTTCTCATTGATAATTGCTTTGACTGTGATGCATCCTATGATGCCTTGGCATTTAAGGAACAAATTCAACTCAACCAGAGCCCATCTGGTCCAGTCAGATCCAATTGGACCCTGCTTGATGCAGAATGGAGTTTTAATTAAACAAACATTTATCTAAGGTAGAGCTACTGTGGAGGCAGAAATAATCTCATTGGTTGAGTTCAACCTCAATGGTCGGAGCCAAAGAGCCACAGTTTTTCAGAGCGCAAGTTAGCTAACTGGCAAAGTCGAATGGCAAAGAGGGAACTCTGACTTGTTTTTTCATTCCTTCATGGCCATAGCATTAATGACCTTGGAAAGTCTGCAGGCTAGCTAACTAGCTTACCTAGATGGCTATAGACTAGTATGGCTAGTTTAGCTAGTATGGCTAACTAGCTAACCTTGTATGAATAGATTGCTTTTTTCAGTTAGTAGCAGAGCGCTAGGCTTCATAATATTAGCTGCCCTCTGCATTAGCTGATCTCTCTTCATTAGCTGTATGAAGAGAGATCACTGATATGGCTCCGCCCATTTAACTCAACCAATAAGATTATTTCTGCCTCCAGAGCAGCTTTGACCCCGAGAAATGTTTGTGTAATCTTCATCCAGCAGGGTCTGGTCGGGTTAATAAATAAATAAAAGTTCTCTAGGTAATTTCCTCAGGATTATAACAGAAACAATTAAACAGAAAGCAGGAACCCATCAAACCCAACTCAACTCACAGTCAGAGAGTCTCCCACAGCAGCCACTACTTTGATATCTCCAGGACGGAGGGCATGGACTGGGAAAAGATACATCACAGACCATCACAATAATATGCACTCTCGACTTGGATTTTGGAATAATGTGCAAGCCATAACAATTACTTTCATTGGCTGGAGCAGTAGTAATATTATGTAATAGTCATTGAAATAACTTTAATTTGAGTTTGAGAGAAATGAGAGAAAGAGAAATTTCCCTTCAGTTTGTACATTTCTACAACACAAAAATCTAGAAATCAGGATGGGCTTCTAAAAACCCTGAAGCTTCCCTTATAAACATACAGCATCAACGTCCTCCAATATACATGATATATCAAATAAGATAAAATGAACACTCCCTGGACAGAGTTGTCAATACTTTCAACATGCTAGTAGTGTGACATACAATTGCATTGAAAACCAGCATGAATGAAATCTGACTGAATGGATGTGACAAGTTCTAACAAAGGAGCAACAATCATGATGTGAATGTATTTACTCATACAGTATGTGTATCAAAAGTAGTGTGAGCATATCAAGAGAAGCTGCACTAGCACTGTTTGTGCCAGTTTTCTATTACGGTGGTGTGATTAGCTGTAGTGAAAAATGTTCTGTATCAAATACAAACTACACACAGTGTTTTCCTTAATCATGGTGAACAGAAGATGTGTCATAGTCAGCGTTTTAGGGCCACTGTTTAAAAATAAATAATCTAAGATTTTGAGAATAAAGTCCTAACATTACGAGATCAAAGTCGTAATATTTCGAGAATAATCTCATAAAAGGTGTTTTTACGAGAAGTCATAACCTTTCGAGAATAAAGTCATAATGTTACGAAAATAAAGTCATAATATTAGGAGATTAAAGTCATAATATTTCGAGAAAAAACTCAGTGTTATTACGAAATTTAAAGTCGTAATATTACATGAATAATGTCATAATATTATGAGAATAAAGTCGGGACATGTTGAGAAAAGTGTCGAGTAGCCTAATGCAAGCATCAGCTTCATTGTTAAAATGGAAGTGGAGGATTTAGTTAAATCATACTTTAGGATCATACTTTATAGGATGTAAACAAAGAATGGACAGCAAAATACTGAGAGGCATATGGCGAGAGAGAGCGGGACTGACAGCGGCAGACCTGGACGGAATGCAATCTAATAAAATGTATAAAATAAAACTTAAATTCTGAATCTTTTGAATACATGTTTTTGTTGGTTTTGTTTTCAAACTATTTGAATAATGCTTTTCCAAATCATTGAAAACAATTAGCAAAGATGTTAAAAATATTTTGACTGAAATGCAAAATAATCCGTTTTCTTATTACATACGTAGGATAATAGGGTACATTTCGGACCCCTAAGAGCTATAATTATATAGCTTGTTTATTTTCTATATATAATGATTATACAAAAGAGGTATAATATGGTCATTACCTGAGGTGGGTGGAGAGGTTGAGGGGCTGAGGTCCTTGCAGGGCACCTCTGTGCCTGTAACCTGACAGAACACAGAGAGCAGATCCAGAGCCAGAACTACACAGGAGGTGTAAAGCGCTGCCATGTGCCTGGAAACCAAACAATACTCACGGGGTAAAGGAGAGGAGTGGCGTCGTTGTGGCGATATGAAGGAGAGTTTCCCTCCGTCCTTAAGAAGGGTCGGTCCTGGGAGAGGCAGAGATATGTAGGAGGAGAGAGAGAGACATATTGATAGAGAGAGAGGGAGATAACTATTATGTGGGGGAGAGATAAAGAGGGGAAAACAACTATTTGTTTACCATAACATATGAGTGTGGCACAGTGAAACTTATTTAGCACCTTCTAACGTACAGTACCTCTAACTGTGCACTGGGTGTGAATAAAGGTTTTACCATTGTTCCTCACCTCACTGGGACAAGGCACTGTGATGACCATCCCATTATCCTCTGTGTCATGTTGGCCACTTGTGGGCTGCAGCTGAAAAGACAGACAACTCACTCTCAACAAGGACAGGGAGGTGTGTGTGTGTGTGTGTGTGTGTGTGTGTGTGTACTTGTGAGGACCAAATGTCCTCACAAGGATAGAAAAAAAGAGGGAAATCCTCCAAAGTGAGGACATGTTGCACTTCTACAAGGGGCTGGTTTAGCATTACGATTAGGATTAGGTTTAGTGTAGTGGACAGATTTATGAAACGGGTCACATCTAAATACTGTTTCCTCCTTCCAGTATGGATTGGGTCCCGATCTACAAATACCCAGGACCATGTTTAGAGTGAGGATCTAGGCCTCACCAGGTTTGTCCATATCTGAACCATCATTTTATCCGTTTGCCGTGATGCTTGCGATTCAGAGGGAGCCCTCCCGCCCTGTTGAACGAGCAAAAACAAAAATGTATGTTAGATGGTGAATATAAATCTTCAGCTCTTCTTGCAGTGAGACAAACAGGACAGTGTAGGCCTGGAGTATCATCATCAAAGGGGTAAGGGGGGTAAAGGATGCAGGTGGCAGCTCTCTCTGCGTCTGTCCAAGTAAGGATTTGGTTGAACAGGGATTCAAAATGGCGCAAGTGAAAGGCATTCTGGGTGGTGGTTGAGAGAGGCGTCTGCTGGATGCCCGTAACTCACAGCGACAGAGGCAGGGATCTGCGATGAGAGGCGTGTCCTGCAGCACAACCGCGAAGTCGTCTCTGTCGCCGTACCAACGCTTCTTCGTCATGTGGTCGTCCAAGGACTCCTGTTCAAGGTAAATAAGTTCAAGAGAGGTAATTTAAGGACGACATGCTGCAGCGTAGGCTAGCTTGTGGCTAGTGCTGCTCAGCCGTGGAGACGATCACACACCTGCAGGACTTGAGCGAGCATGACCCTCTGAAGTCTGAGTTCTCCTTCGCTGCTTGTTTCCATACATGGACACATCCTGTCAGTAAGATACAGCAGATTCAACTCATAAGAGCAGTCTTACTTATTTACTCTTGCTTGACTTAAATTATGGGCTTCATAACATACATGAAGCATGATTTACAAATAGAGAATACGCTTTCTACAGATTGTTTTACTCCACTGATGACAAGCATTCAATATGTTAAAAAAACTTTACAGCCTCAAAATTCATGTAAAAAGTGTAAAAAAGCTAATTTTCTTCAATCTTCTTTAATTTGCTGTGTAAACTTACCCGTTCTGGAAAGTGTCACGCTCTCCATCCCACACCGCAACATTCACAATGGTCCGCTTTAGCTGCAAGGACATTGGACGAGTCACGGGCATTAAAGTGTGCGAGGGCGTGTGAAGTATTAGTAATGAACATGGAGGGAAATGTATAATCTATCACAAACCTGAGAGTGCAGCAACTGCAGAGAGTGATCCACCTCCTGAACCACTGCTCTGATCTTGGACTTGACCTGCACACACGAACACAACGATCTCATGCAGAGGCTGTAGATTTTGCAGGAACACTTCACCTCGAAAACGTTTCAGGATTTGAGAGGAACTGATTTTCTCGCAAATGGTAACAATCGCTAAGCTTCTCCTGCACAAGACATTTGACGATTTTCAAAGCATTTTCAGTGGTTTGGTAGTCAGGTGGCAATTTCTACAAAGGGGAGATAATGTTAGTTGTCAACTACAGGGAAGCAATTATGTCTCAATGCAATACAATTTAAAAAGGGGCAAAATTGGACAGACAAGGTTTCTGTAGGACTGAATTGCCGTGCATTGAGGAACGTTAAAAGTGTGTGACTTCCTGTTGATAAGGATGATGAAATTGGACTTTGTAACTTAAGTATATGGGGCTACAACCTTTATTTCACAGGAAAAATGACATGGCACATGGGAACAATAATCCTGTGACATCAAAATAAAGGTCTTCCAAGTGTTTCACCAGTTACCTGCTGTTCCTCGCAGGCACAGAGCTGATCCACCTGAACAAAGAGCAGCACCAGCTTCCATTCTCCATCCACGTCAATGGCCTGTAGCAGGAGACATGGATGCAGAAGAAGCTGTAACATATGAAGGCTTTGGTACGCCTGTAAGACTTAAAGGGATTAAAGGTTTTCCCCCGATACAGCAGGGGTCTGATGAAGACAACTAAAATTCAAATGCAAAAGAAGTACCTGTTGGCTCCGAAGGTAGAGGGACACTTCCTCCGCCTGCTCCATCACAGTCCTACAGACAAAAAGAAAAATGGGTAAAAAACACTTCTTGACAGTAGCCAAAATGATCAGCAGCTTATTCCCCCGTATCAGAAAGAGCTGTGGCCATCTGTACCTGTGCTGAACAACCGGAGGGGCGTACAGGTTGGTTTTGTCCGAGAGGGGACTGATCAGTGCGGAGTTGAACAGGGTCATCAGCTCTGACAGAGAGAAATGTACAGATGTTTAGGCCAAGTCCAAACCCAGAATTAATTTGCCCATCTAGTTTGTAGGTATATTTTGGGATAGATATAGGGAAAAGTGAGCATGAAAAATAAGCATGAAAACAGAAAAAAACTGTAAAACATAATCAAATGCTCAGCTAATCATTTTGATCCACTATAATAAACTTAAAAGCCTAAATGGCCTTTAAGTTGCATCTCAAAACAGAAGATGTGGATTTATAGTGTTTGTCAAGAAAATAAAAGCTCAAAGCTAACCAAATTGCTATCTGCTAATCAAAATATCCTTTTCCTAGCTCAAAAGAGGGACGCTCATGAAACACTACAGACAACAGAACAAAGTTTGGAAGTTTTACCGTGGAGTCTTGAAACCACTTTGGACAGCTCGGTGCTGCGGGGGAAGCAAAGGGTCACAAGTTTGAACATGGCTCAACGGACCTCTTCATGACAGAAATGTTCTTGTGCATGGCCGAAGCTCTCTGGCTCCCGTGCTCACCTGCGCGCGTGAAGTCCGATGGCGGAAAGCGCGGCCACATCTGAGGGCTTCACGCTATCAACTTGAGAGAGGAAACAAATTAATTGAATTTCGACTTATAAAAGTTCTCGCAGCAACCGGGCCACAAGACTGCAAGCTTCAGCTAGACCCCACAGGGGGAAATAAACAGAAATTATGTACTGTATGATGCTCCTATCTTAGACATGGTATTCGCACATTTTCAGGCTCAGAATTGTAAGTGCACTACCATGAATTAAACTTGTTGTCTCCCGCTCTATCATTTACCGTAAGGCAGGTGCAGAGAGCGTCTCTTAAGAATATCACAGATTTGACTCTTAGTTCTGCGGTCTCTTGATTTGGGAGACAGTTGTTCATCTTCAGAAGTATGTTGGAAGAAACATACTCAGCTACTCAGGACGGGTCAAGTCGGTTTTAGGTCTGATTTCCAACAGTCTTTATAGAAGATCAGTGGTAGTAATAGAGGTGCACCAATGCTATCAGCCAACCGGCATTTCATAGATAATGGCATATGCTTCCATCGATAATGCACCGTTAAAATCAACACAATTAGAATTGGTTAAATAAACTTGACTTGGTGTTGTTTTGCCTTTATTAGACAGTTTAAAGTAGAGACAGACAAACTGGAGAGAAAGGATGACATGACATCCTTAGGTCCTTAGCCAACTCTGACTTGGTTGTCCTTTAAGATTTTCACATTTTGTGTGCACTATTAGGGAATCCCTGACTATATATGGTCTATAAATTGACCGGGAGTGTAACAATGAATTTCGTTGAGGTATCGTACACATAAATCATGCACATCAAATATGAGTTGGGCTCCATTAGAGACCTGGTGTCCATGTGACTTACCAGAGGAAGGAGGCTGCGAGGGGAACGTCTGAGGGCAAGGCAGTGCAGTTACTGGGAGCCAGGAGGGATTAGAAATAAAGAGCATGGTAAGATGTTAGTACGTTACCTTCAAGTTCAAGTTCAAGTTCAAGTTCAAGAAGTTTATTTGTCACATACACACACGGGGTGTGCAGTGAAATGTAAAAAGTGGCAATGCTCAACAGAAATGTGCAAAGGGCAAAATAACAGGTTCACACTATTTACAATAAAAAAACAACACAATATTTACAATATTACAGTAAGAGCTCTATATAGAAAAAACAACAACACAATATTTACAGTAAGAGCACTTATATAGTGGATCAAACATTAAACTGCTGTTAATGACCAATAGCCAAAAGAAAAGGTGTGATTTTCAATGAACACCCAGATGGAATATTAGTATTTTTGTGATATTTTTTGAGTTATATAAAAAAAATTATGAAATCCTGAGGCCTTGGAGCAGCCAGGGCATAAGAGTTATTCAGAGCAAAAATTTGTGCTATATCCTGTGTCCAACACCAAATTGTCACAAATGTAAACTGGACTTTTACCAAAAAGATCTTTTTATCAGTTGGTACTCAAAACCTTCTGGCTCACACACACACACTAAATGCAGTTACAACTATAAATCATCTTACTTAAAGCAGTAGTGACCAGTTGCCACATGGTCAGATCTACAATTATTGGGGGAAAAAATAGCAAGACAGGCATTAAAGTATAGAAACAACAGAGACCTGGTGTCCATGCGAGCCCCAGCAGCGTCATTCTAACCAGCAGTGAAAGCATCCTGTCAGTGTTGATCCTTGTTGGTCTCTGCAGCCTTCCTCCTCTCTGTTGCACCAGTCAGGTGTCTCACCAGCGCTACCTATACACACCATCAATACGCACAGGGGGTGGGACTGGCCTACTGCTCAAAGGGCGAAGGCCATGACACTTGTGGGATAATTACAAAAACACCACAAAATATCACAATGCTCTTTGACATTGTCTATCAACTCGCATTACCGGAGATAAGATGAAGAAAACCTGAAATTGTACTATACTATATTATATTGAACAGGCATTATCAAGACAACTAGCTTCAAGGAAAGCATGATCATGATTACCATGTTTTTCAGCTATAAAGAGGTTCCTTATCTGGCCTGGGGTAAGATAGAGGATGAGGCTAAGCTCTTTATCTGAGGGTTTAACAAACAGTATAATCTTTCTGTAAAAACACAATCAAACCATGAAACAATTTGGTAGCTGCGACACAATCTGAGCATCTGAATCCCACTGCAGTAAAACCAATACTTGCTGACTTTGGCAGATTGACAACGAGGAAGGTTTTTAGGAAACAATCTATATCAGTGTGAGTCTCTGGCCTTTTCTCTGCTGGAGCAACGTAAGGTCATGAACCGCGCCGCTCTGTGATGTGTAGGCCTACTGTTGAACTCGGACCACAACTCAACATTATTGCGAGAGATATCCCAGGCATAACAGGTGCATGGCCATGGGATGATTGGAGGGGGAATGGGATCCTCTCGGTTGATGGTATTACCCTTCGTAACTGCAGGTTTTGTGGGTAAGGTGTGGAAAAAACAGCAGTTTGCCTGCCGAACATTCTCATTCTTCTCCTCCTCTTCACTCCTTGTTACTTAAAGGAAAAATCCACCCTCAGATACCCATACACTGTTAAATATCATCAATCTGTGATGTTCAAGGTCATTCCAGGAGCTATTTTGTGATGAAATGTTGTAATTTACTGTAATTTCAACCTGCCATGTCTACTTCTAGTTCAGTTACTGATTTGTTACGTTTCCCAGAATGACTTTCAACAACCCCGAGAAAACAGGTTCTCTGTGCTGTATACGTGCAGGTGGAGACAGTGATGGCTTGGTAGGTTTTCCAGTCAAGAAAAATGCAGTGGAGAGAGTATAATGCCGAGGTGTCCCGTGTCCGGTTGTTCTAATTACCAAAAAAAGCTGTTGTGTATTTTATTTTGACAGATCTGTCGAGATAAATTCCTGTAAGTTGATTGTGCTTCAGTATTTAAGATTCCAAACAAGCTCGGGCAGAAGTTTGGGGAGCCAACTTTGAAAATCAGTAGAGGTGACCTCAAAAGCTGAAATTTTCTACATAAGGATGTTCTAAGTTTTTTTTATTACCATCCCATTATAAACCGGCTCTATATGAAGGTGATGGACTTTCTTAATTTCTTTATGGAGTATCATAAGATAAAACATTCCTTTTCCTGCTGCAGCGTTATGAGACAAGGTATTTATCTCTTATTTATCTTCTGATTAGATAGGTGAGGGGAAGGGCGGGGAAGTTAAAATGACCAAGTGAATTTTCTACTGCTGCCCTTCAGTCCTGAGCTAAAAACACTGGATCACATACTGCCCTTAGACCCATGTACACACACACACACACACACACACACACACAGGCAAACCAAGGACCTTTTTAGACTGGGCAAGGAAAAGAGCTCGCAATCTTAAATACTGATTTTTGGTCTGTACTAAAAAAAGTCATATAAAGTCATGATCCCTCCATTACAGGACATCTTGAATGCTGTGGACTTGTGAAACTTGTTCCTGGCAGACGAGTCCACTGTCTTTAACCATGATTACTGTAATCCTGATAAAAGGCCATTCTCTCTTTCCTTTACAGTCCGTTATCTCCTCTCAAGGTCAGTTGACTCTGCATGTATCTGTCTGATATGTGCTTATCTCTGAGCAGGCTTAGCTGGGTGGAACAGTTTGTCCTATTGTTCCACGACTGAATATGCAATGCCACGACTTAGCTCAGGCTCTCTGCCAAGTATTAAAAAAGTGGTTTGTCCTACTTGTCCCTGGCAACCGCACCCCCTCCTCCTCCTCCTCCTCATCTCAGGCCTCATGGGTGTCTGCCGGTGTGCTCTGCTGCCCCCCTGTGTTAGCGTAGAGCGAGGCGAGAGTGAGGGCGGGGCCACACCACCGGATGTTGATGGTTTTCTCAACAGCTGTTGAGAAGCCCACAGATGCGTCGTTAACGGAGAAGAGCCGAAACAAAACCGGAAGCTTGGTGATTTTGCCGGAATATTTGTCATTTTTGAAAAGGCCTGTATGTCAATGTTGTAAACCAGACGCCTCAATAACCTCTATAAATCTACATTATGCAACTTTTCACCTTGAGGCAGCAACATGTTTGTTGGTCCTGCTCGCCTCCCCCTTGGTCAAGTTCATGCCCTGAAACATCACTCATTGATGGACTGTCTACCATGAAACAGCATCTAGCGTGAGGCTGAGGTAACCAGCATTCATAAACACACAAATTCACCGACGTTGAAGAAGCTGATGGCGAGCAACTGCAATAAAAAAAGCCAATGGTACATACCCCAAAACATCCCAAACATAACAATTGAAAAGCCATTTTCAGGCAACCGGGGGGAATTAGGCATGTACACACAGGGTCACACCCAGACTGTTAATGAATATTATATAATATTTATTTATTGTTATTTTAATGCGGAAAGGGTTGCATATTGTAGCTTTAAATGTATAACTGAAAAAAACGTTGCAAAACATGTTCGTCAATATGGGTTTTACTTTGAAAGTCCCAACCGGAAGATTCTGGTTGACTTGACACTGTTAAAGCGAACTGATGTAACGCTACTGTAGCTACGCAAAGCGGTGACGACAGCTAGTGAAGAAATACAACACTGTCATCTAATACGGGATTCAAGACATTTCGACGAGTCTTCTGAACTGCGAATCCGCCAGAGACAAGGTGAGACATTTGGCTGGCGTCTCAGTCACCAACATCCGACGTGCCGTATGTGCTCTTAACGTCGTTAATGTTATTTGACTGACTTTTCGTTGTCGTTTTCTAGCTAATTGTTCTGACAGGTTGTCGTACGGAGCATACAAACTGTTCTGGTTATGCTGCTTTATGTAAACCATAGGGACATTTTGGAAGGCACATTTATTTTGCCTACCTATTGACCTGCCAATATTTTGTCCGTTAGTCTGAGGCCTAATGCTGCGTTCATGTGCTCCTCCTAAACTCCTACATCTGACATTGATAGTCGTAAATACTGTTTGTAGCAGTCATGCGCCCTGTACCAATGTACCAACGTAGTATATAATTACCAGGGAAAGTTTAGTGTTTTTGCCTAACATCTAAGAATTAAAGAGTACAAATGAAAACATATAATTCTCATGATTTATATAGCATGTAGGCTTGGGTAGTATACATCCTTCTATCAACCAATCATCATCACATATGTTGCTGATCTCTGATGTATTCGCCCAGTTGCCCAACCCTAATAGATAGATACTTTATTGATCCCCGGGGGTGAATTCTGGGGTTACAGCTGCATAATAGTATCAACAAGAAACAGAATGTACAAAATACACAGGCAGGGTACAAAATACAAAATACAAAGGCCTAAATGCTAAATACTAAAAAACTATGGTTCTAGGTAACATAGAGCCAGGGTGTACAGCAGATGGATGGCATATTTACATATATACATGTAGGGAAGAGCAGCTTGTGAATGAATGGATGGTACATATATACAGAGTTAAAGAATGATAATGGGTGAATGAATGTGAAAGGGACTGGGAGTGGCTAAAGTGCAAGGCAATGAATAAGTGTGGAAGGGAATGAATAAGGTGCAGGGCAGTGAATGAATGGGAATGGATAAAGTGCAGGGCAATGGCAATGGATGAATGTTAAAGGGAATGAATAAAGTGCAGGGTGCTAGGTGATAAGTGGTGAGGTCCTCAGTTGAGCTGTAGTGGGGGAGGGGAGGCGTTAAAAAGTCTGATGGCGGCCTGCAAGAAAGACTTCATGTAGCGCTGTCTGTCACACCGTGGTGGGATCAGTCCATGGCTGAAAACTCCCCACTTTCTCAGTTGTATTCACCGCATTGTTGGGTTGTTCATCTTAATAGTATTTCCGACTGCACTTGAACACAGCACATGTGAGTCAGACAGAGTGCAACAGGGCTTCTCTCTTTGCTAAAGGTCATTCTTCCCTGACAGTGGCAAGATGGGACGGATCTTCTTGGACCACATCGGTGGGACTCGCCTCTTCTCCTGTGCCAACTGTGACACCATCCTGACCAACCGCTCTGAGCTCATCTCCACGCGCTTCACTGGGGCCACGGGCCGAGCCTTCCTGTTCAACAAGGTGGCTACAAATCACTTTCCTTCCTATGGATAATAATGGTGTTTTATTTACAACTAAAGATCATGGGCTTTAGTTTTAGTTTGTTAGGGATGTTGTGAAAATTTGTGACAATTTTGCATTACAAGATTTCGACAATATGCATGGCGGGGTTGAAAAAATTGTCACTTTGGTCTCTTGCTCTTGCAAGACTAGCAAGTTTTAGCTTGGGCCATCACACTTCTGGTAAGCTCCGCTGAACTGATGTAGAAGTAGGACAAGATGGACTCAGGCCAAACTGAAATTGAGGATCAAGTTTTCAACAACTGACAAGACACAGACTAAGTATTGTAAGAGAGCCTTGCCCTAGAGCAGTGGTCTTCAACCCTGGTCCTCGGGACCCACAGCCCTGCTGGTTTTCCTTCCTACCAGGTAGTTAATTAGATTCACCTGGTGTGCCAGGTGAATCAGCCATGTTAATCAGCCCCTGATGAGACGGCTGGAATGAAAACCAGCAGGGCTGTGGGTCCTGAGGACCAGGGTTGAAGACCACTGCCCTAGAGGTAACAGTAGCTGCACCATGTTCAATATGGGTTTCTCTATGCACTGGTTGGTTTTCTAGTGAGAAATTCCCTTGGTTGCACAAATGTATACCCTGTTTGTGGTTTGCACTGTTTTGTTGTCCCTCAGAAAGAAAGGATTTTTCAGTAATAATTGTCTTCATTCAGCTTTTTGCTCAAAATATGGTGATAACTTTGGAAATGGCATTGAACTGCATTGATATCAGAAATATATTTAGGTCCTGATTCCACTAAATGATGTAGGTAGCTGCTCTGGATGACTACATATGTCACCTCAACTTTCATGTTGTCACTAACACTGGTGCAGGCCGTTGTATCAACATCACATCTCCTTTGGTGTCCTTTGAGCCCCACTCCACTAGCGCCATCATTACACTGATGAACGTTTTGCCTGTTGTTTTGCCTCCAGGTTGTGAATCTACAGCACAGCGAGGTGCAAGACAGAGTCATGCTGACAGGGAGACACATGGTGCGAGACGTCAGCTGCAAGAACTGCAACAGCAAGCTGGGCTGGATATACGAGTTCGCCACGGAGGACAGCCAGCGCTACAAGGAGGGCCGCATCATCCTGGAGAGGGCGCTAGTGAGGGAGAGCGAGGGCTTTGAGCATGTGCCCTCGGATAACTCCTGAGTAAGCTTTGTGTTAGCCGTAGGACGCTTCCTTGTGCACACCACAGCTTTCTACCAGCAACAGTGCATGGACTTGTGTTGCCAGTTTGCCATTCATGAGTATAAACTATGCTAAACCAATATCACAGGGTACAAGTTGGGTGGACACATTTTAGATGCCCCACTGAAAGCAGTTTGTTTCCAATGGACTGAGAATGTGTAGATGTGCTGTGGGACTATGGCTGCTGTCAGAGTGACAGAATTGCCCGCTACTGCCCTATAGGACAAGGAGCTCATTCAGATAGACCGATGGTTCGACCTTACGTAGAGATCGATTAGCCGTCAACTGCTATTGGCGGATACTCACTCTAAACAGGACAACAGCTTCGATTGTTCGGTTACGTGAAGTGGATAAAGTCAGCTATTCGTTTAATCACCATGCAGGGTGCTGCATTACAGTTCTGTATGCAGTGAAATGTGTTAAATGTGACACCCTATAAGTGCAAGATCTTTTATTTTGGTTGAAATTACATATCAAGTTTTTTTTTCCCTGTACAACTGTACCAGAATCCCCCCCAGAAAGGACATCTACCAAAAGTAAATGAAAAACGTTTTAACAATATCCTTTATATTAAAGAGTCAGTATCACATTACTGATGCTGTTATTAATGAAGTAGAATCAGTATTGGCCTATACAGAATTTAAGCATCCTATTTTAAAGCTTTACCTTATGACAAATTGATAACAAAATTGATCAGGATACTTTTCACATTGATGGAATAAAAAAAAATCATGTTTTGTCTTTAGCATTTCAACACACTGACTACACACCTCTTCTTCCAGCGTTGTTTTCATTGTTTGATTGTATTTTCATTGTGTTTTTTTTCATATATGTCAAGATTTATTGATTTGATTGAAAATGCGGTCATGTGTATTTGTTTTATGGTAAAAATAAATAAATAAATCCAAACATTAGTAAGTGATACCTGTTCATATGCTTTGGACTAAGTGACTCACTCGATGCAGACTAATAAAAGTCATTGGAGACGGGATACTTCAGATTTACTGCCAAGGATGCAGCTTACCAATGCAAGAAGGACGGAAAGACAGATGTACCCAGTAGTAGGGTTAGACTGATACATCAGCTTGCCAATATATGGGGCTGATATTGGCCTTTTGTTCCTCCCTGACCACAGCTACATTAAAAACACGTCTTCTGTGCACGTTTTATTTGTTCAGTAATTGTTTTTGCTAATTATTTCTTTATTTGAAAGCCTAAGATATCCTAGAGTTTCATTACTATTGAACAGGTGGGTCACGCTGCCTTAAGGAGCTGCTAACCCTGAAAGAAAAAAAAAGAAAGAAATTCATCAGTCTGGCTTTCAATGGAGAGTTTTTGTGTCTCATATTGGTCTAAATGCTGTTTCAGTGGATTTTCTGGGGAAACCACTGATTCCTTGTCATTTTTGGCATGAAAATAGTCAAATATAAAGATCGGCACAGAATATCGGCTATTGGCAGCTTCATAGTAAAAATATTAAAATTGGCCTTCAAAAGCCCATATGAGTTGAATGACAGTGAATAGTTTATTTCTAGTAAAACCTGTATTTTCACTCATGATAATGGATAAACAAAACCACTTATTATATGAGTATATTGTTTGAGAAATGAGCCAAGTGGAGATAATCAGTCATCATGCACCCTCAAGACTGATTTATAGATTTACCTTTTTTTTAAATCTCAACTTAATATCTATATTAGTTATTAGTTATACCTTAATTGTTACTGTATATTTTTCCTGTATGTTGTATTTGTATTGTGTATTTGTAACTTTTGGGAATTTTTTATTATAGTTTTATTTTTTAAATCAGTCATCGTGCAGGCTGCAGCTAGCTTTCTCGCCCTTTCCCCCCCCGGCGGCATGTAACGGCGTTAGAAACAAACGCCACCGTCCAGAGTTTGTCGCGTTGCATTCTGGGATCTACAGGAAGCCCAGCGGGACGATCACAGATCCGCTGTATTGTAGATTTACAGGCTGAACAACATTCCGCAAGTCTGAATTAAAGAGCGCAGCGCCTGGTCTATTAAAACAGACATGTAACGGGATCACCGGCTTCATCAGCGCGAAGACACAAACCAGAATAACGATGGCTAACGGTGAGTTTTGTGTTAAGGGCGAACAGGAGCTAGCATGTTTGGGTTTAACGTTAGCTGACAATATAGAGGAAAATGCAATGCAAGACAATACAACAGAAATTTAGAGCCGCGTCAGGAGTACCGTTTCATTTTTCAAGTAGAGATAGGACTTTCCTGTAAACTTTAACAAGCCTATGACTGCTGTATGCTTTAACGTTTAATAACATTGTATTACTCCTGTCCCTTACAGTCGCATTGTACCTCTCCTGTCCTTTCAGAGCCTGTGAGTGTGGTCTTCAAAATCTACTGCCTGTCAGTAATGACCCTGGTGGCAGCGACATACACGGTGGCCTTGCGATACACAAGAACGATTTCATCCACCGGTCTGTACTTCTCCACCACTGCGGTGTGCATCACCGAGGTCATTAAGCTGGTGCTGAGTCTGGGGATGTTGGCCAAGTAAGTATTCCTCGCCGTTACCCCGTTATCCCGTTACAGTGGTGACTGGTGGTGGCAGTGGCGTGGCAGCGTCTCACAGGAAATAGAGTGATGATTCACCCTAAAACAGATTCAATCTGGAAGGAAGAGACAAGCTTTTTACCCTGTGATATCATTAAGTGTTACTTGTTTCCCTTGGTAATATATAGGAAACCAACTTGGTGGACTATCAGCATTTTATCAACTCCTAGGGATAGGGGAGGGAATGGGTCTTTCATTGGCATCACAGATTAGAGGCTTGGCTCTCAGGTTTCTAGCATGGGGGGGGGGGGGGGGTGGACTATGAGAAATGTGTCAGTGTTCATAATGAGAGTATTTATCACTGGTCAGGTCAGGCGAAGATAATGAACTGGTCTCAGACAAGCTTTCTTTCAATTCTCATAAACTTTGAGTAATCGTCCTCGATGTAGGATCTCTGGTCGGGTTACCTTTCCTCCGGCTGAGAGGCGAACTGGTTTCAGAACAGCTACTGCTATTCTAAGAGATGTGAAACATGGGCACAGTCTTGCAAGTATGCCAATATTGTGGTACAGGGAGGGCCTAAGGAAAGAGCCCGTTTGTTGATTCACTTTGGATTTCAGAGTAACCAGTTTCCAAAAGTAAGCAAAAGTAACTAAGCCTGTATTTGCTTGTTCTAACAGAGAAACGGGTAGCCCCAACAGGCTGAAGAACTCGATAGTGCAACATGTGTTTCGGAGTCCTAAAGAACTGCTGAAGTTGAGCGTTCCCTCCGTAGTGTACGCGGTTCAGAATAACATGGCCTTCCTGGCCCTGAGCAACCTTGATGCAGCTGTCTATCAGGTATGAACCCGTCTTTCAAACAAAGAGCAGTTCTCCTTATCAAACACACCTCGACCCTTATTTTTCTCATCTAGATACTTTGGTATTGCTCAACAACACTATCCATCCCCAAATTGCCCACATCACAATTTGGCCAATTTTGAAACTTCTCTTTCCCTGTGTTAGGTGACCTATCAGCTGAAGATCCCATGCACAGCCTTGTGCACAGTGCTGATGCTGAACCGCTCTCTCAGCCGGCTGCAGTGGTTCTCGGTCTTCATGCTCTGCGGGGGCGTCACCCTCGTCCAGTGGAAACCCGCAGAAGCCACTAGAGTCCAGGTGGGGCTGACACTAATCCAATGTAAACGTCCAAAGAACACGTGTCCCGTCACTCGCGGTATTGTGGCTTTGGCTCTAGCACAACTATACCTGGTGAAGCAATAGCCAATATTAACCATCCCACCCTTGTTTTGATTATTAAGCCCTGTACTTAATGCCGTCTTTTCAGATTGAGCAAAACCCGTTTCTTGGGTTCGGGGCCATTGCTGTCGCTGTCCTTTGCTCAGGATTTGCAGGTGTGTTACCAGAGCTCCTTTAGTTAACAAATTAAGCACATCAACACACTTGTCTGTCAGGTATGAATAGACTCACAACTTGTGTGTGCAAGTTTGTTTGTTTTTTGAGTGATGAACATCCCCTCTGTGCAAGGTTGAGTGAGCTACAATGCACATGCAAAAACGTGCAAAATAAGACACATATATTTGAAGTTGTGCTTCACTTGACCTTTTTTTAAGACGTTTGTTTCTCGGTTCCGCTCAAGGTGTGTACTTCGAGAAGGTCCTGAAGAGCTCCGACACGTCCCTGTGGGTGAGGAACATCCAGATGTACCTGTCCGGCATCTTGGTCACCCTGGCTGGCGTTTACGTGACCGACGGCAACAAAGTCCTAGAGAAAGGCTTCTTCTTCGGTTATACGCCCTGGGTTTGCTTGGTAGTGTGTAAGTGACGTTACACCTGCGTTACAACACGTTTTTCAGTTTGTTTCTTTGTGTATATTGATATTGTGGTTTTTTTTTGTGCCTTGCCAGTCCTGGCCAGTGTGGGTGGTCTGTACACATCGGTGGTGGTGAAGTACACGGACAACATCATGAAGGGCTTCTCTGCTGCGGCCGCCATCGTTCTCTCAACTGTGGCGTCCGTCCTCTTGTTTGGACTACAGATCAGTAAGTCAGTTTTTTCACAACCGCATTGTTAATAGGTGTCGGTATGTTACCTAATGAGTTATAAGATATGGCATTACCCATGAATGTTCAGTGTCACCTCTAAGTAATCCTCTCATTGACAAAGAACACATGTTAAGTATATATTTTCCCCACATAGAACAAAACCTGAGTTTCCTCTTCCCCTCATGCAGCGTGGCCCTTTGCCTCTGGAGCCATGCTGGTGTGTGTGTCCATCTACCTATATGGACTTCCAAAGCAGGACACATCCAAGCTGACCAAGCAAGACGCAGACAAGGAATTCAAAGAGAAACTGATCACCGTGTGAGTCTTTGACCTGCACAAGAGCAGCAGCTTTCACCGGAGGACAAGATCTGTGTTGGACCGCCCTCTGGGGATGTTGAAGGGCCCCTGCAGCAGGGGGGGTGGGGGGCGTTTGGAGCCACCTGCCTCCTGCTATTTTTAAATGAACAGGCTTGACTCTGTATTCAGTTCATCACTTTTATGTAGGTCTGCCCCCCCCCCCCACCTCCCCTTCACTTCAGCCAAACTCCCATCAATATTAATGTATAGCTGATTTTAAGAAATGATTGTTGATTTTAAGAGATGTCAGAGGACATGTATCTGGACGTTTTCGACCAAACTAGCTGCTCATAAACTGGAAATAATTCCAAGCAATCATTGAAATCTAGTCACTCGTCTTCAGCCTCGCTGGAGCATTAAGGGAAGACTTCGCTACACAAATGCCGATGCCTCCATGCATCTGCTGTAGGGGATGCAGAAATATCACTTGAACTGCTTACTGTGGAAGTCATTCTAGTCCGTTACTGAACTGTGCATCGCCAGCATTATTCCCATATCATATCCTGAATGTGCCCCGGCTCACTGGAACCCCTGTGACAGAGGGAGGCTAATGGACTGCATGTCTAGTTACATGTTTATAATATATCTTCAGTCTCTTGATTCTGTGATTATCAATGTGGTTTGTTTTTTTAATCACGTCTGTAACACTTTTTAAGTCATTTCAAAGCTTTTAATAAAAGATCAATTGAATGGAAATATGTTCAAAGCCACACAGTCGCTACGTCTGAATTGTGATAATCTGAACCGTATACTGACCATGCTATGAAATGCAGCACGCGAAAACAATTTCCACACTACATTCAATCCATACTGAAGCACAGAGGCTGAGAAGTGTTGAGCGTCACGCTGCAGTTTTATGATTTGTTAATATTATCCAATCCACATTGTGGGTATTCTATTTTACCAATTTCCAGTTAAGTGTTTTGACATCTACTCAACATTATCACATTGAGCTTGGATATTATCAATGTTTTGCTGCACTCAAGTTATTTTAGGGGCACCCATGTCCATCAAACCAACCCTGACAAGTCTCTTTATGTACCTTGGTCAACCAACTGGAAACATCCTGCCAAACCCAACAGCAAAAGGCTGTGACGGCAAATGCTAGACCAAATTCTATCAAGGGAGATTAGCATTTATAAAATATTAAGGCTCTTTATTTACACTACAGATGAACTGAAATGACACTGATCAAGTGATAATAGACTTAGATAGATTTCACATTCGATCAACAGGTGTGATGCCCAGGATCCTCATCCCACTGGCCAGGACTGAGCAGGCTCCGCTGAAGAGTCGCAACCTTGCCTGTTGATATTCAGCAAAAGTGATCAGACTTGAAGTATTATAGCAGTAGTTAACTTTGGCAAGACCATTTTCATTTTTTTATCATCAACAGTTCATGAACTTTAGTTTTTTTTTGTAACTGGAAAAGTGGTGACACTACTACTACTGACCCTCGGGCCAATATTATTGGTTGACAGCTTATGAACTCATGTACTAAAATGTGAAAATACTAAAGTAGAATATCACTTTATGTTATTCCATGGTCTCATTTGTTTACTGTTCTAATAATATACTAATGCTTATTGATATTAAAATGCTATACGTAGCACCTTGAAGTTTGCGGTGGTGCATTTAAGGTGAGGTGCATTATATATAGACGGGGTTTCTTCTACCTGTGCTACATTCTGAGGGCTTCCTTTCACCGGCAGCTCCCTGTGCGCTGACGCAACCAGGTGGCTGGAACAGAAAAGGGTGGTGACATCAAACACAATGTTATATTTATATACAGTATCATTAAAGAATGTGCCCGACACCGTGTTCCTTACCACAGCTTCATCAAAAAGTTGACAAGATGTTTAGGTTGCAGATCCTGGGCAGACTGGAATAACACCTCGTCGTAGCTATAGACACAGAAAACACTTGGTTTGTTGGATTTGGGACAAAATGAGTTGATATAATACTACAACACCGCCTGTGATGACTTCTTATGCCAATTCCTCAGGTGTCCCAATATGAAAAGGAATGGAACGATTATATTGAAAGGATATTTAGCTTACCGAAGGAGGTGCTGGAGAATGACAATGCTTGTTTGCTCAAGCAGAAGTGATGGATCTAATGTTCCTGCCTCTCCACCTTCATTCCTCTGTATCAAACTGCAATAACAACATCACAGTTGTGGTTCGAACGACTGGCTACATTACTTAGAGTCTTATTTTCGATGTCTAAAGTGATGGCTAGAGACTTTTGTGGTGATGATGCTGCCGTTATTGTTGTGATTGCAAAAAAGCAAAAAAGACTAGATAACAAGTCAATCTAAAAATTAAGACCTGAAGGAAATCCCTTAGAGATGCCAACAGAGGTGATCGAGTCCCAAGTCCGATTAACAAACTACTACATAAAAATCAACAAACTACAAAACTGTATTAGAATTCCTATTTCATTAGATTTCATTATTTCCAGCAGTTGACAACAACCAACCTGCAGAGGCGAGCATGTGTATACTGCAGGAACACGCCTGTGTCACCCTGAGCCTGCAGCATCCTGTCCCAGTCAAACCTATAATCTGACTGCAGCGGACCTTTGAAGTCCTGAAACAAATGAAGTACATGGAGAACATGGTGACTTACAGAAAGCAGAATCATGTATATTCTTTACACCAGGTCACACACACATACCAGGAAATGAAACAAGAAGCAAGTAAGGCTTAAAATGTCCATTCAGTTGTGTTCACTCACTTGAACTATTAGCGCACTGATTCCCACTTTCTCTGCCGTGTCCTCTGGGCTGTCCATTTCTTTTGTTGCTGTGGGCACAATTTAGAGAGAGTGTGTCAGTACGAATCCGGCGCTTCTTTTAGGACAATCATGCACGTGACTTGAGGTGATGGAGATGAGTAATGTGCCAACGATTATGACAAACAGTATTTTTCATTCACACTTTTGTTCCCCATACCTTACTATTTTAATCACATTGGTTTTGTCTCCATTATCGATTGAAATCCCTGCTTAAAAATGCAGTGTGTAGGATTTTAAACATCAATATATCATTGTCAAAGTAACTGATACCTTGGTGTAATTACCGTAAACAAATGAGACCACTGTCTAGACGATCGTAGCCTCTATCTCACTGCGGTGGTATTGTTAGCGCTGGTGTTTCTCAAAAGATGACATTTTCCATAAACCCTGTGGCTTTCTGTCATAAAGAGGATGTTGCTATTCATCCCCCTCCTCCGGTGCATTTATTTTGACTGAAGAGGATGTTTGAGGTGATATTTCCATCAGCCTTTCACTCCTTCCAGCGCAAACGGAGCTAAAGCCTGGCAACGGCAGATGCAGTATCCCTTTGTGCCATACAATAGCAGATTTCCCACCAAATCCGACCCATATCAGTGCCTCAGCACTGAAGCATCGATTACATATGACAGTCTTCTTACTACAAAACATGCAACTAGATGTTTGACCCTTCCTGTTGCAGAGAACATCTCCTATCTGCTTTGCCCAGTAACCACCCAATGTGTCAGCATCTTTACTCTTTGACTGGCTCATGTTGTGCAGCATCCTGGCCCGGGCTTCGTCCAGCACGTCCTCCAGAAACACCACCTCGCCAGTCCTGGTCTTCATGCCCCGCACCATGCCGAAGGACACATGCTGGCAGCTGTGACAGGACAGACACTCAACCAGAGGCTAGAGGCAACGCATAGAGTTACGATGGGTGTGTCGGGGGCCATATTACATAGTTGAGTTGGGTTACATTCTCTCTTACCAGTAAGGGATGTTTTTCATTACTTTAAATCAGACTAGAGCACGCATTTGACTTAAAGCTTCTATTTACCCTCAATTTAATAAAAGTTAAGGTGCATTTGGGGTTGAGGTTGTGAAAAGAACTTATTAAAGAAATGTTATAGTACTGCCATTTTGAAAAGGTAATATTATTTAGTTATTCTTTAAACAAATTATTATATAGTTACACACTAAGTTAACCCCAGACCTCGCTATGGTGTGAGTGTGTGTGTGTGTGTGTGTGCAGGTATTTCCTGGCTACCTCTCAGTCCAAGAATGTCCCATAGCCAGCAGGATCTGGAACAACTGGCGGAAGTGATTCTCTTGACTTTTATCTGTCTGCAGAAGAACAAACAACTGTAGCAAAACGCATTATAAAAATGCGGCAATAAGGATAAGAAAGATAAGATAAGGATAAGAAGAGTTACATTTGGTTGTCTCTGCAGTAAACAAGGTGCCAAATAGTAAGAATGAATACCTTTGTAAAGCTAATAGTCATGAAAACAGACTTTTAAGTTCGCTGTGCACTGCAAGTACTTGGATGACCCCACTTATAACATTTCATTTAAAGTGCAGAATGCCTTAATGTTGAAGATAATAAAACTCCATTATCTAATCATCACTTATTACATTAAAATGTGTCATTTTTCAACTCTTTTACAACTGCGGTTTATTTTCTGAATGCATGCAGTTTGGGTATCTGGAAGTCATCCCAACTGTTCCATTATGGCTTCGGAGCAAAACAACGAAATAATTAAAATGTGGTGAGTTTAAGTGTCCTTACCACGTAAATCATCTCATTAAAATGGTACTTTTCTTTTCGGTCTATGGCTGCAGCAAGATCTCTGAAATACACAGAAACCAAAATAAGCTGTTACCAGCTCCTGGCCTTGATGTGCCACATCTCCAATGGAGCTGTACCTCCAGCGTCCTTCCTCGCCTGCCTTTGTGTTTAAGACGACCACAGTCAGGCTTCCGACACGTTTTCACACATACAATTACATCGCTTGTCCGTTACATATATCACCATTTCCCTGACCAATATTTTTCAGCGTTTATGTTCATATTTTAAATCTTTTTCTCTCAATAACCGATTTGAATGGTCCTTGGTCCTTAATGTGAGTACCAGCAGCTAAGCCTGACATTAGAAACTGGACTGGTTGAAAAGGTTTTCAACACATTTCTATGACATTTCTATGAGCTATGGACTGTTTCAATAACTTTCAAAAACCCAACTGTAAAATTTCATATTTTTTTTCCATGACCGAAGGGGATGTACAGCATGTGGTTGACTTTTGACTCAAAAGTTATTCATGTGTATGTACTGTGGCTCTAATCATGAACATATTGTTGAATTGTGCTTGCATGAAGCTGCATGGACATTACTCACTTTTAAATCAACCACCATTACTACTACTACTACTACTACTACTACTACTACTACTACTACTACTACTACTACTACTACTGACCTGGTTATATAGAGTGATGTGCCGTCGCTGCGGAGGACTGCAGAGAGGCTGGTCATATCTCCAGCAGGGGAGAGATCCACAACACCAGTTCCCTTCCTGTCAACACATCAGTCTCTATGAAATAAAACACCAGGGTTGGAGCCGATCCAATCAAATCTAATGGTTCATCAATCTCTACAATTCATTTGACAGTGACAAGAACACACATTTGATTATTTCTGTCCATATAGAAGGTTTGAATGAAACTAGATAATGATAGAATTGATTGAACTCTCATTTTAAACATTGCAGTGTGTTTATCTGCTCTGAATAGAGGCTTCCCAAACAACGCTAAGAACGTTGATTATAGGCCAACAATATGAAATACTACTTAGTGTCACATTCTTGCTCAAGGGTAAGCAATTTGCAGAATGGAAGTGAATTTCCCCGGCCTTCTCCAAAACTTTCTCATGATTGCCATACTTTTATAAGACCAGGATTGTAAAAATCTTTCTCCGTATTTCTGGGACCCGTATAGGAACCCTGTGGATAAACCAAGTGGGTGGGGAGTATCTGATCCGCTGGCCTCTTAACAGATGTTTACTTATTCTTACTCAGTGGTTTTCAACAGGCCTTGGTTTTGTAGCTGCTGCACCACCTCCTGGGCTTGTTCTTGGTGAAAGGACTCGCCAGAATAAATGTCAAAGTGGACCCCTAGCCGCTGAAAAGACAAACAAAACAATGATGCATTACATCAGTGAACTGCAACATAATTCTTCGTGGTATAAAGATATCCTTTACTATGACACACCTGCCATTTATGACTTTGTTCACAACATATAACTCGTCTTGTTTACACAGGGAAGTCAATGGCCTATGATTAATTATTACTTTATGCTAAAGCGTTAGCATGCAGAGCTATTTAGATTGATTTTGGTGCTGATCCTCAGGTGACCAATGGGCTCCTAAAAAGTTTATGTTTTGAACGTGCTGTGCAGAACATCACACTAGCTGTCGTTTTACCTTGTAAACCTGTCGATACTCCTTCACCGTGATGTCCCTGAACTGTTGCCACAGCAACATCGCATGACCTTCGTGCTGTTCAAGCTGTCTAAAGAACTCTCTGGCAGCCGGCCATATGTCCTCATTGTGTCCTGCTTCCCTGTTGACTTGAACGTAGACCTGCAAGACCGCAAACTTATCACATAGCACAACGAAAAACTGTCATGGCAATTTTGTTTGGTGGGGTGGTAAGGTTGATTTAACACAATTTTAACGCACGTGCACGCACACACCAGGACTGGGGTTAACTTAAGACAACAGCCAGGCTAACTATGCAAACTCACATCAAATAAATGCTGTAAGGGATTCAATTTCAATTTCTCCTGACATCCAAACTGCTCAAAGCCGGCTCCCAGCAAACCTGAAATATAAGTCAGAGAATGACGAGGCGTTAAAAATAATAATAATAAGAAAAACTCAGAGGAGGATGTTGAATATTTTGCACATGCGTATGTTTCCATTACCGACTCACCAAACTGCATACCCCAGTCTCCAAGGTAGTTCATTCGAATAACACGGTTTCCTAGGGACTGCTTAAGGTTGGCAATGAAGTTACCTGCAAGAGTTTATATTTATATATCAGTTCAACATGAAAACTGAAAATGCAATTCACATAATCATGTTAGAAATTTCAATATCTTTACAGACTGCATATCAACACCTTTTGATGGAATTTGATGAATTAGTTCAAAGTGAATTGGCCTGAAGCAGGATGTAATATATAGTGCCCTCTGCTGGTACATAAATGAACTTCAACAAAAACTCACCAATAATTGTGGACCGCAAATGTCCGGCATGGAATTTTTTGGCAATATTTGGAGAACTGCAACATAAAAACGCAGATGTGATAATGTGTGAGTAGACCGGTGGGAGCAGAAGAGGTGTAACCTGTTGAAAATCTAGAAAACAAGATACACAAATAGTTTCCAAAGACGTACCTAAATTCCACCAATGTTGTTCCTTTCTTGAGAGTGTTAAGAAGTTCACTATTTAACCCGAATGCGTCGTCCTCCTTTTCAAACGGCTCCAACATTTTCTAGAACAGATGCGATCACCATGAAACCGGCGTGCTGCTTATGACAATCATCACCACTGCGGAGAGGAAAAACAGGCATACCTGTACCAGGAGTTTGCGATGAACTTTAAAGTTGATCACTCCACGTCCGGCAGATATTTCTTCCACTAAACTGTCCTGCTTCAACTAAGGAGACACAACATGGATGGTTAAGGAAACCCAACGCCCTGTCCACTCATGTCCCTTCGCCTTAAGTTAGGGTTAGGGCAACATTTATATGCTGATGGAAATGCAGCCAATAAGGATTAGATTTGTTTTTTTCAAATCTTTGGGGAACATATTGGGATTTTAATTCCTGGTGCAAATGCAGATTTCATTCATTCATTCATTGTCTTTACCCACGTATTCCTACTCAGGGTCACATGAGCCTATCCCAGCATGCACTAGGCAGAAGGCAGCGAAACACCTCAGACAGGTCAACAGTCCATCACAGGGCGAACACAGATAAACTGATCACATTCACAGCGGAAGGTCATTTAGAGTCTCCAAACCACCTGACTTGTATGTGTTTAGACTGTGGGAGGAAACTGGAGCGCCTGGAGGAAACCCAGGACAACCAAATGCTTGGCGAATCTAAAGTAGTGTGATGGTAGAAAAAAAATGATGACAACTGTTATCTGCTGTAGCCTTTATACTCCATGATGAATCTTACCTCACTGGCTAAGGCTTCAGTCTGCAACTGAAGGTCTCCATTGGATGGTAAAATCCCATTCGTTCGCAGCGTGTTGATTGACAATCTAAAATCGGCAGATTGCCTGAGAAGCACAAGATCAGAGGCCTTTTGAGAAGCTGGTGGGAGGACAAATCCAAACGGAACAACTGACTCATAAGGACTGAATGTGGGTAACACACACACACACACACACACACACACACACTTAACTGTTTCTTTGAAACTGGAACTGCTGAGAGAGCTGATTTGAAAGCATCTTCAGACTGTTGCAATGTCCTGCCCAGCTACACATAGAGAAATACACATGTTGACGAGAGAAATACACACGTTGACTTGCTAAATAAAGACAACTATGAGTTAACCAAAAAAGAGAGCGGCACATATCAGGGTTTCTGGCTAACAGTTGGATAGATAGTTAGATAGAACTCCCGACATCCCACTTGTTTTGAGTTGCTTCAGGGTCAAGGCATTTCAAGCTTACCCCTGCACCACAAAGTATAAGTTAGCACACACAGTGAGCCCATCCGCTTAATTACCTTCGCTGCAATATTTCTTCTAAAGAAACAAGCCATGAGCTTAAAAGCGCATTAGTGCGATGTGGGTAAAATGCTATGAAGACACAAACAGCGCTGGACGGTGGTTTGATAGACCCGTTCACATTGACATTTATTCTACTTCCGCCGCTTCCTCTCTGGCAAGCCAATGAAAGCGCTCTATTTGCTGACGTCATACATTCGAGAGGGTTTGTTCGATTATGTTTTCCTCTGCTCCGGAAGCACGATGATTGCCTATCATGTAGCTCAACTCGCAGGTTTCATCAACATAAGCAATCCGAATTACATAGAATGAATTTGGCACTTAAAATACATAAAAACGACTTTAGACCAATCAGAATATGTCTGCCTGCTGACGTAATTGAAAAAGAACGATGTGGAGAAACCGCAAAATTTGAAAATCGTGTTATATTCAACAGTTTAAGATGTTACGGCCTTGAATTCAGATTTAAGGCTTTTTTCCAGTACCTATAGACACCTTGAAATATCCAACATTTTTCTGATGTTGCCCAGGACGACAATGCCTTATAACCGATGCACACCAGAACAAAATATGAAATGTACAGTAGGTATATGTAGTCTGAACACGCATTCATGCATGAACATTTTCCCTCAGTCTACATTGGTGAATGGATTTTCTTAAATCGCCCAGTTCATTCCAACCCCCCCTAGCATGAAATTGAAGACTTCTGGGGAGGATATGGGGTCTGCCGCTCAAGGATGTGATAGGAGCAGCAGCTTCTCCTGTCTCCTCCACTATTAGGACAGCAAGCAACATAGTGGCACTAACATCCGTTTCCGGGCCATAGAGGTGGTAGTGGAGGAAAAGAGCTAAAGGACAATGTGTTGCTAAAGGACAATTCAGCAGGGTGAAAGCTTGCCAATACAGGTGACAACTTGAGTCTTCCAGGTGAAGCAGTTTCCCCAATAACTTCACCACCCTGTTGCTGTAGCAGACTTATCCCATCAGTTTCAAAAAACATCAAACTGAAACTAAATCTTGATGAGCATGCAACCAGAGACAGTTTACTTTTGTGTAAACACTTTATTGGTTAGCTTTTCTTGAATCAAAGCCCCATTACACCTAGAGCAAATAAAATTAAGAAATTCTGGTAAAAGGAACAAATAGTCAAGCAAACAAAAGGTTTAAAAATACAGTGTGTACAAATGTAATACCAGTAATTGCCAGTACAGTTTAAAACATTGCTGAAAAAAGTCAAGATGCCTGTTCTTGGAGTACAGTCTAAAGCAGTGGTTCTCAAATCCAGTCCTGTGTCCAGAGTACTGCTGGGTTCCTATCCTGCCAGGTAGTTAATTACCTGGTGTCCAGGTCTAAATCAGTCCCGGATTAGACAGCTAGAATGGAAAGAAAACCAGCAGTACTCTGGACCCAGAGGTCCAGATTGGAGGACCACTGCGCTAAAGCCTGCCTTAGTAGGTCCACTCATGGGTGACCAATCCCTTTTTCAAAATGTACATGTAGAGTAGCTATACAAGTAACATCACCTCTGCAAAATAACCCAATTTGACAAAAAAAGCTAAGTGTGTGTGGTGGCAATTGGCCTTGTAAAAAGGCATCAGAATAAAGCCAAATAAATATTGACACGGCAGTTTAAGAGGCCACTGGTAGAGTCACAGAGGTGCATCGAACAAGTTGACAGCAGGAAGCCCTCCTAACACTAGTTGCAACAGCAAACGTGGATGCCACTGACTGATGGCTGGCAGTGTGTCCACATGGAGGCGATATGGCACAGGTAGGAGATAAGTCCAACTAGATCCACTGAGTCCTTGGAGACACTCGCAGCATAAATGATATTCCCAATGTTAAGCGGTCACACTCAGGAAACATCTGTGGAGGGAAAGTGGCGACATACCAGAACTGGATGAGAACACTGGAAGATTCACACGTTACAAGCCAAGCCCAGCGTTCAGTCCTGAGCCCTGCCTTTATCAAACAGAACTTAGTGCTCTGAACTAGTCACATTAAGAAGTGAGGAAAAAGTGCCCAGTCCACAATGCTAACATTTTAACATACACGCTTATCAACAAATTCATGCTACCTAGAAGGTTTAATAAAAAGTATGGATCTTCAATTCTCACAGATCATGCCCTTATATTTAATTCCCATCTTCTTCAATTTAAAAAGGGTCATGAAACATAATCCTACACCTGGCACACTGTTAGATCATTTAAAAAAGACAAAATTGGAGATGCAAGCTTACTGGAGTCAAATCAACAGGCTAAATGTGCTTGGTTAGTGAATGAATAATTATACTCACAGCTAGCAGGTTGCTCTCCAAACCTTCGCATTAGTTGATCATGAGTGAACTTGACAAATGCATCATATTGCTCTGTGGGAAGAACAAAAAATTATTTGCATTGTACTTGCAGTGCTTTCAAAGTGCACTTGCTTTCTATAGCATTTCAAAGTCATACCTGCAAGCTTGGCTGTCAATATCTCATCATACTCTTCATGTATTTTTTCCTCTTGCTCCTTCAGTAGTCTTTCACAGATCATCCCGACCTGTCTCAGGGAAAATAAAGGCTGCTCTTTTCTGGTTGGAGAAGAGGCACCGGAGGGTGTACCTGTAAGGAGGATCAATGTCAGTTAGTTACTCTAGTCCTAGATTTTAAATACTGTACTGTAATACGATACTGATACTGTTGACAAAAGTAAAACATTAATTCACATTTCCAGTTGTCAATATTTATTCATGATTATCACTCAACCTCTGCATTTCTTGAAACACATTGTCATGATAGTGAAATTTACTGAAATCACATCCTGATTAAAGTAAAACTTGAAAATTGCCGAAAATGCATTCAAAGCCTTCCTCTATAAATCCCATTACTGCCTCCATTTTTCATGACAGGAAGAAGAGAGAAATTGTGTGCCTAGAAGAGATTACCTAGAGATCAATGCGCACAGGATTAGTATTAGGAGGGAATTTCTGTCTTCACCAAAATACACAAGGTAATCTGCTCTGGAATTTTTACGTTACAAGTTACAGACTTGGCAGATTCGCAAAGATTAAGATCACTGGCAATCCCCGCAATTACAAATCATTGGACTTCCCCAGGTAACATTAGATTCACTTCACTTCAAGGAATGCAATAGTTATGTACTACAGTAGTAAGACAAGCTTAGGAACAATAGAAAACAGGACATCTAGTCAGAAGTTTCTAAATGAAAATCAAGAAGAGGATTCTGTACCAATGAAAATCAATCACAAAACATACCAGGCAGCTTGGAAGGTGTACCATGGCAAAGTACATTTTAATCCATGGATATAGCACAACTGTTCCTAAAAGCTATAAAATCAAATCTCCAGTACCATAAGTGACTAAGTTTACGCTTTTATTTTGAAGGCCAACAGCCTTGGCCTTGTAGTAGGCTTGGGCTGGATTCCGGTACCAAATGGTACTTAAGCGTCACCCCGTTTTATTTTCTCTACACTGACAACACCTTCATTTGTCATTATTAGATGTTTGGCCAACACACAAGTAACCTAGCCTTGTCCCATCAGCAACATTAAGACCTGCCAATATACTTACTTTACAAGTGTGCAACTGATAAATAGTAGGTTTGAGCCAGGTTGTATAGATGGCATAAGGTGTACAGGCCAGCCTATAGTGTCTAGCCCATAATGTCTACAGTTACCCTATATGCAGCAAATCAAAAAGTATCCTACTTTACTTTTATTTTCATTTACTGTTGTTGCGCCATTTTTAAGTAGGCTGTAGTTAACTACTCTCCCCTCTTCCAAAATGGTTTCCTTTTCTCCGCACACACCATATCACCAGTCGTATGCATGGCTTGAAAATTAGGGAGCACATGCTGGAACCAAACGTGTTTACTGGTTAATTTAGTATTCCACTTTGCTTATTCACAGTAAATTCTGGCTGAGGCTACGTCCACACTAAGCCGGGTAAATTTGAAAATGCATACTTCATCTCTCTGTTTTGGCCTCCTGTTCACACTACAGTGGCGCTCTCCCAAGTGGATAAATTTGAAAATGCCGGCCCCCTCCCCGTTGTAGTGTGGACAGCAAAAAAACTGAGAATTCTGAAAACGATGACGTTTCACTGCTTGACTGTCAGTTGATCCAGCCGTGAGCGAGCCGGCCGCTCGGCAGCCCGGCCACTCCAGACACGTGGCCGAGTGGTCTGCGCATGCCCATGGAAGGAGGTATGCGTTTCTGGTGGTCTAGCATGGACACTGAGCTTTTCGAAAACGCTAGACCCGAAAACACCGTTTTCAAATTGAAACAGCTTAGTGTGGACATACTCTAAAGATACTTTCACTGTTGTGGAGTGGCAGCCAGCTTACTTGCGAGTTTAGCCAGTTAGCTTGGACACATTGAAACGCCCTGTTGACTCCTTATATTACTGCTTTCCCAGTAGAGAAATTATTTTCGCTTGGCTCCTCCACAACAATATCAGAGAGCAACACCAGCTCGAGATCAGCACACTTCAGAGGGGCAGATCCTTGCCTTGAACCTCCGTGAAGTGACATTAGCCCTGCTGCTAGCGGAGTCACATAATACAGCCAGTAGAAGATTTATTTTCTCCCTTGCATTAAATGTTTGATCCCTCAGATAACTACAAAGTATTTTACAAGGAATAGGCCTAGAGGAGGAAGAAAGCCAAAGGGAGTCCGAACCTGATGTAGATGCAAAACCGAACAGGAAAGCCCTGAACACCACCAGTTTAAATGCAAACGTTTCAGGAGTAGCTACATCAATATGTTATTATCAAAAGGAATGTGTTAAAACAAACTGTTGAAGCCATGACAGAATCAAGCTGCTTATTTTGATGCCCAGCGGGATGCAGTTATGAGCTAAGGGAAACACTGCAGGCAATCTGTAGCTACCTGATAGTGCGGATCCACTATGAACGTTTTGCACCTCCAGAGGACAACAGCCATTGTCCAGGTGCCTTCGTTTCTGCAACCGCTTGTACTCCTGTTTGATGTTGTGCAGAATTTGCTCTGAAAATAGAAAAGTTTGGAGAGAAACATTTCAATGACAACCGTACACAGGATATTTGCTAAGTTACCCATGACCCCGATACATGCCGTCCTCTCCTGTATGTCACCCAACACTCTGGCAACTTAATGTTGCCTTGCTCATCGACAAACATGTCTGGGAGATAGATGACTTTAGACCTTAGGAGTCACTCTTTAATTCGGCAAATATACAATAACCCAAGCACTTATTTCAAATATATTGTTTCAACCTTGAGAATTTGTTTGCCAGTTATTTACACTTTTCTTGTACTTAAATACCCAGGAAGGCGACAAATTCTAAATTTAATTTTATCGCAATAAAGTGCTGCACAGTGGATAATATATACGCCGAATATACAAGGGGACAATGATGATGCCGTAAGTCATGTTCTACAAGGTGTGTACGTTTTCCGATAAGCAAGGCAACAGCAACTTGACAAACTTTTCAATAGTTTGGCGTGCCGTTTGCTCCACACGAGAGCACTGCTTACCCAAGAGAGACTAACTTACCCAATGCTAACACAACGCAGGTCAGTTTACGTTAAAACCACTCAACAGGCGGCTTAGTAAAACTAGTGTCAATGCTACATACCCGTCGTGAGCCTGGACGACACGACTTCTCCGAAAGGCGAGGGCTCCATACGCAGATATTTTTGAGGTGAAGAAGTGGAAGCAACTGTAGACATCATTGGGGCGCACCTCCTCCGCTTGGGAGAAGCCGGGCTCATTAGTGGATCAAACTCCATAGTCCTTTTCAGAGTAGCTCCGCAAGCCATTGCGTCGAAAGGGTAGCGAACAAGCTAATAAGATAAAGCTTAAATTATCGACTATGTGGGATGTCACTGACCTGGGCCCAGGTCCGGCTCTTATGCTGCTAGTGCTAGCTACCGTTAGCTAGGTCGAGCAGCAGAGGTTCCGGCTTCTGAAGAATACCGATTTTCTCGCCTCTCGTTGCTTTCTGCTACCAAATCTCGTAGAGGTTTAATTCCTGAATGTAACTTGTGATGAACTCAATACAATAATTTGGGTTAAATATCATATGAAATTAGATGATAGTAGATTTCGCACTACTAATTCATACTAGTACTTCTCAGAGCTCAGCCAACTAGCTTTCCCTTTATTCTTTCTCAGTTGATCGGTCATGGGCATGCGCAAGAAAGGGATCTCGTGCTGGTACTTGTAGTTTTACTGCACCATCACCCCCATTATTTGTTAACATTGGACACTACATTTCCCATGAAGTATAACTTCTATTTATTTTCAAAAGCGTTTTGTTTGAAAAAAAAAACAATAGCGAAGTTTCACCCAAGACTTTTTAAAGGAGAATTTATTCAGTATTTAACCCTCTTATGTTGTTATGATGTTAAATTGACCCGTTTAAAAGTTTACAAATACTAGAAACATATTTTAAAGTATATTTTCAGCATGGAACCTTTTCTGCTGGCCTTAATTGGCGTAATGTACATGTGAATGGAAAATTAAAGTCTTCAACCACCCCCTGCATGTTTATATTGCATAGATATGGTTTGGCCTGGCAATGAGAATGGAGGCTAAAAGCAAAATTGTTTTGTAAAAGTGTAAAAATCTGCCTACTTCCTCCCACTGTATCCCACCTCCCCCTCAATCACACACACACACACACACACACAACACAATTCGTTCCTGATTTGTTGCTTTGTGATCAATTCTGATCATGATGATGAATTGTCAAGGAGGAAATGGTCACAGTCACCAACCACCACCATTTTTTTAATGGCCACCCGTCCCCCAATATGTGCTAGGCAACGATATCAGCTGCAGACATAATAAATATCGTGCCAGTGCCCACTAGGATGGCAGTGACTCGTGTCACAGATATAAAGTTTGCTTTTGACCTGGTCATTCCTGCTTCAATTCAGAAAATAGTTATATAAATTACTAACCTAGAAGGGAGACATGTTTTGGGGCAGAATCGGTGGGAGCTGGACAAATCCTGATCCAAATGTTGTATGTTTGTATTTAACTATTTTTGGATGATTAAACATGCACTGTGTCATTTGACCCAGAACATTTTTGGTGTTTCTGATAGACGAACATAACAGGAGGGTCAAAGACAATATCAAAGATTCCTCTTTGACAACATGTCCTCAACCAGGAGAAATAAATCAGGATGACATAAATAGCATGGGATAACATTAAGGAAGAAGAACAGGATTAAATTAAGAATGGAAGTGTGTATAGTAGTATCCAAATAGCCAGAAATCCTTAAAATGAAAAACAGAAAAATGACATCTCAGTGATTTTATTTGTCTGTGTGTGTTTCAAATAAAAAAATGCAACAAATCTTGGCACATCAATCAAGAGATTATCACAAAAGAATGGAACCCATAAGGTTCTCATTCCAATGAGGAAATGAGAATACATGCGCTGCCATCAATAATATTTTTCTATTATTGAGGTGCAAGAGACCCACCCACATGACCCAGTCAAGACAGACCATCACACGGCCTGTGTCGCTATAGGCTGAATGCTCTCCACTTTGAAGAACAGCAGTTGTTGCATTGATAATACATCAAAAACTTGCCATGCTGCACGCTTCAAAAATGTAACGAGATCTATCACGGCCTCTCTTCCTGTCTACACAGCGTGAAATCAGGGTGGTTTCCCCTCTTTTGTGAAGTTTGTGAATCCTTTTGAGTTACTTGCATTCCTGCATAAATGACTCCTAAAATATGGTCTGATCTTCATAACAATAGATTGTGATTTAACAAATAACCTTTACATGTTTTTATTGAAAATATTGTTAAAATATTAACATCCTAAGCTGGAAAAAGTATGTGAACCTCTAGGATAATGACTTAATTAATAACTAATAATTGGGTATTTTAAGTCATCTGATGCAATCAATCAATCCAATTGAATTTTACATTAATTTCCTCTGGACCTCCAGAGAAGAGTTGTTGAGGCTCATAAGGCTGGAAAAGACTACAAAAGCATTACCAAAGACTTGGGCCTCCATCAGTCTACAGTCAGACAGATGATAAATGATAAAATTCAGCTCCATCGCTGCTCTCCCTAGGAGTGGACGTCCAGCAAAGATCACAGCAAGAGCCGCTGCATAATGGTCAAGGATGTAAGCATGGTCCAAAATACCTCCTAACTGTTGTGAAGGTCTGATCAGCAACTACAGGAAACATTTGGTGGAGGTTATTGCTGCTAAAGGAGGTTCCACCAGTTAATAAATCTCACGGTTCACATACTTTTTCCAATCCAAGCTGTTAACGTTTGAACAATATGTTCAGTGTTTGCTGCATGTGGTAACACAGTTACGCAATTCACAACACCAAGAGGGAAATGTAGGAGACAAGATCTGCAGTTCTAGTAATTCCTACTGGTCACCCTAGCTTCAAATCATAGTCCTCTGGTGTCACGTTGGAAAGCTAGTCAAACAACAGGAATAAGATTAGTTCTTAAATTCAGTGCTATTCCACTTTAAGTCAAACTGCAAGTGCAAGACCATATGAAACTCTTGTATTTCAGGATTATTTCTAAGATGTTTCTTAGTTTCACACGTGGAAGTGTAAACCTGCCTGCCGGCTCTTCATAGATCGGGGTATAATGTTTGGAGGAAAATGTAGTCATACAGTGATAGAGAACATAATCTTGTTGACATCTGCGTGAACAGATGCAGCAGCAGGCCCGTAAGCCGAGAGATGGCAGCAAAACACAGCAGATGCTACTGTCACGGGATGCGATAGGGGACTCCTTGCATTTTGCCCCAGGTTGAGAGGAAATTACGATGTCGATACCACCAGCACTTTTAAAAAGTCTTTCTGTAGAAAAGGCGCCTCTTCTCATATCAGAAAGGCCGTCGTTGTTGAAGATGTTTGTAGATCTTCCACAGGGGGGCGATAAAACATCATTGAAGACCTTTGGAATCAGCACAGGGCTTGGCTTCCTTTACCCATACTCCTGTTTTGTCAATAACTGGTCTGGTCTGGCTTGGCCTGACTGTCAGGCCGAATGAACTTGTATGTGCTGCGAGTTCCTTCAACACAGTGCGACAATCAAATAATTGCAGGCGACGTGACAACCAGCTTCGTCTTTATTCAAAAGGTTGAAAACAGCAATACGAAAAACACTTGACTGATTGTTATTTTTAAGTCATAGATTCCTCATTACCACTGTTACAGAAGCCACTTGACAGTTGACATTTTAATCTCCAATACTCCAATAATACAAGAGGCAGCGAAGCATACTGATAAACAGCTGTCTGGATAGCTTTACACCAAGATAAATGTCTACAGAACAATTGTGTTGTCAGATTTCTAGATTAAAAGTACTACATAACCTATTAGAAAATTACATATCCTCCAATTCTTTTGAAAGGTCGGTCGTGAATTCCCCGTACAATGCACACACAGAAACTCCATTCAACTTGCCAGCTAATGTAAAGACCTTTTTTTTTTTCTCCTTTCTTTAGAGAAGTAAAATTCACAGCAGACATACTTTTATTTACGCCAGAAGTACTTCACTAGGGCTGTGCACGGGTTGCTCTTATGTTCCCAAATGATTCCCCTTCAACAGTAGCACTACAACACCTCACTGCAATGATCAAACGCGTGGGGGGTTGGAAATATTTCAGCAAGTCACAAGGTATCACAAACGTACAAGGCGGAATCCAATAAAATCCATACATTTGATGAAAGCAGCTATATTCAAACCAGGTTTGGTTGCAGTAGTGACCAGCACACCGCACCCAAATTCAATCAATGTGTTCAAGCTTCGGGCCAAAAGCTTGTTGTGTCGGCTGTAGCTGAACTGTTCAATTTGAACACCTTATTTTACAAGAAACACTGTACAGTTGTTAGGTATACATTTAAACAGAGACACATTACTACAAATGTCTAACAGCTAGCGAGTAAAGAAATGGACAAAAGGGACAGTTATCACTCTGCCACAGAGAATGCCATTTCAGATTTCAGCTTGATTTGCCACATACTCAAAAGCTTTGAATCCTTTTACCTCCATCACATTTAGACTTCAGGTCGAAATGAAATCAAACAATATTCTATGATTTGTTTTGTTTGTCAGCAGTGTGAATCGCCTCTCGTTTCCCAGATTCTCTTCTCACATTTGACCCTCATCGATTGCCATCTGATAATTCTGTATCCGATGAAATGTCAAAGAAATACAAAAATGACACGATAAATGGCAATATTGAAAATAACCTGTCATAGTGAAATCAACGTTTCTTTCTTTTGCTTATGGAAATGTTTATGTTTATATGCAACATATACATGAAGCATATAGAAAGTCAAGGCGCAAAGATTTGTTACAATTATGGTGTGAGACACATCTTGACATCTAAATGACATAGTAAAAGATCTCTAATCAAAAATGTCAGTAGCCCCTTATCCCATTAATGAAGATATATTGTTTCAAAACCTGAATTCACAGTACAAAAATATAATATGCCTTCACTAATTAGATATCATGAAGTCTATGGTAAACAACAGACTTATGATAGTCTTTGATAATCCTTCCATATTATGAGTCCTTCCTATGACCTTTCTTTACCATTTGGCACTTTGGCACACCATATATGAGTCACTAACATAAACTAATGCAGCCACTGAAGCATCTATATAAGGATGTAAGTCAATACTTTCAGGAGAGGAATTTCTCTCTGTTAAACCTTAGTTCAGCTTTTTTGTGTTTAATGGCATTGTTAGGAGAGGGTGACATTTACACAGTTTTCCCCCCATGACACAACCAATTAGACAGCTTCTGCAGAAGTTTCAGTTGAGACAGACATTGTCACTTTGGCTATTTTCACAGTGGTCTTCACACAACTCTCTGCAGCCCTGTTGGCAGCAATGTTTCTGTTCTGGCAGTCCGACTCAAGACTATTGTCCAACTGCTGGGCACTGCCCCTGCAGGCATGGCAGGAGCTGAGGAAGGCGTGCCGCAGGTCCTTGCTCCTCAAGGCGTAGATGATTGGGTTGACAGTGGAGTTGAGCAGGCAGAGCATGCTGGCGAACGCAAATACTGTCTTGATGTCATCGTCCATCCTCCAGAAGAGGTCATAGACCATGATGGCTAGCACTGGGCCCCAGCAGATGAGCAGCACCACCAGGATGAGCACCAGGGTCTTGGCCAGACGGATGTCCATGCGTGCCTGCTCAGGGCGGGCGGTCTGCACCTTAGTCCCGTCCGCTGAGTATACAACGAGGCTTTTCTGGGAGGTGCGGCTCAACATGCGCACGGCATGGTGGTGTGCCTTCCACAGGATGTACATGTAGGCGTAGATAATGAAAAGAACCAGCACGCTGGTCACCCCGATCCAGAACATTAGGTAGTTCTTATCGATCAAAGGGAATATATTCGAGCAGACAGATTTGAGACGTTTGCAGTTCCAACCGAGCAGAGGTAGCACTGCGATGACGATGGAGATGGTCCACATCATGCAAAAGGCGATGACAGCCTTGGTCCGTGTCACGATGCGCCTGTAGGCCAGAGGCCGGTGTATGGAGATGTAGCGGTCAATAGCAGTCAGGAAAAGGCTCCCCACAGATGCGGTGAAGGAAGCCGTGACTCCACCCAGCTTGAAGAGGAAAACGTTGGGGCTGTCCTTCCTGTGGAAAACATGGAAGTCCAGAAAGCTGTAGACAAAGATGACACTGCCCAGCAGGTCAGCCACAGCCAGACTGCCTATGAAGTGGTAGGACGGCCGGCAGCGAAGGGTGCGGGACTGCAGGATGACGCAGAGCACCACCAGGTTCTCCAGCACCGTGAAGGTGCCCAGAGTCAGCGACATCACAGCCACAGCCAGCTGCTGGCTGGGAGTCAGGATCATGAAACACTCCATGTCCATGAAGTTCTCCCCACACTGGATATTGTTATCCTCATCTCCAAAGGTGCTCCGGTTGCCAAACAGGTCTGTGGCATTGGTGGGGAAGAACGGGATGCCTTTGAGGATCAGTTCCTCATCTGAAGGCACTTTGTCTGGGAAAGAGTTGCTGCGGAAGGCAGACAAGGGCTTCTGGAGAGAGAAACTGCCCTTAGTGAAGTCTACGTCACTGGTGGGGTCGTCATAGTTAGCATTGTTGGAGCCCAGATACTGTAGACCAGAGGTAATAGTCCGGAAGGTGGTGTCGGCCACACCATTCAGCACAGATTTCATGGCTGTGTCTGAGGGTAATACTGCAGTCTAAGATGATGCCTGGGCAACCTACAAATTGATGAAAGACATTTCAGACAATTTTTTTTAGCCTCACCATAATACTGAAAAAGAGAATCCTGTGAATTCTACAACAGTGTATTTTCTAGTGTGATTACAGCAGTGCCATATTTGAGTCTATGCGCCTTGGATATATGAAATATTAATATAGACGGAATGACCTTCACATTGTGCAAACATGACATAGCAAATATTTCAAAACATGCAATTTTATCATTTTTTTCTCTAACACTTTCTAGATTTGAGTGATTTTCACACAAATATATGACATTTTACTATAGGTCCTATGAGGTTTCAACCGAAATATCATCTGGCTGTCTTCAGCAGAGATCTTAGAGAGAATTCACTAGCGAGCACTAACTTTTCAAGAACAAGAAACCTACATATATGTACCAGAAAGCACGAGCTTGACAAAATATAAGTAAAATGGGGTTTCTGTGGAAAGGCATGCAATGCAATTCCTACCTGTCAATAGCAGAAAGGAATAGTATTGCAAAAGATAAACCAGCCTACTAACCTCTATCTAAAACAATATATCCACACATGACCCGATTAGGGACTATACAAACAATGAAGAACAATGAAACAACGGAATATCACAAATTATTATTATTATTATTATTATTATTATTATATAATTTAGATCTGTGCAAAATTAAAATGTTCAGATCTGATATCAACCTGTAGACCCACTGACTATCATTCCGGTGCAAATGTGATGCATTCATGAATTCACACATTTTTTTTTAACAGTGATTCCTGAAAACAAGTTTTTAAAGGAATGATGCTGGTGCACCTACCTATGTCCAAATCGCACGAAGCATTCAAAGTATTACTGTAAAGGAAAAGCCTGAATCAAACGTTTTAAAGAGGAAAAAAAGGATTATTTACCTTACATAATTTTTCCAAGTGCGCAGAATCTCCCTTTTCCACCGCGCATGCAACTCAGACGCGCAACATCAAACCAAATGATCTTACATGAAAGAGATGCAACTGGCATGCGTATATCATATAGCATTAGAGTAAAGTTTCTTTTAATATTATTCCTTATTTTTTCTTTTGTTAATTCTAAACGTGAAATATGTTTTTGAAGTTGTTTCCGTCCAAAGTGTCTCGGCGCTCTTGCTGCGCGCTCCTGGTTTGTGGATACGGGGCGCTGACGGCTGCTGGCTCCAGCGTCTCCAGTCTTTTGTCGATGTGTTCATACTTATGAAGCGTCGCTCCTTCAGAGCCGCGTCACGTGTTCCCAGAGCTGTATCTGCCCAGCCCATGAAGCTGTCAAGTGCGGCGCATGAGAACAACGGGAGACGACAATGGTATAAGGACAAGATTTTAATTCCCAAGGCTCTGCAACCAGACTTGGACAAAGGAGCAGCATCACCACAACACAAAGCACAAAGGCTGAAATGCTAGACTCAGAAAGCCTAAGAATTAGAATGACCGCCTTAATTGTAAAATACACCCTATTTATTTGCTATATTTTTACACAAATCATAGGCTATATTCACACAAGGGCAGGTTTTGCTGATCAGACCAGGTCTGATTTGATAAATAATTAACCTGCTATGCTGCAGAACTGAGAATCCCAAAGAACAGACATTTTGATGCATGATAAGCTGGTAAGTTTTGAACCCAATCATTTTCACCACGCCTTCTTTTCCTTACTGTTTTCTTTTTCTGTCTATCAGGCTGTCTAATTGTCTGAAGCTTAACTGGTTCGAAGCCAAACAAAGAACAAAAAGGAAAACTCCACAGGTGGAAGCCTTTCTTAATATGCCTGCTTTCACCTATTTTAATGACCTCATGTAATTGTGTGTTAGTGTTGGACGGCAGAGGCTTAACATGCATCAGTACATTTCTAAGGCGAGTAGTAGGGTCACAGTTGTATATTTCAGGTTATAACTTGGAGCAGGACTAAGTGTAAATGCATCAACACGAGGTGATTCCACCCTTCTCGTGTGTTGTACCCCTCAACTGCAGTCTGATGTTCCTCAGGGGTGGGGGGGGGCAGCCAGCTATCAGCAGATTCAATCAGGTTACACGCATTCAATGAATCAGATCTTGTTATGAAGAATAACAACAAAGTTCTGGCCTTTAGCTTGTCCTTAATCAAAACTGATTCACTGATTATGAATGGTCTCATCTGCATCAATTCATTTGGCAATATCCATGCAGACGTTTCAGTGTTCCTCCACAATGTCTCACACAATGGCAGAATCACTGGTCCGGCTATGGAGGCTGGACGTGAATGTGCGCATTGCCAGAAACAGAAAATCAGAAACAGAAATGGCTTTTTGCATCAAAGTTGCATTGGTGTGGCCACAGATGTCCTCAGCAAGCGGAACATGAAAACCTTTTGTCACTTTCGAGCTGAAATGAGTCTGTGTCTCTATCATTATCGCAGGTGTAAGTATTAATACTGCCCAGCCATGGCTCTGTCAGAGATGAACATAATGTTCTACCCTCTAATAGCTCTGAAATGGGCAGCAGACAGCACTATTGATTGCAGAAAGCTCTGAAATGAAAGCATAGACCTTGATGAGTTTCCGGCTGGTTGTTGCCATTTATTACCTTTTCATTTTGCACACAAATTGACTGCTGGGAGTTCGTCCGTGTCAGCACGAACGCCTTTAGTTATAGATGCTCTCCAAGCCGTTTCTCATTCATCTTCATCAGTCCTGTCCAAATTGACAATTAACACCTTATTTACAGCAAGGACCTGCCGGAGTAGTGCGGGAGGAAGTTGAGTTACACACACTGATTCAAACCTTACGGCTGCCCACTATAAAACTCCTCTAGCTGAGTAATTGGGGGATCAATGCCTTGTTCGAGGGAACATCAAAGGCAATTTGTGCAGGAGTGAGCAGAACAACACTGGTTCAGATTTTCTGATGGTGCAAGGATTTGAAGTGGTGAAGATGTTCCCGTCTCCAGTTTGCTTCCTTAACCCTTAAAGGATGTCCAATTCATTCCAGGAGTTATTTTATGATGATAAGTAATTTACTTTCCCTCAACCTGGCTTCTTCTACTTCAGTAAGTGATTTCCTACATTTCCCAGAATGCCCCCAGAGAACAGGCACGAACTTACAGCTAGCTAGCTAACTACTCTGTGAATATTGGGGTGTGTCTATGATCACAGCCACGCCCCTTTCTCAAAACACAACATGTCTTGTCGCTGCATTGCATTCTGGTCTATTGAGGCTGCTGTCTGTGGAGAAATTGCTGCCTCTTCCTCTCCTACGATGGATTTCTCCCTGTATGAGAATGAAGTGCTTTAGGGTGCATTTTTCTTTTAAGCTTGATTTAAACTCTTTGTATCACAGCAGGGGAAGAGGATGTCTGCGTTGAGTTGTGCAGAGTGCGTGTTTAACCAGTCACATCCTTGGACAACCAGCAGCAACCACTCTGATGCCTAGGCAACCTGCGAATACCCAGAATCCTTTCTGTGCAACGTTAGCACTCGGTAAAAAAATTGTTTTGTTTCTGTCAGACGTGTGCAACCTAGAAAACATAAAAGAAATCGACCTTAAAGCTTACCGTCGCTACCTGCCGCTACCTTTGATAGTGTTGTGCAGATAACAGCGTAACGGTAGAGCGTGCACTTCACATTCCAGCAAAAAACATCCAAATATACAACAGTGGCAATCTCACCGACTACATCACCTACGGGGGTTTGTTATGCTCATCCCAGTTATTCAGACTCTTTGTGATATGCAACACATGGAACAGTGTGATAGCTGTGACAGTTTTCTCTGACTTGGTTGGCATGCTAACCTGTGAGTGAGCAGTGAGTGATGGTTCAAGCAAAGCTCACGGCCATCTGCGTTTCAGTTGTGATACATTTTGTCCGGTGATGACTCACTTTGAGCCCACAGCTCAGAGAAAAAGAGAGAGAGAGAAAAAAAAAAAAAGTTGCAATCAGAGGAAGGAAGTCGTATGTGATTCTCCATGCAGTGATTGCCATTCGGGGGTTAAATGGGAGACGCCTCAGCTTGGGTCGAATGATTATTAGCAAAATTATTGTCTAAACACATCGCCAACATGTCATGAGGTGCAGGAGTGCAACAGGTAAGCCCAGGAAGTGGTCCACATTCTGATGACGCTGGATGGGGAGGCAGATGGGAGTTCACTCAGGACACGTAATGCGTTTTGCACCAGCCTAATGTCCCATCTCTTTCCCGCCGGGTGTCCCAATTCTGTCCGTGGCTTTTTTGAGAAAAGAGCTCGGGTTTACAGACGCCGAGTCACACAGTTTCACTAGGTTATCATCCTGGTGCATCAGTAACTACCTCATCAGGGGGCAGCTAAGGCCGAAGAAACAAAATCTCTTCTTTCATAAATCCAGGCCTTGTATCCCGCTGGTATTCCTCCGATCCGAATCTTAGAAATTGCTGCACTTCTGAAGAAACTTCAGAGTTCAATTGCTCACGCCTCGAGAAAATAGACGAAAGCAGTGATTACGTTTATCACACGACACAACAGTCCAACTCCAACCTGATCTGAAAATAGGCCACATATAAGCTGATGCCTTTTGTATTTTGCCAGCAAGCAGTAAAACAAGCTTAGTACTCATTTCTCATTTGCTGCACTGCACGATTATGTGTGAAATGCTGAGAAAACTATAGAGATGAATTACTTGATGTCTTTTGCACCCATAAATAGACACAATGCAGCTAAATACTGTTTTCATGTCATACAACTCCACCTGCACCTTCAGTTCATGACAAATTACAGTTCATTCAAATCCTGTCACACAGTTTACGACAAGCCTACCATCGTTTGCTCGCAATCCAAAGTAGCAATCCAATTACACCCAACAGTAAATAATCATAAGCAAAAATCGTGTGAAATAGTTTAGATTAGTTCCAAAACATTTGTCAGGAGTTAGTTGTCTCTGTAGCTCATCTGAATCTGTTGTGGTTGTGACACAAAGCTTCCCTACATTCAGTATCAAACGAATGGTGGACAGAGAGCTTTAACATTGTTGGTCCTTCACCTCTAAAGCCCCAAAACATAATAAAATAGGACCCTACCAAAGTAGTTTCTTTCTGTTTCCCACCAACAAAAAGTTATGCAACCTTGTTTTGTTTTGTCTACATATTACCAGCTGCATAACCTATCTCATCAAATCAACTCAAACTACTTTGGTTAAGGTTAGGCTTTTGTTAAAGCTGCATTATGTAACTTTTTAATCTAAAAATAAAAGCACCATGTCGGTCTAGTTCATGAAGTCAGTGACCCGCTGTAGATTCCCTCCATTCACCCCAGTGACGTTTTGGAGTCGGGTAGGTAGACTGTTTTCTCCGAGCACAGTCAGGTCAAGTCTTTTTTATTTATTATTTTTTACAGCCCTTTATCTCAAACAAGCCTCAAATGACTTTACAGGCCTAACTGGGTCAAGCTGATAGACAATCAGATTCATGACACACTCAGTTATCAATTATCAATCAAATTATGACAATTGGCACAGGAAGTGACGAGGCAACTAAAACAATTTGGTTAAGGTTAGGGTCTGAGAGCAAGGTAACATAGTTTTGATGTGAGCTAAAGTCAACAAAAGTAGGTCAAAGTTATTTGGGAGTGTCTTCAAACTCCAGAAGGTGGGGAGTTTTTCTTCCATAACAAGAGTATGGGTCAGAAAGTGAGTTCTTAAGTTTTGAAATGTCAGCACTTGATCAATGAATCATTGAATCATTGGCATTGATCAACCCTATCAGATATAGTGTGGTCAACTTTTAAGAATCTAAGTGAATATACTTATAATTTACATGGCGATATAAAGTCTGGTTCAGGCCTTTCAAAAATAACGTGGTTGTTGGGATCAACTGAACCTTCACTTGAGAGATTTGTCAGTAAAGATATGACAATTTGCCAATGACAGATTCTTAAGTGAAGACGTGAAAATCTGCCAATTACATGTGGATGCCTGCCACATACTGGAAGGAGTGGAGACTCTGTAGCCCCCACTCTCTCCTGACACGACTTGTGGTTCGTCGTCGAAATTCAGCAGCGGCAGTATATGCAGTATATGTCAGGAAATATATGTTGTTTCATCCGTTGTAATCTGATAAATCAAATGGATCTGGGGAAAAGAGGTGGGCTGGTCGTGAAATATGAGATGCAGTGCACTGCAAGCAGGAAATGTGCAAATCAGCATTTGTTTTCTCCTCTCTCTGTAAACTCATAGGGAATGCAATGAAGTCAGGAGTTTCTCAGATGGATGAACACCCGCACTCACCCCTGAGTGCGGGTGGACTGATGATACTGCCTTTGCAAACATTCTCATTCACTTCTTATGAATCATGACTCAAAATGACCCATGCGGTTTGAAGACGCGGTGCTGAAAATGGAATATCAGAATAACAGTCACACAGACAAAACCAAAATAAACGTGCATATCTGCTGCACACGCAGTCATATTTGTTCTCCCGTGCTTCCATGTTATCATGAGAAGGTTAGCATCGGCATACGTCCTTTACTCTTAATAACAGAAGCGTGTGTGCAATTCCTCAAAATGCCTGGAAAAAGCATAGCAAAAATATCAGACTCCCCCTCTCCCCTAGTGATGTAATGCGATTGTTGTCTCTTTATCTTGAAATGTCATTTGGCCGGAAGATAACCATCCGTCTGCTGATTCGACTCGACACATCAGAATTGCATCCCATTTGCGGTCCATTAGCTTTCACAGTTTTAAAAGTAGAAGGTAATGGATTGATGCGGATGCAGTCTACATGTTGAAAAGCCCAGTACACCGCTGCAGACTCTGCAAAGGGTATTTTAGATAACTAGAACTAAACCAAAAGACTAAAACTGGGGATGAAAAAAAAACCTGGAATAAGAATAATGAAGAAATTGAAACCAAACTAAGAAAATAAAGTAAAAATGAGTTTTTCAGTCTTTTGACCATTTCCCGAGAGTGGAAAGGGAGTCTCCTAGTAATGAATGGGCCTATATCAACTACAGCACTACAGCAATAAATTGTCTTGAGATGGACATAGTGGATATCAGTTTTCTGTCAATATTTAGGCCTACCACCAACACCCTTCTGACAAACAAACGTCTGCCATATTATTCTATAGTAAAAATGAACCTGAGTAACTGATGTCAGCAATCATTTTGTGAAAATACATATAACGCTCAAAAAATGCAAAAAATGTCAGATAGAAACAAACAATACTTACGGATATCGAGGCACAGCCGAGGTCTGGAGAGGGTCCGGTTTGGGGGAGTTAAGGTGGCATCTCTGCTGTTTTTCAGATAACCGGTCAGGATGAGGATCAGCACCTCCATGGAGGATCTCGGTGTCAAGACACTGCTTGTCCACATTGAGAGAAGCCAGCCGAGGTGGTTCGGTTACCTGGTAAGGCGGACATGACAGACTGGGAGGAGAGGAGAGACCCCGGGGCAGACCCAGGACACAAAGGACTGGACTGCTGTGCTTGCCCTATATACAGTATATATATTGATTGATTTGATTTTATACTATGACAATAGTTGTAAATGGATCACAATTGTAATAAAGTCAAGGCAAATACAAGTACCTATATCATCCCAGGGAAATGCTAGAAGTTCTTCAAAGCACACTGAAACAATGTTTGCAAAGGTGTAATCAGTGTAGTCTCTGTGCTGTGTAGCAGCAGGTGATGGTAAATTACCCAAGAGAACAGAAAAAAAGCATCTGAATGAAATAGTGGCCAAATAATCAAGAGCTGCAGCACTGCTTCCCAAGTCAACTATTAGAATAGGATAGCAATATTGTTAACAGTAATATGAAATACAACAGTGTTGTACTAAAATGAAATTATAAGAACTCCAAAACATAATTATATTTGCTGCTGGGTTGCGGCAGAGTAGAACAAACAACACATTCTGGGAGGACAAAGCCTTTTCTTTTCTTTTTGTTTCGTTTTTACAAAACGTTAAAAATCAAATAAATAAAAGCCACACAAAAATCCATGCCAAAAATAAAAAGGATTCAAAGGAAACAGTGTCCTACTCCCTTAAAAGAAGAAGACGAAGACAAAGACAAAGACAAAGACAAAGACAAAGACGAAAAAGACTGAAAACTGTAAAATGGATTATGACTTGGGAAAAATGTTGAAACCCATCACTTCCTTGGGGAATTATCAGAAAAGTGAAGATGGGAAGGGGCAGTGCAGAGAGTGGCTGGGCATATGAAGCTGCAGGCCTACTATGTTACAATAATAAAGCCATGAAGATTTTGTGAAAATATATATCATTTAGTACTTTTATTTTGATACCGTTACTACAATGACAACAATGAAAGGTTTTACTAGTCAAACCTTTCACTCTGACCAGTGTGCATTTCTGCCTGTGAAGTGTGAACATCCCAGCCCTCCACGAGCACGACTGCCTTAGATATACTGTTGGCATGACAACCACTGAGGATTGAAATGACTAGTCACATGACACCGCCAAGGTTGAGCACAGACAAAGCCAGAGAACACAATATTTTTTTTTCCAGAGGGAAAGTCTTCACAACTGAGAGCATTGCACCAATGGGGACCAAAAGACAAGATACTCTACGTCAATTATCACGGGGTCGTCCAATAGGAGCAAGGATGCCCGCTGTTGCTGTAAAATGAAGTTGGAGTGGGTGTATATTCCAACGCAGCACATAGCGATCCGACAAGTGTTACAGAGCGGTGCACAACTGATGCATTTACAGCTCATTGGGGGGGAAAAAAAAAAACAGAAGGAAAAATGTTTACAAAAAAAGAAAGTGTAAACACTCGGCCACAGGAGCAAGGCTAAGCTCCGGTGTCATGGCAACAGAATCCTTTCAAATGAGATGTTGGCGTTGCTCTATCACGTCGCAGAATAGCAGGCGTCTGAACAGACATGGCCATGGAGATCTGGGCCCAGCAAGAGTGCGTGTACTCCAGGGGAATTCACTCACACAAGGACCAGACTGCCAGATATTAGCAGGAGTGGGGACGGTACAAAGACTCGGTGCTTTCAGGGCTTTCCTAAGGCAGGCCTGCATCTACAATCACTTAATGGTTCTGTGTGTGGCATTTTGAAACTACTACTAATAAACTACTACTATTAAAATATTGTCAAGTTAACTGACACCTTGGTATAATTGAACAAATGAGATCACGGTCGAGACTGATTGGTAGCGTCTATCTCACGCTGGTGGTATTGTCAGTGCCCTAAACCCTGTTGCTTCCTGTCCCCCCTCCCCCTCTCTGCTGCCGCTATGTATACATTTGTTTTCCCTTCGGCTTTACTCAAGAGGGTCAACACGTTGGAAGTGATTTTTCCATCGGCCTTTCACTCCTTCCATCATCCGCCGTTGCCAGAAACCCTGAAAGCGTTAGCTCCGTTAGCGCTGGAAGAACAGCGCCCTCTTCCTGTTTTGTGCCGTAAAGCAATCCAGCAGACTTTCCCTCCAAATCCGACCCGGTGTCACACAATGTAAAATGCAGCGTGGCAATTGTGGTGATGGTACTTATAGTCATGTCTTTAAATGAATGTGGTAATAATTTATTAATGTTAAAATGCTAGACGTAGCACCTTTAAACACAGAGAGGCAGATTATGGATGAGCCAGATGCTCAAGCTCCCCTTTGAGATTGAGCAAAGGTTCATGCAGTCATCTGTAATGTAAATCAAGATGGGCAAAGGGCAGTCAAATGATCTGTGAAAAGGTCAAATGATCAGTTGAAATCTCTGCTAATAGATCACACCTGGGGAGGGCTACTTTCAGCGTTATCACTTTGGTTAGTGGGTTTATTTTATTTTATTTTATTTTATTGTCATTTCGTTGCCGTTTCCGCCTATCCAACATTTAGAGCAGGCTTCTTCGGCATTTCTCCATTAGATCGGCTGGTGTAAAAAGCACTACTTTGTTGCCCGAATGCATATCTGTATGATGAAGGCTCATGGTTAGAGCTTCATAATCCAAAATTTGAACTTTAATGACACATAGGCCCCTTTTTATATCTGGGGTTACTATACGCCTCGTATCCAGATTGTGTCTAGATACGATTTAGCCGGTTGATGTTTACACTATGAAATCAGATTGCTCCTTCCCTGGCAAAACACAGATTGAGATAAGATGAAACTTTTGTGAAGCCCTGCGGGGAAACTGGGCTGTGGCAGCAGCAAATACATCAAAGAAAAGAATAAGGAATAAGGAATAAGAAAAGAGCAAACGGGGGTTAAAGAAAGTCATTCAACGGATAATTTCAAAAGTAGAAGATTGAGTAGAAATGTATGAATGAAAGTAGGGAAAAAGGATGGAAGTATCTCATCCTTTTAGCGTTGCATGGGAAGGATCATATGTTACAATGTCTACTTTTTTTTTTAAAGTAACTTAGTAACTTTTACACTGAGCACATTATGAATGAATGACCTTTTATTTCTACTAAAGTAAAATGTCAGGAAAGTAAAAGTACTCTTTCTGATCAATTAAAGCATCCAGAAACAGAATAATGAGTTTGTTTTCAATGTTTAGATTCTTGATCCAAAAAGCAACTTCTGCTGTCTGAAACTATGAACGCACCCTGAGATCTGAGAACACTTGACTACATAACATATGGTTCTTCATCTGATTCGTTTGTTGGTTTTAGGGAGCTGCTCCAGGCAGGGAGACATTCATTAATGCTTCCCACTATTAAACCACCACGGATGCCGAACAGTACCCGGCCTGTGTTTGGGGGGCTGATTGAGTTAGAGGGCCTTCTTTGATGTGGCTCAGGGCAATATTGTGGGGGGGGATCCTTAAAGAAGGAAGCCTTAAATCCTTACCAAATAAAGCCGTAACTCGGATCAGCGGCGCTTTGCGTCGCCTCTGCACAGAAAATAGACAAAGGGCCTGTGGAGTGGTTGTACAAAGGCTTTTCTCTTCCTCACAGTAAAGCTCTCATTTCGAAGCTTTTCCCCTCCATTATATCAATTACAAACACGGGCTCGAACAACACTCCCGATTCAATTTTCCGCTCTTGGATTTCAAAAATACATAATTACAAATAGCAGTTGGGGTGCAATTTCCAACATCTTTTTCTGTCTAGCCTCCCAGCCAAATAGGCTGCGTGTCCAAAACAAAATATCCCAGTAACTCTCGCTATTACTACTATTATGTTTTTTGAGTCAATCATTTAGTTTCAATAATCAACAAGCATTGAGAAAAGACTAATTTGAGCTTCCGGTATCCGACTGAATGGCGGCATTAGGACACAATGTGGTATGTGTTCGCTCGCGTCAATCACTCCCTTTATTTCAAAGTCAGGCACTGCTCTCGTTCGGGGCTTATTGAATTTGTCAGAGTCAAGCCGGGGCTTTGAAAATCACACCAGCTACTGTAGAGGAGGACACTGTTGGCTAGACGCAGCTTGGAGTTTCCCCTCTTGAAGTGTCTCATCCTGTCTCAGTGTCTCAGTATCAAATGCCCTGGCAGTCACATCAAGCCATGTCATCGGTTTCATACCACGCAGCAGAGCGCACGCAAATCAGACACATTAGGGAAGCAAAATCCAAGAAGAGATCTCAGATGAGACTAAAGGCGTTTTCTCCTGTTTCTCAAATTCAACTCAGGAGAAACAACCACAGAACATATCATGTTGATCTCACTCTGATCACAACAAGAGATCTCCAAATGATCTGAAATAACTCAACACAATGTTTTTTGACTCCTTCTCAATCATGTTGTGACATCCTGCTGCATTGGGATCAACAGCCATATAGGAGGAGCTTATCATCATTATATGTGTCACATGTTAGCATCTTCACATTTATCTCATCACGTCTCAAGAATTGATTCTCTCCGTTATCACCTCCTTGCTCCTGAGGGGGTAGTCGATCACAAAATGATGCACAATTGAGATCTTCCCTGTTTCTTAAGAGCTGAAGAAAAGACCAGTGAAAGATTTTCCCTCAGGGAACGGATCGGTATGGTAACAATTGTGAGTTACAGTGCTTGAGCAGAGCTACACACAACTAGAACGCCATCCAATAAGACTATATTGGCACCAAATAATCCATGACTTCTCTCGGCGGCCAGTAGGAATTGCAACAACATCGGCAGAACTTGATTTACGGTGGCCAATTAGAGCTGAGCTCCAACAGAAGGTAGTGAAGAGGTGACATATCACCATGCAAAACACTGAAATGTGCCAGGTTGTTTTTTTGTTCCAGAACAGAAAACGGGCTGCAGAGTGAGAGAGCTCTGAAAGCCAGAGATCTCACCGCCTTAAATAATCGCTGAGTCATTGGTATCGATCAACAACCCTTTTCCAACCCCTGTAGATATATTACGGTCATTTTGTGCTCTGAGGCAGTAAAATGTCACTTAATGCCCCTTTAATTTTCCACTGGGTCGTGCCAAAGGACTCAAATCCATCAGAGCCATGAGCCTGAGCACTGTTGGAGATAAACTACACCCGCTGCACTTTCGTTTTTTCAAATGCGTTCTACCTTGGCGATGTCACCGACGGTAATTTCTCGTTCGGTGTTCTAGCTAGTGTTTTGGGTGTTTTCATGTTAGATTTTGATCGATAAATGCTTCAAATCTCTAACTTTTTTTTTGGGATGTGAGCGGAACAGACCATCGGAACGAGCCAGAAGAACTCAACTTCCCTAGAGCTTATTCTGTCAGGTAACGTTAAATAAACACCAGCATGCCCCCTCCTCTTCATGATATCAACTATTGCAAAAAACTAATTAACTACGCTAATTGTGATTAGCAACAACAAACTGGTCAGATTAATGGTCAGTTCCGGTCACATAGCAAAAATACGTTTAAGAAGAACTGGGCAGACGAAGATGATGGAGACTAAACCAAAAAATATGAGAGAGATTATCCATGCTGAAATGGAGTCATCAGTACACAATCTTTTCCATCGCAACCATAAATGGCAATTAGCTGCAGTAATTGGTTTGATTGACAGTGGGTGAGATCCAAACTCTAAAGCACTGCCGCCAAAACACTGGAGGGAGGACTACACACAACAATTAATCCAGTCTAGGAGCTCAAGGAATAATAAAACGGTGGTGGCTAATCTATCCGTGCATCAGTGGAATAATAAACACAGATCTGCATCAGCCAATTGGCGGTGGGGCTGGTGGTGCCAGTATTCTATGCATGATTTGTTCATAAAAAGGTACATAAAGGGAGCTCCGAACCCGGAGATCCGAAGGGTGAGACACAAGTATATCATTTTTATTTTTTTAATCTCGGCTCAGGTTGCTTTGTGGGGGAAATGTTCGAGCGGTCCAAATGGCTCCACAGATTCTCAAAACATAGCCAAGCCCTTCAGTCTGGCTCTCTGCAGAAATAGAGTCTGCTCCATTAACATCCGCTCGTTGTACGCACATCAGTACTTCCCACACTTCCTCTTTAGTGTCGATGGTGTCCCTGAACGCGACGAGACGTAAAGACTATGCCTTCTGGTGTTTTCACATTCCCAAGTAAAAAGGTTGTAGAAATGTATTTTTTTCCCCCCCTCAATCATTTGTTTCTTTTTACACACAGCAGCACACAGTCCTGCAGCAATTCCGCACGAAAGATTGTGTTGTTGCTCAGGATTGTTGTGTCTGGATATTTCTGGGATCAATACAATTAGGACTTGTGCAAATGCATCACTTAGCCCCACTGGCAATAAGCTACCATCAAGATTGCAATCCCCCACTCAACCCGTGTCCAGGCTGCTCATCGGTGTAGCATCACAGGTTAGAGATGTTGTTCTCCACGTTGCCTTCAAGGGGGGGGTTCTTTCCAGGCCCCCCCCGCCATGTGCTATAAGAGCGATGTGAATTATTTATTGGGAGCAGCACTACAAGGAGCCGGGCTCGCTGTGTTCGTCGGTTCATTCATGCGGAACGCTTTTTTCAGTGCACCAAGAGTCCTGCACGAGGGAAATCCGGTGCGTCTCGTACACCAGGCAGTACGGTAATCGCACACGAGCCAGCTCTAGGTTGGCGCGCGGTGCGTTCAAATACCAGGAAGTAGTAGGTGATTTTCTATGAATCAAGGCATGACTTTAATATTTTCTTTAGAGGTTCTCTTAGTTCCAACAACACTGTGCTTTTAAAGTCACACTTCTACCACAGATAGAGAATGTGGGGGCTCATTACTACTCTCATGGGAGCCAAACAGGATAGTTGGGGAAAGTGTTGCAGTTTTGTGAAAAGCATTTATTGATGTAGAACATATCACTAGTACACTGAAGAAATGCTGCAATTTGCTATTATTTTCACAGCTGAGAGCATCTCTAATCTGTACAAAATGTCTGAACAAACTGAAAGTGCTTCGTTAAAATGCTCAACACGCGCGCGCCCACCGCTTCTAAAAAGTGGCCTCGATAAACATCACCGGAGCGAAAGACGCCGGCGACGCTTTATTCTGCAGGGTGTTAGCTGCCATTTTCCCCTGCAGTATACCTCATTTCCATGATTGACTTTGTACCCGTCGCCATCAGACACCCGGTGACAGGAAACGAAACGACACGGGCTGAACTACACGGACGCGTTTCCATAGTAAAGGCCAGATTTGTATCTTCAAGGACCGGTGTAAATGGGAGCGTTTGGTTGGAGGTCAAATCACCTTTATCGACAAAGTGTCTTGCGGTACCACTCAAAGACTGCATGAAATCAAAGATCCCACCCCCAGGAAATGAAATAAAGAGCTGTTATTCATGCTTGTCATCACTCCTTTGAAAGTAAAGTGCAACATGCTTACCTTTCTTTTCATATGGGAGTCATTTTTTTTTCCATATTGTGTTTACAGTGGACTGACACCGTTCAAAATGTTTTGTCGACTGCATTGCGGGCTTGGGGCTTTAAAGGTTTGATCCTCAAGACAGACAGACAGACAGCAGGCTGGCTGGCTGGCTGGTGTTCCATCTACAGCAGCCCTGCGCCCTGACCTGAATCAACACCTGGAATACTTCTTTTGTGCATTTCAATACAATTTGTAGCAGCAAACAGCGATGTCAAAATGCATAAAAGTGATTTCGGTGGGCGACGCTTCTTTAGAGGTCTCCGGAATAAATCACAAGCGGCCGGTTCAGTCTTCCCGCCACCCACCTGTTCATAGAAATACAGCATTTGAGCTCCCCGTGGCAGCAGATGTAAGGTGAAGCAGTGTGTGTGTATGTGGAGAGGGGGGGGGGTTACCACCGAGCCCCTGCTTGATACAAAGGACGCCAACTGAACGGCTGTCTGCTGTCACAAACCCCTCTGATCGCCGCTTTTGATGGAGACAGAGGACCGAGGCAGCCGTTTCGTAGCCATTTGCCCAAATGGGAGTCATCTGTTGCCACGCCGAGATGAGCTCACCAGAGGGATCGTTTGCGATAATATCTCTGTGGTGCCGTGCCTTCCCCTTAGCCCGGCACTGAGAAATTCATGCAATTAAATTTCTAATTTCAGCGAGGCAATCAGGTCAGACCTGTCTGACTTCATTACCAGAGCAGACATTATTATTAAAATCAATTCTAAGGAGACTTGATTCGCGATCACGATTCGGGGTTCACCGGACAGTTAATTCCTGTAGGATTAGCGCTTTGCAGGTCATCACTGTCATCTTCTTCTTCGACCTCGTGCAACCTGGTCAACTGCGGGCTTCGGCGTTTAAATGATACGTCGCCACAGGCGTGATGCATTTGACTTGATGTGTGCTTCATTTAGGCACACGCACGCACACACTATGTCACACTGGGGGTTTGAGCTACACAAGACAAATCCATCTTTGCACCTGTGATTTGTATAAATGCATTATTCAAAATGCAGATAATATTCAGGGGGAAATGGCCTGCAAGTTTTCTCTCCTGATTTAATACCAGCCGAGCTCGAGACGCTTCCAGGCTCCACCTGAGCCGGAGAGAGGGAGAGTCTCCTAATCTTTGCTGCACCACCTGTGCTCACAGAGACACCGTGTGCGTTTACATTGCCAGATCCATAAAGTCACCCCACGCCCCTCCTCGTCCTCCTCCACCTCCTCCGGGGGCAAACACACCCGGAGAAGACCAGCCAGACATTATTGACGTGCCTGGATCCGAGTGTGTTTGAACTTCCATCCTAGTGTTCTCACGAGGGGAATGATGCACAAAATCCTCCAAAGAGATGACATTTTGCAGGTGCGGTGTCTAGTTTACCAAGTTTACCTTCCCCCCCCCCCCCCCGTCATTTTGCAAGGTATTTTCTTAACCCCAACCCTTTAAAATACAAACTTAATGGTGTCAAACCTGGCTTGAAATGAACTGCCGCCCCGGCTAACATTAGAAGACGTGGCTGTGACGATAACGTTTGTAAGGTCGACGTGTTTTTGAGGGATTATTTCCCTTATTTTCCCTTCCGTTTCTTCCTGTGGGCATCAGGCGACTGACCGTGATGGATTATCGGCTTTTTGCTTTTTCATAATGTACATAAATGAGTGGCAGCAAACCGTGAGAGCATGATTTCGCGTCAGCGGAATTTAAATCGATCAAACGTCCGGCGAAGAGGAAAAACAAGCGTTCTTGTGGTTCCTACACCTGCTGCAAGAGAATGACGGCAGCAACCCCAACGACAAAAAAAGGGTGAGGGGAGGCTTTGATGAGAGTCAGCCGGCTTTCATGTGCTGCCAGAGGGGAGAAAGCGCTGGGAGTACAGCTCATCTATCTATGCTATAAGGAGAACAGTCGCCCCGGGCAGAGACGGACAGGAACACACACACACACACACACACACACACACACACACACAGTTGATTTGTTACACCCCCTTGTGTTACACTGACATGACTCATACTCATTCCCCAAGTTCTGATCTAAATCCTCAACACTGCTTACCCAGGTCTTAAAATAAGCACACACACACACACACACTAAATATAACGCTGACTAATTTGTGTGCGTGAACTGGCTCCATTCATTCCCGGTCAAGAGGCAGATCGGCATTAAAACATCGTTCTGAATGATTTCACATGGCGTCACATTGCGTCTGGCGGTAACACTCGGCAGTGCAGATGGGCAACAGGCAACGACATGAGCAACAGGGTCAAAAATTTATTCAAATGCTTCCTGGCAACAAGATGTTCCTATGGGGATTCACGTACAGGGGAAATCATGAGGGTATGTCAATACGATACTTTTTTTTTTTCTTTTTCATCTCCCCCGTAGGGCGATTTCCTTCCACGGTGAGGTCAGAGGTCAGCTGCAGAACAGCAGGGCCAGTTTAGACCGACTTAGTGGGGGGATTCGGTGTCCCGCTCAAGGGCGTCGTTGGCCAGGATGCTTGATCCCGGAATTCCGCAGCAAAATGAGGAGCGGCCTAATTTCACTATTATTTTTAGTCTTTAGCAGTTAGCACAGTGAGAGAATGTATGATGAGCGTTTCCATCGCCCCCACCCACCCAAAGTCATATCTAACAACGAAAAACTAGGACGAAATCTTATCAAATGGGGGTTTCCATCTGTTGGGGGTCCCTTGGTATGAAAACCCTTGGTCTAACATATTTGGATGATGTCATGAAGAGAGCCTGGGCGCAACACTACAGTTAGGGGCTGCAACAGTACCGAAACTCTGACTTTGTTCCGTACGACTGTGGATAAAGCATTGATGATGTTTACTCCTCCTCAGGGACAAAACATATACAAGGTCTAGCCATAACAATTTCACTGTTGATAAATACTAATTAGCTCAGACTTTAAAAAAAAATAAAAAATGAAGATAAATATAAAAAAAAACTGAGCATCATGTTTCCCATTTTAATAAGAATAGCAATTAAAGCTCCAAGGAACTCTACAAGGTAAATCTAATAGTGTCAATCAAAGGTTTCTAAAGTCTTCAGATGACGGGGCCTGTAGAAGGCTGATAAAACAAATGCGCAGGGGGGTAAGAAAGCCTTGCAAATGTCTGTTTTTTTTCCGTGGAGGGGATGATGTGGCTGGTGCTGTGGGCATGGATGTTTACACGACCGTGGAGCAGTCCAGAGAGCGGCCCGCCCCCCCCCGGGCTACGGGGTGGCCCGGTTGGGTCTCTTTGGAGGGGGAGGGGGCATTAGCTCGGTGTCCGGGTCCGGGGGATGCTTCCGGTTCTGAACTCCCTGGGCGCAGCGGTCCAGGAACTCCAACAGGATCGCCTTGGTGACGGGATGCTGGATGCTGTTGCACACAGCTGGAGAGAGAGAGAGTGGAGAGAGAGAGACACAGAGAGACAGAGAGAATCAAGAGAGAGTCAGAGAGTGAGAGGGAGGAAGGAAGTTACTAGAGACATGGTGACAGGCTCTTCCAGCGGCTGGAACCATGTAAACGTATAATGTCTCATTGACGTATTTAGAACAATCTCACAAAGCATTAGCAGTCTGCTGGGCTCCAGAGGGCAAACAGCACCGTCAGCATATAGGAGGAGCGACTGCTAAGAGTCTGGACTAAAGGTGACTCAGGGCTCCTGCCTGAGGAACGTCAGTATCATCTATCAAATCACTTCTTAAAATGCATTTTTATAGACTGACTTTTATGCAATTGCTCAGTTTTAATCTTTCTTATGTTTTTCTTTCATCTGATTTCATATTATGTATTTATTTCTTTATTCATTCATTTGCTTCTTATTTTATCTCCTCATTGTGAATTTTACTCTTTTCTTGTTTCTATGCCTTCCTGTAAAGCACTTTATAAACTCTATATTATTATTATTATTATTATTATTATTATCATCTTTACCAACAAAGACGAGAAGATACAATACACGTCATGCTGTCACTAGAACGCAAGACACTTTTGAGTATTTTAGCGCCACAACAACACACACACAGTGAGAATATGATTTCCTGTGATTCTGCTGCTTCAGCTGCCTAAATGTGACACTAACAGGAGAAATCTTGGGCTCCTGCAACTGTCTCGGTGCAAATTGTACACTAGAAACTCCAAAACGACGGGGAAAAACAAACCTAAGCCAGGTTGGAATGGCTGACAGTTTGACTTGTGGTGAACATAAAAGCAGCAAATATTAGTGGCTCCTCTCAAAGCAACAGGGTTTCAAAACACAGAACAGAGCCCTCTGGGCACCTAACTCAAGGGCAGACAGTGTGTGTGTGTGTGCTCGTAATGTTGAGTATACAATTCAACCTCTGCCACACACACTGTAATAATACCGAAATTAAACTAAGACAGGAAGCTGATCTGTAATATAGATAAAATGAACCATTAAGGGCAAACCGGTTCGGTTATTCAGACAGAGAGATAGAGGAGATGTTAATATAGATAAATAACTGGACAGGGATGGAGGGAGGGAGGGGAGGGAGGGAGTCTCACCCATGGCCGTGTCGTAGGAGTTGGGGAAGCTCTTGTCTATCCGCTGCTTCATGAACACCCAGCTGTTATTGACGAAGGTGCACTCGATGATCTTGCTGTCGTACTGCTTCAGCTCCTTGGTGGCCTGTGTGGAAAGGGGGCGAGAGGACGCAGCTGGTTGGTACTTGAGCGGCACAGCGGGAGCTTGCAGCTGCTTATGTGCTGCGACGGGCGACTTGGCACGTCGGTCCTGCTTCTCGGATTTGGCGGCGAGAGGGTAAGTGCTGGACAAATATGAAGTCTTAACACACCGGGAATCATGCACGTGTGACGTCAGTAAACCGCTCCTGTTTACCGGCCCGACTGGTCTGTGATCTCTTTATACCAAAGGGTACCAAAGGGATGAGAGAAGCAAAAGATCTATGGTTGATGGATTGGTGAGTCCATCTGGAAGGAGCTTGAACAAATAGGGCGAAGGTACACGGTCTCAATTAGGGGGATGGGATGCTCTTCTCTACTGGAGCCCCACTTCGTGATTCAGCCTGATAAGACAGGTGTATTTTTATGTAAAGATATTGCCTAGTGAAGCTTTAAGTATGAACACACACTCCTAAATCGTCCTAAATGTAGCCGTTTACGTATTGAGCGACACAGGCCCGCCGACTTACTCGATTATATTTTGCGTTGGAAACAAATTCGGGACGTGCTTCAACACATTGTAACACAGTTAAAACTATACGAATATGGCACTGCAGCACTGAAAACTGAGTATGAGTCAAAGAAGACATTTGAGCATCTGTTGTTTATTCGTCGAGGGACTGTGTCTCACCGAGAGGATTGGAAAATGTAAATCCAAGCGCCGCGAGGAAGCCAAATCCTGCGAGCACACCGGTCAAATGCTACGGTGGGCTTAAAGAGACACCGGTAACGCAGAAAGATAACAGCGTCACGATAGCGCTCTCATCCTTCACATGCACCTTGGCTACAGTGGAGCCAGTCTGTGCACTGGAGGCTGGTGCGTGAAGACGTTGGGAGTCAGGGAGGCAGACTCCTCCTGGGGTTCAGCGTGGGCAAGTGGCCAGGTCAGCCCGGAGCAGATGAGTTCTAGCCAACGCCAGAGTGCCGCTGCCAGGAAAGCACCGGCATTTGGCAAGACACTAAGACGCTAAGTAAGAGCTTGTCAGATCCCGGAGTGCAGGGCATCTGGGCACACAGCGGGGGGTCGGAATCACACAGGAAGCGAAAGTGTGTGTGTGAGCGAGAGTGTGTGTAGGCTGAAGAGGAGGTGATAAGTCCTGGATATCACACTGCCAGATAATGACCTTGACCTGTGGTGACTACACAATCACATCTGGGGGTGAAACACTTCACAATTTATACTTGTACATTTATTTTCTAAGCATATTGTCTGGACTGGACTCTCTCTCTAACTCTTACTTTGAAAAGAAGACAATGCGGGGCAACAGAATGGGCATGAGCTTCCCTAAAGCCGGACCTGCAGCAAGCTGCCAGAAAACAGTGCAGGGCGGTACTGGCAGGCGGGGACGCGTGCTGCTAGCGGTGAGTCGGCTGGGATCCCTTCCTGCCTGCGCGTGACATGTTGGCTGCCGTGTTTCACCACCACTTGGTGTTTAATCCATTCAAATCTGTCTCATTATGGCAGCGTGCAGTTTTTCGGGGACTTGTCAGCCGTTCGATTCGAGCGCCGTTGCACTACGGCACAGCACAAGAGCTCTGTCTGCCTAAGCTCTGTTTCAATCCCAGTGTGTTCAGCTTGAGAAACGATCAACAATACCACCGAAGAAGAAAATGGTGCGCGCCCACCGTGCCAAGGCCTTGCGGCTGTTTGGTTTTCTTCACAAAATGACAAGTGAGTTTTCCCTTTCGATAAGTCACGTCCAAAAAAACTAGCAAAAGTCTTAATCTAGATGTGTAGATCAGTGCCACCAATATTTTCTTCTTATTTATTTATCGGTGGTGGTGCCACCGCAGCAAAAAAAAAGCCATGACTGTGAGAGAAAATGGGAAATGAAAAACAAAACACCCTGTTCTCGCCCCCAAAGACCGGCGACGTCAGGACCAAGGGCTTTCATCATAAGAGAACATCCAAACGAAAACGGTTTTAATACTACACCGGAAAAAACAAACTGGGACCAAAACAAAAAGGACCCCCAAACCATCACGTAGCCTTGTGAACCATTTTAATACCTGACACCTGACCTTTCTCCGGCCTGCCTCGTGACCCGGCGACTGTTGCAGTAGGACGCTGTGTAACGGTATATTACACTTTCAGAGACAGACGGTATTACAAGTTTCTACTTTTTTCCCCCCTCCCCTCGCTACTCTCCGACTGACCCTGCCTTTGTTTCGTTCTAGACTTAATCAGAACTGGCCCGGAGGTCTGAGACGGCGCGGCACCGCGGCCCATTTTAATAACGAGAAACCGGCTGAGAGAGTATATAAGAGCGGAGAGGCTGTGAGACGCGATAGCACGGACCCGAACTAACAAAGCCTCGGAGGGAACGGACAATATCAAAATCAACAGTAAATCTTTTGTGTAAGCTTTTAAACAGACGTCTGCACATTGAGGCATCTTTATGCTTCTGCTGTCGTGGAAAAAATAACAAAAAAATGATAAATACTAGCACTCTAATACTAGCGCTAATTTACTTAGACCCCGGTAACATCAGTCTTAATTGGATGACTCGGCTAACGAACTGCAAACTGTTAACACATAACAAATCAAAATATTCGCCTCTAATGCCGAACCCGTGTTCTATTATCTGTTTTTAGAGCGTCGCTGTAATTAGGACCAATTACTTCTATATGTGGCCTTTAATAGCGGTGTCAGGGAACAAACAAATGGGAGTTGGACGACTCCCCGCGAGTCTTCACGGTGCCATTACGTGACGTCAATGTCGGCTCCCTGGGCGAGGCGGCACAATACTGATCATTATCCCACGCTATTGGATTGATTGTCACATCGGAATTGAGGAGGAGGTAATGATGTGTAACTGTGGGAGATGAGGGGAAGACTCAATGGAGAGCTTACACTGTCAAGATGGAGGCCAGGTGTGGCGGTTCAACTGGGTAATCAACACAGGAGCAATCTGGGTATTTTCCTTTACTCGTTTGAAATTAACTTATTTGTAACTCCCCGTATGCAGCCTTGCATTTTACGCAGATAATGCACAATATTTTCTGATAGAATTGGAAATTGAAACACGGTTTTCATCCATTCATCTACTGATTTACAACAGCACATGATCAAACAATAAGAATACAAATTGAAAAAGAAATGCTTTATGGTTTCAAAAGTGAAACGTGCCCATGGCCGTGATTATTGGCTCCCTTCAGAACAATTGAAAACAATTGTGTTGGAGGAAATAGATTCTCATTTGCAGCGTAATAAACTGCCCACATGGCGTAAATGAACCAATCACCCATTTTAAAGTGATGAAACAGTTTATTTCTGCTTCCCTTCGTCTGGTGAAGAGAAAAGGAGTCTGAGGATGCCAGAAATAAACTGTTGTCATCAAACATAAATGTTCACAAGGCTACGAGGCCTTGGTGTTCCTGTCTCCGGAGTTCACAACATTGTTAAGAGTCTCCCAGGACGTGGTGGCGAGAGATACATCGATGTCGTCGAAGGTGAAAAAACACCTCGCATGACATCCAACTTCCATCCACATTTCATAAAACATTTTTTAAAATATTTCCATTCGCATTGTTTGATCGTGTGCAGTTAAATAAAACAGATGAAAAGTCTGAAGACCGGAAGTCGTTTTGATTTCCAAGTATTTCAGAAGCTATTGTACATTATCTGCGTAAAATGCAAAGGGGGGGGGGCAATAATCTTGGCCAGAGCTGTACGGTTTGGAAAATCACTGATGAAAAGAACCGTAGCAGACATTTCATTACTTGGCAGGTGAAGTGTACATTTCCACACTCCTGCAGCTTCATCAAAGCTCCTGATCTTCGATAGAGCTTCTTCTGCTATCTCTGTCAATAGTGGACCAGATCTGTCAGATTATTTATGATTATTACGCTCGCACAGGGAAACCTTCCCATGAAGCAGTCAGTCTAAAGGGGGAATCAATAACCAGGCTTCAGCATGTTCTACCGTTGCTAGAAGGGAATAATGCAGAGGCCTGGAACATCACAGGAACCTCCTTTTAGACAGCTGTGGAGTTGCAACTTAGAAGTAGAAATCTAAAGTATAGTACATTTCCATTTTAGTGTTGAGGAAAGAAATACAATAAGAACTAAGGAGAGAGAGAGAAGTGCATGCATGTATATAAAAGATTACCATTGCATCACCGATACACATCAATAAATAAACAGGTAAACAGGCTTTTCACACATAGCCCCTTCAAGCAGTGCTCAATAGGTGCCCACTGGGCCTGCATGCGCTCTGGAAAAGTAAACCGAGATTGAGCTGATAAATCTTTAGTTCATAAATGCAACTTTCCTAAATTCATATGAGCAGTTCCCTGTAGGTAACTGCAGCATAACAACTTTGTAATAAGAATACGGCAAAGAGGGTAAATTAAGCCCATAAATCAACTTTACATGAAGTCGAGATGGTAGTTTGTCTGATGGAGGATGGAACGTTTTGTTGGGTTGATTTTCTGCTCCAACAGCTGTGAGCTGGCAACTGGAGGGGGCATCACATTGCCTCTGTGGTGCCTGCCACCAACACTGCTGCCCTCGAGCAAGGCACTGAATCCCAAAATGCTGCAGGCTCCACAACACACACACACACACACACACACATTTACACTTAGACTGACTTAACACAATTATCAACAGAATAACCAGAGAAAAGATGAACCCAGCGCCGGAGCTCTTGCAAACAGCTATATGATGCATCTAGCTCTCTTTCCGTTTTCCTCTACATCATCAGAGACTAAAGTCAACTAACACCAAGCGTAATCAGATCCTATGTAACATTTACCCATCAAGCCAGAAACGTTAGGTTAGTGCGGTGATTGTACTAACAGAGTAATTGCTTCATTTAAGAAAAAAACAAACAAATCTGAACACTAATGATGATATTTGGACAGACTTATTTGCTGCAAACCCTTTAACTGTGCGTTTCCAAATATGGTACTCTGATTCAGTACAAAAAAACCTGCCAAGAATATTTTTACTAGCCAAAGTAATTACTGTACATTTTTCATCGAAATGTCACCCTACACACACACACACACACACACACACACACACACTTGAAGTTGGAATGTTTCTGCTTTGACAGGCAGCCAATCAGGAGCCTGTTTGATAGAGCCATTGTTTTGATTGGGTCACAGTCAGAGAGTGGAGGTAGAAGCTAGCTTTGCATCACATCAAAAACTCTGAAGTGCAGGTGAAACTGCTAGCAATCCTCCTGTTGCACACCAGCGACAGTCGATCAAGAAGCTTATCTGCCCAAAAGGTCAGCGTGTTCCTTTAATCCTTAGCAGTGAAAATGCAGCCACGTGTCTTCAACAAATAAACAAGACTTGCTCCGTGGAAAGAAATGGGAAGAGCGTGGAGGTTTAAGGTGTGGGTGAACTCAGCAACACATCCAGATTTATTGTCTCACCTTCATCTGCGCAAAGGGCATGTCATAGCTGCCGACGTACAGCAGGCCAACAGTCTGGGGGAGCATCCTGCAAAGACAAAAGACGGTGGTTAACACCTGCAACACCCTCAGCGCTGGATCTCAACGCGAGACTTGTTGATTATTTGAGTGTGCGTCGAAATCACTAGACTGTTTAGTTAGTGAAGAGAATGGCATAGGTGTGAGATCACACCTCTCCGAGCCCATCTGTCTCCGCACAGCTGGCAGTTTCTCAAATTGCAGCCGGTCTGGAGGCCAAGGCAATAATTCTGTACAAAATATACGGAGATTGATCACAAAGTGTGCAGTTCCTGTCACTCTATTAAACTCTGCCATCTGATAGCCAGCTGTGAGCACTCAGCACAGTTAATCCACAGTAAACTCAGGTGTGTGTGTACGTGCATGCGTGTGTGCCTCTCTCTGTGTGTGTGTGTGTGTGTGTACATGTCTCACTACCCCTGGCCGTATGTCCGTGCAGCATTTGCATGTCTCACCCCAGAGATCACGCCCCACAGATGGGTTAATCACACACTGCTCCTCACCCTCAACCCCCCCCCCCCATTCCACTGAAAACACCCCCACATCTCCATTGCTATTTTCCAAATACTTTGCTCTGCCGTTGCCAACGTGCCACGGCCTTTTTCACGCTGTTAGGACTGAGGATACCAGCGCTGGCACTGGCTCCGCGCTACTTAAGCTGTAAGAGCAATTCTTAGAACGGAAATGAGGGGGGCTATTGAGCTAAACTGACGGCTAAACCACAGTGGGGATTTTCAGCCATGTCGTTTGGCCATGTCATTCGGTGCCTTTCAGGGGTTTTGATGGGAGCTGAGATTGGAGACCCCCCCCCCTGCCCCCTCCTGTGTAATGACAGCAGGAAGGAAGGAAGCAGCAATAGACATTAGAGGAGCCAATCAGCCATGCAGTGATAGACACAACTGGATTCAAAAAAAGTTCCCCCATTGTAGTACAGGGGTCCATTAATGACTAGCATGTTTAGCACACAATACTATTTGAAAAATCCATTTTTTAAAGGCGGTTTCAGACTAACTTCAGTCGACGCATCACAGCTGTACTTGGTCTTGATTGGCTCCCCGCACTCGAGAACGACTGAGAATTGACTGGAACAGATGGCTTGATTGGAATTATCTTCCAATCAGGCCCGTTTGCAGCATTTGAACTGGAAAGCCTCCACTGAGCAAGTTTACCTGAATTAGAGGAGCTGGTGTTGTTGGCCAATCAGGGTCCAGTATTGTGTGGAAATAGTCTTCAACTTCATTCAATAAATACCCTTTTAACTAAACTACATTTGCTTAAAAAACGTCATTAAGAACATTATTGTCATGCTGAGCCAAAGTATACGAAAACTGAATAATATGGGAATATGATATATCTAGCCTAACATGCTGTTAAGTCTGCTGCTCACTTAATTCAACAGCTGAACAATTGTTTCACAAATTAATTTGTCAAAACTTTAATTTGACAACTGTGAAAACATCCCAAACAATTAGAATTAACATCTAAAACAGATCAAACAGCAGAACAATTAGGGGTTAGAATCCAATCCAATCCAAAACAATGTGCGCTGGAGTTCAGGCCACACACTTCCTGTGATCATGTGCCATCCTGACAAAGTGCCAGGCGGAGAAGGGCTGGAGCAACAGCCAGGTCACCAGTTGCAGAAAGCCCTGGTGTCCATACAGAGCAGTCCATTCACACAGGAGACCATCTCCACACTCTCTGACTTTCTGACTCGGGCTCCATTTGCTGAGCTACACTGCGAGGGCGCTTAACGCCTTTCTCTACCAAATCCTTCTCAGCAGATTAGAAAAGGGTAAGTACTGAGATTATGGACGCCATGAAAAATAGATTTTAGGAGAATTATATTTACAAAAGCCAAACAGAATCACCATGATGGTTTGAATCTTTTCACTGTGTAGGTGAAATAGATGCTCCCGTGTACGCTCTCTGCTAGTGAGCCGAATTTGAACAGTGATATAGTCAAAGACCCTGTTCCATTTTTCACATTAACAGCTCCCGGGGAGACTACCTGATTGCTGCGGCATCAGGTAATGGGGATCCTTTAAAATAAACAAAATCGGTCACTGTAATGACACTTGAAACGGGGAACATTAGAGTCTCTACAGAGCCAATCCAGCCAGTCGGGCTCTAGGGAGATCACCATTCACAAGGTGCTTTCATGGGGCTTCATCCCTAAATGAGTGATGATATGCCAAATAGCCGTAACATCTTCAGACAAGTGGTCTATACAGTACTAGAGACCTTGTTCGGTTCCACACTCGGGAGGGGTATTGACATGTTTTCTGATATTGCTTCCTCTCCCCGTCTTTCTCTTCTTCTCCACCACCTCTCCACCGCCAGCCAATAATAATCTGCCTCTGCGCTAGTTGTCAGAGGTAATAAAACTTTCAAGGCTGCGTGCCTCTCAGTGGTACAGTGGTACGTGCTCAAGGATGGATTGTGTGGGCTGATGAATAAACAGCCGCCGCTTCCCTGTATGTATGTCTGTCTCTCTCTTTCTCTCTCTCTCTTCTCTTCTCTCTCGCCGTTTCAGACAGAAAACTAAGACAGATTTGAATACCTGCACCATGGTTTGATGACCCTCCGCCGGCCAATATCTCGCTCTGGGAACAAAGATCTCCCACACAAACACAGAGGGCACTAGCTGGCCTTGCCGGCCGGCTGTAGAGCAGCACGAGTGACTGCGCTCTGCTCTGATCCTGTCAGCCTGGTGTGTGTGTGTGTGTGTGTGTGTGTGTGTTTGACTGGTATGCAGGGTGATGGCTGGAAGGCTGGGGCAGTCACCAAGGTTGCCTGGCTCCTGGCGGGAGGAGGCAGCATGTCTGCTAAACAAACCGCTATTGATCCGTTTACCCGCACCGAAACAACGCTCACACAAGTCTGTGCTGCTGCCTCGGAAATGCTGCGCACACTACAGCAAAGATGCAGAAAAATACGATGATTTTTTGGATGTTGGATGAAAATTGTCCATTGTCCATCCAATTTTTCCAGTTACCAACACCTAGCTTAAAGTTACACCGGAAATACCCAAATATCAAAAGCCCTTAATTACTTACATTAAACCTAATGCCTTTTCTAATTGGGAATGTACATGTTTGCCAAAATGAGGCTTAAGATGGATTTGAATAATTTATTTGCTACGGCTCATAATCATTAATCGAGAGCTAAAAGCAATTATCAGCAGTTTTATTGGCAGCGCACATGGGCATGTATAGCGAATATGAGGTCTTCCATCCTGCAACTTCGTGGAGACTGGAGGCTAAGTGCATTTAGGGAACGGCGGTAAGAGAAATGAACTTTTCTATGTTGTAGCACCTCCATTATGCGCGCTGTAGCAATAGAAAGGCCATGTTGCTGTTAAATCGAATTGGACCCCGAGGCGAGAACAAGCAATGCATGAAAAAAAAGTGGGATAACAGAAATTCAATGAGTTTCACTTTGTTGCAGAAAAAAAAAAAGCCTCCAGCTGCAGGTGTGTCGATACTCCGATGTGTCGCAGAGCGATAGGTGCTACTAGGAGCGTCAGGCAGAACATTTCCCCGGCAACAGTGACTCACCCTTCTCCTCCGACTTTGGTGATCTTGAGGCGAAAGTCCACAGAGTTGTGGCTCGGGGGCTTCCACTTGAGGATGTCATCGCATCTCCCGGGCTTGTATCTCTGCGGGGACAGATCAATCAACAATCAGAGCATGCCCAAAATACTTTACACTTATCTGCTTTCAGGGGGGAAAAAAAGAAAAGTGCCGATATGTTGCTTCCATTAGTGGTTATTTCTTTTTGTCAACCCATGACACTGCAGACATAATGGCTGAGTAATTTGTGAGCGACACAGAATTTTTAAGTAACAGTATCAGATTAATGAGCTGAAAACACTCACTCACAAACTGGGCGCCATCAGGACACTGTTGGTAACTAACTGGGGAGCAGCAAGTAAATGGAAATAAATTGATCTTAAGCTCTTTTGTTCTCACAGTGTCGCTGAATGCGAGAAATAAGCTCCTGACAACAAAAAGAGGATTATTAAAGAATCTGGTTGAGAAATCAACTGATTGTAAGGAATAAATTGCACAGTAAGAGGATAAGAACATGTCTGTGAATCCAACTACAGGCTGCAATTTTTTTTGATTCAACAGGAATGCATTTCTCACACCACTACTGTGAACAAATCATGCAATAAACAACATGCTTTCTTCGATCGCTCCGATTATTCATGCATGTGTGACATTTCGGGGGACATGAACCGAGCGTGCTGGAACATGAGCAATGTAAAGGCATGACGGGTGGAGGCGGGAACAGATGAGCGAATTCTGTCTCTGTCAGGTTGCCCAGTAACAGGCGACTGCAAGGAATTGTGTGGAAGCACACCGGATCCCTCGGGAGAACCTGCGTTGTGCCACAGGACATGACCAAAGGCGGGTTTCTTGGTATCGGGCCTTCAAAAACCCATATTGGTCGATCCCTAGTTTGCAGTATGGAAAGGCGGCACCAAGTTCAACAGCGCAAATGACGTGGACCAACTTGATACAAACCACATCCTCCTCTGCTGCATCCCAATCTTTATGCACTGTGTGTGCATCATCACTAAAAGAAACTATTTGCTGTGGAGAGAAGGTAACTTTATGAAATAAATCGGTTGAGTCAAGGGTAGGCTGACTTTGTCTTCTTCAGTGTAAAGCGTCCTTCTGCTTTGTCCCCAACGGAGCTCTCCGTGTAGGCGGCGGCCTTCGCGCGCCTTCGAAACCACCACTCCCGCACAAAGGCTATTCACCGCAGTCGACTAGAGAGCGGGAAAAGAGGGCATGCCTGTTTTGTGTTTTTTTTTTTTTCTCCCCCCCAAAACAGAGTACATCTTTTCTTCTGAAAACGTGGGTGTAGTGGAGAACATTCTTCAATGCGGCAAGCACTTAAGCCGCACGTCGGACGAGGATGTACAACTATCAAAACAACCTCTAGTGAGATGACTTCTTCGCTTAAGACATTTACATCTAAAGTGAGGTGAAATGAGAACGGCTGGCTATGGATCAAGCCGCACGCAACTGTTGGTTAAACTACTTCAGCTCTGGGGAAAATAATAAAAAAATAAATAAAAAAATAAACCTCTATAAGGCAGAATGCTAATAAAACACTGACATGAAAACCTCCACAAGTTAATAAACTGTGAACCACTGGTCCGCCCTGGGGAACTGCAGTCATCAATGTTGAGGCTTTGTCTGCATGCTGAAATATACACGCTCTACCAAAGTTAAATATTGCTTTTAATATATATATATGAGCCAGCACAACCACAGAAACAAACTGGGCGAGCACCCAATCAGACTCCACATTCACTAAAGAGGTGACCTTAAAGTTGATTCCTAAATGGAAAGGTGCTGCCAGTTGCTCTCTCTCGCTTTCATTACCGTTGTTAGTCCTGTCAAATAAGTGAATACACATGCAAAACAGAACTCAACAAAACACAACAAGGTCTTTATTACTGAAGTGCAAAACAAGACCTTCAAATTCAGACCTTGCATTCAGGCACACATCTCTCATCCATCAAATTCATTTCCATGTAATGACGTGCCACTGCATATCAATTGCCTCCAGTCTCAGGTCGGGAATTCAGAGCCTGTGACTGTCAGAAGCGGCAAACGGAGGGAGTTGCCAAGTAGAAAGGCACCAATGGAGAGGCTGGAGGGTTTCCGTGGAGGAACTGAATGTTCTTCAAGGGACCGGCACTTTGCAGTTAACATTTATGTCGCTGATCTTTTGTCTTCATAATAAAAAACTCCAAGCAATATCAGCGCTCGGAATTATGGATGAATACTTGAGCGACTGGTACATATTGAAAGCTGGATTGACTGGATTCGTATCTATATGTAAGCATAGATAGACAATTTATATTACAAGCCATCGATCGTCAACAAAAGCTTAAAAACTGAAAATAAAGTGTATTTTTAGAGGGTGTGGGGTGAGATCAGTCCTTTGATAACAATGTTTTTCACAAACAGCCTCATTTGAATAACAGCTCTTTGCTCCAAGGCAGACTTATTGTTTAACTGTGGAGGATTAAAGACAAAAGGCGGGACCAGTCCAACAAATCTGTTCCCCAGAGAAAAGCTCCCTCTGTTATAGCTCAGACATTCTGGCTTGTTTCTTTGTCAGTTTGATAGTTTTGATATTTGATGTGTGCTATTAGTTGTTTTTTTGTTTTTTTTCTGAATGAGCAAATCTATGTGGTGGTATAAAAGATGTGTCTAGGATTTTTTTTAATTTTCTTTGTAATGCAAATAACTTACTAGGGGGGAAGAAAACACATAGGTCACGCTTTAAAAGATTAAACATCATCGGGTGCAAAATTGAGACAAATCAAACCCTCTATACCAATGTGTTCTCCTTTGGAGAGGAGGTGAAATGATCAGAGATAGACGGTGTAGAGAGAGCAAAATGTCTTCCTGGTACACTTTGTACAAAGATCACCATCTGGAGTATTCTCCCATGAGCAATTCTGCCATCTGTGGCATCGGTTCTGTTAGAAATTCTCAATCTCTCCGATTTCCCCCTATACAAAGAAGAATATCCCAAGGCCACTGTGTGTTGGGAGAGATAACACACCCAGCGACTGCAGCCTGCCGCGGCGGCGGTAGCCCCGGTGATATAATTAAAGGACTTTGCAGCATTCACATCCAAGTAAACAGCGGCGAGGACGTGGTGAGATCAACCCAGAGACCAGCCTAATCTCACTCACACAGGAAAAGATTATCACCATCGGACTGGCTTGTTGTAAAGAGGGGCGAATTCTATGACAATTGAAAGCGATCTATCTAGAGGCAGTGTTGACCCTGGCACTCCTCCTTATTGCTCGCTTGTAATGTTGAATTTAAGCTTCTTCTACTGTTGCATTTACTGGAAATCGCAAGCAAAAATAAACGCAATAAAAGACTACCATGCTTGAGAGCTGAATGCTTATTAAATATTTAGTTTGAGGATAATAACTAGCTGAAATTTAAATTTAAATTGAACCACAGAGTAGAAAAATAAAAGGTCAAATTGCCAAAATGTGTGGGTTCAATGCCAAAATACATGGATCCTCTCTGAGAGGTCAGCTATTTTGCACAGCGGTAGAATCACCGGTCCTTTGTGTTGCTATAGAGGGGTTTCCACCCCCCCAGCCATGGGGCCTGGACTAGAGTGTGGTGACAGTGGCAGCGGTTCTGACTGGCAACCCCCCTACATGCCAAAACATGAGAAAAACATTTAGGCCGGTGCCTCTCTGTGCTTTAAGACCTCATACACCACCTTTCGCCTTCAGGCAAATCAAAGCAATTAAACACAGAACAAACTGAACTTCATTATTTCTTACAGACGGAGGAAGCAGTCTGGTTTAAGCACCTCCACGACGCCCCGAAGGAGAATGTGCTTCCACATGGAGCAGTACAGCTTCCTTCTGTGGCGGCTGTCATTAAGAGATCACCCGCAACCCAACGTGTGTACCTCGCACAGCTCAGCACCTTCACAAATATTGACTTATTTGAAGTGGTTGACATGTTAAGGAGATCTTAATCAATATCCTCTTACATGGTTGTGTCAATCAGTAATCCCACAGGCCAAGCTAAAGGTGAAAAAACATGCACTTTAAGAATTAACTCACTAAATGACACAGTACCAAACTTCTTAACAATTCTGGTAGTGTAAGGTGGTAGGTAATGCTTAGACCCTGATAGCAGGCAGATGGTGCTGTAATGAACTTCCTGGAACCTCCCATTTCATAGTCATTTGGTTCTGATTTTGTTAATAGCCCAAACAGACGTGGACGGTCTAAAAATACCCATAATCCACCATCCCTACCAGGAATCTGGTGTCACTGGGTTATGCAGTGGTGTCATCCCCCTATTCCACCGACAGTTCTTGAGTAAGTGATAGGGGCGTGGGGTGTTTCCGTCCTTAACCCTAACCCTTCGGGGAACAGAGGAGACTACTGATGCAGATCACCGATATGAGCCTGGCGACTGGTAACAGCAAGCCACCATGGGCCAATGGCTATGCATAACAGTCATCAAAAAAGTACTTATGTTTGAGCTTGAGATGAAAACCACCTGCACCGTTATGAAACATCCTAAATGATAAATGGACCTTTTCACACACGTCTCGCCAAGATGAGCACAACTTTTCACCCTCTGGTGAAAAGTTTTGAAATGAATTGGATTTAGGAAAACAGGCTGCCGGTGCCGTTCATGAGCTTCCGTCCAATTCAAAAAGGTGAGAAAAAAAAAAACATACCAGCACAAATGGACCTGCCTGAATGCGGAGCTATCAATGCAGCACTTGCAGGCTCTATTCATACTTGATGAAACCTAATAATTTAAAAATTGTAAAAGGACCTCGCCAAAATAGATCACCGACACTGGTCGACAATGTATCGAGGTTGCTGCAATTTCCTCAGCCGGCTCGACAGGTGCTCGATCCTCCAGACAGACAGACAGACAGACAGACAGACAGACACACTAATATCCAAAAGGCCACAGTGTATCCAACCCGTTTTTTCTAGCCTAATTATTCATGAGACATTTGATCCATCAAACTGACTCAAGTCACCGAGGACAACCTGACCACTGGCTCAATGCGCTTCAAATCCAGACCCGTTTTTTTTCTGTGATACCTTAACAAATGGAAATTCAATGTAATCCTGTAATCTACGGCGTCTCTTCTCGGCAGAGCCTCTTGCATAATTGTGTAGCTAAAAATTATCTACCATAGTAGATATTTTTATCCAAATCAATTCCATTTTACCCCACCATATAGGTGTATTTCTCTACTGCTTTGTACAAAAGTCAACTGTGGAAAATGAAATCTGAACAGCTTCCCTTCTTAGCTCCTGCCTTTCATTTAATTAAAAATGTTAAGTAGGGTGGTCTGTGGGAGAGTCGTGTATTAGAGCAACCTGCTGTTCACCAAAAGAACAGGCGATATCCACTGTTGACCATCAAAAATACCATTGCATAAGAAAAAAAACTGTAGGGCAAAAAAAAAAAGACATTGGTCAGTTTTTTTTTCCCAGAGCAATAAGAAATAAATGTGATCAAGAGAACGACTCATCAATTAACTAGCCTGGGAGAGACCTGTACTTGGAGAGTCTGCTTCTGCCTCTGCCTATTTCCATTGCCAGCCCACCTGGGACCTGTCGCTACCTGATGGCCATAACCATAGTTACACCCTCCATGATAATTACTTCATGAATCACACAGCAAAAGAAAAGCAAAAACCAAAAAAGAAATACTCAGCAGAGAGAGAGGGAGATACAGACAGACGGCGAGCTTCAGTTAGTCTCAGCTTCTGCTTTGAAACTAACTTGATGCATGGTAACTTGTGTGGCCATCCAATCTATTACATTTATCCATTACAAATGAGACAAAATTGCTAGAAGCAAAAAAGATCATGTTATGCTAATATTACATTAACCGTTACATCATTAAAATGTCATTTCCCATGATTCCTCGTTTGTTAAAGGTAGAAATCATAATTTCTATTGATGTGAATAAAGTGAGGGCAAATTAATGGATTGGTTGTGACTTACTATCGAGTCGAGGAAGGAAAGCCAATGTCTTGTTATCCAATACTGAAATGCAGCTTGCAGTTTGTTTACTGCCTCAGCGAGATGTATACCGGCTCTCGTTTGAGGTTCATGTCATGTGTGATCTCTGACACCACTGAGCACCACCAACCACCAATGTTTTCATACCTGACATGTTTGTGCTGTAACGTCAACCTGACACATGGCTGTAATTATGAAGCCGACATTGTAATTGGATGGTGCTAAATTATTTAGAATGGCTTTGTGGTTTTCTTTTACCGCTAGGGAAGATGAGAGTGAAATGCATGCAATCTCCTGTACTGTAAACCAATCCGCCGGTGACGCAAGTGAATATACTGAGCTGTGATTTTAAAGACACGGAGCAGGTAAACAAACTTAATTAGGAAAATATCTTACCCAATGGAGCAAACTAGAGAGTTCACATACAGAATGCCGATAGCAAAGTGCTCCTACCTAGATAGCTACCTGCCCTATGCCTGCAGGAATGTTATGCAATAGGACTGTCGATATATCCCAGTTGTATCAGCGGAGAAAATCAACTGCTCCTAGAGTGGATTCGATAGAAAAGATGGGTGCTTGGATCCAACGAGGGAGGAAAAGGAGAACAGCATTAATGTCACAGATAAGAGGGATGCTCCCTACAACTGCTGCTCCAACACCGAGCAGTATCCTAACACAGGCTATTTCCCTCTTAACTCAAGCTGTCCGCCATGTCTGTTTAACTGTGCGGCGTCTTACTGAGGCCTGACCTGTGTTGGCGCGAACTCGTGTAGGAGTGTCCTTTCCTTCACAATAACAGAGGGAGAGCTGCGGCGGCATTGACATGGAGCGTGACAAACTGCGGGTGGTAGTGACAAGCCGTCCTATTTTACAGGAGAGGTCAGCGGAGGAAAAAAAATAAATAAATATATATATATATATCCCTGACAATCAACCTGTGGCGGCATGAGGTATGGTTTGGAATAATAACACGTTCTCATAGACAGGTGGCCTTACCCCGCACGGCTGGAATATGAGTCCGTCGACTTCATGGCTGACCTGGGACGTGAAGCTTCCTTCCAGTAGCTGAAAAAAATAACAAAAACAGATACGTGACAAAATGGAAAACAGCTGGGAACACAAGAAATGACAGCTAAAGAGACCACCTAAGGGAAAGTATTGATTTTTAACATAGCAAGAAGACTAATCAAACCCTGCAGAGTTGAAAGCAGAAGTCTGATACCATGTTTTCATCCGTCTAGCTGAGAACTCATCTCATCTCTGATGAAAAATGGACGCCTGCGACTTGACAGACCAGGTTAAAGGCTAGAATAGCACAAGTCATTAGGCTCGCTGATGACTGGAAAAGAGCAGGGTTTTACGTCATCCATTAACACTGACTGCAACAACAGCTGTTTCAGGGGAAAGGAACCTACAGCACCATATTGGACGAGGGATGCTCGGGGGACGTGGCAGAGTTGGCGTACAGCAGAAGGGAACATTGACTAAAACGTGAAGCACATGCAACAGCTTGATGCTCTAAACCCAACTGCAAAATGTGAACTACAGCGAGGGCAGACTATTAGACATCAGTAGATGACACAGACACGCTGAGGATTCAGCCTGAAAGCAGTGTCCCTGCAGAGTTGCAATACTGTGTAATAAAGCATTGAGAATATACACTGTGCTGTAAAAAAAGAAAATCTTATTACAGTGACAAAGAGCTGCCTGTGGAGGTGTATTCAACATCAGCGCTAACAGTCTGAGGCTTTTGTGTGCTTGGATAGGGAGCAAACAATAGGAAGATGTCAGCCCACATTAGCCGAGCGCTCCATCTTCAGTGACACGTGAAAACAAAAGGATAGACACCCAGTGATACGCCGCGGCTGCTGTACTTAGGCATCAAAATCAAGGACATTTCAGCTACTTTCTTGTGTCATGAAATGCATGGACTTAAAACTAATATGTTGAACATTAAGCTTCTTTTTGCTAGGCTTCTTTTTGAAGCATCAACCTTGGGTCTACAGTAGCACATCTGGACTGCTCAAAATCCATGTAATTGCTGCTAGCTGCCCTTGGTAATCTACTACTTTTTTAAATTTTGGTCAGAAAGCTGCCTCCGGTTTGTGGCCAAATGAGGACCAGGGTTCTATAAAAACACTCAAAATAGCAAAATTGTGAGGTATAAACATCAGCTGGGTCTGAGGCAGTGAAAAGAAAGAATAATAGTATCTTTAAATGTATCCAAAAAAAGAGAATCAAACAATCTCTCTCTCAATCTGTTAGAGGCAAACTGAGATCTTTCATGTGATAGCCTGACAACTGATCTTTGCTATATAGTCACCTGGAGGGTAAATGTAGGTTAGCAGGCAGGAAATGGCCTCGATCAATAAAGTAGAAAGCTAATGCATTAGTGCACTGTGGGAGAGATCAAGTATCACACCCGACCCATCATGAACATTTAAAGCAAAAAGCAATGCATTTCAGTTATGGAGAAAGGTACAGTGTTACAAAGGTGGAACAACAATACCCTACTTATAGCCGTCGGACGTAACTTATTCCATCTCCAGTCGTGACTGAATGGCAGATATATAATTCAATTCAAATCAATGATGCCAATCAAGGCGTCGGAACAGTCTCTCTCCACTCATCATCCAGATGTGACATTTCACTCAGCGGTCTGGACATCCTATAAGCGCCTGTGACTAGATAATGGAGAATCTTCAGTAGATAAGTCAGACAATCACTGGAGCGTAGATGAGCCCAGACACATTCACTATGCAGGAGATGATGGAACATCATCTGCCCTTGACGCTGCAAGACAAACACAATGAAAACCTCAATCACACACAAGAGGAAGCTTGTGATACAATGTCACCACGCTAGTACCTACTGAAAGACTGGCAAACCCAGGTCCTGTGGAGCAGCACTAGCCTCATAAGAACCAGAGCATCTCTCTGCTACTGTGATACCTCCAACCCATAGATTTGGTCCAGCACTAGCCTAATAGGCCTGTCTGATCACATTGCTCATCATCATATAAAAAATACACACTTCTTGAATGGACGATAAAGGACATAAAAGAAATTGTATAAATGTTATAGAGCGTCTGCTGGAATAGCCTTGCAATAAATGTCTTCATTCTCCCCATCTCTTTTTTACGAGGGTGGCAAAAGTGGCCACTTTTTGACAGTGTTGCAAGGTGGTACATTTGTTCTTTTCTTTTTTTTTTTTCACCACTTTTGTGTTTGTATGGTGGCATTTAAAAATGTAGTTTGTAGCTTGAGTGGTACATCTTAATGCAAAGTTACAACAACACAACACCTATCCCCTAATCCCAATCCATTTGTAACTATGAAATCTACAATTCCTAAAGAAGGACTGAAAGCAGTGCTTTCGATTTTTGCAGTTGGCAGCAAGCCCTTGAAATTTAAGAGCGACAAAAGTGGAGTAAAGGTAGGATAAAAATCAATAAACGCGGAAATGACGCAGCTGTAATAGTAGCCATTAACGGTAATCAGTTTTGTATACATTTAAGAGTTATAAGGTAGCATCTAACGGAAATATGAGTAGGCAACACAGCTGAGTAAATAGCAGCTCGAGTTTGGTGGAGCCCTTAAGGAGCCTGGCTTCCCGCCCACAGAGCACAGGCCCCGACGCGGAAATATACCGTGTGTCTATTACGTTTAAGAAATTGACGTTGGAGAAAGTTATATTTCCACCAAAAAACACGCCAAACATCGCTACATTTCACAGGGTATATTCTTGGGGGAAAAAAGTGACGCCCCTTAAAGTGACGCCCCTTGCATACATTTGACTTAAGCAACAGAGACTGCTGTATCCGTCAAGACAGCAGAGCAACATCAGTGCTCTCAAGAAAGATGAATGAGTCACAGCAGATCACACGAAGCTTGAAAAATCACGCTGACATGGAGAAGGCAGATAGCCAAACTCAAAAGAACTGGGCCCTTTGTGAGGGAACGGTATGTAGGCGGCAAGATCTGGGAGTTTCATTTCAGTTCACTCGCCACCTTAGCACATCCGCCCACCACTTTCAGTGAGCACAGTGAACCTTGGATGGAGAGATGAGCAGAAACGAAGACTTCCACTCACACATCCTCCTCCAGCGAGGAAGTTCCTTAGAGCGATGCTGTAGAGAGGGGGCGCGACCCTGCTTTCATGGTAAACCTCTTTAGGAAGGAAACAAGGCTTCGCCTGGTACTGCAGGGTTGCGGGGGCGGAGGCGAACAACACAGCCCCATTAAGAGATCAAGCTTTCACTGGAGTCTTGGGGGCAGAGACGAGAGAAGGGCTGCACTTGGGGAGACACAACGGCAGCTAATGCGGTGAGCGGGTGCCTCTCTCCTACAGGGGAGAATGAGTGTCTGGGTGATGAAAGTCGTGCCATTTTGCTCTCCATTGTTTCACGTTTGGGTTCATTTCACATGACACGACGATGAATCATATACCTGGCCCGGCGATGGCTGAGTATCATCAAAATGACATAAAATGTGTCTTCCGCCCAGACTCTCCAGGTAATCGGTGCTCCACGGGGCAATGATTTATGTTGCATCAGAAAATCGAATCTCAAAACCACTTGCCCTAAACGATTCTATTTTCTTTTCCTTCACCAATAATGGATCGGAAACATGAATATAACAAAATGCATTGAAAATAACACCAAAGATACAATTAATAAAACACCACAAATATATCCCGAGGATTAATAACAACAACCAACCAACCACCATCCAGAGTTGTGTGATGCCACCTGTGATTAATGACAATAAATACATCTTTTACTCCTCCACCATACAACCTCTGGCTGCCCAAGTGACAATCAATCCATCTTTTCTATAGCGGGCTGCTTTGGAAACCTGAAAGTGACAAATAGAAACTGACAGTTCTGTAAAATTAGCAAGTAAAATCACCGGCATCCAGCGGACCACGCCTCACGTATGTCTATGTAAGATACACGCCCCCATTCCTTGGGATTTATCGTTCTCGGTGGGGGGATGAAACCTAGGTGACGGCACATCAGGAGGCAGTGATGAGAAGAGGGTTCTTCGAGGATGTTGGCATTCAAATTGTTTCAATAACCTATGTACACTTGAAAAAGGCTTTGAATTAATTTCGCCACCACAGCCGGTATGACTGATGAAAATGCAGCAATGTGCAAAGAAACCCCACCAGTGGAAGGTCTGTTTCAGCAGTAGTCAGCTGACTGACTACTGATAGACTGTCAACAGCCCGAAAAATAACATCATACCAAACAATAAAAAAGGGTTGATAGGATTGGTAGGTACTGAGTAATGGTCTGAGAAATGGGTTTCTCAAAGCAATAAGCAACATGTGCATTGACGAGGTAATGGTCAATGACAACTGAAAATTGTCTGTAATAAACACCCGTTAAAACCAAGTCAGCGGGTTTGGAATAGTATCCTGGCATCATATCCTCCTCCCAGAGACTTCATCTCTTCTGAAGGATAGAAAAGCAGCTCAGGTCTCTGAGAAATGCCCTTCTTCTGCAGAAAGACTTAACAGAGACAAGCAGCACAATAACCAACAGTTACCCTTGTAAGCGGATTCATATTTGTCTAAAAATCACTGGCAGGGACTCCTTGCTTTCTGAAATAGGTGGACATAGGTGGCCCAAGTTTCATAAAGCAAAGTAAATAATTGGCATCTTAAGTGTCAAAATATTCTGTGTATGTACTGGTAACATGCATCAGGCAGAACAGCACACTCCCTTTCCCCCCCCCCATATCACCAGTTTGCCTCAGCACAAAACGACTGAAAGTATGAAGCCTTCTTATTTTCCTGCTGTCTGCTCATCCTCATGCCTCTAAAGAGCTTTATGTGCGGGGGCTTAATCAAAGGTGGAGAGGATAGATTGATATTCCAGTCAGACCACGGGGCTGTTGCTAGAGGCTCCTTTCAAGCCTAATGCGAATGGCCCTCTGAAGCCAGTGTACAGTTCCCTATTAAACGAAGAGTGTGTGCGGGCAGGACTGCTAAACTATCAGCCGGCCTGGAGTCAAACAAGGTTACCGAGTCTGCAGAAGCGGATGTCTTAGGAGGGCTGTCTTTTGATGGATGCAGGCAGCTTAAAAGACGATTGTGAGCGACATTACACGGGCAGGAAAAGGGCAAAAATAAACACATACCGATACTTATTGGATCTCTCAGAAAACCTTTTCCTCGTACAATTAAATGAAAAAAAATCTCATCCATGTGAATCTGACCAATAGCACATCCAAAAAAAATCCTCAACGCCAACCTTAATCCAAATACCAAAATTAAGCCATTCTCTTTAGCCTTACTGTACCGGCCCGCCCGGGGCCCTGTTCACTTTTATTCAATGTATTCGCCACCTTCCTTCGCCGACCTCGCCGATAATGCAGCTAATCCCCTCGGCAAGGCTTTATTTTAATCACTTCGACACGTTTGGCTTTACACAACTTGTTTAGGTATCGACTCACACTAAAGGTAATACCCTTGATGTGGACCTTGTCCACTGTGTCGCCATCTTAGAACTATCAGTGTCCCCTTACCCTGTTGTCGTCCTAACTTTATCCATACCTATAGCAGTCACGGTGAACACCACTACAGTTGCCAAACTTGCAGGACCTCCTGCCTGCAGCTCTTGTTTCACTCCCTCAGCAGACCGACCCAAATTAGTTATACAAATGGATTAAATACCATCCTCTTGAATACGTTTGATTCTGTCACGCCCCTTAATCACAAAACACATGATAGCCTTCTGAATAACAAACACGCACCCTCTGCAGCTAGGGCCACTTATTTCTATTGTCTAACTAATAACAATCCTAAGTTCAAAAACCCTCCTCCCTACCCAGCTCCCAGTTTGCTGTTAGTGATTTTTTGTTTCAATCATAAAATTGTACTACTTCAGGCTGAGATTACTAGCATTATATCAAATGTGGGCTCTGATCCCTTACTGGAACGCCCCTGTGGTGCCCGGGAGGCCACCTGCATACTCTCGCAGTTTGACAGCCTCATTAGAAGCCTTCTGCTTTTTTATCTGCTATGGATGTCACTAAATGATTTACTCTTAAATGGCAAGAAAACACCGAAGTTGTTGGCCCAAACACAAAGTTCTCTTACACAGACATTACCCTGAAGTTTGACGACCTGCCCTATCACCCAGAGTCCCACAGTGAAGAATCTAGGCGTTGTGTTCGATCCTACCCACTCATCGACACACACATGAAAAAAAATCACCAAGGTAGCATTTTTTCACCTTTACAATATTGCAATAATTGTAACACCAACTGACGCTGAAAATCTGGTGCATGCTTTCGTTTTCGCGACTATTGCAATGTTCTATTCTCTGACCTGCCAATCTCCAGGATTACAAATCAAGAAGAAATCGACAGGTAGCAGAGCGTTTTCCGATGCAGCTCCCTATCGTTGGAACCAACTCCCAAGACCAACCTTAGTTTAAAAATGTCATATGATCCTATACGCAGGATTGACAGTCTCACATAACATTGGCTTAGACCCAGTCTAGGTATTGGGCGATGGATAGCAGTTTAGGTACCTCCTGACCACTCCAGTGCAACTGTTTGTCTCCCTGTTTGTCTGAGTGAGTGTGTAAATGGCTGAGTGTGTGTAGTCACTGTTGAGTGTGGCTATGTGTGTGTGTGTGTGTGTGTGTGTGTGTGTGTGTGTGTGTGCTGGCTGTGTGTCTTCCCTTCTCCATCCAGGCACCTGCCACAAACAGTGACCCTCCCGGGAGGTGGCTCTGGGACACACTGACCTGATAGATTCGTGATTCTCTAGATTCTGAGCGCTTAAATGTCAACCAGCTTTTGCAGGAGTTTGGGAAAACACTTGACTGATGAAATCATTGCACTGGACTCAGTAGGGGGCTGATTTGTAAAATGCCTGCTCACTGGTGTAATTTGGTAGTGAAAGAGCACGTCTGGTTCTTTGTACACTCTACATAGCTCAATTCTAACTAAGTGGCACCACTTGAATGACTAATACTTCTATTTAGTAACTGGTGAACACAGCCTACTGTGAAAAAAAAGTATTGGTCGGTTGCCAAGGCTCTCTTATATCAAAGATCAACCGATCTTGCACCAGCTGATGTAACCATGTAACAGTGCGGACAGCTTTTATATATTTTTAAAAATGTACAGTCTCGACAAAATAACATGTTCCCTAAATGTCTAATGTTGGGTGGCATGGAGGGCAGTGAAGGCAGGCAGCAGAGCAAAGATGGACTAGGTGGTAACATTCGATGAGTCCACAGAGCATCTGAAGATTGACACCCACTGACATCACACCACAGTAAGGTCCCTGCTATCAGTACATCAACTCTTTGATCTTGTTCCAGTGAAGGCATAGAGGCAAAAAAAAAAAAAAGAGAGCCAGTACACCCAATATCGCTCCCACCCTTTACTGCACAGATATACTGTACATCATCAGATATTGCATAACGTCTTGGAGACTTTGACGAAAACTAAGAAATCTCAAAGCAACTGAGGTAAACGAACATTAGTCATCGAGTCGATGTAGTGTTCTTCCAAACAGCATAAGTCGTTACGCAACGGTCGACGTTTCCCTTTGTGAGTGGGTGTAGCGGGAGAGAGGATGCAGGTGTTAACCTAACCTTGGAGGACCGGTGTGTTACCAAGGCCGGTTGATGGATGCTTGATGGTGGTGTATTTCAACTGAGCAGGACTCACAGTTGAGCTGCGGGGCATCAAGTGGCAATGTAGCGCTGCCCGAGGATTCTCGTGCCCTTGCAACGTTAATTGGACTGAACAAAATACTGTAGGCTTGTAGGTCAGTAGACTAAAACACGGCACCTTTTTACTTCACCAGTTCATCCATTAGTTGGCAAAATAAATATTGGGTCACAAGAAAAAATGTGGGTCTTAAAACAAATAACTAAAAATAACAAAAATGTAAAGACTTTGCTTTGGAGATTGCTTCTAGGCTTCAAAAGATAAACATGTGCCTTGAATTTGCCATATTTGAGAATTAGCACTTGGAAAACAAACTGCTTTTGAAAACTCTAAACTATGGACTACACAGCAAGCAAAACGAGTATTACATGCTTTGACATCCTGCAACGACAGAAAGTCCTAATATTTGTAATTTCAGCTGATACAGTAGGTGTGATAATCACAGATCAGAGCAGAGGTGGATATCAAAACTCAATTCCGACTTGGTAAAAAAAAACAACAACTAGATAAAAGAGATAGAAAAGACAGGGTACCTGGCCTCTTGCTTTTCCTGTCTCAAACAGCTCCCTTCACACATTCTTGAGCTGACTAGAGACTAGACAGTTGACAGGGTTGTGAGGTCAGTGAGCCAGCAATGAACTTGCAGACTGACAGTGCCTCAGCTAATGAGACACACTGTTAAGGAGGATTTACTTTCTTTTAGCCTGGCACTGTGAAACTGCTTTGACAGCAAAAAAACAGCACTTTGCCATGTCTGTCTGGCCTTAACATTAATAGGAGGACAATCAGAGAAGGGCATTTCAATAGAATCGGGGCTTTTAATGAGGACTGAGCCCACCGGAGAGGAAGGTGAGTCGGGACGGGACAAAGACCCTTCCTGTCATCGCAATTATCACGTGCCCGGCTGCAGTTACAGACGGATAAACAAACTAGAAATCCGTCCGAGATAAACCCGAGACGACTTCGTCGAGATAAGGCCCAATAATGATAAGCTGCAACTTAACCGTAAGCTTGGCAAGGCTCCTGGGACCAGGTCATGTCACATTCTCAAATCAGAAAATGCACATGGCTATTCAAGATAAGGCTGCAGACGGTTTGCATGTCTGGAGAAGTAATGGCCTACAACCTAGGCCTGAATGAAATCTTTTTTTTTAAAAATAATTTTGAATGTATCAAATCTGTAGAGGGGGATCAAATTTGACAACAGATCGCACCATCAGAGTACCTGGGGTCACACTTCGGTTAAGGTAATTTCCTTTTGTGGAGGTAGCAGCACCCAAGTTGCTCTTGTGAGTGTGAGATAAATGTCTGCTTCACAGCCCACAGACAACAAAATGAATTATTTTATGCACATAAATGATAACTGCATGGTTCAGTGGTCCTGAAGCCGATTTCACCTAACTTTATATTCTCAATGAAGTCCCAATTCTCCTGGCCTATTCTGTATTCAATACATAAACCAGACCTTAATCTCACCCGGTGTGATTAGGCAATCAGTCTGAGCTCCATGAAGAGATTGCAGTCTCTCAAAAGTATCTAGATAACTACGTTTCGAGCCTTTACACAAATTCAATTTCAGCAAAAAAAAAAAGAAAGTTATTTCAAGACAACATTGGCTCTCAGGGAGGAAATCTGTCACTCTTTCTTTCACTATAGTTTCAACTGCAGCCTGGCCCTCTCAAAATTCACCAGTGGGGTGTACCACCGGGAGATCCAAGCAGGTACTGGAGGGGATTCAGATGGTGATACTGGTCTCATTTGGGTGAAGTTTGATGAACTTATGCCTAACTGCTTTAGCTATTTGAAAAATTCCGCCTCCATCCCGGATCCATGGTTAGCATTTAACTAGTCCTCTACAACTTTTAATTCTGTCGTTAACAAGCATACCCCGCTTAAAAGATTAAGGGTAGAAAATAGATCCAACCCCTGTTTGTCTAATGACTTTCCTCTAATGAACTGCGCGACCGAGACAGGGCATGGAAACGGGCCAGAGAGACAGATTCACTCTCAGATTGGCAGCCTTTGAGACAATTAAGGAATAAATGCTGTGCCTCAATAAGCAAAGCAAAATCTAATCATTACACAACCTCCTTATCTGAAAGTGAAGGTAATCCTTCTAAATTATGGAAAGTTGTGAATTCATTGAAACATAATTCTGTCTTTCTCCTTCTTTATTATCATTCTTTTATTATTATTTTTTTTAAATTACATCAAACAGATCAGTTGTAGTTCTACTGATAGCCCATGAGTAAATAGAGCTCTCTTCTCCTCCAGGGTACTTCACGGAACAGGAGGTATTGGAGGCATTACTCACTATAAATGTAAAGAAATCCAAGGGAGAAGATCAATTAGACCCTAGTCTAATCCAGTAACTCATATTATAACTTAGTAATGAGGCTATTCCCAATGGTTGGAAATCAGTATGTTTTACCACTTTTTTTTTAAAGGGGATGTTTCCAGAAAATTGGATAACTATCAACCAATTTCAAAACTCTCTTGTTTAACTAAAATACCAGAAGCTTTAATAATCAGCAGTTACACACTTTTTTTCTTTTTTTAAACCATGAATCAATCTGGTTTCAGACCTGGCCATAGCACCACCTCAGCAGCCGTCTCTGCTCATAAATGCAACAGATACTAAACAAAAATGTGCAGCCCTATTTATAGACCTAAATCGGACTATAACCAGCACCAGGCACGTTGTTGACAAACCCAGCCCGAATGCAATGCGTCACAATAACAGCTGTAGATACAGTGCCTTCAAAGTATTCAACCCTTTGGCTCTTTCTTGCATTTTGTGCTGTTACAGCCTGAATTCAAAATGAATTAAATCGTTAGTTGATTGTTGGCAAAAAAAATCCCAATTAAACCATTTATAATTCAGGTTGCAACAACACAAAATGTGGAAAAAGTCAAAGGGGGTTGAATACTTTCTGAAGGCACTGTAAGTCAGTTGAACATGGGTTAGGGACCTAGCGCCATACCAATCACTGAAATAGCACACCAAGAAAACCATTGAAGAAAATTACTAAAAGTTTTTAGGGGATATTATTACACTCCAGACAGTCGGTTACAATACAAATGCATCGCATTTATAGCTAATAATGTCACAAGTAATGTGGAAAAGAGGCAGGCTTTAGGCAGGCGACAGACATTTTCTGCACTTAAGCCATTCAATTTAGAATTATCTTCCACTCAGAAAACATCTAGCCAGCAAAGTTAATTTGTACAGAAGTGGAGGGAAATTCCCAAAATACATCATATAGATGTCTCAATGTCCAAGTTTTGTATTCCAAAGAGGCTATTGTAAGACATTAGCACAAATTGAAAAAGACAAAAAGAACAAATGGTCCAATTTGGAGGGGAAATGGTGCTGCAGACACAAAACAGCGGCCGGGCAACGCACAAAAGCCATCATACAACTTCAGCCTCTGATTGAAATATCCTTAAAAGGAATTTCTGTCCGACGTGCCATACAGTGGAGTGCTGTGCTGCCATGAATTAATGAGCCGGATTCCAGTTTCCCCCCTTTTAAATATCCCTTACAACAGAGATGCGGCTGTATGGGAGAGCAGATGGCCGCCGCACAGAACAACGAGGCAGTGAGGAACCAGACATAGTTCCAGTGACTTCATTTCGAAAATATCTTCATCAACATGCCCCCCTAAGGATGGTGGGCGATCCCTCATAAAAAGGCCCTTAGAGGGGAGGGTAGCACAGGGTTAGACCAAAGGTAACCCAGTCACTGAAGCATTTCAAACAGTGCAAAAACAAGAATGAAGGCCAAGATATTATGGGCCCGGCTGAAGAGAGACGTGGGGAACAGCGCGAGGATTGCCTCCAGCATTGATCTTTCGTGTGCGCACGGGGCCACGGTTTCCCACCGATCTCGGCCTGAGCAATAGATCGAACTAATTGTGCATTGACCTTCCAGGGACCCGTTGTCAGGCCAGAAGTGCAGGCCTCTGTGGAAGGCTTAACAGCTTTTCTGGGGGGATAAATGCTCTCTTGTCCTCAGCCCTGGGAACAGCACATGCTCATAACCCGGGCTGGGGTAAACTATACATTAGATGACACCTCCAAAAAGAGAAACCGGAAGCAATCATGCAAAAAAAGTGAATGAAAAGTACTGTAGACTTCAACCCAAAAAATAAATCTGAGACTTCCTCCTGTGGTTTTATTGAGCAAATGACAGCCTCAGTACCATGCCAGATGCTAGGCAATGTCACTTTGACAGACTTCAAGCGCTTTTGTTTTGTCCAAGGACATCTTTTCACGCTCAATTTGGGAGTAATTTTAACATCAATTGTGTCAATTTAGATTTTTAGATGAAAGGCTAATGTCTTGGTAGTAATCAGACAAAAAATGGCTTATTAAATGAAATTAAAGGCTGATTTCATGGTAGTAACAAAACAAAGGCTTTTATCACCACTTCAATGGTGCTGAGATGTCCTTTTAAAAAAGGAAAATACCACCCTCGGACACTCTTACACTGTTATGATCATCTGTGATCAATGCATTCCAGGAGTTATTTTGTGATGAAGTGATGTAATTTACCTTTGTGTTGAATCCACTTTCCCCTCAATCTGACTTGTTTTATTTCTACTTCAGTTTGTGATTTCCTACATTTCCCCGAACGACTTTCGAAAACGTGCCTGGACTTGTTGTATTTGGCTGGATTTTACATGTAGGTGACAAAGAGTGAGTTTTCCCAGTGGTGAAAGCGTGAGATTATGTGCCCTCCCCCCTGTACTCAAAACGAAACATGGATTTCTCTCTGTATGATTGTTGGACGTCGGTGCAGAACGGAGGGTCTAGAAAGAAGCCCTTGCTCTTTCACTCTGAGGGGCTGACACCGAAACCTGTCATTTACCATTGATGTTTTACATTACACTACAGTCATTTAGCAGACGCTTTTATCCAAAGCGACTTACAAAAGGTACTTGACACTATATGGGGATCGAACCCACGACCCTGAGACTGAGAGTCTTATGCTCTACCGACTGAGCAGTTTTAGATCGTTGACATATTTTCTCCTATTAAACTCTATTGTAGCTGCATTGAAAATATAACCTCTTTGTTTGGCCAGAAAAACCCAGCGCCAAACAACAAAATGGACCCAGAAAAACTCGGTACATCCCCAATAGCTGTTGTTTTAACAGTGTGAAGAGTGGGAAGAGCAATCACGTTGACAGGCAAATTGATGGGAACACAAAGACTTCAGAAAGGCAAGTTAACACATTATGAAAATATGTTAATAGTTCCTAATGGGGGACACTTCATATCTAGGAAAGTAAGATTTCTTTGCATCATGTGTCAGACTTTGTTTTGTTAGGGAGAGAAAGGTTAGAAAGGGGAAAAGGGACGTCCTTCCAAGTTACCTTGTGTGAAGCGTGAATGTCAAAGAAGGGCTTGTTTCGGACACTGAAGGGCTCCTTGGTTTTGTCAATCTGTCCGGTCTTCATCTTTTCCATTCGGGGAGAAATTATCTCCTTTTCTATGCACAACAGCCGGATATTGAAATCACACTGGCCAACAGGCTGTCCCTGGAAAACAAAACAAAACAAGGAACAAGTCAGTCATCTCTTAATGCGCCCTGGGATGATGACTCATTCAGACAATTATGTTCAGTAAGCCATGTGATGCAAAACTTAAATAAAACGGCAACATACTACAATGTACTAGCCGGATAAAGCAAACGTATCCGAGTAAAAGACAACATTTACTTTGGAGAAAAACTGTATTGATATGGAAGGGATTTATGAGCTGCCAATCCGCTGCCATGGCAACGGTGTTGATCTGACTAGTCACAGGCTGGAGGACAAACATTGTCATGGAGCTGAGCAGGACTACCATATAGTCACTGTGTTCGCTGAAATACCAACGCCAAAAGCGCCCGGTACAACCAGGTTTTCTTTGATGTCACTATGACAACAGGTCCCTCTAATGCCTTCCATTGTTTTCTTTCCACACACACACACACAGATGAGTACCAGTGGTCTGAGCTGTCACTGCCTCCCAAACAGACAGGGTCACTAAAGCCACGCCAAGGTGCCACCGAGCCCATCTGGCTTTCCACTGTGTTGCAACGGTGCTTAAGTCCCTGCACACGGTTTCTCATTAAAGCCTCTTGGTAGAAAAGGAGAACATTGTCGAGGATGACTGGAGACTGTAACGTAGGCCAAATTAAACGACGTGATTGTCTGTCTGTCTGACTGCTTTCAAGTGGAAGCGTAAGCCAGAGTAGTCGGGAGGAAATCACTTGTGTCATAATTGGGTTGTACATTATTTGCAGCGTGGTTTACAATATGCAGGCTATTTTCTTGTTTCAAAGGGGAAGGCTGGCCAAATGAAAATGAACGTTGCGCGTCTCAGCTGACAAAGCTTTATAGATTTCACCATTCTTAGCACTAAATCACAGAGACTTTGAGGCACAAGAAGGAGGAAAGTAATATCAAGTTAATTCTGGAACGTCAGCCGGATGGAAATGGAGTAAATTCATGTGTGACGACTGACATTTAATGCCTCTCACACCTTATCAAAAAAAAAAAGAACTCAAATTCTGCTGTTTGTTTTTTTGTACTGAGAGAGGGAAACAGAGCGATCGTATTTGGTGACAAAATTGCACCTGTAGTGACCTCTGGACTCGTGGGCTGTGGATCAATAATCTTTAAGCAAAGACAGGGCAGTGAGTGAGAAGCTGCGACTTGGGAGCATTTGTATTCTGCTCCGTTACTGTTAAGTAAAGGCCACATCTCATCTCCAGAGATTTCTATGGAATCAAAGGGCACGGGAGAAGTTCTGTTTAAAGTGGAGGAGAGGGTGGGCGACAAGTGAGACGCAATTAATGCGGCTGCGATGTCTAGCGAGCGGTGCTGACATTCAGCGAAACAGCAAACGCACCAGAATCTTCCCTTAAGCATGCAATCTTAAATGTGGTAACCCCAGGTACGGTAACCTCACTTACTGTACGACTGCACTGTTTCATTAAAGCAACTACAGAGTGACATGGCTCATCTCCAACCAGTAATATATATATATATATATGACAACAAAACACTGAAAGTGCCTGCTGGGGCTTTGTGAAGGCAAACACAATTCTCACTCTTTTTAATGATTGATGATTTTCGAATGAAAGTGGTTGCGCTTTAGGATCAGCTCTTGATCAGGAGACTCGATGACGGGTCATTTGTACCGAAACAAGAGAGCGAAAACATACGGCTTGGGATCTAACTCCATGCATTCATACTGAACCTGTTATCATAGATACAGCTCCTCAACTGAATGGGTGAAATCAAATGGTCACTCTGGCCGGCCGTGACTCGCTCTGCATTGTGTCTGTAGCTCACAATAGTGGTGGGAATCCCCAGAGAGCACAATGCTGCCATTGTTAATGTATTTTGATAGAGCGAGCACTGTTTTTTTATCCTGCACGCTGATCTACTTGAATGTGAAAAAAAAAAAAAGATGAAATAAAAATCATTTTGGGCAATAAAACATCAACAGCACTAATATTTAGGACTTTGAACCCATAAATTATATACTAAGTGAAATTTAAGCATTCTTTCAAGGACCCGTTTTTTCATTTTCAGTGACTGCATGGCGACTAAAAGCGCACTACATTTTCTTGGAACAACAACTGGCATCATGTCCCACACATTCTGCACCATCTGTCAGCTGTGTCATCAGGACAGAACAGGATGTAAGTGTGAATGATTCAAGGCATGTGCTGTCCATGCCTGTTCAAAGCACAGTAGACAAGAAGCTTGTTAGTCCAACACTCTTGGGAACGAAGATCAATTGAATCAGTGAAATGTCTGAACGGCCTAATTTCCTGTGGCCCCTATCAATTTTGTGGCAGTGGTGCTTGGAGGTAATTTGCCTTTAACTCCGCTCCTGATTGGGTCCCACTTTTGGCTCTGCTACAGATTGTGGCACTAAAACTTACTTGGGTATCATGTGTGTTTCTAAATATTACACAAATACATTTTGGACTGACTGGGGAAATCTGGCTAAAATATAATGGATATATTTTATTAATTACAGGCAAAGAAAACACTGCAAATGCACAGAAATTCTTGCCATTCAAAATATAAAACATAAAGCTGGTAAATTAACTGCTTGATGCTGTTAAGTTTGTCTCCTACCAGTGATTTTGCCAGACAACTAGCAAACGAGTCAATATTGAAGTCTAAGACTGAGGCAAATGAGGTTCTACTGTAGGGCCTTTCTCTCAACATACTGATCTTAAAAACCAACCAATCAACATTCATATTACACTGCATCTCAAAAATGTTTCGACAGGGGTGCCTTATTTCAATTGGAGATTGTTGCTGTGATGCTGTGGAAAGCGAATGATTTCTAATGGCTTTAGACTCACCCCCTGTAAAGATCAGTAAGTACATGATACTGCACACAGTGACAATACAGTCTATATACTAGGAAGATTCTTCAAAGCTTAACAAATTGGCCTGTGTTCCGTGGAGCACAAACACAAGCATCATACACCGATTCAGTCGGCTTAAACCGAAAAGTGAAATAAGGCGAGAAAACTAAAGAACACGTCAAATCCAACAAGCTACAATTCACGCCTCCTATGGGTAAATTTAACCGAGCACATAAAGAATCTATAAACATGCATGAAATGTTAAAACACCAGGGAGCCGCAGAAATCAAGCATAAATCAAGCCAGGGAGAAATATTTATAACTGTCTAATTTGAGATATAAGACATGGTAAGAGGTGGAGAGAAAATCGAATCAGAGCTGTCTTCGTTCCTCACAGTCACTATGGAATCCATATCGATTTTGCTCCAGCTGTCATTTTCTGTCCCTTGCCTCACACATTGTTGTCCATATTATGTTTAAAGGGGAATACCGCTCAATATATGAATTCCTCTCCGTTTTTCCAATGGTCTAATCAATTATGTGAACATGAGCTACTTTGTCCTAAAGCCAGAAACCAGACAACCATGACTCAGTCCTGAAATGTCATCAGGTATAAAATCTGGAGCTGCTCCAGGGACAATGAATGATAACCTCACAGAAACAGAGTTGTATACCAACATGAGCTTTTTCTCTATAGTAATGTTAGCAGGTTCGAACTAGACGACGTGTGTAACTTCATCCACAGAAAACCGTCCGAGGTTAGTCTCCCACTCCCCAGTGCCTAACATCGCAAGTTGGGGGTTTTAGTTCTCTCGTATCTGGCTTTAGGGGGGGAGGAAGAGCTATTTGTACTCGCAAATATTGACTGGACCAGATCCTAGACCATAATGCATCATGATCGTCATCATCTCTACTTACATAAGCCCTTGCTGCTCACCTTCCCAGCTCCTTTATGTGTCATTTTAGTATCGGGTTGTGCTTACCTCTGAAAAAAACATCATTAAAGTAAAAAACACCAGCCGAGGGCGAGGGGGTGGCATTTTCAGTTAAGGGCCATACATTGCTTTGACAAGAATGGCAAAACCCAAAACATTTTGGGGCATTAAATCCCCATTGTTGCCATTTCATGTCAAAGAAAAAAAATGAGGGTTTTAGATGCACCTTGGAGGCATTGAAAACTATGAGGAAAGTAACACTGTTGAGAGTAGTTGGAAAATCATTGTTAGCCGCTGCTACCTAGGGAAAAGAAACACTCTTACCTCTAACTACCCAAGAGAAAGCAGTAAACACTATACACATTAGGGGATAACATACATACATTCAGTTGATGCATAGGTAGAAATTGCAAAACTACACTAGAGCAGAGTGCCGGTGGGATGGCGTGCCGAGGGCTAAACTCTGAGTCTGAGGCGACTGTGACGGAGCTACAGGGAGCCAGAGATTCAAGAGGTATGCTGCTGATGTGGTTCAGGCTTTATTCTTTGGGAGGCATGCCCCGCACAAACACAGGCTACAGCCGCGATCCGAGATCTCAGAAAGAAGTAAATGGGGCTGCTGTAAGGTATAACCAGGTTGTACTCCGATTGCGATGATTATTTTGTTCGAATTCGTAACTGAAGCAAAAATCGTTTGTGGAAGGTGAAAGATAACGAGGTCGATGAAAGTGTCAATCAAAATGTCAGGATATCGACGCAAACCTCCAAACTCATGGTTTCATTTTAAGATGGGAGATTTCTATAACATTTCAAAGCCCGGAGATGTTCATCTTAAATTGTTGTTTTTGCCTTCGTCGCAGCAGAGCTTGTCAATTCTTTCACAGCCGGGGAGCTGACAGTGACTGACAAGCTGTTGCTCAGAGCTGACACGAAACAGCAACTTTCTAGGAAGACAAAAAAAATGTTTTATAGCCTGCAGCTACAACAGAAATAGAACATTCACTCCAAGTCTCGGGGTGACAGTCGGGGTCAACCAATTTCATGTTTGGAGAGGCACATACGCACACACACTCTGCAGGATGACTGAGAATATAAATGGGTCTTGGCAACATGAGAAGCATAGTATACTCTGACATAACCCATCATCTACAGTAAGTAAAACCCCTTCACACATATCTAAATTATTTATCACGGCTAGAGTGGACCCTTCTCATTACGTTCCAATCACACACACACATTTCAGCATGTTTTTCTCCTGACTTTCCGAATCAGATTAATGTCTCTGCGGGTCCTCGGCCTGGTGGGTGGTGTGTTCCTTCTCCTGCTGCATCCCCCCATCCTGAGACTCGGGGATGGAGCGCCAGTGCAAAGGAGCATCCCACCGCAGATAATGGAGAAGGCCAATAATGGCAGGCTGGGATCAATACAGAAGTGCTTTAGCGATGTCTTGAGACTCCTGCCGAGCTGCTAACCTCTGCACCGGCTCACAAAAACGCTCCCTCTCACCACTGAGGTCTTTATTGAGCCACGTGCTTGTGTGATCCGCTGATCGATGGGAACAGAGGCTACAGACAAAAATAATGGCCTAAGTCAACCAGCCCCCTACACCCCACCCCTCCACCCCCATGGTATTTATCAGGTTTTCAGAGAGCACAAGCTTGCTGAGGGCAGACTACAGGCTCATTCATCTCTGTACCTGCCTGCTATTAGCAGCACACGGTTGAGGGGATGAATTAATTCAGAGTTGGTAAGAGTGTTAGCAATTAACAGCCTTCTACTGTTGTCCTCGGGCTGTCCTCGATAAAATGGCCAAGCCAAAAGACAGGAAAAATACATAATTTGACCTCTACAGCAAATTTCATACACACAATTGCACTATGGCAATTATTGCCACCCCAAAATAATGCACAGCAAAGGGACGTTCATCAGTTTCACTTCAACCCAATACTGAGCCTACTGGCAATGTCAAAAAAACCATTTCAACCTATCCTAGCAAATCAACAATCAACAATCAACAATAACTAAGGCAAAGCAAGCCTCAACTACACCCCGTCTCAGTGGTGAAAGCTAGCACAGATGATTCAGTTGTGAATATCCAGCATGGCTAAGACAGACCACGTCCAGCCCCAGTGTTGCGGTTGAGGTCAGGCTTTAGTGAGCCCTGGTGCTTGACAGGGTGTAGGGTCAGGCAGAGCCAGACACCCCCTCCCACCTCATCCAGTCTGACAAAGTACTATCATCCCTGTGGAAATACGGCAGAGCCAGGATGAAAACCGCCCGGGGCTGCTCCTGCTCTTGCCTTCAAAGAAACCACTCGGGGATTGGATTCTTCAGGGTTGAGCATAACCAAACTCCCATTCATTCAATGCCAAAGCATTTTCTTTGTGCGCAGCCCCAAGACCTAGCTCTAATTAGTGTGCTTGCTTTAGCAAGCAACACTTATGTTCTTGTACTTACTTCTTTATTATAATTCCCTCTTCTTCCGCCCCAAATTTCAGAGCTCAACTACTTTCACACCATTTAAGATATCAACGCCGTTCGTCTGGAATCACAATCGGTCAGTCAAATTTTTGATTACACTACAATTTTTTGGCCCCATAAGAATGCATTATAAAAAGATAAGTTTCAGTTTCGCTTTGACAATGGCTCTGTGTCTACAAGAGTCAGAGGCTGTTAAATGTGGCCCTGGCTGTCCTTCACAATGTCCACAGACCAGACTCAGTTTGTGGTTTACTGATGGATGAATGAATAGAAAACACAAAGCTGGACATGAAATATGTCTACAAATATGATTTGATGGAGAAAGTTTCCATACAAATAATCATTACAACTATTTATACTTTTAATACTTTCAATATGTTTAATACTATGATTTCTGTGATACTATGACTAATGCTACTACTTTTGCTACTACTACTGCTGTTACTACTCCTGCTACTTCATCTACTACTACTTCTGCTAATACTTCAACTACTACTACTTCTACTGCAGCTGTTACTAACAGCCTGGGTCACATTTGAGAGAGGAAATTTACCTTTTCTAGTTATCTATGCTACTCACTGCTGACAGCCTAAGATCACAAAGTATCTGAATTACCATTTCCTCTGTTGAATCGGACCACTGCTCACCAAAGGTCAAAAAAGAGAGTAAAGCGGGCAGAAGGTGCTGCTGATGGAACTTCACAGTGCTAATAGCATAGTTACAGCGGTCTATATATATATATTGTCTGAGATCTTGATCTGGCAGATTGTGAAGAAGTGCTGAGGAGTGATAGGTCAAAGCAACGGATTCGCAAATGACTCACATTGAATTTGATGATGTCATAGATCAGGTAGCGGGGTACGGGCTGGCCGTTGACCTTGTCGATGATCATCTCCTGCAGAAATAGAGGGAGAAACATCAGGCAATTATTGTCGGGAGAGTGGGATCAGGAGAGGGAGTGGGGAAAAGACACAGGTCGAGTTATACAATTGATTGGTGCAAACAGACACAATAAAGCAAGCGAGATAAAAAGACATATACCCAGGTGAAGAAGATGAAGATATTTTAGAGCTGCATGAAAAACGTTAGGACCTATCTGGGACCTATTCACGTCACAGCGTGTTGAAAACAGCTCCTCTTTGAAAGCGGTTCTGCAGGATGGAAACTGGGAGTGGGTCGGTAGGGGCGTGAGCACCCTCAAGGGGCCTGCATCTTCACAGGAAAGACGCCTGCGGCACCAGGAAGGATGAAGAGGAATTGGGGAGGTGGGTGGGATATGTGTGTGTGTGTGTGTGTGTATGTGTGTGTGTGGTTTAATCTAGAGAAGAAGGACAAGATGCAGAAATAGCACTGCACATCCATTATGCAAGACTAAGGTACAGCGGTGGTGCAGGACGCCCATCAGGCACATGACTGGCCACAGAACTGTTACACAAGCAAGTGGTGAAAGGACAGTAGAGGCAGGAATGGAGTCACGACAGGTATATTATCATGCTATATGTTACCTGCTATAACATTAAGAATGACGCATTACATTCTGCAGACTTTTTATTCCCATTATAAAATATATACACTCCTGAATGCTGAACTGCTATTACTGACAAAAAAAGGAGTAGCAAGCAGGAAGGCACTCAAAGGATGGAGTATTTAGCAAAGGCAGCTTCTTGTTGGCAAGAATACCCACAATTCCAAAAGACCAAATGCATAAAGATGGCAGTGTCGTGGTTCTGACCCAACCCACAGGGCGAAGCACCAAACATCAACATCCACTTGCCACTGCCAGACTGACACAGAGGAAGAGGGGGAGCAAATGACGGGCACACGTTTCACTGTGGGACGGGCTGGAAGGAACCATGGGATGTTACGCCAAGAGGCTGGCATCATCATGCATCTGGTGCATTGAACCACTGTGCAGGCAGAAAGCAGTGGATGAATGCATGAATGGACGAATGACGGGACAAGATGAAACTATCCTCATGGATGTTAGATCTCTAGTTGATGTAAAGCTCATGTAAAACTGCACTAAAAATCAGCATATAAAGACAAAGACAAAATTTCTCTGGGCTCAAGACGAAACGTATCAGAGACTGTAGCTGGGCTTCGACAGAGCTCACCGTGAACAGCCAAACAGCTCTCTGTACAGTGAGCCAGAAGCATCAACAGATGACTAACAACCAACACGAGTCAAAAGCAGCCCTTGGTGCCATCTCAACACACATCCGCACAGCTCCTTCAAAAGGAACACTAATGTGTTGCCATTACGTGGCCTGCCCGAGTAAGGAAACTAAATTCGCCGTATCAATCAGCAACTCTTAAGGGGATGAGGAAACACATGCCTGCTTTGCATAAAAAGGCTCAACCCTGGGAAAAAAACAAGCCTGAGAAGAACGAAAGGCAACTCATCTGTTATCATGTGTCCCGTGCTGGAATACTGTACGTGAACAAGTGCCAGACGTGTCTAATTACATCTCAGCCGAGGACGCGAACATTTCCGGGTAGGGAGGGTGATAATGACTCATGTCTTGTGCACCTGCTGCCGGGGAGAGCTGGGACCTGGGCGACCTATACTGCGCAAACATGGCAATAAAAGCCTAAACCCATTATTAGAGGGTGATGATAAGTCACCAGCCCCGCCCCCCTCTCCCTTCGGGAAGCTCGCTGTCGAGCATTACAATACAGAACGCACTGCAGAACAGAAAGGCAACATAAAGCACAGCAAGATAACAGCGGATGATTCTAAGATATGTTGTTTGCTTAAAGTGGGTAACCGATGTCAATTATCTGTGGGTTCGAGCAGCAGGGCAGCATGGGAAGGGCTGGTCGTCCGATTCCAGTCGAGTGACAACGGCGTCAACATGCAGTACCTTCAGGAGCCTAGCAAAGAAGCGCACCACAAGACCCCTGCGAGACACAGAAGCGGAAGAAAGGGGAACATAAGGAACTCACCCCGTCCAGTAAAGTGTTGGATAAGTGGATACGCGGATCTTTCCGGAAAGGGAACTCGAGGTTGGCTATGTGGAAGATAGTGTTGTCTCTGTCGATCATGTATACTTCGTTCTTTCCGTTGATCAGCATCATGTACCTGTCGGAGGAGAGGAGAAAAAAACATTATGTAGTCACAAGAACCTGTCAGCCAGTTGGATTGGTGCTGGTTCGGATTTAGCATGTTAGCTTTTACCCAGTAAAGCTGTTTTTTGTATTTTGTATTCACCTTGGCCAGATTAACTGCATGGGTAGTCTAAAAGTGTGTGTGAACAAGTGGTTCTCTACATGCTATATAAGCTAAAAAAGAGAAAACAAGCCTAATTTAAGAATCACTGATCCTTGACAAATTATAAAGAAATTAAGTTTAATTTGTCTTGCCCGAGTTCCATTCCTCCAAAACAAAAACAATGCTGCCTATAAATTTCTTTTAATCAGCTTGTTTTGGGGAATAGAATATGGCAATCAGACTTCAAAGTTAAATTCCTGTGAGAAAAGAGAAACGCAGCACTTGAGATTTGCGCTGCACTCAGCACCATGAACAACACAGAGATGGTGCGTATCTCTGATGTGCAAATTGGTCTGTTCAATTCAAATAAAACAAAGTAAAAGCTTAAGAGCTTTTCTTAGAAAACAAGGAGGATCGCCGACTACATGCCTGGTAATCACAAGAGCTAGCACGGCAACCACTTCCGTTTTTTTCTAGCCGAGCTTTGTGGGAACCATCAGTGTAGATGGAAAGCATCTTTGGCCAATCACATTGCTTTGCAGAATCTACCCGTTGTAATGTGCACTTTCCCGATTTGTAATTACGATGGTTTCAGTGCTGTCTTGATGGATGAGGGCCTACGTACTGTATACTACTGCTACACTGAAGGAAGTCAGCTAGTATAAAGCTTTCTTACAGTTTCACTTGGACTACTACATTACTTTACAACAGCTCTACATCTTGCAGTTTAAGGACTCATTGTAAACCGTAAAGCTTCCAATAAAGTCTCAAATAGTGTCCAGGTCTGTAACATCAGCTGGAGTTGTTTGCATGTATAAATAAAGATTGTTCCCAATAAAAGCCAGGTAAAAAAATGGCACAATTAAGGAGTCTAAAATATCATTACAATTACTAAAATGTCACAAAATGTGACTAAAAAGAGACATGCAATCACCCAAACTGCATCACCCTTAGAGTTGAGAAACAGCTGCTGCTGCTACTTCTGCTGTCATTTAATTGAATGCATGTATGCAGCAGTTAAAAGGAGAATCTCGTCTGGCTTGACAGGAACCTTCATGTGGGAATGATGATTTCAGCATCCTTTCCTGTGCTGGAGGACAGTCACTGCTGATTGCTTGGGAATTAGCTACAAAGTACTCAATTTCAAGCTTTGGTAGTGTTTGGCCTGAGAAAAGGGGATTTCCCGGTTTCAGCTCACAGTTGAGCTCTATCACTAGTGCAGTGCTTAAACATAGTAGACGAAAGTGTAGAGAAGTCTGGCCGGGTCAGACAAAGAAGAATCCAACTGAATTACGAATCTGAATTGTCACTCCTATGGCTTTTGATAGCTTGGTCTGTCCCCAAAGCTAGGGGACACACGATAATAACAAGAATAATCATCATCCATTCATACAGCACTTAACAAGAGTTTACAAATTGCTTCACATAAAAACAGAAGAAATAGCACAAAATATGGAATAAAAACAAATAAAACAAAGGATCAGATGCAATAAAATGGATAGGAAGAAATACCAGGAATACAAAAGAGATTAAAATATATAATTACATAAAAGCAAATCCATAGAAATGAGTCTCTAGAAGACTTTTAAAAGATGATGATTTACGCTCCAGAACCTAAGGGGCCCTGATGGCCAACGCCTGGTCAGGTTTAGACTTGAGTCCAGACTGAAGAACCATGATGAGAGTCATCGGAGAGCAGGCTGCACTGAGATTCACTGAGGAGGTTAAAATGACTGCAACATAGCTAGGGGCCAGACCTTATTGAGCTGGGAAAGTAATCAGTAGCATCCTGAAATCAATTCTAAAGATGTTAGTTGCTGCGTTCTATGGGAGATGAACTTTTGACTGAGGCAGGTGCGAATGGAGTCACAATAGCCTGAACGAGATGATATGAAAAGCGGGAATGACTTCCTCCAAGTGGGGCCGAGGAGGAGAGTTTATTCCCGCCCCCTGATCTGTGATGTCATACTGGTGTACAGCTCCACGGTGAATGAACTGGAAATGAACTGTAATGCCTTGACGAAGGCACGTTGGAAAAAAAAAAACATGCCAAGTCACCCAAGGACACCCACAAGGACATCCTAATCATGAAGCTATATCTGTGTAACAAACAATTTTAGCTTTCAATCCATATTAGTTTAGCATATATAGGGATTTGAAGATGCTATTTTGGCAGTTGTGAGTGAAAACTTTTTTTTTTTTTTTTTCAACTTCAGTAGCTTTTAAATCTGTAACGCGATCTTGGAACCTACAAATGCAGATATTTACTAATTGGCACCCACATTTTCAGATTCTGGCATCAGAAGGTTTTTTTTATTTTTTATCTATAGGAACATGAAAATGGCTATTTGGCTAAAACAGGCCAAAAAAGGTGAAACTGCAGGGGCCCTCGTCGGGGTGTGGGAGAAAATAAAATGTCCTTCTCATAGGACAGTGATTAAGTGAGTCATTATCCAAGGCCATGTGAAAAAAATACGTGATTGTTACATTAAATGGTAAACCCCTTTTGAAACCAATTCTATTTTCCATTACAAAGTCCTTGGTGTCACCCGAGAGGTTGGTCTGCACCAATGAAAGAAAAATGTTTTTACTTGTATGTAGGAGATTATTTTATCATCACATAGCATACATTCACCAGGGGCTAGGAAGGCTGCCCAACTAATCCTTGGCCAGCATTTGCAGGTGAGATATAAGACTTAGAACCGTCCATTTAAGAAAAATAAATAAATAAAAAGTCCCCAGGTCCTCACAGAAAGTAAAAGTCTAAAAAATAAATAATTTAAAACAGGATGTTGTAAAAATGTCATACGTTCATTGTTTCATACTTGAATCAATGCCATTGGTTGACATTTAGAGGATGCAGCAGTGCATAATGGGTGAACTACTCTGAACTCTTCAGTGAAATGCATGCAGATATAATTCACTGGTTTTGCTTCAGTTTAAATACAAATAAGGAGAAGCCATGGAGAAACTCCAAAGAACGAGGGTGGAAAATTACTTTTTCATGCACGGGCCCAAATGGTTGGGGGATTCAAAAACTTCTGTGCAGCGACTGTTAGGCTGTTAAAACGTCTTTCTCCCCAAGTTGCAGAATAGTTTTTAACAAGCTGCTGGAGCAAATAATCATACGCCACTCTTCCTCTGTATTACGCCAGACGGCTGGGGAAGCTGCTAGAGCACGTTGCGCTAAGTATACAGGCTCCCGCACCTTGATCTAATTACAGCTCTAGTCCTCCATCAACCCTCACAGGATGGAGCGAGAAGGTGGAAGCCAAATAAAACATCTTTGATAGCAGGCCTGTGACCGTAAGCTGTTAAAGAACTCAAATTCTCAACTTCGAAGCACAAGCGTTGCTGAAGGGGTGGTAAAAGTGTGTGTGTGTGTCTTCCACTTAATTTGGTCATAGACTAGAGTAGCGCCTGTTTACACTCACACCATCACTGATTATTAAGGTGTGAAAGTATCTGTTAACGGGACTAATTTACTCTTACTCCAAATGAACTGACCTGGTAAACAACCCAACTGAGACTAGAGAAACACAAAGTCGTTTGCAGCCCAACTTGAATTTCAACCCAAATGAAACCATTCAGTTTCTGTCTGTATAAACTATTCAATCAGGGTTGATCAATCAATCTGATTAGGGCTAGATGAAGCTACTCCAGATGAGCTGTTAGTCCTGTTAATGCATTATTAGCCTGCATATAAAAGCAATCAACTAGTAAATTAACATGCATACAGCCTAATAGCTTCTAAATAGGACATTTTATTCCAAAGGAAATGATTTAATAAAAACCCCTCTACCAGACTAGAGTAACTTAATTGTTGTGTTTGCTGTTGCGCTCTTATGTAACCTTGTTTTTGTCTTTTGTTTGTCTTGATTACATGATTACTTTGTAAACTTTAGAAAGGTGGGGATAATTAGTAGCCTGCATGCAAACATGGTCACTGTCACCAAAAAATAATTTCAAATATCAAAATGCACCGGTTTGGGTGATAAAATAAAATCCTCAATTATCTACAGAGAGGCGTTTTTCGCTCGAACAAATGCTTACTGTTTCATAAACAGAGTAGGCCTAATCAATCTGTGTTGGCAGTCACCCTCGGCAATTTCAAAAGAGGGAGAGCAAACAGACAAAATCCTTAATCCTCCCTTCTGCGGGCTCCCAAAGACAAGCTGAGGAGATGGGCCACACCCCAAAACACAGGCACTATTGTTTCCTTTCGGTCCCTCATCCTCCAGTACAGGGGGTTTTTCAATAGACGGCCCGTGGGCCAGGTCCCGCCCGCGAGGGACTTTCATCCGGCCCACGAATGCCCCATATATAAAAAAAGCAGACTGACGGACTTTAATTGTGAAATAACAGACAGCACAATGAATACATACAGTATCAGTGACATTTATTATGAAAAGAACAGTGTTTATGAGTAATTCAGCATGGTAACAGTAAACAAAAATGGAATTACAAATTACAAAGTCAAGTGTTGTTGTTATTATTATTATTGTTGTTATTATGTGTGTGTTTTACTTGAAGTTATGATGGGTTAAAAAGGTTCAGGAAGCCTATTTTTCATGTGAGTACACCTTCACTCTAGATGGTAACAATAGTTCTGGTTTGTGTCATTGACAAACATGCTCAGCAATCTGTTGGCCTCGTTACACACCTCTGATGATGTACCCAATTACAGGCTTTAGAGGGCTGCTGGCTGCTGCTCCATCGCAAAATACCAAGAGGTGCATAAAGCAGGATGATCAACTAATGTCCTAATGAGCAACTTTAATCCTGCTCCATTCCGAAAGGTTAAGCATCCTAGTCAATGCGCCCCAAAATGGAGGCTAATTAGTCCGCCGCTTCATCATATCGGGGCATTCACGCTGTGCAAATGGGACCATCGTGAATTTTCGGATGGCGTACAACACACAGGCTGAAGGGATGTACAGCTCTTTGGGAACAGAGTCTGATGACAGAGATGGATGTGAAATTAATCACCCCTTCCCCCCTGCCAAAGCAATGCGTTTTTCATACCTGCTGTGACTCTCCATCATTATCACATATGGATTAGACATAATTAATTTGCCATCAATACCATCTGGTTCAAAGTTAGAGCCCTGGGAGGCTGCCAGGGATGGGTTGGGCGTAGAACGGTGTACAAGCTGGCAAAAGTTGGCACAGGAGAGGGGACTCCATTTTATTTGGCCAATACAAAAAAGGCATCACTGTTGACTTATATCGAGAAGTTAACAATGATAACAATTATCTTATTTCCCGTAGTGGACGCAAGTTCATAGTTTGCTTCTACATTCACCTTTTGTCAGTGAGATAGTAAGGCCAAGATGCCATGCTAGGTAGGCATCTAAATAGAGGATGGGAGGAGGTTTCCACAGCGATTTCCACATTTCAACAGGCCCCAATTTTCTTCTAAAAAAGGTGAAAGGATGTTTCAGACAGCTTCTAATGCTAAACTGAATCTCAGCCCTACAAATAATACGCAAAGAAAGAAATGTACGCTTGTATTGAAACTGCAATATTCAGCAAAACACTGTCCATTTTGTTCAGTGTGCAGCTCTATTTGGCAGCTCTATTTAGTGCTGCAGAAATAAGCACCACTTTCTGCAAATAAACAATGAATATGAACTACCAGCATTACAAAACACTCCCGTCTCTGAGGAACGCGTAGATGGCAATGCCGGAGAAGTCAGAATTCACACTCAAAGAGCATCGTAATAGAGGGCTTTTACCGAAAAACCTGAAAGCCTTATATGTATAACCAAATTCTTGTTATTATAGTCGGATGCTTCTAGGTCGGCCTGTTGCTGTAATAATGGCCCTCCACATGCTCTTCAGTTGAAGATCAATGGAGAGTGATTTGCTTGACCCTCCTCTCCAGATCCCCTTTCCAATACCAATGATGACTGAAGAGGGCACCAGAAAACTAGCCCTGATACATAAAATAGGGTGGTCCAGATATAGCTGTACCATGTGCAGTTGGTCTACATTGTCAGGGTGGTTGCAGATGCACAATGAAAGTATTAAAAAAAGGCTTAGAGGCAAGGGAGACCCTGTACTGGATGAAAAAGGGAACAGAATACGCCTTAATAGCTAATCGTCATTTCCACAGACGGGAAAATATGTCCTTGTGCAAAGGGGGGCGATAGCAAGACGCCCCCCCGACATCCTTTTGACTCCGAAATCAATGTCTGAGAACATCAAACAGGTATGGGTCGCTGCAGAAAGACCAGATCTGTCAAGCGCCGGGGACACAACAGGTTTGTACTGGGCTAAAGTGGTTCCCCCTGCTGTGTAATTGGCCAGTTAGCCATGGCCGACGCTGTCAAGTATGTCCAGCAGGAAGCAGAGGGAGACCGTTGGTGCTGTGTAACTCCCTAGTGGAGCTCTTCTTTACCAGTAGGAGGAGGAGGTGCATTTTTCGACCATCTTCACATCTCCGTCTCTCTGAAGTTGTGCAAATGGCAGACACCGTTTCCCTCTTTTAAAACCAATATTCAATCCAACCTCGTCCCTTTCATTCGTACAAGGACAGTAGTTCCTGTCTGCCTGCGGTTTTCGGCTCCCCGTGCTCTGATGGGTGCTGTGAACCCCAGATTTCCCTTTATCCCCGAGCTCCGTCTCCTGAGCGCTTTAGCCCTAATGAGGTGTAGACGGCCATTGTGCTGGCTTTACCGGCGCAGCCCCGCGGCCTGACTGACAGCAGCTCGGCTCCTCGGGGGCCGCAGATCAAATCCGGCAGCTTTGCACATCATTAGTTTTGGGTCCACGGGCAGAACTGCTTCTCTAATACCCACAGTGGACCAAGTTCATTTCTCATTTAGACAAAAAGAGTAAAAGTCTTTTGTGACAAATGTACCACCGTCCAATGTGGTGGAGTACACACTGCACATTATATTCTGATAGTTAACAGAAGGTCAACAAACTCACCTTAGTAAAACTATATGGGCTATATATTTTAACATTTCTTCATTCGGAACAGGATTTGAACCCGTGTTGGACAGTTTTTTGAAAGCTTTTTATGTAACAACACACCCATCTTATCACCCAGCCTGAATCACAATGTGGGGCTGCAATACAGAAGAGCATCCACCCCCCCCCCACGCCGTAATTGAGACCTTGTAGATTGGCCCCATTTGCCCAAATTAAATCCTGGTGTCTGGAACGGACAATTCTCCACCCACAGGACGCGACAAATAGAAACTTATGAGCAAAATGCAACCGGTCTCCGAGGCGGCAGCGGGCGAGTCCTGCATCCGGGGAAAGCCAGACTAGACCGACGATCTTTTGCCTCTCTCGTCCCTTTGGTATCGCTTGGCATGAAGCGATCACAGCCCGGCTGGGTGCGGTGAACACGAGCGTGCTGTATAGTGGCATCGCATTACATGATTTATGGGTATTGAAGTTCAAATGTTTTCAAGCAGCGACCTCCCGCTGCCATTTGGAGCCGCCAACGCGCGACGCTGCCTAGTGCAGATAAAAGTCTGAGAGGAATTCTTGTTCAGTATATGGTAGGTAGCTCCCTCTCATCTTATAGAAATCACAAGTCAACACAATAACCAACAGAGACTGGAAAAGACAATCTGGCACTTCAAAGAGAAACATCAGACTATTAATTGCTCATTTCAAATGAATGGTTTCAGTTGAAGTTAGAAGGGAGCAGTGGAAAAATAAAAAAAAGCCAGAGCCAAACTCTTGTCCAATTGCACTAAAAGCAAAGACTGGACTTTTTTAAATGTCCATGGGACATTGATAGATAATGATCTCTCGTCCTCCACCTGTTCCCCTCTGGGCCACAGACCAATCTATCCCTGACGGAAGGCTCTGCAACGGTACAGGTAAAAACACAACGCCGGATAATTTCTCCCTCCTGACAAATCCAGCAACTTTCCTGTCCCTTCCAAAGCCCATGAGGAGCCAGCTCCTTGGCAGACGGCGGACTTAGACCTGTCACACAGTAAATTATCCTGCAACCAATGGGGAGGGGGTGTGGGGGGGGGGGTGGAGTGCGGGAGGTGAGCGGGACTCTGAGGTAAACGACAGCAGCACACTGCCACCTTACTGCTATTGTGCTACTGAGGAAGGGAATTCACCTTGAGCAGATCCTGTTTCTTTACCCAGTGGCCAAACGCAGAAGGCTGCGGTTGTACTGGGTATCACTGTAAATGAACATGATTCCCCCCACCTGATCAATCCTGCTAAAATAAGGCTTTGGCGGGCTCTGGTTAAAATACAAAAATGAGAATTAGATCAGTTTTAAAGTACAAAATGACTTCTGCTAGAATGGGAAACTTTGGTATCTTGGTGGAAGGAACAAAGGGATGCTGGAGGGATTTAGAAAAAAGTAATACTCTTCATGAAGGCGCCCGGAGAAAATCTTCCCGGACCACCTTGAAGAGACAAATTTTCCTATTAAAAGTCCATTTCGGGTCTTAAAATGCCTCTGCCTGGGAAGGAGGGCGTTTAATGAGGAATTCTCTTCACAGTTCATGAGAATGAAGAATTGAGTAAACCTCACCGAAAACACACACACACAACCTCAAAACTCATTAATGTTATCTAATGCATCACATAACCGCTTTTACACTTTTTCACAATTCGTACTTTATTCATCATTACAGAGTTTCTAGGATTAATGCAGCCTGGGCGATGGTGATTGCAGCCGAGTTAATCTCCTTATAGGCCGCTTTGTTAACGCCACTAAATAACGCTAATAAAGTTGCACTGTAATTCATTGACTCTCTCTCTCTCTCTCTCTGTACATTCAGTTTTCAGTTCAATCCCCATTTAAACAAATACAAACTCAGTGACCACAATACGTTCATTTGTTTTGTTTGTTTGTTTGTTTGAATGATTTATTTTTTTCTTTTTACTCATTTTGGCTGTTGCTTATTTTCCTTTTCATCCATTTATTTTATTATGCATTTGTTCTCATACACATTTTCATTATACTGTTGTTATGTTGTGATGTGACCTAGTTGCATCAATTATATCCAAATGCCTGTTATTACTTTTACAATAAATGCATCTCTTTTTTTGGACCAATTTTTGTTATGTTATGTGCAAATAAAATTAAAATAAATAAATAAATTGATCCTCACTGCCATCTGCCTTGGCCCTACAGCTGGGGGCGTAATGTCCAGGGGTCAGAGATATTGTCCAGTCCTAATAAAGACCAGTGGAGGTTTAACCAGATATAGTTAGATAAATCTGCTACTACTTTTTTCCACCTATTCAACACCATGTCTTGACATGATATCTTTTGTGTGAATTTCATACAAAAGCCAAACGTGTGTGACAAAGATGTGACATTTGCTGTATGAATGAAACGGTATAGAGAAGCTGGCGCCACGCTAATAAGATAGCACCCTTTAAAATAGCCGAGACCCATTTTTCAGCTCAACCAGAGGAAGGTAATATCAGGCCAGCCTCACAGGATATCCTTCAGAGAGGGAACGAGGACCATTCCATTTCAACATGTCGAATTAAAATGTCATCTTTCGCCAAATGAGAGCCGTGGCTTATTTCCTGCATTCAGCTCGAGGCAGACCGCAGCTAATAATTATGTATATATCCCCATAAAGACACAACATTGATCATTTCCACGACCCACGTAGAAATACAACGATAAAGGAGCGACACTGCAGCAGGCAAAATGCGGTAAGCCCTTATTGTTGGCTTAGCGGTGGGAAGCAGAAAGGTATGCATCTATTTTAGAAAAGCTCAGGTAGCTGCTACTATTTGTTTACCGCAGGCAAACCCAACACATCCCCAATGTCTGAGGGCTGTTGGAAGGGCACGTAAAGGGCGCGTGACTTTTCCCGCCATTAGAAGAGGTGGACATCAAAATGTGGCAAGTACCATGTTGATGAAGTTAATTTAGCAGGGCGCTGTCTTTAATGTCGACGAGGTTAAAAGGCATCACTCTCCACTTACTAATGAGTCTTTTTGCGTGCTCATAATTAACCTTTTTCCCCTCTGCACTTTATTAACTGGGCTTTTGATGAAATGGAAATCAGAGGTCAGTTCGTGGCATGTGATAAAAAATGGGAAAGTGGGCTTCAGCGTTTTGAGCGGAACGGCTGGGGGCGTGCATTGTGTTGGTGACATTTCTAGGCGAATGCCCAACTGCACTGTTTGAGGTGGTCAGAGAAGTACTGACTGTAGAGACTGTAGTCGGCCTAATCTGTGGAGGAGATAAACTGACAGAACTTTGTCTACAAATGACCTTGGAAGGAAAATAGTGCAGACTTTCAAACTTGCTTGATATCAATCAAATGTCAATCGCAAGAAGGGATGCAATTTTTTTAATATAAATTTGGTCTTAGATGTTTATTTTTTGGTTTTCTGCATTAGCACTTCACATTACTGATCTTTATAGTAAATGAGGTTTAGAAACTTTTCATTTCATTATTTCTGAAAGCATTTACAGATTTGTTTTTACATTTCATTATTTCTGAAAGCATTTACAGATTTGTTTTTACATGTGCCTTAGACTTTTGCACAGTACTGTAGTTTGCAGATACTACATATAGTGAAAACATGTCTCGACCAAAATAGGACACAATGTTAACTAAAGTTAACTAAAGTTCCAGAATAAGTTGTATTAGTAGAAGAATCAATAAAATGATGAAACCTCTACATTGTTTTATCTTATTTATCGCTGCACCACAGGTCCAAATATTCTCTTTTATATTGTTTATCCATTAGTGATTGGCAGGGACAGCGCTAACATCATATATGACAGTGCTGTATAATTCAAAACCTAACAGCATGTTTGCTTCATCAGATGCAGAAGACCCTCGCTTCTCCATGCCAATTATAAACACACACACACACACACACAGAGGATGAGCACTGATTGAAATATAATTAGGACAGTTGAATTAGCATCGCTCCATTAGCCTACAACACAAAATGTTCTAGTGAGTCAAAATTATTCTGGTGGGTGGGACTACGTGACTCGAGCCGTAAGATGCTCTCCAGAGATGGGCAAGCCATTCCTCATTCAGCTGGACTCCAAGCAACATCTAAAACATCTCAGCTCAGAAATATCAAGGTGAGTCTACTTAAGGCACTGCCTGATTTGATGACTTCTGTTATGAAAGACAAATACTCTCCGTCTCTGTGGCTCCGTTTCGCTCTCTGTCTGACAGGTGACTGAAGAAATTAGGCATTTCTGTTGAGTAAGACTCTTCAAGTAGCTACATGGAAGAGGCAGAAAGTAAAGGGCTGCCCAGGATCACTCACTTTACCGATTTAAAAGCAAACTCCGAAAAACGAATTCCCGTTAACAACACCACTTCGGAGAATTTGCAGATTTTGGCAGTCGATTACACACATTAGTACCACCTTGGACGGGGGCCAGAGCTGTACTCTGCTAGTCTCACTCTTACAGGAAATTAAAGCACTGATATGTAAAATTCTGAAATTGACTGCGCTGCATGAAATATTCACCAGCACGGCGAAACATTTCCACCAGCGAGAGAGAGACAGCTCCTCATATCAGACTACCAGAATGCTGAAACTCCTTCCCCCTCAATGATAGCCTCTGGCAACAGAGAGACACAACACAACAACTCACCAAGAAAAGTGACAGGGAAAAAAAAACAAAAAACGGCCTTGTTTCATATCGTATTCCACTTTGGTAAGAAATGGGAAACAGTCAGCCTTTGGCTGCATCGGTTAATCCAATATACAATTATACTGCTGAAGTCCCCACTGCCAACTGAGCTAACTGAAGATGATTAAAACCCAGTGGGAACCGAGAGGAAGCAATGTTAGTATTCCTCTCACAGTCTTCACTAACAAGCATGTTAAAAAACATCTTAGAAACATCCATCCATGGACACAAACTGCCCCTATACTTATTGAACACCTGTAAAGAAGCCTAATGGATAAGAAGAGAAGCCAATCTATCCAGTCAGAGACACAAAGACAAGGAATCATTAAATGTAAAGGAAACCCGGGAAAAATAGACCCACCGTGTGCCATCAGCTTTCCAGCTGACCTTGTATGGATTCTGGTCCAGGAAGCGAAGGTTTCGCCTGTCCATGGACACAGGCTGAGCGCCGGGAAAACCGGACCTGGAACACAAACACGTCTGTGACCAGCATTCTGTTGATTCACATCACTAATAATTTCACGTGCATAGCCTTCACTCATGCATTCACTTGAATTAAAAGTCTAACATCCAAAAATAATCTATTTCCCAATGAAGAATATGGTCAAACTAGCAACTACTAGAGACATTTGGACCTCCCAATACTCACAAACACTCACACACACTTAAAAAGCTGATTCTATGCAACCTAATCAAAAAGGCTGCAGCAGCATGTTTCTCCAGAATAAAAAAAAAATCTATTTCCAGCTCTGGTGACAGTTTTAAGTGCCACCATCTAAAAAAAGTTAAAAAAAGTTAAAAAAAAAGGAGTGATTCAGCACCAATGAGTCACTCGCAACACAATACAGTACCCACACACAGACACAGAAGGGGTATGAGAAGGGGAGAGGGAGGTCCTCACTTTTCCCATTCAGCAAACTCCTGGCATTTTCTTTGGATCTCTCCTAGTTTGGGCTGCGTGGTGGTCTGCGTGACGCCTTTCACCGTGATGCCGTCCAGGAACACTGCACCCTGGAGAAGAAAAAAGATGAATTGAAGATACTTTCATAGCCTCCTACACACACAAAAACTTTACAGGTGAAACTTTCATTCCGTTACACAAATGTTTTCCATATGAGTCCACTCTCAGAGCACTGCGGTTTCTGCCTTCTATGCCCTCTATACTGACTACATGTACTGTTGGTGATACAGGAATTTAGGCTGATTTTACCGTTGCACTTACTGAAAATTGCTGTGTATAAAAGCGCCAGCTAAATGCAAGTGTAAACAGCAGGAAAAAAAAAAACAATTCTGGATAATTGTAGACGATTAAACACTACTAACTCACTCTGCGGGCTGATGAAACCTCTACATAAAGCAGAGGAAGGATCCTTATATCTAATCAGAATTATATCTCTCTTTGCCAGAAGTTGAGGAGATGGATCTAAATTTGTGGGAGGAATTTACTGGCGTGTCCCACATGACTGAACATGAGAAGCCATCATCATTTAGAAGGACGGCGTCCCCCATAGGCCCTGCATCACTCTCGCTGCGTGAGAGCCACGTCATGCGGAGCGGGGCCGACGGATTTCGTACTTAACAGTCCATTTCCTGGCGCTCCCGCTCCCCCACCTCACCCCCGGAAGTCTTACCAGCTTTAGCTTCTCTTTCTTTCGCTTGCCGGGCCCCGACCCCGAGGAGCTGGGGCCCGACTCCTGGACGATTACGTTCCCGTCGTCGTCCCCTTCCCCGTCGTCGTCGTCGTCGAAGCACCACTCGGGCAGCGCGGGGGCAGCGGGCGCGTCCTCCACGTCGCCATAGCGACGGAAAAGCTCTTTGAGGTAGTCTCCCTTGTAGATCCCCGGGGCCCGGGACTGGCCGAACGCAGCCACAGCTGCCTCCACGCTGATAAGAGACAGAAGAGACACGCAGAGGGCCCTCTTACCAACAAGCTTGTCGCCGCTTATTTGGTTACATTATATTTTCCGACTATTGACATTACTTTTTATAAGACCTTTTTTGTGAACCTGTTATTTTGCACATTTCTGCTAAGCATTGCCACTTTGCATTTCACTACACACCTCGTGTGTGTATGTGACAATTAAACTTCTTGAATCTTGAAGACCGTCTCTCATGACGTGTCACGAGGGGTCCTCTACATTTTGAGTGACAACAAAAAGTGCATTGGTGACTATTTCGCCCATTTCATCCAGAGCTCTAGTACGTGATGACCATCACACTATCAGAGTTCAGTGAAGTCTTCTGACCTCCTGTTCTGTTTCCCATTATAATGATGAGGCATTAAAAAAACAATACCATCACTGTTGATCAGTTGTTACCCGTTTTACCTTAGCAACACATGACATGATTGCACAGCCTGGGCCGGGGGCTGTAGCTGCTCCCAGATTATTATAGGAGGAAGTGGTGGGTGGTGGGGAGGGTTCATCCTGCCTGCATGTCTACAGCCCTCAGAAAACACAAAGCTTGTGCTCTGCTGCTCCACCCCTGACTTAGGACACATTCTCACCCCTCCTTTGCTCAGCTGTTGTAAATTATTCAGCACCTCTGGGGTCTGGTGCTGAGTGTAGTCTCTGCGAACCAGTGAGCTTTCTTTTTTTTTTACTTGGTTGGTACGGGCAGTGTAACTCTTCATGCCGTGACAGGGCAATGATGCAAGCGGCTGAGAGAATTCATAGCGTGCGGTTCATGTTGGAATGCATTGAGCCTACTGATGCGGGGTGAGGGAGATTGACCCGCCCCTCCCCAACCTCCGATAAACAAAACACACTACCGGCAGCGAGGCTGACCCAGGCGGTCTGACCTTACCTCCAGTCCATCTTCTCCACCAGATATGCGCAGACCAGGAAGCCCGTCCGGTTGAAGCCATGTGTGCAGTGAACACCTTCGGGAGAGGGAAGAGAGACGGCGGAGGTCAGCGTCTCAGAAGCCCCACTTTGCATTTATATTAAATCGTAGCTATTTATCAGACGTTCTTATCCAAGACGACTTATGAGTTCGATGGAAGAATATGCTTAAAAATTCATGTATCGCTACTCCGTCTAGCCCCCCTCATCCATTAAATTCAACGTTTAATAACATAAAGAAGCGTTATTATTTCAGGAGCCCTGTGGTTTTGCGCCATCTCATCAAATGTGCTCCCCTTCCAAAGCAATGACATCAGCACTCTTTTGAGATGCAGTGAGATAGAGCCCAAGTCTTAACTGGGCATCAAGTCAGACTCTCAACAGTCTCACAGTCAGACGGGAGGACACAGGATAACATTAAAAAAAAGTAGGAAAATAGTCATCTTCACTTTGAAATGACTGGGAGTTGTCTGTAAAAACAAAAAAAACAAAAAACAAAAAATGAATTCCCTACAACTAGCAGGCAGAGGCAGTATCAAATGTTTGTCTGGCAGTGCCAACACTAATGAAGATAAGAGTCAACTACAGGCGGGAGATGGAGGCGATCAGATTTACCAGCCCGGCTGTCTAATTTGGACTCGTGGCCATAGAGACAACAAAGACTAATCACCGGGTGGCTTAAGGGAGGACGCTGCTGAAATGACATTCATGCGTCGTGCTCTGCGGCTCCGGGCGATTTCGTTTACAACGCTGGACAGCAGTCGGGCAGGCAACAGCGGCTCTGGGCCGATAAGAGCGCGCCGGACTGAGGCGTGAGAGAGCTCCCTGCTGTCTTTAGTGGGAAAGCGCAACTTCAGAGGCCATGTATACTCGGGTAGTGTCCCGCAGGCTGCCTCGGGGGCACGGCACAACAATAGAAACATCATACAAAACAAACCCTTTCACACTGCAATGGAAAGGGAGTGAAAGACAGGCGGATTCAGCTTCCTTACCACCAAGAAAAACGACACACTGGGAAAAGAAAAAGGGAAAAACTAAACATTTTTGAGCCAGAACAGCCTCAGTGATAGTATACATTCAATTATCATTATTAAAAAATACGCATTTACTACTGTTGCCTTTACCAGACAAGTAAAGAAACAAGACGGTAGATAGTTTTAGCTTGCGTATGCATAACCAATACACAAGTAGAATAAATCCAAGGCATGCGACACCTGCAGCTTCGTGCATCTGCACCAGAATGATGCCGCAGTAATAGATTCTCTCATTTGAAATTGATGAACTTCCATTGGAGAGTAGCATGTTAAGTGCATTAAGTGGGGGGTGATGCAGCAGATGTGAACACTCAGGATTCGGGGGCCTGGGCTCTGTGATATAGGCAGGACCACCGATATCCATATCCACACACACACACAGAATGAATAAGGTGGTCTTTACATTTTCTTCTTGGATATTTGCAGCAATGTAGACATGCAAAGTCTGGGTCTTACACTAGCACTGCCCCTCCCCTTAGTGCGTATAACTCTTGATTTCTTTTTCTGGCACTTGTGCTGGAAAAAGCAAACAGGGGGAGACTGATCGAAAGAACACAGCGAAAACAAGAGAGACAGATGGACAGACAAACACACACACATTTAGAGGAGGTACGGGGTGTTACAGAGCACAGCAATGAAAAGATAAACTGATGAACTAGTGTTTTATATATATATATGAATGTAAGGCAGGCCATTGCTGACTTTGTAGAGCATACAAACTCAAGTCAACTTTCCTGGATAAATAAAAGGTTAAAAAGAAACAACACCCACTACTATTTGAATCTGTCCTATTTTGGTATAAGACTGCTCCCTGCTGGACACAGAAGGTAATGCTACTAATCCACCATGAAGGCAGCCCTGTTCCACCTATGGCCACACCTAATAAGCAATCAAAGCACAAAAGACACACGCAACGTCACAGGCATGGAAATTGTGGAGGCACATATTTTTGTGACTGATTCAAAATTAACTTACAAACATGTTAAGAAAAATGTTTTGTGGATATTTGGTATAAAAACTAACGATATTGTCATACACACAAAACTTAGACCTTCAACAAGATCTGGTAAATTACCATTAACTATACAGACAGGAAGGTTTAGCGGTGCACCAGAAGAGGATATAATCTGTCTGCTGAGTGACTTGGGAGACTGAAAATGAAATTCATTTCATGTTCTAGTGTCCTTCACATGATGAGCCATGATGACCAACTTACAACAGAATGACTATTTCTGCTTTCTGTTGAGAAGATTATGAAAGACTTGAGAAAGTGTCAGAAAAAGTTGAGTCCATGTGTCAACCTATCTGTAAAGCCCTAGAAAAACAAAAATGAACAAATTAAGTACGTTTAGAAATACATTATACACAAATTGCAACATGATGTAATGATGTATGGATGGGTCTTGTAAGACCAAGTCAGCTGGGCACCATGAGTGCATGACACTCAAATTAAATCAATATCAGAGGTAATGAGAGGATTTACTGTTTTCTGCAGTGGATCCTTTGCTTTTGAGGCGAACCAACTCTGACTGCATGGCCTCAATGAGGAAACTGACTTTTCCCATTTTCTATTAGGCCCCTGACAAAATCATTCGGATCTCTTCTCCTGGCAAAGGCAAAGATACAAAGATACAATTACAACCTGTTTATATGTTAACCGTGATCTTCTGTTTTATAAAATATCCTGTTACTTAAATACAATTGACTTGTGCTGGAATTAAGTGTGTAACATGAAAATGTGTTTATATTCACGTGCTTTTCTGAATACCATTCAAGTTACTTTTCTATCAACCATGCAGCTATTCTGATCCTGTCAGAGATGCAAATAAGCAATAGATTAGTTGTTTTTTTTATTAATGCAAAAGTATTTATTGATGAAAGGGTGAAATGAACAAGAAGAGGTAGATGGTTGTTGAAAGTTGCTGGTAGGTTTTAAGTTGTTGGTCATGGTCCTCCAATACAGCCGTCCTGTGTCAACAAAGGAGGGTCCTGATGGAGCCCCGCGTCTTTAGAATAGAAGCGGTCATACATGGCGACCTTTACCCTAAACTAACTAAACATTCAATGAAAACAGCCAAACTATGAATGTAAAATCGGGACAATAGTCTCATCATAATTCCTCATGTAATATCCGGATATCGACGATTCGATTTTTCACGTTAATGTCGATGATGTGAATCCATTTAGGCTCTTATAACACATGTAACCGGTAAATGCTGACATCTCAACTAAATGTCTCAACTAAATGTCTACATGTAAATGTCATGAAAATTGGCTCACCTGTCAGTCTGTCCGGAGGATAAGAAATGTTGAGTGGGAATCATTATTGAATATTTCAAAATAAAATGTTATTCCCTCAGAACTGTCTTCAGATCAATTAGAAGTTCAATGATATTGCAGTTTTACCTTCATTCAGCCAGGGTAGGTATCATATTATTCCAAAACATTTCTCTCCGAACAACCACTACCTTTGAAAACAATGTTACTTTGAATCAAATGAGACTGATGCCATTTATAACACGACTATAAGTGAAAGCTGGTATAAAGCTGCATCCACTCATCAATAGCATTTTGATTTGCGTCTGCAATATATTTTGTGCCGCTATTTGGGGAAATACCAGAAAAATACCATCAAGTTACTAGTGACCATAAGGTCACTATAAACTCACTGCTGAGTACCAAACACGCTGTTATGTTACTATAGGAATATTATAGATTCCCGGGCTGCTCTCTACAGGTAAACCTTGTGTTTTTATACCAGGGTGCTCTTGTGTCTCGTTATATTGGTCATGTGCTTTTATGCCCTCTCTTTTCAACCTAGTCTTTCTAACAGAACAGCCTAACACGACAATATTTCCTTTGTCGTGGGGAGGACGCCGAAAGTCATTATAACTACACCCAAGTGAAACTCGTATCGGCTGACCTGTAGGCTAACCAAGTAGAACAGTAAATGCAGGGAGGAAAGCGGTGCGACGTCATGGTTTGCAATTGTAGGAGGGAAATAACTTGAGGTTGCTAACGGCCTTGCTTGCCAAAGGGGCTAAATATCAACGTTTTACACAGGATATGATGATGTTACAGCTCATTGTGCCATTCATTGGTCGCAATGTCGCTTTTGGCCAGCAGATGTCATGGTTGAGCGCTGTGTTCAATGTGGTTTACTATACGCGGTCTTGTTTTTTTAGTTTTTATATCTGTATCGCTACATACTATGGTAGTACATTCATTCTGCCCAGAGCAATGTACACAAATCATCCTGCGTGCTCGGACAGTCACCATTACGATCTTTCCCATTTCATTCAGTGTAGGGTGACTCCAGATTTCACATCTTGACGCAATCATAGTTTAAAGACCATCTTATACCATAATTAACACTGAAACATACAAAGACATCCTCCTCACAGGGCAGAGTATACTGCTAGTCTCTACTGCGGGAAGGCATGGTGCTTGACTTTTAGAACTCCTTCATATCTAGTTTTGTATTTGTTCTATTCTTGCATTGTTGTCAATTGGATGTATTGTATTTATGTTATAATATGTGACACTCCAGCCACTAGTGGGCACCGGTACAGACTTTGACAGGTGGTGATGGTAGGGGTTCACATCCATTGAACTGTCACCTATATAAACACACCAAGGCTGAATCCCAAGGCTCAACAAATCACTCCTCCTTTCCTCCACTACCTCTTTCTCTCTGTGGCCTGGAAACTGATGACAAATCTTCTAAGTCTAACAGTTAACATAACTTACAGGATGACAGTGTAGTATATTTTAAAAACTTTGATTGGCTATGAGGCTACGTCAGTTGTGACAGGGCCACCTTATCAACAGCAGACCTCCATTGTTGATGATGGAGCAGCAAATAAACCTAGTCCTAAATGGCCTTCACTTTCCCTCGCTCCCTCCAAGTTACTTCCTGGTAGGAGAGGAGTGGTAGTGAGTGAGGATAGGAAAGAAGGAGTGAAACAGCTTTGCTATAAAATATATAAAATACGTGACTGCAATCAAGATAACAGCCAGAGAAAAAAAAAGACATGCATAGACAGTAGTGTAGCAATGGGCAAAAAAGGAAATGAGGCCTTCTAGTCTGGCCCGGACAGCTCAGTCTGTAGAGCATGAGACTCTCAGTCTCGGGGTTGTGGGTTCGATCCCCGCATAGTGTCAACTATCACCTTTGTAAGTCGCTTTGGATAAAAGCGTCTGTAATGTAATGTGATGTAATGCCCTCTAGTGTACCTTAAACTCAACAACATACAGAACTGACAAATGCTCTTCATATGCAATTGGGACAATGCAGTAAGATTTTATCATTTATATCTCTGTAAACTGTAGCTGATCCAAGCTATCAATTCCACACTATGTTCATAGCACTATTGGCATCTATTGCATCTGTAGAGAACAATTATTACTGTGCATCTGCTTTCATTTGTGCCATTTTATGTTCCAATTTTAATTCAACTAAAGATTAAAGGCTGCTGCAAAATACACACAGGTGGGAGCTGCATAAGAAGAGAATGGAAATGAACCACAAAGTTGACCGGTTCTTGGCTTGGAACAGTCTAGACCTGGTTATGCTACGGTCACCTTAGTCTGGCTGCTTCCTTTACGTTACCTTTTCAAAATCCCCCGCTGTAGTGCAACAAGAACAACGCAGCCAGCAAGCTAGCTATAGAGATAGTGTTGACAACACAATGACGGAAAAGTTTGAAGAAGAATTGGATGTCGCAAAACAGCAGACCTGCGCAACTCATTATGTGGAAATTTAAAACAATTTAAAAAACAAAAAAGGTAGAGTGCCATGTATGTTCCATCAACAAAACATTTTCCACAAAGATCTAGTTCTCAGCCAGACATTGATTGCTGATATAGTGCAAAAACGTGTGGCGAAAGTTATGACCAAGCGAGATTATGATCTCCTTACCAATTAACTCTGTGGGATTCTTCGCTATGAAGTGTTCGCACAGCCTGATGAACGTCCCAGTGGTCTCCGTCGAAGGGCATTCTCCATGGCTGAAATGGGACAGAATGACATTACTTTATATACACACTTTATACACAAATACACTTTGAATTCCACCTTTTCATCCAGAACCTAATAACTGGACAAAGAACTACAAAACATTGAATCAGGATAATCATTTTAGTTTCTGATAGGGAGTTCATTCATACCCTTTACACTGTAGTTTCGTGTATTTTATCCCTTCTTTTTCAATGTCGTTGCGTTCATAAAAGCGAGTAGTGTTTGTCAAATCCACGAGCAAACCCATTTTCACCTGAAGAAAGACAAAGAAAAAACCTTGGTGACAAGAGATTTACATTTTCAAAAAATAATCTGTGACTTGCACATTTCAAAATATTGAAGCCTTTAGGGAACTACTTACCTTTAGACTTTTTAAATAGTTTGATAGCATGCTTGGATGAAACCTATTCTCCTCTGGAACTTTGTCATCGTATTTGGGACCCAACATAGTTTTCATTGGCAGGAATTTACCTACAAGGGAATGGATAGACATACAATGGAACAGTGCTTCTCTAAGAGGGATCCAAACCTCAAGGGGCCCCTGGGGAGGTCCCAAGCAAGATGAGGAATAGGTTAACTTCTAATTATTAGTTAATTAATACAATATACTGTGAAAATGTGTTCTCAACTATCCCATTTTCACAGTAATGACACCTTATACTAAATCAAATCTAAAAACGTAAATTATCTCAGATTAGTGCCCTGACAAAATACAAACATGGATCTGTATCGAGTTTGGTTTTAAAAAGACAGTTTAAGAAAAGGAATAGAAGGTTTCTGGCGTGCAATTCAAATACAGGTCAACGAGGATGTGTACGTTGTAGTTTAAAATAAGCATAGCAATGACCTAACACAGATCACACAGTGTTGGCATTAAAGGCATAGACAAATCCAAAGATGCTTATTTTCACAACACAGCTGACAACCTTCTCAATCATTCGCCAAAATTTGATTCATATTCGCAGTAATTTTAATACAAAGATGAGTGCACGTATGCCATAACTGTTACTACTGGAGGGATAGTCTGTCCCCGATAAACTAGCTTTGAGTGTCACTAGCTAATGTTAATCTTGTCACAATCCTATAAAGCGTCTGACCCATTAGCCTTTAACATAAAAGTCTCCGCAACATAAATTATGTGTGGACTTAAAGCCCTCCCCAGTTTCCAGTTATGGTTTTAACCAGAAAAAAAACTGCTTAGGTGAAATAAACAACGTGTTACGTTGGCCTAATAGATGCCCACTAACGTTATGCTAAATGGCATCACTAACGCTAGGTTTGTTTTGACACGTGATAATGCAACAAAAACAGAGCTAACGCTAGCTCAGTTGATTTTCGCTGATGTTGTTAAGGAACTATAATCAAGCAAAAAACATAGCTCCCCCCAAAGTCAAGGCTCAACCTCTTTGTTTTAAAGTAAGTTTACGGTTAATAGCAAAAGAAAACCGCGTAATGTCTGTAAAGTTTAGCTGTGAGCCATGGCTAGCTAGTTAACGTTAGCACAGTTAGCTATGCGACATATAGCAATAGCCCCGATACGTTCCGTTCTCCCTTGTATGAAGAGGACGTCACACCAAAGTCTCTTTAAAATATCTGGCAATTGAACTTGACATTGCTTGTTTTAAACGCACACGCTTCGTATGACACAACGTATGGCCTTCATGAATCGTTAGCATGTTCTGGTAAAGTCGGCATACAAAACGTCCACCAAAATCTATTAATTTCAATAATATCTACACTTTCTCAATGGCTTCACATTGCTCGCTTCCACTGTTGTGCATTTTGGTGGAAGAAGATTGTGTTGTTGTTTTTATTGAAATGTCGCATGCAGCTTGGTGCATTGGAAATATGCCGAATTACAGAGTGGATCCTAACAATTCAGAAAAAGTCTTTATACATGTTTAACCAAGTGTGTAAATTAACACCAACATTCTCTCCATACCACAGAACACGTTCAGACGCAGAGCAAATAGCGTAATCTGACAGGCTAGGAAACAAGCTAGTTAGCCAATTTAGTCAGTTCTCACCTGCCACAGGTTGTCCTCTTCTGGGACAATTCCGCCACCGAGGAGGGGGGCCGGTATGTGACATTATGTTCAGGAGGGTTTTCGCTGTAGTGAATCGTTGACGTATTATTCCACAAGACGTTGTTCAACTGAGTGTCAGTAATGCCCCCTTTTAGTTCACGGTGGTTCGCGGTTTTCGTTCACTCAAGCACTGCTGATTCAGGGCCTTACAATTTCGTGAGAATCGTCCAGCAAGTTTGTGCCCGATCAAAGTTTTAACGGGCTGGCAAACAACTAATCGAAACATAGGTTATTGTGACTCAAGTAAATCAGCACCCCAGAAATACTGTTTTCTTTCTACTCTGTTTTCTCTCTGTCCTGATGTTAGCAGTTAGCTAGTACATCGTTACTACTAACAAACGAGCTAGCCTGCTAAACTAGCCCTGAAACTAGCTAGCGTTCTTCTTCTGGTTGTGACTTGTGAGCAGTTTAGACGCTTACCAACGTGTCACTGCCACCAACCGGTCATATGTTATTCTTCAGCATTCTATGTAAATAAACCGCCTAGAGTAGTTTCTATTTTAACACATTTTAAACCTTTAGTTGTCACATAAGTATAACAACTGGGGGCTAATAAAGTAAGTAAAATATCAGTTACATGCCCGATGTGCATTTTCTCCCATTCAGTCATTTTATTTCATACCAAAAGTACTTGAACGCATGAAAAACAGAGAGACTGAGACGGAGTTTCTTTCCTCAGGCCATCAGGACTGTGAACTCTGACCTCACCAGGGCCCCCACCAAGACACACACACTGCCCCTCTTATGCACACACACACACTTAGGTAAAGACTACACATAATTTATAATTTATATTATATTACATACATACAATTTCCCTTTTTTACTATATTTTTATAAAGTGCTCTTATTGTAAATATTGTGTTGTTTTTATATAGAGCTCTTACTGTGACATTGTAAATATTGTGGTTTTTTTTTTATTGTAAATAGTGTGAACCTGTTATTTGCCCTTTGCACATTTCTGCTGAGCATTGCCACTTTACATTTCACTGCACACCTCGTGTGTGTATGTGACAAATAAACTTCTTGAATCTTGAATCTTGACAAGTCTCATGATTTCCGATCTTGGAGATATGGGGAGAGGACGAGCATATGAAGGCAGCATAACTCTGTAGTCCATTTTATGGTGTCTTGAAAATTAGATACAGCGTTAAAGAAACGACAAAGTGAAAGCCAGATTTCTTTCACTTTCAGTTTACAGCCTAGCTCGAGATCTCAATCTAACCATAAAAGCTTTATCTATGTTCATGGATGACTAATGATGGGCAATGACTGCATCTGAATGTTGCAATGTTTGTCTGGAGGTTTGGTGTCATCATTCCAAAAAAAAAAAGACCCAATATTCAAAATACAATCTTATGGAATGCTTACTAATAAAGTTTGAAATATTAAGCTTCATGTTGTTGGAATAAAACATGTGATCATGCTGTTACGACTCCGTCTAGGAGTAGGGACACAACATAAATTTGGTACCCTTCTTTCCCCAGTCCCCAAACCACACTCCGACACACCGGTATATAAAATGATACCATTTATTCATACAGAAACACAGTCCAACGCATAAGCTTCAGGGTGAGCCCTGGCCAAAACAACAAATAAAAAATACGAATTGTTAGCCACAAAACTAACTAGTTTTATCTGAAATGGAGCAAGAAACCAAGGGTACAATCAACTAAAACTTCCCTTACTAACAAAAACAAGGACAAAGTTGAGACCACAAAACAAAGGCAGCTCACCCCTACTGATTCTATATTTCCGGGCATGCAAACTCTGCAGCCTACACAAAGGACACTTATGCGATTGTTTGGGAATGATTTGAAATGGTTTTGAATCCTTGCCTGCAGATCTGATAGAAATAGATAAGAAGGGGGGACAAATAATGCAATAAGCTACCAATGAATTGCCGTGCTATTTCTCGATTCAAGAGGCTGTTCTGCTTCTCTCATGTGTGGTGGAAACAGGAAATTCCCACCGCTGTGTACAAATGTTACTTCATCCTAGTTACACATCTTTTAAAATCACCACAGTACAGACATTAAACCATTTTGTGTGAAAAACACAAACTGTCACAGGTAAAAAAAAAGAAAAGAAGTTCCTGTTGGTACAGCATGAGGAAGAATTCAGCAGGGACTTTCTTATAGACTGTATGATGTGTACAACATGCCCGTACATATGTAAGCAATTATATCAGCAATTCCAATTAGATCATTGGTAACAGTTTGCAGGTTGTATGAGAATTGTTAGAAATATTACAGCACATGATTACACATTTATGTGAATCAAGTGTCTCCTCATTTTTTTTTTAAATAAACAGAAACAGGGGGGTTGGAAACTGCCATTAGTATGTACAATGCCACATGGGACCGTGACCTTTCCAGTCAATTTCACTGGTTTTGACCCGTATTTCAATATAGACGTAGCATTCCAGAGAAGTTGATTGAAGTTGAAGACATTAAATTGTAAATGTCATATAGATATATAGATATATATATTTATACTAGCTTTTTATTGATGTCTCACAGGGTGTACAAAAGCCAGAGACAATCAAGCGGTCATCAAGAGGGACGAGGAAAATAAAACAAGAGAAACCAACAACCAAACAAGAAAAACATACATTCACTAAGAACTTGGTTACTGCTTGACAACAGAAATGTATTGACATGAAAACGCCACAGATGATCACTTTACTGATTCACCAGCTACAATATTTCTCCTTTCTTTACTTTCATCCCACACTGGGTGCTGTGGCGCTCCTCTCCTTGCAAATAGAAAACTACCGGTTAAACACCGTAGCTTGTTAGCTGGCAAAGGGGGTGATGCTGGAAGTCGACGGGTCTTTGGCTCGCATCCATACATTACTAGCTTTCAGGATAATGCTACACTAAAATATAAGCCTGCTGCCACTGCTGCCATGCTCAAATTAACTGAAAAGCTTACAGACCTGTCTAACTGTTATGGAATGTGCTTATTTTCTTCCATTTCCCTCACCTGCCCCTATCCGTGTTCGAACATGTCCAAAGTGACATAGACAGTCTTGCTTTGCTGTTTAGTTGGTAGCAGGTACTTGCATTGTTCGCTGGTGCTCTGCGCAGGAGGATCCGCACAGCTTTGGCTTTGATAGGGGTTGAGGGGGCAGTTCTCCGGCGCCAGGAGCACTGTGCTCTCACCGGGAGGTGGCGTCTCCACGGGTCCCGCTGGCCTTTCCTCCTGCGAGCCTGGAGCAGGACGGTTGGCTGGGCTGAGGGCGAGGTCAGTCCTTTCCTCTGTCTGGTCGCTGGCTGGGTTAAGGTTGGGATTATCGTTGAAGCCCGTGGCTTCTGAAGCGCTGCAGGTCGTTGCAGCTTCCAGCACACAAGGGTAGACCCTCTCACAGATGGCCTTGCTTTCAGACGGATTGGTGAATGGCTGGAAGATCTGTAGGCACATGCAAAGGTGTGTGCACACGCACACACGCACACACACACACACACACACACACACACACACACACACACAGATAGATGGAAACTGTTGGTTGTGGAGGCAAAAGGTAATTCAATGGTTTTCAAGTAAATGGTTATTCAGAAGATAATCTCTAGGATCACACACGTCATGGAAATGGATATACAGAGCCATTATTTTCTTCAACTTCCTTCAACAAAATTTCCTCCAATACAATTGCAGGGGAATGAAAACCTGCCTATACATGACATCTCAATGGCGCATGGCAGGAGACCACAGCAGTCACACATCCTTCCACCTTTCACTCCCAGAATGTCCCATAACCTAAGAACCGATTCGTCCGACTCCCTCCCTTCCTTCACGTATCACTGAGCTCACCTTTTGATGACTCCGGGAAGGCCACAGTGCCAAAGAACTGAGACCAGGGTTGGGCAACATCTCCCTCTTGAATTTCCTCCACCTGCGCAACAGAGTGTAAACATTACTAGGCAACTTCTTTTAACATGTTATTATGATTTAAACTGTCACCACAGAATAAATTCTCTTCTACAGTCTGTTATGTTATTATTGGATTGGCTCGTCTTGGCATGGACATTTCCTTGGTTTAGTATTTTCAATCCATATCACATTGCCACTAAATAACTGATTGAAACTTACTGAATAACAAAGCATAATCCAATGGAGAGCACGAGGAATATGACGATGCCTCCACAGACAGCGAATGCTGGGACGAACCTGGGATCTACCGAAGAAAGAAGGGAGAAAAAAAACGATGTTGTGGTGGTTTGTCGAGCACCGACATGCACCGGCAGATTGTAATCCATCAGAAATGCACGCAGCGTACTGTTGCACAATCAATGACCGATGCAGTACAAATAAAGTGCTCCATATAAACATTTGAAAAGAAATACACATGTTCGCAAGCTTCAATGCTTTAGAGTTTTTAGAGGGTGAAAATATGTTGGGCATATTGTTTACCTTCATTTTCAGATATATAAAGAGGTTTTTCGATGGGTATTAATGGTTGAAATGTGGCTGAGGATTGATGGTTCAGTGGTAAACGCAGCGGTCCTACAGGCTTCACTCACCATATCTCCTGGTTTCAAAAAATCTAACAATGCTACTGGCGTTTCCAGTCAGAGCTTTGGCCACGATGCAGACCCGGTATTTGGTGCCTGGGTCCAGATCGTCCAACGAGACTTCCATGCTACGGACATTTACACCTAGGAAGAAAAAAGCATCATAGATGTTAAAAAAGGGCAAGAAATGTCTTCAACCTGTTGAATGGACGCACTTTCAAACTTCAAAACAATGCTGTGGGGGACTTACTGAGCTGCGGGCCGTCCTCTGCGCCCTCGGCCCTGTAGAAGACGGTGTAGTTGACGACGACACCACTGCACCGCCTCTGTGAGTCAATTTTCCAGCTCACGTGGACGCTTTTGTCCGTAGGTACGACGTCGGTGATGACGGGCGTCTCTGGAACTACATTTACAAACTCAGTGATTTTAAACTCAGTAGTTCGACTTCAATCTCAGCTCTTCAAAAATCAAAACAAGTTGCCGACGGAGTGTGTACCTCCTACTCTGGAACAGCTCTGAAGGGCCGCTCCAAGCCCTGTCTTGCCGTCAAAGAGTGGGGTGACTGTTATATCGTATGGCGTATAATCCTGCAGGTCTGTGAGAAAGGGGTGAGAAAGATACAGGCGTTCTAGCAGCGAGCAGCAGAGCAGATTGCAGCCGTCATCCCGTCATCTAGACTTGTGAGTGGCGACCGACACCGACAGTTCTCAAAAGCTCCCCTTGATTCAACAATGCACTACAGTTTTTTTTTTAGAAAGCTATCTAAGTGCATCCATTAAAAGCTCTTTATTGCCACACCCGTTAAGACAAAGATGTGAAAACAAGATGCAAAATTGATCTGGAGGCGAAGTTAACTGACGATGACTCAGATTTCCTCCGCAGGGGCCGATCCATCTATCAATATGCCTCCCTCTCCGTCTATCCACCATCCAGCTACCATTACGTTTCACTTCTCCGACCTACCGAATAGTGTGGTGTTAGTATAACTGCTCTCCTCCCAGAAGTATTTGACCCCATCGTGGGTCCAGTCGATCACGTAGCCACTGACCGGTTGACGGGGAGCCGTCCAGCTGACTAGAATATCACCATCATGGTTTGAGGTCTGCATATGGCTGACCTTTGGGAGACCTGCGCACACACACACACACACACAGAGAAATATCCAAATCAGGTGCAACTAACCAAATAGTGGAGGTTACCAAATATAAAAAAAATAAATAAATAAATAACACTCACTCTCTCCAACGGCTGGAACATAAACGGACTCCTTCGCAAACAGCCTTCCATTATGGAAGACGATGAGACTGATATACTGTGCAGCTTGGTTTACATCAACATCACAAACTGAAGGGCCACAAAAAGCGGCCGCAGGATTCACTCCATCCATGAGCGGTGTGTGTTCCTCGGAGGGAGTCAGTTGAACGGAGTAGCGAAATTCACCTGGGCACGTCGGCGGAATCTCCTGCATGAGACGTTTGGATGGTGACGCAAGAATCGATACAAAAAAATGAAATCAAAATTTGAGGGTGAGTGACTTCGAGGGTGCGGTGAGGGGGGGGGGGGGGGGGCGGGCATCCTTACCGTCCACATGGCGTGAACTTTTCTTACTCCATTGTCTTCTGGTTCAGCTACCTTTCTCCACAGGTCAAACTTGACAGCGCCCTCTGTAAAGGTATACAGAGGTATACATAATGTTTGATGTCAATTAAACCAAGTCAGGTCGAAACGAAAGCCGATAGGAAGAAAGGTGGACGGCTGCGGCTATTCAGCGCTGGAACCGAAAGCAATACTCCACTTCCATAACACATAGCCATTGTTATACATCATCAGTATGTGGTCATTTTGTGATGTACTGTAAGCGTTGTAATGTATTTGTCTCTTTCCCGCAACATTCCTTTATTGTTGTTTGATGACGGAGAGAGAAATACTGAAGGTGATAGTAAGGGCAAGAGAACGAGTGAGTCACAAAAAGTGAGTCATGTCCATGACTCAGAATGGAACATCTGTTGCAGCTGCATTGCATTACGGTCTATTGCGTGTTTAATGTCCTTTAATCTCTCATACCAAGTTAATCAACAGGTCTCATGCAGGTTCACCTTTTTACTTTGTATTTGCAACTGCAAACCTGCCCTACCCATGTCTCAAAGGCATCCCTTTTCTAATTGATAGGTACCCAGCTCCACGCTCAACACATGCAGACCCACTCGTTTGACATCCACCAAGCCATGTCAGCAAATGCACCGATTCACATTCTATCCTTTTCACACAGCACTCTCATCAAGAGGCATTAGTTCATCACATCGCTGTTAGCTTGCAGCCAACTCCCTCCCGCCCCCCTCCCTCCTCCCCCGCTTCCTCTCACATACATCTTGGAAGATAATCAGATTTCAACACTGGCAAACGGTGTTCTTACGATTTAGCTTGGACAGGACCGTCTTTTTCGGGCCCCAGTCGCTCCAGGGGTTCTTCTCTAGAGCACAGCGGGCTGACACTGTGTAGTTAGTGCAGGATTCCACTTCCTCAATGCTCACATTTCCTCTGGCCTCATTGGGTTTCATAGACCTACTGAGCACCCACTAGGTTAAGAAAAAGAGACAGAAATTGAGACTTCTGTGAGAAACGCTCCATTCGGAGTAATTCACCTGAGCTGTATGGGAAGGAAGGAGGAACAGCGGAGAAGGAGCTGGGTCCGTAGGTTAAGGAGGTGATCCTTTACCATACTAAATCTCCATGACTCCATTTCACAGCACGTTTCATTGAGATGAGATCTTTTCTGAGGGACAGAAAAAGTTGTCTCCCTTACCTCTGGGGTTCCTTCATTGAGAGCCTTGAAACAGAAAAGGCAAACAGAAATGAAACATTACGCATTAAAATGGCATGAAGTAAATCTACGACCTTCATCGAGCTCAAGTGGGAATTGCAACAACATAGAACGTAGAACTTTCACAAAAGAGTAAGCTAGCTAGAGATCCAGCAGAAACGTCTAGTGAAGAGGTAATATATCACAATGAACATACCGGAACGACAATACCACTTTTTTTGGCTTGAGAACGAGGTTTTCAGCCTGCACAGCTGAACTGTCTTGTGACTTTAAACACAATGGCTGTGCCCATGCATTGAACGCTTGCTTGTAGCACCAGATATATTATGGTCATTTTGTGCTATGGGGCAGTAAAAATTTGACTTGTTGCCCCTTTAATCAGTCTCTAAACGTATGCTATTTAATTTAGGAATATCACTACAAATTGTTGCTTGACAACTTGATGATCAAAGAGGCACATACCTTGCTGTATTTGACTTGACAGTGACCAGTGTCGGCTTTGGATAATTTAGGCGGTCGGTCCCACTCTACCAGTAGATGGTTAAAGAGTGCGGTTACCTGTATCTCTGGTGGGGGCATTTTCCCTGAAGAAATATAATCATGAAAGCACATTGAGTGAAATGCAATGTGACGACCACAAAAAAAACAAACGAAGGAAGATCATTTTCTTACTTACTTATTTGACGAGGATGAAAATCCTTAGGGTCCGATTCAACCACCCAGGCAGCGGTTTTAGCTCTAACAACTACAGTGAAAATCTTGGTTTGTATTGGTTCGTCCTTGAAGCTGCATGAGGTCATCACTGAGGTGCAGCTTTGATTGGTCTTTATATGGCAAGAGCCACTAAAAGGAAGTTTATATGAATTAATACATTTACTGGACAAGAAATGGTATGGCATTAATGATTATATGAAACTCACCAAGAACTGTATGCAGTGTAGTTTATTGGTGATGAGGAATTCATTTGGTGCTCCCAGCTACAGGAGAACAGGTTCGGTAACATCCATGAAAGATCACTATATTGCAAGATGCATGATATATTGCTGGGTTTTGCTGTTGAGGAAACACGAGGCAGCTCGTCACAGACCTCATCTCACTGCCAGCATCTACAGACACATTGATTGCTATGATATAATAGAGGTTACCAAATGCTTTTCTTACAGTATGTTTTGATGTTGATCCCTGCGAGGACCTGGCCAGTACGATCACTGCGGCATTCCAATGTGGCACTATGTTGGATGAAATTCCTCAGTGATAGGATCGCGTGGGAGGAGTTGACGTTCTCCGAGAGAGAAGAGTCGGCTATGCGGTTGTTGTTCAGTGTCCAGTAGATTGGGCCGAGGCTGCAGGACCTCTGGCACATTATCTTGAGGTCAGATCCCATCTCGATGTATTGATTTTCGGGAACAATGTTGCATCTTTTCTCATCTTGGCCGGTAGAAAGTGAAAATGTGATAACTACCGGATAATGGAACAACTTCTCAAAATATAACAGCCCTCTACATTCGTGTAAATTGTAATAAAGAACTATATAATGCAATAACATCTACAAGGGAAGTAACAGGAGATGTCACTATCCCTCCCTAGCCAGAATCATAGAAGCCCAACTCACGTTATATGAATGATACAAACCCCACCAAATGAACACCACAGCAGCCATCAGGTCACACTGTGGTGGCATCATTCGCTAACTATCTACTCTAGCCAATAGCGATGCGTGGCATGTCATCGGGGTTACCAAGTTGGCACCTTCCTTCACCGGTGTTTCGTTGAGTTGGGCCCACGACACGTCAAGAAGGCTCAACGGTGTATTCCAGACGTCCTGGATTCACCCCCCTCTATGCCACCACCTCTCATCAGACTCAACCCAACTTTGCCCCTGCTATCTAATGCAGCCACACTGCTATAAACAGCGTGGGGCTAAAAAGCCATTTTCTAGTGAGTGAACTAACCCTGACTTGTAGCTGTAATGCCTCGTATCACCTCCTGCCTCAACGGAAATGGCTTCTTATCGCTTTAGGCTTGCATTGTACCATCTTCCTAAGCTTTTGACTGGTTTCTCTAACACCATTGGAACAATGTATTACACTAAATGTATAGAATACATAGATACATACATAGATACATGTCAGAACATAAGTCTCTACTACTCTCTATTACCTAGCAATGACATTTTTGACTCACTTAGATGGATATTTTAGACATTATCTGGCATCACAGTAAATAATAACAACCTAACATTCTTAAAAGGCTGATAGATAGATAGATAGATAGATAGATAGATAGATAGATGGATACTTTATTTATCTATCTATCTAGATGAAAAACAAAACTAAATAATATTAAGTTGAGCATTGCAAATTGCTTGACGCAACTTAAATTTAACACCCATTCAAATCTCATTTAATTTGTTTGTTGTGTGTTTTGCCGCTTGTCAACACAGTGCTGCTCACCTCCTCTTTGAGGTGGGTGGGGTATGGGATGACAGGGGTACTGAAGCTGATGAATCTGCTGGACATTTGATTCAGTACGAATAGCTTGTTAAAAGTTACCCTGTGTTGATTCAATAAAATGTGAACACTAACAGATTTAGTTTTTATGTGAGGAAGCAAGCACTCGATTAATATTAATATTTCTGGATTGTGTCGCTGGTTTATATAAAAAAATGTAAAAAAGAAATAAAAAATTGGCATTCGGTGATTTAAATTTCCACTTTCATCCTTGCACTGTTCTATCAATAAGAGTCAATGCTCAACTAGTTTTGGGGTCTGCAGACCTTTGAGAATTCAAGGGGAGACTGCACCTGGCTGCTGAAGTGAAGAGGCATTATTGATAAGATTTCAATAATGGTTTCAGTTTTGCTATTTTAAAAATATTCAGACCAAAAGAAATCACACAGTTAACAGTGTGACAATTAGACGCCCCTGAAGTCTGTAGATGTTTCCATCTTAAAAGTGCACCTAGGACAAGAAGGGTCAAAAATGGGGGGGGCACTTTCTTTGTCTCGACACACTAAAACAAAGTGAAACGTTCATAACGAAACCAATGGACACATAAAACAAACCCTGAAACATTTCCTAGAACTTTGTGTTTAGCCGCATCGAATGTCCCACGATGTACCCACCACTGTAAAAAGCCCAATGTAAAAGAGTTACCTGTATCGATAGCAAGGATCAAGACGAGGATACACAGGACTCGAAGCGAATACATTTTTTTTTATCCTATACGAGCGGAGCACACTATTAATTTAAGACCGCGCGTTCAGGCACACGCGCGTGTGAAGACAGACGTGGAGGACACAGGCGCGCCATGCCACATGCCAACGCTACCTACGAATTAAGGATTGTCTCTCCCGCTAACCATGTATTCATGGCACACTGAAGAGGAACTGAAGCAAATCGTGAAATAAACGGGAGGCATTACTCAACTGGGAAAAAGGAAGCTGTTTAAGAGGAAGTGAAGTAATGTGACGGGCGGCCATTCAACTTTGAATTTATGTTCGTTTTACCCGGAGCGTAAACGTATTGAATCATCAATACTTTATTATTACACTCATCATTGCCTGACTCGATAATTTATTATTATACTCATAAATAAATTGATACGTTTGCCTGGTGCACAATCGGGAAAAGACGCAACTTTTCCCCACAGTGACAGCTACCACAAATGAAAAAGGTCTGAAGAATGTACACAAAATATATGGCTATAACATGGCACCACTGGCATTTAAATTAAAATGTGACGCTTGTCAGCTCAACGCATCAGTCATTTAAAGTAAAATACTACTCAGGAGGCGCGTTGCACTGCCATCTTTACTGCGCAATCTTAGAATGCAATGTAGGATTTTTGCAAACACAGAACTGTTCCTTAATACAGTTGGGGTTCAGTCTGAATCTTCCCCACAGTTAGGATTTTTAATATTACAAAAGGATCTTTTTTCTTTTTCTTTTAAAGTCTGTATTCAGCTTTAAGATAAATAATTAAAATAATCATCATACATGTAAGAAGGACGCTACACAAATATCAAAGCAAAAGCAAAAAGTTTTGACTTGAATATTATAGTGATACCATAGGAGATAGTAATGGGATATGGTCACTATAAACTCATTAAGTACCACATGCACACTATAATTCCCTAGAGGAATATTATTCACGAGTGTTTCCCGAAACCATTTGTATCTCGCTCGTTCACGGCATCCTGGCACTATAATGGTGAGATCTCACGAATGTCCTTTTTACTCTGGTCCTTATTGTGAAATAAATAAATACATGTTATTATTACAACTGTTTATTATTAGGCTACACCAAATCCGAGCCTATGCTGGAGCCTACATTAATATAATTCTTATGTTCAGTAATTCAGTGATGTGGCACTGTTCTCAGCATCTCCCGGGCTAAACCTGTTGATTATAGCATGGCAAGGTGACTGACTCATTGAGGATGATGATTAAGTCATGTGGTTCAGTGATGTTGGAGAAGATGAAATGTGTTGACAATAAATTAATTGATGATTGATGAATTTTATCGAAAGAGTCAATTGAATAATGAACCACTTGGCTCAGGCCAGCAGTACATAGCCTATAATAGGATTGGCAGTAGGGTAAAGCTTTTGAGTCAAATTGCAATACATTTCCCTGATTCTTAGGTTTCTAGAGGGCAATCCCTGACCAGACAGACACACCTGTTTGAGAGTGACACTGCTGGCAGCCCTCATGCACTCTGTCACCTCCTCCACTCACCCACTCTTTGATGAAGTCATGTCCCCCGGCAGCCCTCATTAGTGACACACTGCTACCATGCATACTTCCTGAGCCTCAAGCTCCCACCAGGTTCCTCTCTGTGGTCACCTCAAAGGCCTCCTGCAATGCCCCGGGGTGAACTAGCTGGTTCTGGATTTGCAGATGGACACTAAAGAGCTTGCTCTACACACAGGGGCCCATGTATGCATATGTCAAATGGGCCAAATCTAGGTTGTCATTGGCCAGCTCCTGCAGTGGTTCACCAACAACAAGTCAGAGCACAGCAACCCTGTCACCTGTCACCCAAGTCTATAGATAGACTCTTTGTTATAGCATAAATAAAGGAGTGGACCTGATAAAGCTTTGATGCAAAATGCATAATTGACTTCTTTGTATTAGATAGTCTATCTACTGACTGTTGCTGTTCAACCGATTAGTCACATGTCAGTGTTTCCCCTAGGATGGAGTTGTAGCACCGGAGGTGAAGCACGCGCGCAAAGCACAAACATTTTTTTTGTGCGTCCGCAAAGTGCGCCCTGCCGGGAGGTTTCTACGTGTCTGCCGGCACCAAAAGGGCTCTCGAGGCCTAAGTACATACAGTACATATTTGTGCACAGTAATGAGCAGGGGAAATGTCTGTCTAGCTTACATATGAGGTGTCTCAAGATTTAGGAAAATACACTTTTATTGAACATAATAAAAGTATAATATTTTAAAACAATTTTGACATTTATTGAACATATATATTATATCAACAACCACCCATATACAGTAAAATCACATAACACAAATATCCTACAACAATCCAAAAGGTCTGTGCCTCCAACCCATGCATCCGCCCACTCCCTCCCCTCTCCCCATCACAATCCTCCCCTCCACCCATCGTTCACACCTCCGGCCCTCCCAACCTTTCTACCGTCTTCCCTCCATTCCCTCCCTCCCACTTAAGCTCACTACCCTACCCTGCCCTCGTCCCCAAACCCTCAAGGTTCAAGGTGGGTCTAAAACAAAGCCTTAGTGATGGCACAGTTGGCATCCTGCCTGAGAGCATTTGATCTTTCGAGGGCTCTGAAAGAATAGCTCTAAAGCTCTCTCAAAAGGAAACTCTCTTGTTGGGGGGCCATTGATGCTCAAGCGCATACAAGCGGCAAGTTGTTCCCCCTGTAAACGGTTTCTCAGGTCAGTCTTCACCTGTAAATACAAAAATAATAATCAACAGACGAGTGGATGTGGGGCCCATGGGGGTGATATTTGAATAAAGTCAAATAATTATATTACTTGCTCAAGTATCCTACCCTGTTCATTGTAGAGAAATCCCTTTCACAGTTTACGCTGGAAACTGGGATGGTCAGGCCAATGGCAGCCAGCTTACTCAGTGATGGGTAGAGTTGCCCCCATTCACCCACCTCTGACACCAGGCCCTGCATCAGGTGCTGCTGATCCATGTCCTGAAACACATTAAACACAACATCAATCTAGGCTAGAGAACTCCTGAAAAGGAATGTTACTCACTCTAATTCATTTCATGATACCTTGAATGCCCCAACTAGCATCTGCTGCTTGAAAGAGGACCATTCCTGCAGCACCTCGTTATTCGTCTGTAAAAATTTGCCGGCAAGGAGCTGCAAATTGGCCACGTTAACTGCCTCATCACCAGTCGCTGCCTGAGGGCTGAGCACATGGAAGGCCCCTAAAAGGTCCAGGTTCTGGAACCTCCTCTCCAGGCTCTCCAGTAGGCCATCAATATATGGATCCATCACCTAACCATAGCAACAACAAATTATTGAACTGAAACTTTTTTGTCCATATACACAAACCACATAACAGGCATCTTAACTGTCCTTTTTTCCAGAATTAACTTGCATCACCACACTGTTGTATATAATCAAACAGTGTTAATTTACTTAAATGTAAAGACATTTTCAATGATAAAATAACTTACATTTGTGACGTTTCTGGTAGATCCTTTCTGGGAATCCAAAGAATATGTAATATCTCTGAGGGAATCTATCAAAGTTGTCTTTGAGATTGACACCTTTCGCGCGTCACGGTGGCCCTTGAGACACGACATATAGAATACTCGTCTCGCGCATAGTAACGCCCGCCTCCAGGAGAAGAGAAACAATCGGTGCATGTGGAATAATAGCCTACTTTTAGAAACGAAACGTATCAAGATGGATCTTCCAAATGTTGTTTATTTCACAGATATGCGTTTCCTTGCGTATTCCTAACAAATGACTGCGTTTGCTGTAACGTTACTGTGCGATGTTCACGTGAAGTCGCAGAACTGTTTTCCTTTCGGCGAATGATAATCCTGAATCCTGAATCCGTGATCAACATTGCTTGCTTGTTGACATCTACCCGGTGCTTGTTGTTATAATCGTTGTGCTGACATTATCATATAGCTACACTTAGGTAAGCGCAAAGTTTCTCGTTTATATGCTTGTGAATTGACCTGGATATGAAGCGACCGTAGCGCAAAATAATATAGTTCCTAAAGAGAGAGGAACTACAGAAAGACAGAGCATTTGACGGCCATATATGACGTTGCTGAAAGTTAGCTTTGCTTAGAAAGTTTGGACACAATCGCATTTCAAATGAGTTTATGACAGCAACTTTTCCATGAAAGCGCGTCACGTTTAAAAGGCCGTTTACTCCAGCATTTTGAAGGGGAGAGAGTGGATTGTTATGTTTTGTTTTTTGTTTACAAAAAAGTAAAAAAATAAATAAATAAATAAAAATTCAGCAGCGGTGGTCATATTTCAGCAGCGGCGTAAGGTAGGTGCTAGGTGCATATAAGGGAAACGTTGCATGTTTTGGACTACAATGGTTCCTGCTCTGGCTGGCACCCAGGATCATCATCATGATCATTATTATGTCTGTTCTGTGGGTTAAGCAGCATCCATCAGACACATGCTTTCTTATAGCACCTCATATTCTGTTGAGTACCACCCACAGCGGCTAACAGTTAAAACTGGGCACAGAAGATTTCCTAGCCAGCCTTATTAGTAAGTAGCAGTCTCTATTTATTTATTTATATTAGACCCACATTGGTCTTCAGTTACTTTTGCATGCTTATTGCTACACATAGTGGTAGATGCTTGCATGTACCTTTACTATAATAAACAATAATTTAATAAAGTGCACCCTCTGTATTTTCATATAAGGACTGGAGAGAAATTAGAATCAAATTAATATGCCTATATATCTGACATAAATTTCATAATGCATTTAAAATTATTTTGTAGAAATTACTTATTCTGGCTTTGCAATGTAGCAAACAGTAGTAGTATAAATAAGCCAGTATAAATAATCACAATGCATCCACAGCATTAAAATGCTATGATAATATAAGGCCTGTCAGTAAGGGGTCAAATAAAGGCCATCACACATCATCATGTGTAGCTTTGTCACAAAGGTGGATTCAAATTCAAACATCTTTCCAAGTTGTCCGGTCCGGTGTGTGTTTTGTAGCCTCTATTTTCATATCCACTGACAGATTGATACGTATTATAATACGGAAGCCGAGAACGGCCATGCTTGCACATTTTTTTTTAATGCCGTTATATCGAGATCACGAGTTAATTATGCCGTGATCTCGAGATAACAAAGCTCGTTTTCTCGTGATAACGGGTTGATTTATCTCGTTATCTCGAGAAAACAAAAGGCCGATTTCCATTACAACACGGGCCTGTACACGTAGCCTACTGTACGCGAGCTGCGGAAGAGTAGATTAATATGTAGTCTAACAGGCAAACATGAGTCGAATTGACTGACTGACAGCAACTGACATTAGTTTGCTAACGTGTTTTCCACACAGTGTAATTCATACATATGAGTATAAGTTTGGACGCCACCATTCTGTTTAAATTCGCAAGAGTGGACCATGACGTACACACACTGCTCTGTGGGGTGGGTTTGGGAGTTGATCAATGGGAGTGATGCGATAACGGGTACTCCTTGATCTGACATTTTCAGCTTAAATCAGTTGCTACATTTGTCAAGACGCCATCTATGCATGCTAGCATGACACTCCTGATCTCAGATAAACAATATAAGTAATCAGAGGAAACGAGTCCGACCTTTTGTTTTCTCGTGATAACGGGTTGATTATCTCGTTATCTCGAGAAAACGGCTTTTTGTTTTCTCGATAACGAGATAAATTAACCCGTTATCACGAGAAAACGGGCTTTGTTATCTCGAGATCACGGCATAATTAACTCGTGATCTCAATATAACGGCATTAAAAAATTATTATGTTTGTCACGAGAACTGGAAATTGTGTAAACTTTTTGTTGGTGTACTAGTATTTGTAGTACCAAGTGGAATATAGTTCGGTTACGGAAATACTCCGGAAATACTTTGTGCGCACATTAGTCAACGATCGGGTCGCTAACGTTAGCTCGCTAGCGTAGTTAGCACTTCAGTTAACGGAGTTGCTTTGCGACCCTTGCTGTCGGAGCTACTGGCCACCGTTGAAGTGTTTTCAGTCTCTCGTTGTCACTTCAGTCGGGCAATTCAGCTCGTTTACAAAATACACACAGCAAAGCATACTCCGTCAGCTAATTCGTTTGCTAAGGTTAGGAAGCTAATGTTATGATCCGAAGTGTCTCTTGGGGACCAGTCTACGTCAGAAGTATTTCCGGTGCAACGTCAATTCTGTAACGGAGACATTTCACGTAGTACCGCATTTACTGCCCCACCATGTGATCTTATTTTGTTCCTGCTGACTTTACACTAGTACCTGCTTCAATGTCGACAGCGGTACTAATTGCTGCTGTTGTCGGCGGCGGGGTACTGCTCATCATGCGCCGTTTATTCCCCCGGCAGAAAGCCGCGCAACTGCTCCGGTATCCGGCTGATACGATGCGAGGGAAGACGGTAATCGTGACCGGGGCCAACAGCGGGATAGGGAAGGCCGTGGCCAAGGAGCTGCTCAAACTGCAGGCCCGGGTGATCATGGCCTGTCGGGATCAGCGGAGCGCCGAGGAAGCGGCCCGGGACATTAAGACACATGCTGGACCAGAACAAGGCGAAGTAGTCATCAAACACCTAGACCTGGCGTCACTCAGATCAGTCCGTGATTTTTGTGAAGAAATTAGTAAGGTAAGTTAAGGTAATAAGTTATTCACCTGTTACCTGTTATTCACTGATGTGTTGTCAACCGTGATGACCGATATCTAGTCCTTTCCAACCATTGTCAAGTACAGTACAAAAGGAGACTTTGAAAAGTCAGCTGCATTGGAGATGTCCATGGTGCTGAAATCCAGTGCTGTCCCTAGCTTGAAATATGATACATTTAGACCAAATTCGTGTTAAAAGTCAGGCTGCAAAAACTGGCCACCAGTTAATTCTTGGTATGCATGTATGTAATTACTATACTGTAATATATTATACTAGTCATGTACTATATAACACTATATTTAACTTAAAACATTAACATAGCATTCACACCCAAAGGTTTAATAGCTGCCTGTGTTGCGGGTATGTTTAAAACATTGATGAGTTTTAAATGGGTTTCAATATCTTTGTCCCCACCAGGAGGAATCCAAGATTGACGTGCTCATCAACAATGCAGGGATCTACCAGTGCCCCTACACTAAGACAGAGGATGGCTTTGAGATGCAGCTAGGTGTGAACCACCTGGGCCACTTCCTCCTCACCCACCTTCTGTTGGGCCTCCTGAAGAGCTCCGTTCCCAGCCGCATCGTGGTGGTCTCCTCTAAGCTCTACAAGTACGGTCACATCAACTTTGATGACCTGAACAGTGAAAATAACTACAATAAGGCCTTCTGCTACAGCCAGAGCAAGTTGGCCAACCTGCTTTTTACCCTCGAACTGGCTCGCCGTCTGGAGGGCACGGGGGTCACAGTCAACGCCCTCACCCCGGGCATTGTGAGGACGAGACTGGGAAGGCATGTGCAGATCCCCTTCCTGGCCAAGCCCCTCTTCTACCTAGCCTCACTAGCCTTTTTCAAGAGCCCCTTGCAAGGGGCCCAGACCCCCCTCTACCTGGCCTGCTCCCCGGAGGTGGAGGGAGTGTCGGGGAAGTGCTTTGCTAATTGTGAGGAGGAGGAGCTGAAGGCCAAAGCCACGGATGACCAGGCAGCCAAGAGACTATGGGACTTAAGTGAAAGAATGGTTGGGCTCACAAAGTGAGCAGATGCTATGGACAGTATTTTGGGGGCAGAAGTGTCCTTGAGCAAGACATTAAATTCCTTGCGGCTCCATGAACACTGTTCTGTGAGTGAGAGACTGGGAGAAAGAGAAAACCACCTCGGGGATCAAGAAAGTATTCCAAAACGGCGTCATCTTTAATGGACTCCTTATTTAACAGTCTTTGGCAAATTAAGCCGATGAAATCCATTAAGATGTGATGACAGATGATGTTGACGTTCTGGGTTTCATTAAAGTTGAGTGTGTAAATGGAGTGATTGTTTCTTTGTGAAAGTGCTGTGAGGGTTTATTGTGGTGAGTTGATCAGAGGATGAATAGTGTTTTGAATTGTGTGCCCGCTGAAGGAGTATGAAACTTTAAAGTCACCCTTTTTCAGCTGTTAATCAATCATGGCAATTTTCTGACGAAACACGTCCATCCTGGTCATAATCTTGACAATACATCACATAATGCTTTTTTCCCTCGAATTTCTGTGCAAATCCTTGCTTACACAATTTTGCACGTCGTGCACCTGCCGATCCCCGCTCCTCGTGCCGCTGACATTTTTCAAAATTGCGCAGTATAGGCTAAGCAGGAGACACATGCTAGCCAAGTGCGCACTAAAATGCCTATTTTGTATTTTTGTTAGCCTGTAATTGTGTTAACCATGTGGGCTTTTACATATCCGGTGGTCTCAGCTGTCAATAAACTGCAAATTGCCAAGACAGAGATGAAGAGAGGCTGACAACACAAGCTAGTTTGCTGCGCTCAGCAAGTACCCAGATGGGCTATGTGTGTATCAGTAGGAAGTCTAGCTAGCGCTGTGCTTTCTTTACTAGTAATGTGACCACGGTTCACATCTATCAAATCAAAGAGAGAGAAGGTGGCTCCCCAAGGCATTCATCAAAGCAGGCCGGTGGGCCTGGGTGGGCTGCTACCATCCAATTTCCGTGCTAAAAGTTCAGTCCAGCCAATCTTATGTAGGCCCACCCACCAAAGATTTTGCGGCTACGCTACTGCATCAAAGCAAAGCTGAGTTGTCCCATTGTTGCTTGTGCTGTGGAAATCCTCAAGAATGGCTTGAAAAGCATACCAGTATCTAGTTCAGTGTCTAGCAGTTGCATTTGAATGTTACATTTGTGCATACTAAAGCATATATTTTGCAGTTTAAAATGAAGGGGGGGGGGGCTGGTAATTCATGTTTCCCCTCTTGATGCGTTTGAAGTGTAAATGCATTCTGCTGTGTCTGTAGAGACGGGAACAATAAAGTTGACAATGCGGATCAGTGAGGTGATGCTTGCACTGTGGCTCCCTCCTCTGGATGGATTTAATCTCTTCAGTAAATCCCCTCTCACCTCGACAGCGAGGGAGGACAGGAGCTCGATGTGAATTCAAGTGCATCAGGTAAAACCCAAAGACTGATTGCCTGCGTCCAAAACATATATGAAGAGAGCTGGCATGCTGAAATCAACAGTATCACCTGTTTGCTAAGAATGCTACATATATTCAGTGTATCTCTTTATAAATACAGGTATTTTAAGTATTGTAACAAAATCTGATAGAGTTGGATCATTTGTTGTTTTCTGTGATTGGTTGACCCCACAATCACTCACTCTTCCCGATGACTCATTTGAACGCAGAAATAAACCTAAACTCCTTGCCTTCTGAGTTTGCCGATGTTGGCAAAATGTTTGCCTACTAACCCATTTCTAAATTCAGAATAGCGATAAAGCGGCGCTTCATGACTCAGCAGGCGAAGGCAAATACCACACAGTTGCAACAACCTAGGTGAGAATGACTTGACCTCTGCCGCACTCCCCATCTCGATCCCATCTTTCTCTGCATTGAACACGATGTAGTAAAGCAGGATAATAAATAATCTGAAAGAAATCTAGTGATCAGTAGTAGGATTATTAGGTGTCTCTTTCATACATCCACACTTCACACACAGCTACACTGAAACAAACAAGCAAGGCCCGGTGCATAAATGCATCATTTGTGCTTTATTAGGCAAACAAAACAACTGAAATATATAAACATGCATTGTTGTCTTAGAAACAGGGTTGCAGTGGCTTGATGGGGTGAGGGCATTCAAATTTGAGGTAGAATGGGGCAGGAAAACCTCTCCGTCGGGTTATAGAGCAAAAGTAACAAATGATATCAACTGGTAAGACAAATGTTCACATCTCAAAAAAGTTCCATCAATAACGAAATAGCACATCCATCAATAGTTTCAAATTCAAATCAAGGGAAGAAAAACTAAATGTATGCCTCTCACTGCTCATTTAAGTCACTAATTTGTTTCGCGTGGTCATCCCACGTCTAACATCCATACTCTCCACAAGGCCAGCACGGTTTCAGCCTATGATTGAAAAAAGAAATGACTGAAACAAAATTTATGTGCAGTTTATACGGGCATGGAGTCGCCATTAAAATACTTCTCTGAGTTCCCTCATGTGTGATTGGCAGTTTCTCTCAATTCAATTTATATACAAGTTCTAGGTTAATCTAGAAGGTTTGCATTTAATTTGATTGTTTTGGATGTTTTGCTTGCTAACAGCTACATACAAAATATATCACTCAAATTTTAGAGTTATAAGTATATATTTATACATTTGTAATTGAAATACATATACATTCCTACAAACCTGCAGGGCTCCTTGAGCTTTTAGTCTTTTCCTATTGCACCAATTCTTTCGGCGTGACTCACTTGTTCCAGACATTCATTGTTGTAATGAAAACCATTTCCATACAATCAATGTCTTCAGCAAATCAGCAGTAAATACGTCTTCATGGTACTGTCTGTGACTTTGTGTTTCCCGGCACCTGGCTAGTTTTCAAACAGCTTTCTATTAATGATCGTGCTAATAGAAGGTGTCGCTGGACTTACCAGTACCAGGGCCTCATCTGTCATATCTTATCAAAGAATATACCTGGTTGGAAAGCCTCTTAGTTCAGAAGTGTTCCATATAGCTGGGCCTTGGTCAGACTGTCCTTCCTGGAGAGTCCCAGGGAGCCAAATTTTTGGTTGTATGGAGGAGGAGGAGGCGGCGGTGGTGGTGGCGGCGGCGGCTGGCTCGCCTGTACAGGCAGGCTGTGCATCTCGACTTGATAGTGCTGCAGATCTGCGGCCATCTCCAGGGTCCTCTGGTTCAGAGACTCGGTGGAGCTGTTGGGGCTGGGATCCGCGTACTCCTTGCTTTGGCCCCCGGCTGCCACGCTGCCCTCCATGTCCTTGGAGCTCCCTGAGTGGTAGAGGCTGTGCTCCGACTCCTGGCTTTCCTCCTTGGCTCGATACAGGTGGGCCTGGCTGTGGGCCTGCCGCAGCCCTGGGCTGCATTCCGGACTGGGGCTGGTGGTCACCCACACTGGGTCCATGACACCCACTTCGTGATGGTAGTAGTCACCCCCTTCCTGGAAACTGCTGTAGAGCGGCCCGAGTCGGATCTTAGCCGGTCGGACAGAGAAGTGCTGCTCTGAGAAGCTGTAGGGTGAGGCCCGGCCAGGGCTGCGGTAGGAGTGGGCACTTAAGTCCTCCACGCTCAGCTGTCTCCATCGGCCAATCAGCTCCTCCTCCTCAGGAGCTAACGTGCTGCCGCGACGACTGTCTCCGTAGGCGACGCTGGGGGAAGAGGAGGGAGGGAGCGGCTCATAGGGCTCACTGAAACAGGAGGACATGGTGCGGCTGTAGACAGGGGAGCTGCCGTTCTGGTGGTGGCTCAGCTCCGCCTGCTGAAAGGGATGGGCATTGGCGAAGCCTCGTGGACTGTCCCTTTCCCAGGATGAGTCACTCTTTCTCTCATAGTCGCCTGCATCCCTCCAGTCCATGTAGAGGGAGTGGTGGTGCGGGGAGGATGCTGTACTGCTGGGTGGGCCATTGCCCTTGTCCTCCGACCCCCCTCCACTGAAGCTGGAGTAGGAGCTGGAGCCTGCACCCAGTGTGGCAGGGAACTTAGCAAAGTGCTCCTGGGAGAAGCCGGGCCTCAGCCCCACCGAGCCCTCTTCTGGGTTGCTGTCTGTGGAGTTCTGGGGCCCATACAGCAGCTTCCTCTGGCCGTGGAGGTCCATGCTAGGCCTCCGTTCGCGGTGCCGGTCGTCGGGCAAGTACAAGGCCGTGTCACTGCTGTACAGGTCAGATTTGTAGGCTGCCCGGAGGCCCAGGCGCTCACCCCTACCCATGCTGTCCAGGAGGAAGCCGTGCTCCTGGGTTTGGGGGCTGGGGGAGCGTGAGGCTTGGCTGCTGCTGCAGGCCTCATCTGGCTTCTCAAGCACCTTGGCAATGAGAGAGGCAGGAACAGAGTCGGAGTAGGAGGTGTGACAGAGAGGAGACTCCTCCATGTGCATGGCCACTCGCTGCTGAAAGTCAGCAGGCAACTGAAAGAGACAGAGAGGGGTGGAAAAATACCATGAGGACAAAGCAAAGCGGTAACATGCAGTCACTACTTGATACCACTACTGGATAGTCTCCAGATTATCTCTATAGTGACCACGCTCATAATGACTCAGTGTTTTGAGTCACTTCCTGTTTAATGTGTGTCAGTACGTAATACGGTGCTATGGAAACCACCGATGTCTCCATTTGTGCCAATGCACCACCACAACATACAGTCATGCTTGAAAGTTTGTGAATATCATGTCATCGTCTTGCTGAACAGCCACTTTCAGCTCAGGTTCAGCTCTCAGACTGATGGTCTGACCTTCTGTACATGAATTCTCTGGTTTCCCTCAATTCATGGTTCCCTTGATGATGTCGAGTCGTCCAGAGGAAGAGAAACAGCCCAGACCATGACACTCCCACCACCATGCTTGACCATAGGGAGAAGGTTATTTTGGTGGTGGGCAGTTTGGGGTTGATGTTCTTCTTATTGTTGATGGATGCACAATGACATCAGATGCAGCAATGGAGGCTTGTAGATGTCTGGATGTTATTCTTGGGTTCTTTTTTTACTAGTTTCTACTAATCTGGTTATTATTTACCCACCCGATTCTCCTTACCTACTTGATTTAGCTAATGCAAGAGGAGGTTCACGTATTTTTGCACCTGTACTGATTCCCTTTAAACTATTTTCATTTTACGACATGCAATATTTCCTGTAAAAAATATGAAATTGATGATTAGATCCTTTATTTCAGTTAAGAAAGGGCTAATGTTTTATTAAATTGCATCCTTCAAAACTCAAAACATATTTCTATAACTGCACAAGGGGCTCACAAACTTTCAACCAATCACTTTTTTTTACCCTATTTGGTGCATTAAGTGATTCTGACCACAACTGCATGAAAATGAAACACGTGGCGAACAAAAGCCTTGGTAACAGAAAGAGTATGCATCAGGGTTCGGGGAGGAAGGCAAACCGAACAACCTCGCTTGGAAAAGGAATGACATTTTTTCTATTCTGAGCATTTCTCAATAAGAAAGCCCTCATCCGCTGTCTCTGCCTCTCCATAGCAACAAGCATTAAGCCAACTGCAGCACATCATCAACAGGAATCTAGTCAGTTGTTGCTAATTGGCAATGAGAAGCAATCTAATTATAACGTTGTACATATAGGAACCAGGCCAACACAGAACTGGAACAGACATTTCATCCTAACAATTTTATTACAACTTTGACCAAACTAAAAGCTACTTAATTAATGTCCACACATTTTTTTTTTCAACGCGCTTGTTTTGTACAAGAGTAGCTTTTATGTGGTATTCAGATATTCAAGCCCGTCGTTATAGACCCTCGCTGTGCTTGTTGTGCAGCAAAACAAACGACTAAAGCACTTCAGCAGGAGCTGAAGAGGCCATTGCACTTCTCAAAATGCTGCAGCATCATTCATCAATGCGCTTTCGATTACCTTCCACCCACTGGACTAGCAGACTGGTGGACATGCAGTGTGTGTATGTATAGCCTCTGACCCCCATTATGTTGGGCAATACGCCTGCAGAGCTTTTCACTCTACAACAGTACACATATGCAGCCAATATGCAGTGTGTGTGTGTGTGTGTGTGTGTGTGTGTGTGTAGGAGGTTGCTTTATGTAGCTTTATGCAACCGATGCAGTTTAAATTGGTATTTCCATTCAGCCATATGGGCAAAACGTGGAGAGGCATTCTTTAACCTTATGGACACATGCCAGCTTTAAAATCCACTCTTGTCACGTGGGCGGGGCACACGTCAATACCCACATGAGGGACAGCAGCAGGACGACATGGCTGGGCAGCATTTCACCTACTAGTTTTAGAGGCCTTGCACCTTCACCCATCCATCATGACCGCACTTTGCTATTAAGTAGTGCCTGAAGTGCTCCATGCTGCTCAATCACTGGCAAACAATTACATGATTACCAATCCCTCAGTAGTATGATTTCACTCTGACATAGCTGCATATTGAGCAGTGCCAGGCGGGGAAAGGCTTCAGAGTGCTGGCTTAGTTTATAATCCCGTCTCATTGATGTACTGATGGGTGTCAACAGAAGATTTGGGCTCATGTTACTTTGCAGTCCAAGCCCACGTCTCATTTCGCTCCCCATGCCAAAGAGATTTTATGAGGATCACACTTTAGGGAAGTTTGCATTCGCAGCACTGAAAGTCTAACGAAAGGATTTGTCCTGTTTAACATCCAATAACTGCTGGATTTCTGCTTTGTTGAATCAAAGTTTTAGCTCTAGCAGGAGATATAAGTGTGGCTAGAAGGAGATCTGCAATGAAAAATATTAAACTTTAAAAAAGTCATTTGACATTGTCTTAAAATCTTATTTTTATTAAAAAGTGAAGAGTGAAGTCAGCCAAAGGGTGATATAATTTCATGCTTCCAATGCAATTTGGTGACAATATTTTGATAGAACGCAGATCACTTAATTTGAATGTCAGAAAGTGACATTAAAATTTAAACTCACTTGATTCAAGTAATATCAAAATCCTATCAAACTCAAATCTCTGGTGCTGGTGTATAAGGTCACTGCAGAGACTCTAGTTTTAGTTATACTAAAGGTATAACTGCTCTGGAGGCAGAAGTAATCCCATTGGAGTTAAACCACAATGGAGCCAAAGAACCACAGGAGCGCAAGCTAGCTAAAAAATCTGAAGGGCTTTGGTCAAAATATAAATAAAACTATAAATGGCACTGACTTCTTTTTTCATTCATTCGTGGTAGATAGACCATGCTCAAACAACTGGAGGGAAGGTGCTACCTTAAATGAGCATAGGGTGCATGGAAGATGAGGCACCACACGCTCCATTCAAACTGTGACGGTTCGGTCGCTAAGACCGGTCCGGTGCAATTAAAGTTTTAAATTGAAATATATTAAGAAACTGAAACAGAACATTTTTCATAAAACAACCAAAGCTTTACCACTATGAATATCATAGGTTGTAATTACATCAGACAACCAGCAGATGGCAATGAACAGACACGTTTGACCATAGACATATATACATAGACGCTGCATTGACTGCTTCTGCTCATTGCTACTATAGGTCACAGCCATAAGCAAGGCTGGCCTGTAAACAAATACAAGTAAACGGGGAGCTGCGGTTTTTCTGGATGAAAAACACTATAACGTTTACATTTCTCAACCGATTTCAATGAGTCCTTTTTTATATTCAAGGGTTTATGATCTACGTGGAGTAGAAAGAAAAGTTTTGTCTCCAGTTACTTAGTTAGGCTATAATCGCTGCTAGACGCTCAAGAGAGCAGTGTCAACGTTAGGCTCACATGAACTGAATTACTTACGTGGTGGAAAATAATTCATTGTCATAAAGCATTGTAAAAACTCAGGTATGTCAAGCATGGATTTGACTTATTTTCCTTGGTTTATACTTGTGGAGACGTCCATATATAATATAATTGAATGTACATGAAATGTGCAGAAAGTTATTTTTCTGTCCATATCCCGATCATTTTAGCTTTTCTTGTGCTCCAGGTCAGAACACAGCTCATTCACTTTGAAATACTGGGGGGAAAAAATCTAAATAGCGCATTTTTAAGTACTAATAATTGACCATCATTGAAAAAAATGGAACAAAATCGGCAAATACAAATTACAATAGTGAGACACTGGCAGTCAGTCTGCTTTCTATATTTTTATAGCAGTGAAAGGATACAGATATACTCTAAGACACACAATTACAGACAAAGACAATTATAAGATAAGATACGCCTTTATTGATCCCCAGAGGACAAATAAAGAGGGAAAATTCAAATGGCCTATAATCGAGATTTTCATCTATATTTATATATCTATATTTCTCCAAACCAATTTTTATGACAAGCTACTCGTTTCGGCTGAGCGACTGACATATTATGAATCTGACTGTAGTTAGCTGGCTAGCTAACTTTTCTCACACTTTGAAGGTTTCCCAAAGAGAAAGAGTTGATACACAGCGATTATAGCCTAAGGAGTAAGTAACTGGAGACAAAAATGTTTTCCCTACTCCACGTAGATCATAAACCCTTGAATATAAAAACGACTCATTGAAATCGGTTGAGAAATGTAAACGTTATAGTGCTTTTCATCCAGAAAAACCGCAGCTCCCCGTTTACTTGTATTTGTTTACAAGCCAGTCTTGACCGGTCAAATATGGCGGCGACGTTTACGTACGATCCACAGGCCAATGCGGCGTCTACGTATATATGTCTATGCGTTTGACCCCGCCCATGTTTAATACGCCGGTCAATGTGCCAACTTTCTTTTCCGGATTCATGGTTATTCTAGGGTCACAGGAATACAGTTAGTAATAATTCATTTAGTTACATCTTTTGTCAGGACACTCCAGCCCTTGTAGCCCGTACTCTTGGTTGCATGCAATTTTGGTGATCTAACAATTGATCTAACCATTATTTTATGGTGATGCTCTGGATTAGGGCAAAAACTGAATACCTAAAAGAAAATTCTTGAGAAAAATTGCAGTCAAAAAATGAAAAGATTAATGCAGTGTGTTCAGGGTTCACCTCAGAGAGCTGGGCCCTGTAGAGCGACTTGTTACACTGGAGAAGCTGAGCAGCCAGATTACAGTCCTTCCTGTACAGGTCCTATGGAGACACAACATAGCAAGTGTTAGAGGACAACAGGAATTGATCAGAGGTGACTATTACCACTTATCAGAGATTACATGTTGTCTGAATTGACGAGACGTGGAATTCAAACTGACTGACCGTAGAGCCTCAGAGAACTACATTTTAGGTTATCGATCATTGTCATGAATCATTTTGTTGCTTTTGGGGAGCATTTGGCACAAAAGTAGGAGTAAAAATGCATGCGTGATCAGTTTTGCCATTAAGCTGATCCTAAATCAGCCTTAAATGATCATTCCTACTTTTCTTTCTTTTTCTTTGTTTCTCTGTTTCTTTGAGGACTTACATTGTCCTCTTGCAGTTTCTCAATGGTGAGTTTAGCCTCCATCAGGTGGTTGTTGAGAACAATGATCTCTCTGCTCAGAGCTCGCTTCTCATCTTCATGGTGCTGGGACTGCGGACGACAAGGAGTTTTAGAAGCTGGGGAAAAGAGAAAACTTCTACACAACTTTAGAGCCATGCAACTTTCATATTTACCGCTGAGCTTTGAGTCTAAACCACCTTCACCAGAGCTTTCAAATACCATTACTTTTCCAGTTTTTGCGTGACCCTGCTTTGATGAATGGTGTCTGTAATAAATTACGTTTGGATTTAAAGCTGCACTAGGCAAGCTGTCACTTTGGCGGCCCAAGTGGCAGCAAGCGATAACTGCTTGAACTTGTTGGAATGACTTCGTAATGCAGAAATCATGTGACTGTGACGTCAGTAAACTACTCTCTCCTTGGACCTAAATTTCCTCTTCTTAGTGGCTGGTGGGAGTGGAGACTGGGGGGAAAGCATGTTGTTGCAGGTTTCTGCTGATGAGGTGACACTTTTGTATTTTGGTCTTCATTTCATCACTTCCTGTACACGGAGAGGACTTCCTGCCAGTGACCATACGGACACCAAGAAATTAATCTGGGTTAGTGGGGATCTGACGCTCTTCTCTGTTGCAGTCCTACTATTTGATTTGACTGATAGGACAGTTGTATTCCTTACATAAAAAAACTTGCCTACTGCAGCTTTAAGTGTGCAAAAGTTTACTTTTTTCTCTTTGGACTTCACCGCACCTCATAGGAAAGTGTGTCTGGGCGAGCAGCAGTCGTTGCACAGAACCTCCCAGTATATCACTGCGGTTATCATTCTTGTAATTACATTCTCCAGTTGCGAAGGGCCAAGAGGTCAGACGGGTTTGTGGCACCTCTGGAGTACACCAGCTTTATGATTACAGAGAGACTTACTCAGCACCTCTCTCACCCGCAGAGTGGGAATACGTGAGATGAATCAATAACAGCTGATGAGGACGCTTCGCAAGAAAAAAAACAAACAGCTGTTGGCCTTTATTTCTAAACAACAATCATTTTTTTATTTTTCGTGAAAAGCCTGGGGTGACCTTCAGCTCCTTACTATCGGTACCCAACATCTCGCTGCTGCAGCTCGTTGCGACCGCGATGACAACGGCGGCGATTATTATCTTGCTGCTGTAACGAACCCAGTGAATATATTCAAGCTGTCTGTTCGGCAGCAAAGACACATGACGGTCCGTACAGTGCCCCCCCCCCCCCCCCCACCCCCACCCGGCTAGGCTAGTTAATTGTATCTTTCCACCGGCAAAAGCAACGTCTGACAAATGAAGTCAGGCGTGGAGCACTGGGGGAACAATGGGCTCGCTATCACTCTGCCATTGGAAGGAGGACAGCCAATTGTAATAAGCCATAATTAACGTCAGCGGTACCAACAGCGGGGCTTTCATATTCAAGTTGGCCGTCAAAGCTTTTACTGCCATCTCTAAACATCATGACTTCCTTATGGGCTTCTCTTTCTTTTGCGTCTTCAGGTACTTTAACCTCAAGCGCTGGAACCCATGAGCGAGGGTGCACACACACACACACACATACACACTTGCACAAACAACTCAGTCTGACAACTTACATTCCTGTGGATCTTCTCCTCCAGATCTTGGTTGATCCTCTGCAGTGCTGAGTAGCTGCTTTGTATTCTAGAGGATACAAAGAATGACATTGCTCACTTCCATATAACAGTCGCTACACTCATAAACGGAGACCTTTCCAAACTGGAAATGTGCTTATCAGCAGTCTCGGCGGTGTACAAGTTGGGAGCTAAATCGCATGCCGGGATTTCAGCTTGTTACACTTCTGAGAGCTAGTTTCACCAGCACGTCGCACTTGATCTCGCTCTACTGATACGATCATGAACCCAAGTGTTTTCGTTCTATTGTCTGTAGTAACAAGATTTTTTTGTTATGCAAACCCAGCAAGCATTTGACGGATGGAGATGTTGCAGCGTTTGGTCAAGTCCAACCCCTCAAGTGCAGGTTCAATGTCAACCCGAAATGAGCACAACATTAACAATATGATATTATGGTACAGTAAACAGCTTTGGAAACTGTTTCAAACTGATGTCAAAAAGATGTTTTGATCCCAGTTTCACTGATGCAGGTAGCAGCTATAGATGACAACCTTCATTTTTTTTTTTTCAACGCTGATGCAGGTCAATGTTAAAAATGTTTGCTGGGACGCATTTCTTCGCATTGATACGGTTACGTACCAGCTTGTCTTCTACTGCTGGCCACTAAGGCAGCTCCACTCCACTCCCCATGCAGTTGGAGATGTGCTCAAGGGGACCTTAATGCCACGTGTTGATGATGGAGACTTTCCCAACCCAGATTTTCTCAACCAGTCCAGGGACTTAAGCCTGCGTCTCTAACCTCTGACCCCCATGTGTCATTTTGGTGTCTGCTGTTGGGAGTGTTTGCCCAATGTTTTAACCCCCACAGAAGGTGACTAGCACACCCCCGGTCTTCGGTGTACCTGCGCAGTTTATCGGTGAACTTGTCCAGCTCCTCCTGGGCGCGGCGCAGCTCCGTCTCCAGGTACTGGCGCGTCGAGTCGAACTCGCTTTCCAGCAGCTCCAGCTTGTGCGTTGTGTAGGACAGGCGCTTCCGCAGGTCCTCCTTCTGCTCCTGTAATGAGCTGCACACACATAACACACCCCCAAAATGATTGTGTAAACAGCATATCGTCGAGGTAACGAGCGTGTAACTTGGGTATACAGTTGTGGTCAAAAGTTTACTTACACTTGTAAAGAACATGTATATCATGGCAGTCTTGAGTTTCCAATGATTTCTACAACTCTTATTTTTCTGTGATGGAATGATTGGAGCAAACAAAAAACATTCATGAATTTGGTTCTTTCATAAATTTATTATAGGTCTTCTGGAAATATGACAAAATCTGCTGGGTCAAAAATATACATACAGCAACTTGAATTATCAGTTTTGGTGATTGATGAAGTTGTGTCAATCAAATTTGCTTTGTGGCGTGGCCTCTTAACTTCTTGTGAGTGATTACGACTGACTACAGCTGGTGACTTCTCTGAGCCAGTTTAAACAGGGCCTGTTTGATACACTCATTACACTCAGCCACAAACGCTACAATGGGAAAGTCTCAGGAGTTCAGCACGGAGCTGAAGAAGCTGATCATTGACTTGAACAAGTCAGGAAAGTCACTTGGAGCCATTTCAAAGCAGCTACAGGTCCCAAAATCAACTGTGCAAACAATTGTTTGAAAGTATAAATTGCATGGCACAGTTGTGTCACTGACACGATCAAGACGAAAACGCAAGCTATCACCTGCTGCTGAGAGACAATTGGTCAGGATGGTCAAGAGTCAACCAAGAAACACCAAAAAGCAGGTCTGCGATGAATTCGAAGCTGCTGGAACACAGGTGTCAGTGTCCACAGGCAAGCGTGTTTTACATCGCCATGGGCTGAGAGGCTGCCGTGCAAGAAGGAAGCCCTCGCTCCAGAAGTGGCACCTTAAGCCTCGACTGAAGTTTGCTGCTGATCACATGGACAAAGAAAAGGCCTTCTGGAGGAAGGTTCTGTGGTCAGAGGAAACAGAAATTGAGCTATTTGGCCAAGAACACCATACCTACCGTCAAGCATGGTGGTGGTAGTCTTGTGCTCTGGGGCTGTTTTGCTGCCAGTGGAACTGGTGCTTTACAGAAAGTAAATGGCATAATGAAGAAGGAGGATTACCTCCAAATTCTTCAGGAAAACCTGAAATCCTCAGCCAGAAGGTTGGGTCTTGGATGCAGTTGGGTGTTCCAACAGGACAATGACCCCAAACACATCAAAAGTGGTAAAGGAACGGCTAAATCAGGCCAAAATTAAGGTTTGAGAATGGCCTTCCCAAAGTCCTGACTTAAACCCCATCGAGAACATGTGGACTGTGCTGAAGAAACAAGTCTGTGTCAGAAAGCCAACAAATTTAGTTGAACTGCACCAATTCTGTCAAGAGGAGTGGTCAAAGATTCAACCAGAAGCTTGTGGATGGCTACCAAAAGCGCCTAATATAAAATGTGACCAAATATTAGCATTGCTGTATGTATATTTTTGACCCAGCAGATTTTGTCATATTTCCAGAAGACCTATAATAAATTTATGAAAGAACCAAAATTCATGAATGTTTTTTGTTTGCTCCAATCATTCCATCACAGAAAAATAAGAGTTGTAGAAATCATTGGAAACTCAAGACTGCCATGATATACATGTTCTTTACAAGTGTATGTAAACTTTTGACCACAACTGTACGCTGATCTCAATCGACTAACAGGATCTTTTAATGCACCCCTGAACAACCATGCAGCACTGATGAGAACAGCATGAGAGGGTGATAAAAAGCAGAAATGTTCTGTGCAAAAAGTGCTTTGTATGAAGAAAACATGGGACCATAAAAACACAGGCCCCTAATTAAGAATTCAAGCAGGGGGTAAGTGAGAAAGTAGTGCTTAAAAAAAAAAAAGTAATTAGATATTTGAGCATTAGGTCTTTTTAAGCATTAAAGCCTTGCAGCGCATCAACAGAAACCCAATCATCGGTGAGATTGGTCCTACCGACAAACGGGAGGGGTTTAATCTGTGATGAAATATGAGCCAATGAACTCCAATCCATCACAGGAATATACTCTGAAGGCTCGGATTTACCCCTCACCCACCCACCCCAACCTCCACATGTAATTCAGCAAGACAGCACAATGACAACTATTTTTAGAGTGTGTCTATTACCTGGGCCTCCATCTAATAAAAAGAGAAAGTGTGACTGGGAAAAGAGGAAATGTCTGTCGCCGTGATGGATCCGAGTGTCCGTGGCCGCGGGCTTAATGGACCCCGTATTGACGGACAGATGGAGGGAGGAGGGTAATGACTCTATCTGCAGATAACAGATAGAGAGCGGATGGAGATGTGGCGTCTCTCTCTCTCTCTCTCTCTCTCTCTGTCTTTCTCATTCTCCCTTTTAACAAGATCATAGCTGTAGAGCGGGTGGGGGGCCGGAAGGGCAGAAGAAAATCAGGGGACAGCGATGCCTTCAATGCTTTCAAGAACCCTAAGTGGAGGTGTCATCCAATTTCCATCCCATAAATATGTAGGCTGATGCTTGTGCAATCAGTGGGATGAAGAATAGACCGCGACATTCACACGAGATTCACGCACATTAAATGTAATCAACCGTTCAGTTGCTGTTGGTTAGATCAAATATTAGCAGCCTAACCATGTCTCTGTATTGTTTGGACTGCTCCACATTGTAGCCTAATGTCTGATAAACCGCTTTAGCCAGACTGTTATTATTTTTGGATAGTCACGCCAATTAGGCATTATTGAATTGAATTGATTCACAGACGTGCCAAATCACACAGACAATACCTAGCGGTTAAGTCTCATCATGCAGATGGAACAAATATGTTCTCAGTTTGGCAGATCAGAGTTGTAGTCCTACAAACATTTATCTAAGGCAGAGCTGCTCTGGAGGCAGAAATAATCCCATTGGTTGAGTTAAACCTCAGTGGGCGGGGCTAAAGAACCTCAGTTTTTCTCAAGACTGAAGCCCAGTAAAAAAGACAGTAGGAGAGGAGCTAGCTAATATAACACACCCACACTCACACACACACAACCCTGCAGCATTGAGATTAGCTGGCTAATGGTGGTGCTGCTGTCCTAATTTATGACAACGTAGCCTGAAGCCCAAATACACTCTAGACATACTAAGTCATCTAGCTAGCATTAGCTAGTTAGCTAGCCATACTCCACAATTGCTATCTAGGTGAGCTAGTTAGCTAGCCTGCTGACCGTGAATGAAAAAATAAGCCATTTCCATTTTTATTTTATTTTTTTATATTTTCACCAGAGTTCCTTCTTTGCCATGCAAGTTTGCCAATTAGCTAAGTTGCTAACTCAACCAACAAGAGTATTTCTGAACGTAGAGTAGCTCTTCGCCGAGGAAATGTGTGTAAACAGACAATAGGTTCAACACTAAATGAGGAAGTACTGACCCTGATTTATAAAGTGAAATCAGTTCCTCACACATCTAATTCCTTTCGATCTGGAATATCTGTCATACTTCGACACTTGCCACAGGACTGTGTCTGAACGATTCAGTGGATATCTCAACTGACTCGATGGCATTTCAGTATTGTATTTTCATTACCCAGCAAGCCCCCCACCCCCGCCCACCCCCAACACACACACACTTTGGTTGGCAGGTATTCACTTGGGAATACAGGTGTTTGTTGTAGAACAGAGGACGACTTTATGTGAACCAGCTCCCGGGAAGAAAAAAAATCCTCCATTAGTGACCTTCTCCCTGAACGGGGGAGCTGAGTCAGACGTAATGAGTGCTTTCATTCCGGTGAGATGAGATGACGAGGCAGGATGACTGCTGGGTTTTTGGAGGACGGGGATGAAGGACTGCTTCGGCGAGAGGAGAAGACCTCACGGGGTTAGGGGCGGATGAACGGGCGGAAGGATGAACGTGAAGATGGATGGAAGAGAGAGATGGCAGCAGAGAGAAATTCACCCTTACCTCTTTTTCTGGTGTTTGCCGCCATTTCGGGGGACTTTTAAGGCGGTTTTGCCAATGTATATCTTTTTCATGGTTTGTCTGTGTTCACTTCTCATGTGTTATAGGGGTTGACTGCAGGGAGCCGGCATGTGTGTTACGTTTTCCAATAGAGACCGGTTAAGTTTGACTGAGTGCTCTACCTGTGTTGACCCTGCCAAACAAAGCAAACAGACAGGTTGGGAACCATTAGTACCTAGGGTCGGACCAATAAGTGCCGATACCGATGCCGATATTTTGGGCCGATATTCAATATCTATAAATTGAACCATTTTCATGCCAAAAAAAGAGAAAGACTATTCTTGTCAGGGTGGAAAAACCTCTGAAACAGCAATTAAACCACCATGGGACACTAAACCTCTCCATTGAAACCCAAGACTTACCTCACCTAGTCAATGGTAGGGAAACTCTGGGGTACAATACTGCCTTTAAATGGAGAATTGATATACAAAAAAATATTCTCAAACAATTAAAAGAATAAATAATAATGATTAAATACATTTTATCATCAGTTTTACAGGCTATTTATATGTAGCTGTGATCAGGGAGGAACCTCCTTCATATCGCTGGTGGACGACATTGACAGGCTGAAGGCCAATATCGGTCTAACCCTATTAGTGACCCCCAACATCGACAATAATTATCCCCCCCACACACACACAGACACACACACACACCCTCAACACCTATCTGCAAACCAAACTCATTCATCTACCAAGACACGGACTGACATATCGGCCCAGTCCGGCTGAAAGGAGTTTGACAAGGCTAATAGACTTTCCGCCGCGGGAGCAACTTGTGTAAATATTTCTTCCTGCCCCGCGTCCCGCCGGGGGTCCACGGCACAGGTGCAGCCGTCAGCCCACAGACAAATGGCGTGGGTTATTAGATGAGACGGCCCGCCACGTGATCAAAGCGCCCTTTGATCCGAGAACCCGGACCCCTTCCGATTGCGACCGCGGCACCGCCGGGCCAGAGAGACCCGAGGGAAAGAGTTATCTGGGCTGTTACAGAAACACGGTGATCCACACACACACACACACACACACACACACACACGTAAAAACCAGAAGACATAGAGAAGAAACATGTTGATCCACTGACACCTTGTCGTTGGGAGGTGATTTATGCTGCTGGCTGAGGAGGCAGAGAGACATGTACTCCTCCAGATGGTGACAGCTCACCACCGCCACTGGAGCCTTCACTCCAGCTGCTCCCCTCTGAGTCATACCACACCAACCGTGTGTGTGTGTGTGTGTGTGTGTGTGTGTGTGTGTGTGTGAGTGAGTGAGAGAGAGAGAGAGAGTCTGTGGGTGTGAGCATGTCTTTGTGTATGTGTGTGCCCATGTGTTTTTGTGTTTGTGTGTGCTTGTGGGTGCAGGCGTACCTGTGTGTCTACACATGTCTTTGTGTGTGTGTGTGTGTGTGTGTGCTGCGCCATCAGCTCCGCCAGGCTCTCCCCCACTCAATCCTATTCTCCCCGGGAGGGAAATTAAGTAACAATATCTACCATAAAAAGCAAAAAGGGGGCAGCCTTTAGCGACACATCCCTCGCCGTGTCAGGTGCCCTCTGTCAAACCGCCATCGACACACGACGCTCGCCCGTCTCTCTCTCTCTCTCTCTCTCTTTCTCTCTCTCTCTCTCTCTGCCGATACTCGCACTGCAGCAAACATAGACGGGGTTCGTTCAGATGGAGCTGCCTGCCACCCACTCATGTGCCATGCTGACATTTCAGAGTTACCCACAGCAATGGGTGGAAGAGGAAGAGGAGGAGGAAGAGGAGGAGGAGGAGGGGATAAAGGGCGGGGAATGGTGATGAGGAAAAAAGTAAATGATTACGGTGGCCTCCTGCAATTTAGACAGAAAGGGAGAAAATGTGAGACGGGGAAGAGGGAGAAACCATAACCAAATGACAGGGGAGACAGAAGGGAGTGGGTGTGAGGCCTCCATCTCAGCATCTCTCTTTCCTCTCTACCTACCTACCTATCTGTTTCTGCCCGTCTGCCCTCTCTCGTGTTCTCGTCCATCTTGCAGATGAATGAGCTCTCAGGAAAAGCCCTATTCAGACGCCCAGACCCCGGCATTACAGGAGGGGAGCCCGAGTGGCTGACTCATCCAGCAGCAGCAGAAGAAGAAGCTCTACTCGCCATCTGCGTGAGCCTTCACATTAACAAGGTAGCTGACCTGCACTGTCTACCCCCCCCCAACACACACACACACACCAGCCAGCCCACTGACATGACTCAACCGCCATAAACTATCACCTTCTCACTAGCCTGTGTGTGTTAGTGTGAGAGTGCATGGGTTTATGTCAGTGTGTGTGTGTGTGTGTGTGTGTGATTCTGTCTTCCTGCCCCAGCATGGATTAAGTCAGGCCAAGACACCTATCTAGTTACTCACCGACTACCAACATCATTACCGGCAGCGGGGGATAATGACCCGGAGAATGGATTTCACGTGCTGTAGATGGCACTTACCACGGAGAAGTGTGTAATCAGGACACCCACCCCGAGAGGAATTGAGGATGAGCGGAAATATGATGGAGCCAAGCTGAGCGTCGCGCGCGCGCACACAAACACACACACAGTGAGTTCTGTTGTAGCGAAACCCCAAAAAGTCAAGACGAAGATCAGATCTAGATCGAGTATATAGGAACATAGGAACATGTTTTGATGGAAGGCACCTGATTCTCTAGTCAAAAGCTTGCTTATATGACAGTCTCTATATGCAACCTACGGAGAGAACGCAAACAGTTCCAGAAATAAAATCGTTTTGTTTTTGTTGTTCAGATTTGAGATGATGAAAAGAAAAATCTATGTTTCCAGGATAGAAAGTATTTCACCAATATCCAAGATGAAGACAAAAATAAGGTTCCATTAGAGTATAGGCAAGAAAAGCCCCAAACCATAAGACCACTGACACACACACACACACACACACACACGCACACAGTAGCACATGCTGTTCTAAAAAAACAGCATCAGCCTGCGGACAAGAAAAAACGCGTTAGCGCGCCAACGAATCCTCCCGAGAGCTGGCCTGGCAAACCCATCGAGACCTCGTCTTCCCGTGGCCCGAAGATTCACCCGAAGCACAGCGAAACTTCGACTGCAATGTGGAACTTTTGAGTTCGAGACTGACCGAGAAGTTAACGCGCGTTCCAAATCAATCGTTCTCAATTTCCTTTTGTAAATTTTTGCCGAGAAGTTGTGACCAAAATCTACACGTGAAAGCTCAGTTCTCTCCTGAGCCGGTGTTTTTTTGTCTACTCTCTCCCTCTCTCTTCACAGCGTCTCGCTTTCGTGCCCCGACCCGTCGGTTGAGCAACACTGTTCTCAGTGAAGTGGGTCACTAAATGGAGTGGCATTTGGCTTACTTCCCCCCCCACCAAAAAAAAAACGAGGCCATGTATTTGCCGTCTTTTCAGCTCCGGGACGGAGAGGCACAAACAGCTTTCAAAAATGGTTCAACACATTAAAAATAGAATAGACACCAACGCACATGCACACACACACACACACACACACACACGCGCATCGTCCACCACCACAACATATTGTTTACGAGTGGTGCTCAAATGGACAGGTAGTGATTAGGCAACAAAGGAACCGCCTCTGCAAAGCTTCTGGCCTGTGCTGTGCCGCTCTGTGTTTGTATGCATGTGTACGTGTGTGTGTGGGTGTGTGTGTGGGTGGGCGTACGTGTAAAATGTGTGTGTGAATGCGTGCTTGCCTGCTATTCTTATGCATGTATAGAGGGCTCGGATGCACTCAGTGGTCCACATCCGTGCCTCTCAAGGGGCAGCCTTAAAAGCCTCAACTCAGGAATGCATAAATGGTGTTTTTACCAGGGGAAAATGTCAAGAAAATATAGAAAGTAATATAGCAGCGACAGCTTTCCAGCATGCCAGTGGCGTGGTGCCAAACGGGTAAGCTATGACCTCTGGTTGGCAGATAACCGCCAAAAAATCTGTTTCACTTCCACAAAAGCATTAATTTATGCTTTGAATCCCTTCAAAACCGTCTCCACGTATAACTTCATATAACATTGATTCGATACTACTACACTATTATACTTACTTATGTCAATAAGATTTATATCAGGCTAAAAAACTTGAACACTATTGTTCAGGAATATGGAAAGGCAGCCTTAAATTTCAGGCTGACAACACTTTATTTTGAAAGGGGTTAGGGTTTGCACAGGGGTCAGGAGACCCGAGTGAACGTTCGGTTGACGTAAAAATCACCAAAAATGGGAGTCGCAGCGGCGAGCATCTGCACGGCTGGCGGCTCCGTCATCACGAGGAATAGATCTGACCGTTGGTGCCGAGGAGGGCAAAGGGGAGGAGAAATAATGGAGTTGAGATGAGAAGATATACTTAATGACCCCCAGAGGAGCTGTCAGTGCTTCAAGTATAATGGAGAGAGAGAGAGAGAGAGAGAGAGAGCAGACAGCTGACTGTGGAGAGAGGAGTGCATGGTGCTTGAATACTTCATTAGCCAGGCTCTGTCCACTCAGACACATCAACACCGACCTCTTCATTCACCGCCGAGCCCTTCCCTCCAGACCTAGCGGCCAAAATGATTCTATTTCTAGGTAATAATCCAGGACATTTTCATGTGAATAAATGTTTCGCCAGTTCAGAGCTTTTACATTTGCTGTTCTAAACACTCGGTGCCTGGTAGCTCTTCCTGTGATGTGATGCGTTTTTTACGTTTCCGGTTTGTTTGGGATAAACAGAAGGAAAAGGTAGTCAGCAATTCAGATCCACTGACAGTATGGTTGGAAGATTTCATTTCCAAAACACTATATGTGCATTTTTGAAAGAAAAACACATGCCCCGAAGTTCAACATCATCATTCAACATCAATAAAAAGGACCCGGTGTGAACGTGTTGTTTTTTTCCAATCATTTTACCTTCTATACTCCAGAAAGCAGCATAATTTGCTTCAATTCTACGCTGTCAATCATACTGGAAGAATAGCTGTCACTTTTTTTTCCAAGCAGTGGCAATCTCATTTTGGAACGCAACTCTTCAAATTTGTTTTCAGCAGAAGATTGATGTTTCCAGTCAAAGCGCTCTTCATCCCGCCCTCAGCAGGCCACGGAGCTCCCTGCCCCAGTCTGTGGCCATCCACAATATACATCTCCTCCCCCCACAGCACGGGAGACCGGCCAAAGGAAGGACACAAACGTGGAAAAGAGAGTGAGCCGTGCAGGAGAGGGGAGAGATTTCAGGACATTTCATCATCTAGCACGCTTTGAAGCCCTGGCGTGGGTGTAGGGGCCACGGGAGCGGGTGGGATGTGGCGGTGGGGGTCGGGTCACGGGTACATCCTGTGGTAACAGTCCCAGCTTCCTATTTGACCTTGTCACAGAGGCCACAGGTGACCTTGTTTTCTATTAAAAAACGACCAAAGGGGCACGGGGCTCTGCCCCCCCTCATCACGGCACTGCTGGTATAATTGAATTAAGGCTGTGACACAGAGGTGAGGACAATCGATGCCTCATGCTGGAGAAACACCCTGTCAGATGAATTACCCCCTCATCAGCTGGTTAAATGGCTTTTAAGCTGTAATCTGCCTGAATCATAATAATAACACCATACATGATGGAACACAAAGAGAATATCTCTTTCCATCTGTGTGGGATTAATGATGGTTCATTAGCAAAGCTGGTAATTAAAGCAGGCCTACTGTAGGACAGGAAGAGATAGATGGAGGTAAGATGGGAGAAATGCAACAACAACAACAAAAAGATAAATCCTTTTAGTCATTTATTCTAGATGAGGCCGTTTCATTCCCCTGTAAAACAACTTGAATCGCAAAAAGTGAGTTTGTCATCTAACGCCGCGATCATTACAAATGTGTTCCGCGGCCATGCGAGCCCATCGGTTTGATTAGATTAGTCAGCCTTATTACAATGCAACAGATTCGTTGATCGGTGTTACTATTGCGTGTCGGCGGAGCGCCGCCGCAGCGCAGAGTAATGACTTAGTGTTATGACACATAGGTGCATTCCGACAGGTGACCGTCCGAAATGACGGCGGAACAGCCAGATGGGAGTCTTAGATGTACGTTAACCGTAACCAACCCGAGACTAATCAACCGACCGCTCTTGAACGAGCGCGCGGAGCTGAAAGCTTATAATACCACATACGCCACAGTCGGGTTTCTACAGCATTCCCCGCGTAGAACAACCAGCCTTGATGCAAGAAGTCGCACAATCATGAAACATTATTTATCTCTCACAAAGTACATCAGAATAACCATCCACACTGTGCGCGCACATGCAGCGGTGCCACATACAGATGAGGACATACACACACACGCACGCACACCCACACGCTCACGTGCAGGCAGACACAAACTAAAGCCAGCTCTGTAATCAAAATCAAAAGATGTAGAGGTGAAGCAAGTACCTTCCGCTCGCGCAGAGCTTCATCCTGGATGGCTGGTGGAGACCGGGAGATGAAAAAAAGCCTTTGGTGGGGATGGAGAAACACCCCCCTCCATCCGCCCCCCACCTCCCTCTCCCCTCCCTCCCTATGCAATCTGGATTGGTTTACCCAGCTCTCCCTAAAGCTCGGAGAAACCCCACACACACGCACGCACGCACGCACACACACACACACCACCACCACTCCAACAGCAGCAGCAGCAGCAGCAGCACAAGCAGCAGCACCAGGAGAGAGTGGAAGGAAGAAAGAGAGGGAGAGAGGCAGCTTAAAGGAAGAAGACAGGGAAAGTGCGGGGGTGTGATGATGGAGCGCTGAGAGATATGTGCACAGAGAGAGAGAGAGAGAGAGAGAGAGAGAGAGAGAGAGAGAGAGAGAGCGAGAGGAAGGAGAGAAGCTCACCTGATAGTGTCTATGCTGCTCATCTCCTCATCGGGCACCTAAAGGGAATGACAGCATGTTAGTGGAGGGGACCCATCATCAACCGGCCCAGGAGCTGCCAAGTGGAGCATCGCTGCAGCAGTCGAGAGCGCCACACTTTCATGCCAAAAAAACAACAACATAAAACCCACATACATATTCACCAGCCCCGCTCTCTCCATCCCCCCCCCCGCCCCCCCTCCCCTTTTGTTTTTGTTTATGTTTTTTCCCCCCCCCCCCTGCCTGGTCCTCGTCCGCTCTTCCTATATACTCTGAGCAGTGCCACACAACGCTCATCAGACTGCCTGCATCTGCGCTTGCTTGAGGTGGGAAGAGAACAATCACATCACACCAAGAGTGTGAGAAGAGAGAGAGAGAAGAGATGTAGTGAGAAAGAGAGAGAGAGAGAGAGAGGGGGGAAGGAAGGAAGGAAGGAGGGAGGGAGGGAGGGAGCCGGAAACCTCCATTGCAGCCAGACTGCAGATACATGGCAAGCCTCCTCCCCCCTCTCCCCTCCCTGCCCCCCCCCCCAAGAGGGATACTGGCAGCAACTCAATATCTATGTCGAGGTGTTGGATTGGAGAGAACAGAAAGAGGGAGCAAAGATTGAGAGAAGGGATGTGAAAAGAGGGAGAGAGAGAGAGGTAGGTGAACAGGTGGTTCAATCTGTTGAATCTTACATATGTGCTGGGCTGTTGGGGAGAATACGATTCACACAAACCTGCTGCACACTGGCACAACAACTACCTCCCCCCCTCTCTCCTTCTCTCTCTGGGCATGAATTATGGATCATCTTGAGATTATGCCCCATGAAGTTTCATCTCCATTCAGATTCGGGGGTGCAGGCCTGATCGACTGTGGCATCCATACTGCCATGCAATCAGTTTTCACGATTTGGCCAACGCTGGAAAATGGGTTTCATCGTAGGACGTGTGATTGGGTGGATGTGATTAGTGATGGAAAGCAATGATGGTAGCCAATCGACAGACAAATGGACACACAAAAAATATATATAACGCTCTTAATGGGAAGCTCGTGGGATAATGACCGAGTTGAGTTGCTTCCTCAGTGGGTACCATGAGCAGAAGGGTTGAGCATGTGCCTGTGAAGAATGTTATGTTGCTTGCACTCACACAACATCATGTACAAGGACTCGTTTGAGGAGCTGAAACTTTACAGCAACACACACACACACACACACACACACACACACACACACACACACACCACTGACATGAGCACACACCAACAAGCTCACATACTTGTCTCTCAGCCCCCACACTACCCACCTCTTTTCAAGCAGTTGCTAAGGTGACGGCAAAGGATGAATTTTAATCAGACAATAAATTAAAGCAATGTGATTTTCTCCTTTATTACTAAATGGCAGCAGTGCCGATTTTTGAGATGTGTCAGATATGTTTGGGGTCTCGGAGACAAACGCTGAGAGACTGCAGATCGTTCTGACGAGTTGCGACTGCATCCTTTGGAAACAGTGCAGCTGCTTGTTAAGAAATACTCTACGCTGTCCGATGAAGCTCAAACATAGTTTTGCTGTATTACAAGATATTTCAGCTAAGAAATAAGAAATAATAATACTACTAATCTACTAACTTATACTATACTATACTATTGATACCTATACTGTAAGTTACCATAGCCAAGTACATGAAACAATGGATTATCATTGAGTTGAAACATGCACTGCTGAAGTAAATGTCATGCTAAGGCTGCAGATACATACAATTCACTTTTGATTTAGTACTTGGTAAATGAGCCTTTGGGCCTCGCTTCCTGTGTCATGCATGCATCCGTTTAACACTACTGCTGTCGGCGTTGGTAAACCGGCGGCGGTTATCGCTGGAGAAAAACATCTTCGCTGTTTAAACGGGTTCCCTGCATCCAGAGCCATTCTAGCAGGGTTAAGTCTCAAGCTGAGTAAATGATGGATACCATGCAATAAATGCTAGTGAGCGGGTGAGTCAGTTAAGGACTGCATTGTTCAGTTTAGATTGTTTGTGTGGAGGAGCCGGCTATGGCTGGAATACTAATCAGCACACCCATAAAAGCCTGCTGGTCAGCATGAGGCACAGCCTCAGTGCTGAGTCCAGGCCAAAAAGACATATCTTCATTTATGGATCAGCTCTGTTGTAGCGGGGTAGATCAGCCGGATGAGCCACATAACATGTACTTGCAACATTGTGTGTTCAAATGTTGCCTATTATTTCCTGTCTCTCTTCATTGTGCACTAAAAGCAGAAAAGCCCTAAAAGTAATCTTAAAAACACATTTTTAGACTGAAAATAATCAGAGGACCCGATTTATTCCAATTTAAATTCAAATGATGAGATAGAAAAGTCATTTTTCCTCTCTAAACATAGCATATGTTCAGAAGCCTGCTTTTGATTTGAGCGCGGGAGGACTTCATCACTCACCATGTTGATGCCCCTGGGCAGAGAGGCAGATCTGTAAGGGTAACTCGAGAAGCCTGAGTCCCACTGAAACTCGGCGATGGGGCTCTTCATCCCGATTGCAGACCCTTGACAGAACTCTGGTGGAGGCGGTATCACTTTCTTCTCATCTATCTCCAACAGCGGTGGCGTCTCTACCTTTCTCTGGAAGTCCTTCAGCTCATCCTCCCACCTCACACTGTCAATGTCTGTTTCCAGATAGGATTTCCACACCGCCTTGGGGGGAATCTGCTCCTCCTGCATCTCCTCTGCAGGTAAAGAGACCTGCTGCAGGCTGAGGCTGGGGCTCCACTGGCAATCCTCTTGGATCTCGTCTTCAGGCTGGGCCCAGCAGGTGCCGGTGGTGGTAAAGGGGTAGCAGCAGCGGCAGCTGGCCCTCTGGGGCGTGAGGGAGAATGGTCTCCTAAATGCCTGCAGACTGTCCGGGTCAAGTACGCTGCACGTCACTTCATCCAGGAACTGCGAGAATTTCAGTTTGGCTTCGATCTTTTGCTCCAGTAGCCAATGCAGTTTTGAGCTTTTGACTTTGGCACGGTCCTGTGTGGAGCCCCTCCCCTGACACACTCCACCCCTCTCTGGCCTCTTATGCTCGCCATGTGGATGAGCTCTGGCATCAGGCCCTCTAGCTGGGCAGGCTGCTGGCTTCCCCAGCCTTCTCTCCTCTCTCAGGCGAGTCTGGAAGGCTTCCTGACTTTGCTTCTTGATGGAGCTGTGCAGGAGGCAGGTAGCCCCAGAGCTCCAGCTGTGCAAGCTGTCGGTGCTCTCACTGCTGCTCTCGCTGCTGCCTCCTGGGCTGCTGTTAGAGATGCTGGAGCTGGACGGCAGGCTGGGGGAGGATCTGTTGGAAGGGGTGCCTACCAGATCTTCCAGCCAGAGCTGGTCACTGCAGAACATGGGGCACAGGGCAGTTATGGAGGCCCAGTAGTCTGGAGATAGCTGGCACTGACTCGGCTTGGCTCTCTGGGAGAAGGGGCAGGATGTGCAGCTTGTCATGTCCATCGGCATGGATCCAGTCTGCATGGCCATGCTCTCTCTAATTGTTGGCATTGACAGCTGATCTATGGTCCAGTGGACCGAATTTAAAGAGTTCTACCCCAATCCTGTGTCATCATTCCTGACCTAGAAGTTATCTAATGCATTTCACTCTAGGCTGAACAGGCGGCCTCCTTCCATACCAAGACAGGCAAAGACATCCATGACTTCAAAATTAATTTAGGGAATAACCCTATAAAGTGTCCTATTAGGTCAATCTAACAAAATTGCCACTGATTCCTGAATGTGTGCCCACAACACCATATTCTCTTCATGGTAGCCATGTGCTGAGACATTCTGAGGCCAAAGTCAGGAGACGGGAGACAAGTCAAGACAGCAGAAATCCCAGTTATTCTGCTGTTAATCTGTAAATTTCAAGTTTGGGCCTAATGGGAGAGAAAGTTAATATACTGGGAGCAAGTATCTTTGCTAGTTAAACAGGGCTTACTCTGAGGGTGCTGTTCTTAATTAGACCATCTATTGATAGCAGAGCAGGCAATGAGCTTTTTCAGCTTTTTCCAGGTCAGTAGCTCTAGCAGAACATTGATCCCAGATAGCACATGGCAGCTGATGGGAGAAATAATGGGATGCAGTGCAAAACAGAGACACTCAGACTAATGGACAAGGTCGGTGAGTAATGGCTCACATGCATAGTAACCTCGTTACAAACTAACTCTAATCAGTTAATGCGAAAAACAGTTATTATTGTGATTATTTGTTGGATTACTTAGAAGAATCAATTTCCACATCTTGAAATAACAGTTTGAAAACTGTAGATTAGATGATACTGCTATTTTAAATGATTGTCTTTACATTAGAACAAATTGTCCTTAAATGTCGTAGTCTATTAAGTTAAGAGGCAAAGAAATCCAAAGGTATTACTGATTTTGAACAATCCAGGGGATTATGTTAGTGGGGCCAATTTGACGTGGATTATCGGAGTACATTTTGAAAGTAACATTCTCAATGTTGCCAGTAACAATGGATAAATCAACACCAATGAAATACAACTTAAGCTCAACTTTCTCCATAAAACTTTCTCCATTACCACTGGCAACACCCTCCCAGGCAGCATGAAACAATGGCCCAGTTTTGCTTTTTTGAAGTCTAAAATTAAAGTAGAGCTACAATTAAACTAATTGCGTGATAACAATATATACTTTGTAGGCTGTATTTGAGTCTGTGTTTTTTTTTCTAGTCCCAATGCAACTTCAGTGTTTTTCCACACAGTCAGCTTCTGCTTGTTTGTCTCATTGCATGTAACACACGGCTGTAGACTATTTTCCAGATGTTGCTGTTTTGCTGTACTATCTCTGATGTCGTCCTCCTATCCAGGGACTACAAAATTAGTAGTTTGGCTAACTGCGGTGATGAAACGGCCCACCGACGCTGTCAAGTAAACAAATGGCTTCACATTGGATGATGCTATCTCCGCCGCTAATTCAAAGCTCATGCGCTCTGCACCACGAAGAGAGCTGTCACATACTGAATGGAGTATTCACATGGGCTTAGCTGTACTGTTCACCAATAGTCAGGGGCGTTATGTAACCGCATCGATAAGACATCTCTGTTAGTGGGAGGGGTGTGAGAGGATTAGATACCGGATGGCGGCAGACTGACAGAAATGGCTCGTCTTGCTTTAATGGAGCCAATTCTGTTGGATTCTACTCAAAGTTCTACCGGAGGTTGCGACTAAATGCTTGTGCAGCTAATGCAGATTGACTATGTAGGCTGTGTAGGGGGTGTGCTATGTGTGCTTCCTGGGATTATACTACTGCAAACATGTACTTGTTTTCCTGGCTGCAAACATTTCTAACTATCTCCACGTCACGATCAAGCTCGATCATAACTCGTGGTCCGAATGAAGGACAAGAGAAGAGAGCGTTACCCCGTCCTGTAGCCTACAGTGTTTCCCTATGAAGTCAACTCGGATCAGACAGGAATAATATACGGCGGAGCCAGTCTGCTCCGGTCTCCAGGGGTGTCATTAGTGGAGCATCGGTTATGTAGGATTTTAGCCGTGACTGGGCGGACTGTGCGCATGCGTTCCTCCAGACTTGGGCCGCACATCCTGCCCGCTGCTGCAGCCCAGTCGGCTCACGGGACACCCAAGGGACCGCCCTGTCTGGTTCCGGGGAGAAGCGCCAAGCCTTCAGCGCACAGACCTGTCTCTTTATCACTCCCCCCCCAACCCCCTTTTTTCCTCTTTCTCGAGGCCCTCTCCATTGTACCACCATTTCTCACCATTCTTACACTTTCCAGACAGGCTATGATGAATGTCTTTAATAATCTCTTTTCAATCTCAGGAGGAGGAGAGGGGTGGGAGCCAATTTAGAAGTATCGCCCTGACGGGAGAGACTGTCAGCCCATGGCTGCCTAGAGGTAATGGTGCTGAAATGGATTCCTGCTACAAGCGCAGAGGTGGAGGTAATTGGTGATGCTTGCTCAATGGTTGCGCTCTGTTTTCCCCTCGCCGGCCAGACCTGTCCCTGCCTGGCTGGGCCGAGCCTCTGCAGGGACCACAGTGTGCGTCCCTTACTAAGCCTGCAGATGCCATGGTTGATCAGCTCTGGTCATGGAGGAGTATGGCTGCGTGCCTCTCAGCTGTTACTACAGCAGTATGTCTTGTGCCTGCCAGGCAAGCCCTTCTCATCAGATCAGTGTGCCGTTCTCTCTCTCCCATCTGCTGGCCCCCGCGGCCCTGAGCTAAACAATGGTCTGACAGGAACTCTACATGACTGTAATCTGATTCTCTCTCAAGATGACAAAAGCCAGTTCAACCCAAAAACCAGTACGGAACATATATTAGAGATGGCAACGACAAAGAGCTGGCCGATACCCCCCCTCGCACAGGGCAGAAGAATCGAAAACCCTGGAACACAAAAAGTAATCTTCTTTTTCCACTCAGGACCATTTAATGCTCATCTCCTAGAAACTGATAAAATGTGTCAGTGAATTAATAGCAGATATGAGAACACCACGAACCCCAACCTAATCTCAAAGAAATGTCCTATCAACCAAACCACTGCTTCTCTCCCTCTTGTTCTTTTAAAACACAAGCGAAGCGACGATTTATTTTGGATTGTTGGAAGCCCGTTCAGAGAATCACTTAGCCTGTTCCCGTCTGCTATTTAGGCCTGCATACTGGATCTCTGGGTATGGGGGGGGCTCACTAATGTGTCTCGTGTCCTTGTCGCGGCCGTCGATATCTCCTAACAGGTGCACTTGTGAAAAGCCAAGATGGGGAAACAGCGTGTCAATATGACGTCAATAATCCATCTCCTGCGGAGTCGCTTGTCGATGCTTCCGGACGCCGAGGGCGTGCTTTCAGAGGACCACACTGTGCAATCAAAATGAGAACGGGCTTAAATTGAATAAGGGCCAGCTCATTCTGGAGGTGTGGCGCGAGGTTTTCCAGGGATCCCTGCGGAACACACAGTTAGGGTCTGCAATAACATCAGTCAGACACCAATTACAGCAGCGCATAATGCACGCCACAAGGGCGACGCGCGTCTGTTTCAAAGAGGGAGCCTGTTTGCACAGACAAAAAAACTATAGTTTAATCCTTACTAAGCATCCGCCAACAGCTCCGTGCTGCATCAAAGGCTTCGGGAAACGTAAATAGGCTGTCCCCATATGAATAAGTTTACATAGTTTCAGACTAGGTGAGTATAAAAGCCACCAGCTTCTATTCTTGTAGGTTCGGATTGAACGTAACCTGGATAATGTTGCTATAAGAACCATGCTCGTGAGGAAGGGGGACCAGCTGACCTCAATACATGTCATTATCATATCACAGTTTGCTGTCAACAGAGGCTGTCATATCACTGGCTGTGTGCACCCCCATCCCAGCCAGACAAACTCACTCAGTACTCACATGCCAGTATACCCGGTTGGGAAGGGCCCTTTCAAAATGTAATCCTGATTTACCTACTTTGGTGGTAGGGTTTGATTGACAGGTGATCTCTGGGAAGAGCGGTGAAGAAACACGTGCTAGGGTGGTAGGGTTCATCTAAATGCCTTTCCCCCTTCAAACATGTTTCCAATAATCTAATAATCATCACATAATTTTCAAAAAGTAACCGTAATCTGATTGCTTTTTCCAGTAACTGTAATGGATTATAGTTTAAAAATAAATAAATCAGATTACAGTATTCCTGTTGCATGTAACTGAATACTCCCAGGATGTTAGCAACACCTTAGCCGTACAAGGATGAATGTCCATGTCAGAGCTACAATTTGTTAAATAGATATCCATTATCTCATTATGCATTACATATATTCCCATGATATCAAGTATGCAGGCATCACGGCACCGGCAAAGGTAATGTTAGTGCAAATAAATTACTTGCAGAAGACATCCACCTACACATTTCTGGCCACCAACCAAGAAAACATATTTAGAGCAAATTGCTTGTCAAGAAGATAAATGCAGCGGCAGAGGATGAGAGTACTGTTTCCACGGTTATTCTTCAGTAACTTTTCTTGTGGTGTACACACACACGCACATGCACGCACACACACACACACACACACAAACACACAGAGCCAATTATAGTAACTGTGTGATGAGGTTTCTCATAGTGAGCCCCACGCTACCTTTGCCTCTAATCCTTTGTTATTAATTATATCTTAAACAAGCCTACACAGTTCTTGTGGTGTCAGCACCGAGTATCCATGGCAACAGTCGGTTGGTCCCAGCTCACAGGGATGCAGACACTCTGCTGCTTGACAAAACCATGCCTCACTCCAAAGATCCTCCGCTGATAAGATGAATCGCTCAATTGTAAAAAAAAAAACTGGCCGGTCTCCTCAGAGACTGCATGCCCATAGCCTTTGTCACAGCCACCAACCTGGTACAGCAGCCTAATGCACCAGTTAAACACACATAAATGACAAAAGTTTCAACTTAAAATTTACACCTACCCAAACTTGCTGGAGGACCCAGAGGAACAAATACAGCACGGTTTATTTGGCGACAGGAAATGAGATCGCTGACCTGATGAAGAACCAAACTACAATTTTTACTTAGCTAACAATAGCAAAAACAAATAATGTTTTTCTAGCCTGTTAGCGATATGGGGAAATGCTTAAGGCCTAACTACATAGCTGTTATGCTGTTGAAATGAGTAGTTAAATCACGTAAAGTCACTATAGCTGTCTGTATTAGTTATGTAGTTATGTAGTTGTGTACATAAATTGATGTCTGTGGTTGTAGCTGGTATGGGAGACAAACTACAATTAGAGGCTGTAAGCGGAAATCGTCATTTTGCATTATTTTCAATAATTTAGCATAATTTTTGTGCCATATAGGCTACTAGCATCTTCACCATTTGGTGTGTAGTCCATAAGTCGGGCTGAATGGGCTTTCCGAAAAATGCCAAAAATAAGTGCTGAATTTTGATCTTTTAGTTACTTTAAATAGCAATTTTTGCTAACTAAATGCTAATCATCGGGAAAAGCAGACCATAATCACGATACATTGCTTGCTTTACCTCTCGTCTACACGTGTTTTATTGCTAGAGCTCAATCTCCTGACTGTGTAGTACATTAACATTGAGAACATATTATAGTTATTATAGGCTAGTTGTTACTGTTAGCTAATCACATCAAACTGCCAAGCAGCTAACGACTGCTGTAGTCCCCTTTCCAAAATGGTTAGCATTTTGCTAGCAGCAATCAATATAAAAAGCAATCGAAGGGTGAAGATTCACAAAGGTGATGTTAGTTGATGTATATTATTTATTTTTAACAATATAGCAATATAGCTCATAAGCCTCTGTGTAGTATAGACTACAAATCTATGTCAGACTTCGCCTCTCTATTAATCTTATTACTTTGTACTAGATAACCTGCCTATTTGTTGATGTTTGTTGATCTTGAACTAGCTAGGTTTATCATCTCTTGCTGTTGTGTAAGTTAGCTTATATTAACTTATATATTAACGCCCTACTAGTTAAGTCTCCTGGTGCAACTAGACTAACTTGTTTCATTGGAATGTGGAGTGTGGACCTTATGCCTTAATTTACAATTGAATGCAGGTCCAGCTGGTGCAACACGTTGCAGACCTGAAACAAACTACTCATCACAAGAAGAGAAATGTTAGCTGTGGATGTTAGCAGTGCTTTCAGCTTGGGTGTCATTCAGTCCAAATAAACTTCAAATATTTTTTCAAAGGGAAGATATCTGCAACAGTAGGCCATATCTTGGAACTGTTCTGTTTCCATTTTTTCCTGCTGTTTGACAATGACGTTTGTGGTACCCAGAATTAGGGGCAGAGTGGCAGCTCTAATCTAACAAAAAGTCTTTATTTTCATATCATCTTGAGTTGTCTTAATACTTTATTTCTATCTACACTTTTCAATCTATCTGGCGTTTCTCCGTTAGTAAGATTTTTATCGTGAATTTTTATTTATTGATATTGGTGCATGAAAATCAACCTTAAAAACCAAAGAGTAGGAGCTTTTTTTGTAACTTCTTCCTCCTCTCTATCTAGTGAGCAACAGTGCCCCCTGTGGCTGCTCTTGTCATGAACATGTAACAAGCACCAGTCTCTTTCAGCTCAGAGGATAAACAGGACAGATCTGTCGTGGTTGCATCAATTCAACCGGTTTAAGTGACTCCTGCCCAATCATGAGTGTACGGGACAACCTGGTAGTAGTTAATGCATCAGTGTAGGAGAATTAAGGTAAATAGCGCCATCTACTGGTTAGATAAAAAAGACAGCCACTCAGGTTCCTCCACATTGTTTTATTCATCCCACAGCAGTTGTGCACAATACACCCAAAATATGAGAACAGATACGATGAGACAGACAGGCTGGATATAAATGTGAGCATAGAAAAGTGATGTTAACATGAGTAAAAATGCAAAATACCACATGGTTTGATGTTGAAAAATGTTAGAAAGCATCATACTAAACTCTTTCTAAATAGTGAGTATAAATGCTTTGCTGGGGTTTAGTAACTCATACTTGTACATTATGATAGACACAAAACATTCAATTTGGAACATATAGTCCTATTTTTAAAAACAAGGATATTATGGAGTAGTAAAAGTTTACAGTGTGCTGATGTACAACATAACTCTTAAATAACTCACTGAACATTGTTGTGAATTTTAAGTTATGTAAAAATATTAAGTACAGGCTTTTGTTCGCATTATTTAGCATAGTCTTAACATGGCAGCAACAAAGGCAACAGCAGCAGTGCTCCCAGTGAGCCGTAAGCATTCTACCCTGATGAAGCTCCCGTATGAACATCAAATTCAGAGTGCCTGTCAAGGCAAAAATTAGTTTCCCACCCTAGTTGTACTCAAATATACCAGACGACAAAAAACATGATGAATAAAGCATGCATGGGTAAATGCATTAAGTAAACCATAGATACAATAGGGAACAAAAAAAAAAAAAGATATCATGGTCAAAGTAAACGAGAAAAGTGAGAAGTCATCGTGTCTCAGGCAGCAGTTGGAAGCGGGTTGGGTGGCAAGCTAAAACTTGCACATTTACAGCAATGCTGACGAACAATCTTTGTCCCCGCAACAGTAAGTTGAAAAAATAACATGTAACAAAGTAGGGACGATGCCTTAGAATACCACAAATACATTCCTGTATAAAAATACTAATGTAATAATGCTTGTGTAAAGGTAAACAGGTGCATAGATACAATTAAAAGGCATGGAGAGCAAATGAATATGGTCGTTCTCTTTGAAACAGAAACATGTGATTTATGTAAAGCACTTAGTGTAACTTTTTCATCGAAAATCTTTTCCCTGCTGAATACGTATACCAGATTATCACACAGGCACTAGTAGACAAACAGATTTTACAAAATCCCAAACAGTAGGCAACCCAATAAATGACTAGGCTATGAAGAGTCCATTTTCAAAATGCTATGCGTCTTATTTTGGAAAAAAGAAAATACTTAATTGAAGTGAATCATTAGATGTCTCTAAAATAACGAGGACCCAGATTGTAATTGTTATCATTTTGTCACCCAAGGACTTAGGTTATCAACTATGCTCTAAAAAGTGCTATGATTTGTTTTAATTGTTCAAGAATAGGACATCTTATTTTGGAATGAATCTCTTCATATGCAGGTGACAGGATAGTGCGCGTTTAAACATTTTCAGGTGATGCCTTCCCACCCGCGGAAGATCACTCCTTTTTTGCGGGCTCCTCAATGAGTTTCCCCTTATGGTACTTCTGTCCAATCCCGTAGGGCACGTGTGCAGCTATGGTGCCCAGCTCCTTGGCCCCCTCGACGTGGAACATCTGGTCGTCGAAGAAGATGTGCGGTTTTATCTTCTGCAGGAGGGGCCCTTTAGGCGCCCCGGCCAGGAACAGAGCCTCGTCAATCTCCAGGCCCCAGCTCCTGAGGGTCTTCAGGACTCGGGCCCCTGAGCTGGCAGCACTGCGGGCTGTCACCAGGAAGGTTCGGATGGGGCAGTTCATACGCTCGTCCTTAGCATAGAACTTCCTCTGGAGCTTCCCCAGCGCTTCCAGGAAACCCTTCAAGGGACCCTGGCAGAATCAAGTCAATTTAAAAGGCTTTCATTACAAAGGGCCTTAAAGATCACAACTGAGAATTACCTTGTTGGTGCAAAACAACCTGTATTTGTTCAATTCCAGCACAACTAGTTCAACCTAATGAGGTATAGATTAGCTGAACCAGGTGTGCTGGGGTGAAATTGACTTTTTATTGTATTAAATGTTTATTTGAGTGAGCGTTTATTTACCTGAGCGAGGGGCTTGTTTTCAAATGCCTTCTCGTGCTCAAAGAAAGAGTCCAGGCCCTGCTGCTTCACAATGATCTCTGACTCGTCTGAGAAGAGGACGGCGTCGCCGTCAAACGCCACTCTCAGCTGAGTGTCGCACAAGGCGTACTCGGTGCCGGGTGTAAACATCGTGGCTGCAGCGATGCCTGAAGGAGGGGAGGTGGCGGCGGGTTAAAAGGTCCGCTCTGTTTAACTGGAATATGCTTAGAAAGTGCACCTATTACAGACAACCTCAACTTTCTATTGAGAACTTTCCCTTTGTAGAAAGATAATCTGTTTGTACAATCACAACAACAGAAGCGGTGTTTTCCCCTGCTACTGCAGTCTTTCATAACAACATTTTTCTGATTTGTTGACAGCCTAACAGAATGCCACGCCTTTCTCCAGTGTTGATGGTCGGTTGCTGAAAACTGGTTTGGAAATATGCAGGTGCTTCCGTATAGCCCAAAAGGTCTCAAGCTGTTGCTGTCGTTCATTGCATTTACTTGCATCTTACGTCCGTCCACGTATCACTTTTATTTTGAAGTTTGATCTTGGAGTGCTAGAGGCAGCGCTGGGGGCGACAACGCATGGATGTGGAGGACGCCACTTGCACAGTAGGGTGAACGGTGGACTTCCACGTGGAGTTTTCTAAGACGTTTAATGTAGGTTTTAAATAAATCGAACTTTTTCAAGTGTCTATTTTTCACATCGATCTGTTTTGCCTGTCCACTAGGAGAAAGCCATGGCATCAGAACACGCCTTCGATCAGGCACTTGTTTGTATGAAGTCAAAATGTCCTCCAAGGTTTTGAATCACTCACACGTCGGAGGGAAATCGGGACTACGAGGCAACAGCAGCGTCACTTACCTTCTTCGATGGCCTCCCCGACTTTCTCGGAGTCCTTGGAGAGGTAAAGGTTGGTCATGTAGGCCTTCAGGTAGCCAATGGGACTTTCCCCTCCAGTCATACAGAATCTCTCTATGGTCAAATCTGAAAGAAAGACGACAAGTTTGAGATGAGTGAAACAAGCACTCCCATGCTAAATAAGCTATACAAGTTTTTCTAGTGGCTAATTACTAGACTGAACTGTTGCTGGAGGAGTGTGTGCAAACAAGCAGAAAAAAAAAATCAGGTTTGGTTGGGGAATGCAGCATACCGTAGTGATTAATGCTGTTTATGAGCCGCACTCCAACTTGGGCATGGTTGTTTGTCATCAAGACAATGTCAAACAACTCCTCGCTGTCTGGGTAGAGCTCCCTCAGCCTGGAGTTGACAGTCATTAGTGCCTGTGTGCGAGGACATTCAACACAAGGTTGCGACACAAACATCCACAGCACACCTTTCTTTCAGTTATGACACACAGCAAACAGATCTCACCGGCGGGGCAGGGCCGGGGGTTACAATGTAAATACAAATATTCTATTTCATAAGAAGGATACAAAGGCACTTCAGATTGCAGATAAAACACTGGGACAAATGATCTGGGGCATTTAGACCATCATGGGACACATTGAAACCCAGACTAATGAAACTCTTTCTGGATTAGCAGCTGGTCAAGGCTGGGTGACCCAATCCACCTATTCAATGGCAGGGGAAACTCTAGGATACATTACGTCCTTCAAGTTAGGAATTAATTTACAAAAACAATATTGAAAATTTTAATTAAAAAAAAATACAATTTGCAAAGAAAATAAAATTTCATTACAGGTTTTATATAGACCTGTATTTTTTTTATGCATTTGTGGTCCGAGAGTAACGTCCATCATATTGCAGGTGCACGACATGACATGGCTGATATCCAGTATTTAATAAATCTAATATTTCAGTGCAGCTTTTAATGTGCACATGCAAAATGTTTCTCCCTGCAGGACATCAACACTAGGGAACAGGTTTCTTCTGGTTGGAACCGATCTGGGCCTGTTGACATCACACGAGCTGAGAGGAACTTTTTTTTTTTTTTTCACCTATGGCGTGGATGCACAGAGGTGAACGCATGCATTGCAACGACCGCGCCCTGCGAACCCAAGCCCAAGACCTGCGGGTTGGCGCTTCTCTGCGGGGTCGAGGGCCCTACCTTGACAAACGGGAAGGCCACCCCTGGCTTCAGCCACTCGTTCTCGTGCTCCACCTGATAAGACACGTACTTCTCCACTCCTTCGTCCTCGTAGATCTTCCTCTCCGCGACCATGTTGAATAAGGTGCGGGAGGAGACGGCGATGGTCACAGCATGGCGGGGTTTGGGCTGAGGATGGGAAGTTGTGTAATACAATGAGAAAGAAACACTGGTTTGAATGCGCGTGCTACAACTAGACCTGTTTAGCGTTAGGAGATTTGTCAAAGGCGTTGAAAGTAAGTGGCGTGCAGCTCGTTTGAGCCGTTAGGGTAATAAAGTTTTTTCATTGAAAGTACTTACAGGTCTGGGTTTGGTTGTTTTGAGGTTTTCGAAGAAGGCTTTGGCCGCAGCCCAGTCTTTCTCCTCTCCTTCGCTCGTGGGTGAATCGTTCGGCTTGATTTCGCTCATTCTGACAAATTGTTTGAAGTGTCTCGCCTCCACAAAACCGAATGCAAGACAGATATCAGAGAGGCAACTCCTGGGAAACTTTGCGGAAATGTTGCAAGGGAAAGTCTGGTGGGCGTGTCTTCAAGCAGTGACGTAACACATCAAATGGACAAGGAGGGCCTGAGCATCACTTGGTCTTGCAACTCTCTTTCTCATTGATTCTCATTGGTGAATAGTATGTATTGTTGTATTTCTCGATGTTATTTAAAAAAAAACAAAAAAAAAACTATTATCTTTTTATTTTATAATATTTTTTCCACATCTTCATATCACTTACACCCGTTTGATCCTACATACTATGATGTGCACTATTAGACCATAAATAATTATTTCAGGCTGAAAGGGGTAGTAAACTATTTTGAAAATAAAAAAGGCGAGCAATCTGAGTTTAATTGTGTTTGCCCTCCACTATGTCCCGGGGAGAATGCTGTTACAATCTGCAGCAAAGGAAAACAATGCAGGACATGAAAGTCTATAGTGAGAGATTGTGTTTCGGCTTGTCTCCTCCCACAGTCTTGTTTTGGGAATATTACTACTTACCACCAGAAATGCCTCTTAACCAACAAGGTCAGAGAGGTCAGCTTTTACATAGATATACCCTATTAAAGTGAACTTCAAATTTGATTTGGATTCCAAAAGAGCACATCATGTCCAAATCAATTATTTGGACATGATGCGCTCTTTTGGCAAGTGGAAGAAGAAACACTAACTGGCCTCTTGTGTTTTATTTGGGGTCTTTAGCAACACACTCAAGACAGTATCACATACACATCAGCAAATGTTCTAACTAAAACCCCAATTACTTTGTATTTAGACCAATTCTTAGTAAATTATTTAAGCACCTTGGAAAACTGCACACCTTGGAAAAAGCTGAAGTATTATTAAAATTGTGCAGCCTGTGGTGTTTTTTTTTTTTTTGTATGGCACTGGTATGCCTGTCACTGTATTTGTGTCCTGTTGTGGTTTAATTGTGTACTTACATTTCATTTTCATCATTAAGAAAACTACTCGAAATTGTTAATAATTATTAAAGATATTGACTACAATGGCCCAAATGTTGATTACTTAAAATATTGTGTCTTCATCTCACTAATCCTTTTTAACCTCACTAAATAGGGTGAGATAGTCGACAACAAATAAAAACAAAGCGACACACACACACACACACACTTTCCACCGGCACATGAATGACCTCCCTCCTCCATCACACCCCTCGAGTTGGTAGAGTCCGGGACAGAGCATCATGGCGATTGACGGTAAGTACTCCGTCTCAGGTGTTCCGCGGGACTCGTGTGTAACTTTGCATGGGACAGAACGAGAACGGTATGTAAATATCAACGTTTTATTTTGATTTTTTTTAGCCAGTTTACATTATGTTGAGAATACCGCAGTGTCACCGGAGCACCGGGATAGCGGCACAGGCTGATGCTGAAGTGTAACCGCACTGATGCAGGAGTGTTATGGTCCCTTTCACGGGATGCGCGCGTGCTCCCAGCCCCGTGAAGTGGTGCTGAAGTGGACAGCGACGAATATAGGGCGACAGTTCCGGTCCTCGGTTTATGATTGGCTGAGTCACTTTCCAAGACGTTGATAAAACAATCTATAAACGCACACCTGCGACCACTTAACAATTATTTTAAATGTTAATGCGCTAACCAAAAATCACCACTCATGTAGCTGCTTATGTGTCGCTTAGCAACCACTTTGTTTAGCGACCGTTAAAGAACTATATTGCTTGGCGGAAGAATAAAATCCAACTGTTATCGATTAAACGATGTATTGAACATTTTCGTTATTTTTCTTCAATACGGTTTGTATTGTCTGACAACGATTCAACAGTTCTAAATTCACTGTAACCCAGAGACTTTAGTGGCTCATGAAATGTTTCCTCTTTATCCGCGTTTGTAATGTGAGCAGTTAGCACATGCCGACGGACGAGCGGCTCTGGAAGGTTTCAGTGAAAGTGACATTTTGTCACACGGTGCTGAGCAGCCATAACGGTTGCAGGAAAGAGTCGGCGCGTGCCTTGTCCTGTGGGATTTTTGAACTGAATCCTGACTACGGTGTGTCACGTGCAGCCTTGCGTGTTTGTAGTTACACCGTCACCGTTTTCGTCACACTGGTGAGAATCAGTTCAGTGGTGCTGAGCCATATGGGCATCAGTTGAGTTTGGCAAGGTGTGATAGGCTACTCGCCATACCTTAGAGTCCAAAATCTTCATCTCGTAGTTTTTATCATAATAAAGGAGAACAAAGATCAAGCAGAAATTTATTTGGAAGCCATATCTAAAAAAGTAATCTGTTTGTCTGTGTAAGACAGTTGACCAATGTCTAATAATTTATCAATAAGTTCTGAGTCATCAGTCGTTGCTGCACTCCCCAGAAATCTAGGCATAACAAGGGATGCCTCTCAGTTTTGGTGACAAATGATATTCGATGCATGCGCTCAAGTACCTATTGCTCATGTTACTGTGAAAGCACCATCTAAGGTTACGTTCATTGTTAAGCAGCAGTAATCAGCCCATCGCCTATTGCATCATTTTGGCAAGCTTTTCGCTTCTGCATGATTTGTCAACAGTGACTTTCTGTCCCATAAGTGAATTGGCTCAGAGAGGGTCTGTCTGCTGTGTGACAGAAGGTAGGTCGCTTTGGTGCGTCCTCTTTGCCGTGACATTGAGCCATTATCTCCTACAGCATGTGATACTTACTGCTAGACTATGGATGATTGGTTCAGATTTTACAAGGGGAATTGTGTGGAGGCAAAAATATTCACCGTCTTAATTTAACAAAAGGAAAGTGGCATCCTCTTTTATCTCGTCCCAAATGACCTGCTGGTTGGTTGACACGGAGCCAGGATCCTGCCATGCTCTAACTGTAGACACTTGGAACATCAAGTACTCTAGTTGTGCCAAGAGAGATAGTGTGTCCATGTGTGTGTGTCCGTGTGCATAAGCATGTGGGTGTGTTAACGTGTGTGTGTGGCATGACAACAACCCGTTTATGCCACGTTGAACCTCACACTGATATTCTGCAATTGTCTTTCCAAATACTTCCTTGTTACATAAGTTGGTTCCAGTTAATTAGTTTCACGTATGCCGGCATGGACATCTGTCATCTCCCCTAACCCGAGGACAGAGCATATGGTGCCACGGTACACGGAACAATATTTTAACCTTCGACCCCTACAATTTCTTCTTTTTTTTTTCTCTCCCAGGAGGGGGGAGGAACTGCGGCGTTCATGAGCTCATCTGTGCCAGACGAGGTAAAGTTGTGATGTGTGCAAGCGAGCATTTGCGTGCATGTGTGTGTGTAGTTTCAGTCTGTCTGCACGGCGTTTTTTTTATTTTTTTATCTTTTAAGATGGCTACATCCAAACACTTAGCCTAAGCACTTCAAACTCCCTCCTTCCTCTGCAGTTCCCACTAACGTTTGGTGTAGAGAAAGAGTTCCTATATAGACATCAGAAAACATACTGTCTATGTGTCAATTATGCATGGGAGATCAAGTTTTAGTACACTTCACCAAAAGGAGGCAGCTGTGCGGTCATGATTTATTCAGTGTGGAGGTTTTGTTTCGTATCAGACGTCCATGTGTAAGCAACATTTCCAGATCGCCTACCCACATTTTAAATAAGCATGCCCCAGAAACTTCAGCAGGGATCCACATGAATTGGTCTAAAATTCATGGCATAATGCACTAAAATGCTCATGAATCAATGTAAACTTAAATTTGAAATTTTGCACTTTTTCCCCCCCAAAAAAGTATCTTCATCTCTGTCCAAACAGGTGTGGACACATGACAGAATCACGTATCAGGAGACGTCCATATGTTTTATTTGGTTTTATTTCGACAAAATTGTTTGGATGGAGCCAGCCCACATTTCTCAGCTTGATGTAGTCATTACCTGGAAAAAAAACAACAACTATTGAATCCTGAGGCTCAATCCTGAATGCTGAGTTCAGCTTCAGTTCACACACAGTAAAATAAATAAACAAGGCTGTTTATTCAGTTATGAAACACACACACACACACACACACACAAGGTATGAGAGAGGGGAGATAGAAAGGCAGAGAAAGGCAGAGAGGGAAAGAGAGTGTCAGAGAGATGGCGCAAATCCACCCTAATCTGCTCTGCATCACAGAAGACCCTATGAATGATGGGTATTATAAGTCCATAACTTCACCAGCCCCCCATTTGCCTTATGTCTACTCAGTGACCTGATAGCGGGACAGGAGTCCTGAAAGGCCCGCTAGCTCCTGCTCCGTTTGCTGGTGTACATTGATGGAGGGATCGGGTTACCTCAGGTGTCTGAATTATTCAGGTGCAGTTGACATCTACAGAGCGGGGGCCATGTATGAAGTGAACATAGGCCATAAGCTGTTTATTTCAACAGAAGGCTGCTGTGCCCGGGGGCCATTTTGGCTCAATCGACAGAACTGTCACCAGTGAGAGTTGACAGGTAACCACGGAAAGTGTTGGATTGGATCAAGCGTATGAGGGATTTATTACATGCCGGATTACCTCATAGCAGGGCAACTTTGTTTTCCCACTTCATAATGGATTTCCTATTTACAGTAATAGTAGTAGCACAAATGTACACAGTGTAGTGTTTTGAGGAATAGCTGGCTGCAAAAGAGGATGTTCATTTAGAGAAGGTAAGCCTCTACCGCCATATTGATCTCTTATCTATTCCTCTCTTGTACTTACCTCGCCGTTGTTGGGAATTCAGCATGCATCATTTTGGCAGTCTGCAGCCGGCAGCACTAGTTGTTAGGCTGCAGTGGTCTCTGTCTGTTGCCATGGCGAGATCAGCCTGTCCTCAAGGATGAGTTCAGTCTATTGTCAGCCAGGGCAGGAGGTCAGAGGAAGTATGCCTCGTTCTCCTCCTGGGTCCATACTCAGTTTTGGTTGGACACCCAAGGGCGATGCCGGTTTTCATCGTGTCCACCAACCTTACATGGTAGTGCTCCACCAATGAACCTCGGGGAAGGTTGCATTCATACACACTCACAGAGTGGGAAATGACCACCAGCTACCAACCACATGCTGGTAAATTTTGGCTTTTGCAGGTAACCAACCAATCTTTTTTGAGGTTGCTTTCGAATAGAGGTGAATTTTGGAATACGCCGGCTATGGTGGCTGGCGGATCCAAAAGTTAGTGTTATGACTTTGTGCCTAAATTTGAAATTCGCTTTCCTCGTATCTGCAGAAACCTGCTCGCAGTGTGCTTCCTTTAACTAGTTGCCCTTTCCAGCGGTGCAGCCGGTCTTTAAAAATGACATTTATGGTTCATTGTCCAGCAACTTCCCCTCTTCTTCAGTCATTACTCTGTGTGGGTTTTGCTCCATTAAATGTAGTCTCAATGCGGCTTTTCTGTGTCTACTGAGTCTAACATTTCGGTTAGATGCAGTTCCTCACAGGCTCCAATAAAAATAGTACATCGGCAGCACTGAGCTGCATAGTTACATGAAGTATGGTTGGCCTACATACAGTACTGTAGATTGTATCTGTTACGCCTTTGAAGTGGAAAAAACCATGGCCCTGTTTTAATGTGTACTAACTAACTGTCCCTTCACAAGGCAACATTTGAACTGTTTCAGATCAAACCAAAATTATTGGTGGTATGAATATAGAACATACTGTATTATGGGAAATATTGAAGGTTGTCCGAGCATTTCTTGCAAAATAGTACAATTTTTTGTTTTTGTTTTGTAAGGAAACCGTTATATACCATCATGCATCATCGCCTCGTCTGTTTTTGTCTCACTCTTTTCCTTCTCTCTCTTTTTCTCTTTCTCTCTTTATATACATGTCTGTGTGTCTGTCTTCTCTCTTTCCCTGTCTCCTGTCTCCCCTCTTCCCTTCCTCCCTCCCTGCCTCCCTCTCTCTCTCTCTCTCTCTCTCTCTCTTTCTCTGTCCTTCTCCTCAGTCTCTCCTGAGCTGCTAGGCGTCCTGTCCTCCATTGCAGTCTTCATGGCGCTGATGGTTCTGTTTTTTCTTTACCTCAGCAACAAGCTATCAGTGGAGAGTCCCGGCGATCTGTCACGTCTTGGTGGCTATAAGAAGGACCGGCCAGGTACTAAAAACTCTTAATGGGTTTATGACAGTGGCTGCATTTACACACACACACACACACACACACACACACACACACATTTGGGATATTTCTTTTGGTGTGGTTTTGACAGTATTAAATCCTATATTCCACATTCCACACAGATGATGCATCACAGAAGTCCACATCTCTTAAGTAAGGTAACATTACTTTAGGTAACATCAATTTAACTTGAGCATCCTCATAGTTGCATTAAGGAGGTTTGAACACAAGACTACAGAGTACAAATAGATGAATTCAATGTTGCTGATGTTATAAAGCGTCTCTAGTCTTTACAACACCCATAACGGTGTGTGTGTTAGTATTGGTATGAGCACACACAGTGATGCTGGCAACACACACTCTTAACTACCACATGTCCATGTCAGTGCCTCTGATGAGCTAATCTAGCGGTCAGCGTGGTGACGGGATCCCCGGCTGAGAAATGGCCTTCTTCAAGAGCTTCCAGCAGAACCTCCCATCTGTCAACATTTCCTCCATCTTGGACTCAGTCAGCAGTCGCGTGGACGACCTGGCCAGCGCCGTCAGTGACGTCACCTACACTGTCAGCGACCAGTTGTCGGAGCAGGTCACTACCATCATCAGCAAGGTCCAGGAGGAGGAGGAGGATGGGGAAAACGCGAGCGGCCAGGAGGCCAACCAGAGCTCCACAGCCCAGGAAGGCAAGGCGAACCGTAAAAGCATGTGGCAGGTGTCCAGAGACTCGGAGGCCTGTAACGCAGACCAACCGTCCAACGACACCGCGGAGGGGGAAAACGCCGCAAGCCAGTTGGAATGGGAATGGAGGGACGGATGCTGGCGGGTTAAAAAAACTGAGGCAGAGTTAGCAGAGGAGGAGAGGAAGAAGAAAGAGGAGAAGGAGTGGGAGGAGAAGAGAGAGCAGAGGAGAAAAGAAAGGAGGGAAAGGCAGCTGGATAAAGAAGCCAGGTCTCAGAGAAACAAAGAGACCACAAAGGACCAGGCTGAAGCTTTAGAGGAAACCGGCTCCTCGACTAAAGACAACGGCAGTAGACAGGACAAGAGTTACAGCGGAGACAAATTGGATGTCCAGCATGGAAGTGCTAACCGCAATGGATCTCCCCACTCACCAAGTCCTGCAACGGAAAGCAGGGCATCAAAAAAGAAAAAGGAGAGAGCTGAGGGAGACGAGGAGGACGAGAATGAGGAAGGCCTCAAGAAAGCACGAGACGAGGAGGAGGAGGAGGAGGAGGAGGCCGAGCTTCCCACACCGCCCTCGCCAATAAAGAAGAAAAAGTCAGACAAGAAGAAGGGCAAAGGCGCAAAGGAGGGCTCGAAGAAGTCTGAAAAAGCCTCAGATAAGGAGAAAAAGAAGGAGAAAGACAAGAAGAGCAAGAAGAAGAAAAAGAAAGCCAACAAAGGTTAGAGGGTGTACTGCTTCTCTTTCACCACCCGGGTCTCTGGGTCACTTTTCCTTGGCTTGTTTTCTCTTCTAACTCTTCTTCGTTTCGTATAGCTTTTTGTACGTGAAGTACATGCTTCATCTCTTTCTCTTGCACATTCTACAGTTGGTGAGATAAATGTAGTGTTTGAACTGGGGCGTGCATGTGTCCCCGTCCAGAGGCTGGTTCATCAGACAGCGAGGAGGACAGAGGCCCGGGGGCTGTCGCCCAGCAGAAACCGGTCTCTGTGTGGGACAACAAACGCAAACAGTCCACCGGGAAAGATGGCTACAGCAGTGAAGCCTCCAGTGAACAGGGTGAGAGTACGCACACATAAGTCGTTTTTCCCACCGCAGGAACTATCCAGGGACTTAGTAGTATTGGTGCTTAGCCCCGAAAAATGTTCCTCTTGGAAGTTCCTGCTAGCGAGGTAGTACTTTTTGGGGGACCAGGAACCATTGGGGCGGAGTTGCAGTACTGAACAATGCTGATTGGTCAATACAAGCTATGCAAAAATCATCATAAAATCAAATCCAGCAACCGACCGTCCTTGTTCAATACCGGTAGCAAACTCATCGAACGCGTTTCGCAGATATTTATTGTTTTGGAAAATGAACCGATGAACCGATGATGAACTTCCAATTGGCGCTCTTGTTGTGGGGGTCGTCACGTACCTAAATGACGTATGAATCCAAACAGCCACTTTTGTCAGGTCACATACTCCTCATACTTTGATGCGGTGGAAAAGCAACCTAGAACTCTTTTGGGGAACTCAAAAGGTTCCTGCTCAAAGTAGCCAAAAGGTTCAGGATCCTGCAGTGGAAAAACGGCAATTCTGTGTGGTCATACAGCCACCTAATCGAAATGCTACAGGGTGCACTACCCTGTACCTACACCTAGGCTAATCCCTAAATACTATAATTTTGTCAGTCAAGTACTTAGATTATGCACTGCAGATCACTTCAGATCTTTATTTAGGTTGCACTGGTTAAAACTGAACTATTAATAACTTAAAGGTCCCATATTATTCACTATAATGTTCTTCATGATGCTTTACAAATAAATTTAGTTGAGTTTAAAGCTGAATTGAATTTGTTAAATTGATCCTGATTGGCCAACAACACCAGCACCTCTAATATAAGTGAGGTAACCCTGCTGAGTGGAGGCTTTCCAGTTCAAATGCTGCAAACTGGACGGATTTCAGGAAGTCTTTAGTGAGGGGAGCCAATCAGGAAAAAAGGATGGATCTTTAAAAATGCAGTAACTTTAAATTCAACCACGCAACAAAATCACATTTTAACAATGTATCTAATTATATATGTTTATAAACAGAGGAATTTAATTCCTATAATATGGGACCTTTAAAGTTGGTTTTCCTTTTGCATACACCTCCAATATGAGTCTCCCGTAACGTATAATACACCCTCCATATCGTGCTACTCCTTCTGAGTCTCTCTCACTGTTGTGAAAACAGCCAACAGTATCCAGAGGATAAAGACAGACTCTCCCCTTAATGAGCTCCAGCCTCCCCCATATCAGGACAAGGACACAGCGGCATGTGTGTCCTCTCGTTCCCGTTCAGGACGGAGGGTCAGGAGGGGCTCGTCCCCGGAGTGCTGCGACAGCCCCCGGTGCTCCAGTGAAGTCAGCGTGGACCAAGACACCGAGAGCTACCTCAACAAAGGCTACGAGGAGGACGTGCCCAGTGATAGCACCGCTGTGCTGGGACCAGAGGTGAGGCGAAGGGCACTGCTGATGTTGCAATTCCCGCTGGTCCTATAGAGATCATAGATACTCCATACCCTTTTAAGCTTACTTAGGTCCTACATGTATGGGGCTTGACACATACGATGAGTGCCAGAAAGTCAATTTGGTATACTATCATTTCATTTGTCCTAATGTAAACCCCACACATCTGATCCAGGTTTGTTATCCCTTGGTCTCTCTCTCTCTGTCTTTATTTCTGTAATCCTCTGCATCTCTCTCCCTCTCAGGACGGCTCTGGGTCTCGGCTCCCCACAGCCTACGAGCCGGAGCCGCTGGCCAAATACGGCACGTTGGACGTGGCCTTCGAGTACGACTCCGGCGAGCAGTGGTTGGCCGTCACCGTCACCGCGGCTACGGACATCCCCACCCTCAAGCAGACGGGCAACATCTCGTGGCAGGTCCACCTGGTCCTGCTGCCCACCAAGAAGCAGCGGGCCAAGACCGGCGTCCAGAAGGGCCCCTGTCCCGTTTTTACGGAAACCTTCAAGTTTTCCCGGGTGGAGCAGGAGGCCCTGGGCGACTACGCCGTCCGCTTCCGCCTCTACAGTGTCAGACGGATGAAAAAGGAGAAAGTCCTGGGAGAGAAGGTGTTCTACCTGACTAAGCTCAACCTGCAGGGCAAGATGGCTCTACCTGTCACCCTGGAGCCGGGCTCTGAACTCACAGTGAGGACCTGTACTTTGGACCGTGCACATGCATTCTTGGAAGTGGGAAGGGGATGTTTGATTTACTGTGCATGTATAGATATTAGAATGTTATTCTCTTTAAAGTTACTGCAAATTAGGCTTATCGCTGCCCAAACAAGTTTGATGACTAGTTCAATGACAGTAGCTACCTTTGTGAAAAAGGAAGGAGGTCCATGGCACTCAAGCAAAAAGCCTTTATTTTGTGAACATATTAAGCCACACTGTGGTCTCACCAAACTGCGTGAAGAACCTAAGAAACCTAAAATATCTAAGAAAGTTCTTCAGTTTGCTGTGCTACCCCCCGATGAGAGCCACAGCATGGCCAAAACATAGTGGAACTCCTTCCTTTTTCTCGGAGCAGCAGCCCCAAACCAAAAGCCGACAAAAAGCACTCCCTCCGCCCTCTCCTCTTTGAGTAACTCCCTTTGTGTCTCGCCTCGGCAGGGCTGCGGCTCTCTGGTGAGTGTGTCTCGCAGTGCGGGAGCTCTGTCCTACCGCTCCGCCGGAGACTCGTCCACGCCAGAGATCCTCCTGGGTCTCATCTACAACGCCGCTACGGGGCGGCTGTCCACTGAGGTCGTCCAGGGAAGCCACTTCAAAAACACAGCCTCTGATAAACCCACCAGTGAGTACAAAGACGTTAAAAGCCTCAACTCCTTGGGTGTGGTGGTTCTGTTTCCTCGTATCTGGTCAAAACGGAGGTAGCACTTTTCTAAGTGACAATTTTCATTCCTTTGTGGTGTCTCCACCTTGCCCTGTGTATTGCTAGCTTAAGACTGTTGTTTCTGACTTTGCCTCCTTTCTAACTTTCTTCTCTATCCTCTGTGTGCCATGTTGTGTCACAGACGGTCTGTTTTGTTGTGTAAAACACTTCATAGGGGGACAGCTTTATGTCATGCGAGGTGAGTCGGCTGTCAATTACTTGTGTCCACCTCTGTCTTCGTGTTTGTTTATATAAATCACCCGCAGGACCATGAACAGGAACAGAAAATAAAAAAACAGATTAGAGTGCAGTGCTTTACACAAAATGCCAAATATAGTGATCGCTGCTAAAACCACCCTTAGCACACAATCCTCATCTCTCACTACCCGCAGAACATTACATCAAAAAGTTACACTGCGCATCATCACCATTGGTCCACCGCCTCATGCAGTACTCACATCCCGCCACACGATGGCAGCCTCTCACCACTCTCAACCCTCTCCCTTTGTCAGACACCTACGTGAAGCTGACCATGCTGGACTCCAAGGGGAAGGAGATGTCCAAGTGCAAGACCGCCATGTGCCGCGGGCAGCCCAACCCCACCTACAAGGAGACCTTTGTGTTCCAGGTGGCGCTGTTCCAGCTGTCCGAGGTCTCCCTGGTGGTTTCCGTCTTCTGCCGGCGGAGCAGCATGAAGCCCCGGGAGCGGCTGGGCTGGGTCTCCCTGGGCCTGAACAGCACCGGCGAGGAGCAGCAGGCCCACTGGATCCAGATGAAAGAGGCAGAGGGACAACAGGTCTGCCACTGGCACTGCCTCACTGACACATAGGAGGACGACGCAGAGGAGGAAGATTTGCAGCAAACCTGCGGTCGCGGCAGAGGACTGCAATCCCCTGGACCCACAGAGCATATGCACCTAGTGGATTGTGTGTGTGGTGTGTGTGTGTGTGTGTGTGTTGCTGCAAACAGTAGGTGCGAGGACCGGAACAGGTTCCCAGAGACTGCATGAATACCCTTTAATCCGTCAGCTAGCCACTTACTCTGAGGCAGACGGATTGACTTGATTGGTGGAGGTCTAAGCCCCGGCCCCCGGGCCCCGTCGCTGACCCAGGACGACAACGACGACAACAGACTCGCAGATCGAATCTAATAGTCGGCCGAGCTCAAAAATGTAACGGGCGTTAACAGGAACACAATGCAACTGTTATTTTTTTCCCCAATGACATTGCATGTAACCGTTTACAGAACAGAAGAGACATATTGTGTACAGTGAAACATTTTCACTCTCTGAATCTTGGACCAAAGAGCTAGGTCCGGGACGGGCAGACTCCTCCCCATTTCTTCTGGCACCAGCATACCAGACATTTCTCTATTAGTCATAGCCAGTGGCAGAGAGGATGCTATGAAAGACTGTTACAAAGGGCCTGGAACATGCTGCAGCTATGCTTACAAGCTATGCTTTATACAATTTGTTTACACGCACGTGACATTATGCAATATCCATTTGTTGTTTCCCCCCTTTTATCAGTCAAATGGTTTACTGGTTTTATTGATGTCTTTGCAGGGGGATGTGTTCTTTTATATGGGCCTTGTATAACCCAGAACTCTATGCATCCGGTATCAATTTAATGAGAAGAGTGAAATTCAGTTTTGTGTTCACTGACTTGATTTTTTTTTACAGACTTGGGACATAACACTGCATGCTATCAAAGAGCGGTTTCCTTTCCTGCGCATTACAGATTGAGCCTGTTTCACCATTCAGCCTTCTGACAACTCAGCCATGTTCATTCATGCAGAAACACGGTGCTTCCCGCTGAGGAGGGATATGCAAAAGCCTGCGCGGTCCAGTCCAGCTCGTTGTTTATCTAAGGCAGCGCAGATGACAGCTTTGGCTGCGCTTCACAGCGAGTTGGGAAGAGTTGCAGAGCAAAATTTCAGGAAGGTAGGGAAATAAGTCGTCTCTTATTAGAAGTGATTGGAAGACTGTCCGAGGATGCGAGCAGTACACTTTTTTGAGTTTGCTGTCCTAATCTGGAACACAGCCAATCGCATTTAAACTCCCACTAGCAAATATGTCAGAAAATCCCCAAATCCAAAAAAGAAAAATCCCCCCCCCCCGAAGACTACAACACCACACCCATGCTTCACTCACTGGAGCGAGACCGTCTCCCCTCTGGAGCAGAGGAGCGTGGGATGCATTCTTCTCCCTCTTTGTCCCAGCGACGTCAGCGCTGACCCACTCACTCTGGGTTGCTGCGACCACACCTTCCTGGCTGCATGGGACCATAGGGCCTCATTTTCTACAAAACCCTCTTTGACTTTGTCCTAGATTAATTCATTGTAAGATCCTTTTCAAAGAGGATGAAAAACAGATGTCTAGCGTTCGTGCCACGGGAAGCAATAGAAGATAGGTTTGGCTTTTGATCTATCACAGGAAAAGGGGAGAGAATCATTGCGGTAGTTAAATCAAAACAACTGGCGTGCAATAATTGTGAGCACAGAATGTGTGTTACATTTATAAATGAGGCCCATGGTGACTGCAACTGTAGAGGGATCAAAAAAATATGCTGAGCGATTTCACGTCGCTGCTACAAGTTTGATTTCAGGTCGGCGTGCGATAAAAGGTAGCTAATCAACACTAAGCAAGGTGCAGGTGTGTGGAAAAGGGGTTTGGGAAAAGAGCCACACGACAAGAGAAAAATGTTTTTAACAACGTTGAGAATTTTTATTTCCATTCATCTGGCCTTCAAACACTATGTTTGACGCTGTCATCAAGTCAGTCTGGAGCAGTGCAGGCAGCGTTGCAGGTGGCTGGGAGCCTCACCCACGGTTGTGGATCAGGCCCAGGAGCACATACTCAACTCCTGACACCCAAGCAGAACGACTGGGGCCTTTTTTCCTGCTGAGCCACAGAAAACCAGCTGTGCCACAGTTCCAAGAGGGGAAACCAGGGAGGGGAGGAATTGAGGGAATTACTTCCAAAATACTGTCTGTGACACCAGCCGACCTAATTCCTGCCCCAAGGACGGGTTTAGAGTCAGCTGGGTAATTATGAGGCCCCTGGAGCTCCACTAAAAGTGCTGAGATGTGAGTGTGGGGGGTTACTGCATGCTGACAGAGCCAGGCTCATCCACAAAAGCTAGGCTGGGCTTTGAACTCTGGCACAGCGCCAACACAAAGAATACATTTAGAATCTTTTTATTTTTTGACAGCGACCTATTGCCATATTACACCAGCGTAATTATATTCGTATTTGTCTCTTCATATATCTCTCTGAGACACATATACGTGTGTATATTTCACTGGAGGAGGTCAGAGTGCAGGGGTAGCCCCCTGGAGCAGGCACTCGAGGACACTTTCCACAGGCTGCTGCAGGGGTTGAACCTGTGACACTCTGGTTAAGGGATGGCTACAAAGCAGGTTTGCGCTGCTCCTTCAGTACAGCGTTTCACCTCAAGCGCTCAGCGGCACATGCTGGTTTTCCTTGGCGTTTCAACGAATTCCACAGAGGGGCTCAAATCATGTTGGGGCATCTTTGCTGATTGAGATAATGAACCACAACATCCAGTTAATTGTATTGCATGTCATTATCGGGTCGAAACGTCAGTCCCCTTGATAAGAGAGCCTCCATTCAGGACAATTCTCCTTTTCTTTTTTTTTAATAATATATTCAATAAATATACAGAAACCATGGGCTTATGAGAGTTTTTGTTTCATAAAAGCAGCCTCACACTTACAACCTCACAGAGAAAACAAGCCTACACTTGTCTCTGTCTCCAATAATATTTTTTTATAAAAAAAAGGGATCATCTTTTGAGTTAATCCTCTTGGTCAAATTAAGGGTGTTGAGTTTAACAAAAGTAAGGGATGTTGGAACTATAATACATGACAGTGTGGGCTCCAATGGGCTGACTCCTGGTAAAGTACCATGCGGTGGAGGTGGGTGTACCGGACTGCATCCGTTTAACAAGCATTCACACTGTGCACCTTGCAAATTCGTACCTATTTGGCAAAGAAAACATTCATCAAACAATGGTAAAAAAAAAGTGAAACCAACACAGGGATACTGTAAAGTGTGACGTGGGGAAGTTCTATACAGATGTTGATAAGAGTATTATGAACGTGGCAGTACGTGTCTACTTTTACTAACTTTCCACCATATTTGATCGCTTAGTGTTGATTGGTCGTTACTTTCTGGCCCCGCTCCAAAGCCGGAACTGGTCATACTTTTTTTTTTACCTAAAATGTTGACTATAATCCTAAATCTACATGCCTAACCCTAACCTTTATTAGATACGAAAACATTTTTGTTGGTTGGTGATATTTGATTTTGTGGCTTGACCAGAAAGTGAAAACTTGCACTTCAGCAGGGGACACTGTAACCTGTCATTGGTCAATATTACAGTTAAGCATAACTACTTCACACCATCCGTGACCAGTAAAGAAACATTACTACGCACCCTCCAGCGCAACACTCATCAAGAGTGTACGCTTAACAAAATGACAGCATGGCGGCTGGTTTTCATGACTAACTTGACGCATTATGGTGACCATTGAAGGGACTTCTCATGACCACTTGACATTCTAATAAACACATGATTGGGCCGACTTATTTTATTCTTCAGTCTAGTTGACTCGTCCTCAGACGACCAGGTCTGTGTCCGATCTCCCACGGGCAGAGGTTCTGGAAAATGTTCGTTCCACATAGAGATTTACACATTTAAACAACACAGTTAAAAAATGAGATTGTTCAATAAAATACTTCTGACCATCAGTGCTTCGCTCACGTTTCATGTACAAGTTTACAGTACAGTTTGTAGTTGTAAAATGGGGGGAAAAAAAAAAAAAGAAAAAGAGTGCAATGGCAACCATATGCCCTTGCCCCTTTTGTTCTCCCAATAGAAATATCTGTCAGTCTGTTCAACCGGATGCCAGGCCTGATACTGTCACGTCAGTCTGTCAGTCATTCAGTAACCAGGTACAGTTTTGCCTGGACAGTTTCTGTACACCGTGTACAACCAGCCTCTTTCCTCAGCGGGCCCGTTAAGTGGTGCAAATAAGATCTGTAGTGGTTGATGATGGAGCATGATCGAAGAACATGAAATGGGGACATCCACTGAAACGGCTTATTTTGTTCAGTCCCTCTCAGCTTCCACTCTTGGCATTTCCAGTAAAGTTGTAGATTGGAGCACCAGCCAACAGGGTAACAGTTCTATCTTCACCTTCACCCAGTTCATTCACCCAGTGGTCCCTCCATCCATCCTCATCAGAACTAGCAGAGGGAACTGCTCACTTTCCATCTTGCCAGTCCTTCCATCAACTCTGCTTTTGGCTCTTTGCTGGGCCACTCAGCCCAATGCTAGATGAACTTGAAGCACTTGGTCTTGTCGTGTGGCAAACGAGTCTTAAACAGCACCGAGTCCACTCGAAATTGGGTGTAGAGCAGCGGCATGTAGCCGTACACCTTGACGAAGAAGTTGATGCACTTGTGGCGCTCGTGGAAGTGCGAGTCGTCGTGTGAAAGGGCCTGGGGGCAGCCGGGGCAGCGGAAAGTCCAGCGAGACGTTACCTGAGAGAGAGAGAGAGAGAAGGGGGGCAGTTTGTGAATCATTTACTTTGAAATTTGTTTTTGAATACTGTGTGTCTACGTGGTACTACATGGCACAAATTTGCTGGGTGAAAACCTACAAAAAAGGAATTAAGAAAATTAAGAAAAATAAAGCCGCATTAGCAGTCGAGGATTACTGAAATTAGATTGTTTTTTAACAGGTTTCTGAACTCAGTCAACATATAACCATGTTAAACTTCAAGAAAAATTGAAATCCCCCAAATTGGAGTTGCGATGTTTTTAATCCAACAGCAGTGATGTGTAAAGCACATACTGTACAGTTCCAGTCTTCTGTCTCTTATTAGGACTGATAGAGAAAACAAAGTCCCTCCCTCCACATTCAAACTTATTGCATTCATTATTCACAAGGCTTATTCCTAGCAGGGAATTGCTGTCATGCAACGAACTCCATCAAAGCAGTCCTCAATTCCCCTCTGAAACACCCCTGAATATTAACAGACCACTAAATCAAGAGAACTTAAACCGAGGGCTGCAACGTCATTTCTGTTCCAACAGCTTCCCCTGGCCTGATTGCTATAATTATTTGTCCTGCCATAAATATGCACTCGAGTAATAAATGTCCCACCAGTAAACATTGGGGAGAAAAATCAGGCATAGCGCACCAATTCGATCCTGTTTTTTGATTTATCATTTGTACAGAATATTGGACATGTCAGTTTGAGTAATGGCAAGGCTAAGTGGGCAGAAGTATAAATACATAAGACCTAGGGGAGATACAAAGCTTACCACCGCGGCGGTGAGTGCAGCCAGACTGCATGCCCCATCCCAGCGCTACACTGACCTTGATGGGTGGTTTGCGGGTGATGTGCGAGACTAAGAAGTTCATGGCGATGTCCTCACAGTTGATGTACTCGTCCACCATGTCCCTGATGGCCTGGGGCATCACGTAGGAGTACAGGTAGGCGTAGTACTGCAAGTGCACAGGGGAGCGTGTGAACGATGAGGACGGGAGGTCAAGTGAAGCAAGAAGCAAAAAAAAAAAGATTGATTAGGTTGGTCAGGGGTGGTTATGCAACGTGCAGAATTGTTTTCAACTCTAATGTTGAGTGTTTGAAAGACTTCTGTGGGGTGGGGGTGCTGCGTCAGGGTCACCTTGTGGAAGAAGGCAGCTCCCGTCAGGACCATGGAGAGCTCACAGGAGTAGTTGGAGTTGTACAGCCAGGACTGGTGGTTGACATCCCAGGCATGAAACCTCCCAGGGAAACCCACGATGCGATCTCTGGCCTCACGCCACACTCTGCAGGACACAGCGGAGCAGAGAAAGTCATTTTCAATCAATCAATTCAGACTGACTGATTAATGGATCCACCCATTGATGATTGTTTTTATAGATTACTTTTTTTTTTAAATTTTTTTTTTTTAAATAGTTGACATTTGTTTTGATTGCAAATGTGTCTAGACATATGCCACCCTTTTATGGCTTGATTGTCCATCTGTTTCAACCTATCTCTGCTAGCCGTGTGACCGTTTCCCTTTAGGGACCAATTACGGATCTATTCTATCCTGTTGTACTGTTGATGAAAATCTTGGGAGAAAAAGAAAAAGGTAAGCCTCTCGATGTATCAGATCAGATGCTTGAATTTCCTACCTCTGACAGCGAAGATGCAAGAAATCTATAAGAGCACTCCGATGTCTCAAGTGAGCTCATGTCAGGCCACTTTGAGAGCTAACACTTACTCGGGTGCTACATCATTTCGCTCTGCAGAGAGAGTGGAGGTGAGGAAACATTCCTGGGTAATTCTGGGGGAGTTGGAGATAATTCAAGACAAATGACCCTGTGCGTACGCGGCGGATTTCTGCCTGCCCTGACACGCTCTAACAGCAGCGAGTCTCAGACAACTCCTAGAGGCAGAGAGGGGTGCGCAAAACCCAACAGCCTTCATGATAATTTAATTGGTTTAAATGCGGCCCTCGTGTTCAAGTTAGGAACGCATAAGGAGATGAATCATAAATACAAGATGTCTACAGTGTGTCTCCTTTTTTCTTTGGTTGATGCAGTACAGTGCAGGTTTTTTTATTTTTTTTATTACATTTTCCCTTCTTTGTTCCTGCTTTTTGTGTTCCTGATGACATCCCTCTGCTCTGCCAGTCTCCAATTCTCTCTACACTAAACTACAATAAACCCTGTCATCAGCACCGCCTCAGAGAAACAATCATATCCCATACTTTACCCCCCCAAATAAGACTGTTTACTGCGCAGTGGAAACACTTGAGAATGGAATCTTTTTATATAAAAAGCCAAATAACTAGGGGCCACCTTCATAAAAACGTTCTCACAATTCATCCGTGATTACATTGCATCATTTTAAAGAATTGGATTTACATCTATGGCATTCATATCCTGGATAATGATACATCTTACTTTTATGTTTTGATATGTCACAGCAAATTGGACAAAATCAGTGCAGCCCAGAGATCTTGGCATTAAGATCAACTTCTTCTAAATCACAACTTTGGCTCTGAGCACAAATTTGTTGCAAGGAACCTTTTATTGTGCAAATGAAGCCCTAGAACCTGAACCTGTCTGTCACCATCACTGACCTGAACCCAAACATGATCTCATCATGGCGGAGGTGAGCGTCGTCGTCAATGGACAGGATGGCCTCGGTTTCCACGGCGTCCCAGGGTAGGAAGCGGTTGTTGAGGCTGTTCTTTTCTGTGCGGACGACCTGCAGAGGTAAGATGAGACGAAGCTTGGCAAGAGCTTTTCTGACAGGACATGGATATGTTTCAGATGTGAAGAGTGGCTGGTTAAGTCTATTCAAGTTACAGCACTTGAGTAGATGTTTAAGTAATACCAACGAGTATTTGGTCCTTGTATTTGAACAATATTTGAAGTATTTCTACTACTACTTTTTACAGTGGGTAATATTTTTAGACAAGAGTACAATGGGTTATACCATCTACAGTAACAGTGATACTGTAGATGCCAATAGCGGGTTACCATATGCTACATAATACTACAGAATATAGAACTGCAGGGTTTCCCGCAACGATTTAAAGGCAAGGCGGATCGCTTTAGGAAGACTTGTCGGCCATCATGGCTGAGAAATTCCCACAAAATCAATATTTTGTATTCATTAATTTAATTGTGACCAAACTGTCAACTGAGTTCCAGAGTGAATACTATTATAATAACATTATCAGTGTCACTGCAAGTAGAGAGGAGCATTATTTTTGGGAGCAGCACGCCAAAGTAACTTAGCCTTAATATCCTAATTATTTTCACTGCATTTACTTTCACTAAATCACTTTTTGTATGCATTTATTTAAGTATCAATATTTGTGTATTTCCACCTCTGGAAAACATTGACTGGAGTGAGAACGCTACAAATCAATGCACTTTGAGGTTTACTACACATGTATAATAATCCGAACATTCAATTTGTGTCATGTCTTACCACTTGCCCGCCACGTTTCTTTCACAGGCTGATGGTGTGAATTTGAGCTATGTAAATACTTTATTTTTCACGTTTAATTCAAAAGTACAACTTTGCTGATTTGCAGACATCATAGTTTTTCCACAGTCTTATTTAAGACATTGTAATTTGTCTGGCCACGTGCAGAGCTTCTAAGAGAAAAGGGGAGAGCTGATCCAATCAGCTGAATGTAATGCACTTTAACAGACTTCACACCACCTCTGTCATTGAAACAAATTTCTGCACGTCTTGAATCGAAGGATTCAGTCTTGTTTCTTTGTCTATTTAATTTTCTGTAGCAGCACTCACCACAATAGGCAGGCCGATGTCTGGCCATAGCAGGTCATCTGAAGGAGGCTTGGGGGAGTTCCACACCACCACTACCTTGTTGAGGTACGGTAGCCCGTTGAGCCTCTCCAGGGAGTTCATCAGCACCTCCTCCCTCTCATATGTCAGCATGACCACGGTGAACTGCTCCCGAGGCACGTTGCCTCCTAGAGCTGCCTGGAACTCCTTCCCTGAGCCTCCTGTGCCTCCTCCGATGGGCCTGAAACCTGTCCCCGAGCCCAGGAACTTGGCCTCAGAGGGCAGCACAGGATCCAGAGGGGTGTGAGGGAACAGGTGGAAAGGCCCTGGGGCTCGGTTCCATGCCCTGTAGGTGTCTGCAGGCTGTGTACGTGAAGTTGCGGAGGAAGCGTGGTGAGGCGTAGGGAGGCTCTGTCTCGACAGGACCCAAGTCCAGATCACCATTGTCAGCCAGGTTGGCATCAGTTCCTGCCAACTTTCCTGCCTTGTGAGGAATTTCCTGGGCAGGCTCTTCTTTGATGGGTGCAGCAGGAACCTGGATGCTGGTTCTGACGCTTGCCAGGATGGTATTCAGGACATTTTCCGAGGTGGAGAAGTAGGTCTCCCACAGAAAGCGGCCCTGACGTCTCATGGCCAGCAGGTCATTGTCTGATAGGCTACGCAGCAGGAAGTGTAGCTCTGTGATGCGAGGCTTGGGGACTACAATAGCAGCTTCACTCCAGCGGATGAGCTGGTGGTAAGGAAGCCTGGAGTGGTCCCCCAGCACTACTGGGATGGCTCCTACCTCTAGGGCCTCAAACAGTCTCATCCCACAGCCTGCTGAGGCCACCAGCTGCCCATCCCCTGGAGCAATCACCAAGGCAAAAGTGGAAGCCTTGAGGACCTCCAACCTGTCCTCTCTCTCCCCGCACAGGGCCCACTCTGTGGCCAAGCTCGGCCGAGGATTCTTGCAGGTGAACTCCACCAGCACCTGATCCAGGTTGCTGTCCTGCACCGCCTTTAGGGTACCGATAATGCGGTCATCATAGTCGGCTGGTGGATCTCCTTCCATCTCCTCCTCAAATGACTGAGGCGGAGCCTCCTGCAAACTGCTCCTCAGTGACTCCACCCTCTCCCCCTGGAAGGTGAACAGGTATTTCCTCTTTACAGGAACCTGGGGTGGCACTTCCAGGAAGTTGGGTTCCGAGAGGGCGTGAACCAGTGGGGACACGACCAAGTCAAAGCCCTCACGGTACTGCTGCTCCAGGAAGGTGGACTGGGCCACCGCTGCCCGTCCTGTGCTCACATTGTACAGGAAGTTCTGTGTCATGGACTTCCTAGAGAGGTGCACCAGTAGATGGTTGTGTCCGTCAGACCTCCAGTAAGGAAGGGCTTTCAGTTGCTTCTCGAGCTCTGTGGGAGATGGCAGTGGGGATGAGGGGAATTCCTGCAGCTCCCCTACCAGCACCACATACAGACAAGCAATGCTGGGGTTATCAGTTATGTAAATATTGCTCTTCACTGATGCTACAAAAGCCTGCTTAACCAGTGGGTCAAGATAATCCCCCCAAGGATAGGAGCCTGTATCATACACATACACAGGAAACCCAGAGGTCAGAGGGCAGCGGGCGTAGTCGAAGCAGGAGCGCAGGCGGCAGGCGCGGGCAGATTTGGGCGGGGGCAGGCCCGGGTCGTCCTTGTCTGGCAGCAGCCTGACAGGCAGTGACAGCTTGGGCTGGTTCTGGGCCATTAGCTCCTTGTAGGAGTGCTCTGTCTGGCTGATGACATTCTTCAGCTGCAGCAGATCCTGCTTGGCGCTGTCAATGCTGCGCTTGCAGGCCTCGATGCGCAGGTTGAGTCGGGCGATCTCCCCGTTCAGCTCCTGCCTCTTGGCCTCCAGCTGCAGCAACTCCTCACTGACTGACTCGCGGATGCGGCAGAGGTCCTGCACGTGTTTGGCTTCGCACAGCTCACCTCCGGGTCGTGGTCCAAAGATGCGCTTGTCAGGACCCCCGGCCTCATCAATGGTAGTGAGGTAGTAATGGGCGATGAGTGGGAAGAAGACCAAGATGAAGAAGAGCATGAAACTGAGCCAGGTGAGGCGCACACGGCGCAGCACCCATGTCTGGCTGCCGGCCCCCACCCCGCCACCGTTACGCTGCATCATTGACTCTCTCAGTCTGCTCCTCGCGCCATCAAGGAACCGTTGCTATGGGGATCAGCAGCAGCCATGTTATAGGTATGACCTCGTCAGCAAGGTGAAGGGATACTAAATCATCAGAGCTGACGTTTAGCTTTGTCGTTTTGCAAAGGTCATCTGAACCTGTTTATTTCTTCTTAAGGGTCCTGTGGGTGTTGAACAGAGCCTCACCTGTATTCTGATAATGTATCATAGTCTAAACAAGCTAATCCCATCTCTATGGTGAGGTTTAGCTATAGCTCCAGATCTATGTCAGACGCAGTCCTGCATCTGGGGAGGGGTACCCCTCGACGGGTGATGCAGGGAAGGCATGGCTGGTCACTGGTCAGTGGGATAGAAGCCAGCTGCTTCCATCAGGGATGTGCTCATATTCTGGACACTGATCAGGGATTCTCCTCGAGATTGGGCCTCCAGAAATCTCCACCTCCTTTTCAATGAATGAACCTAAGAGAGAAATTAACAGAAACAGTACACAGATGAGTAAAAATGATTACATAAACATCTATAGAAAGATGTATTTGAAATGTTCATACTATTAGGCCTATAATAAATTGACAGTACCCAATTATCTACCCATTAACTAGATCGATTTTTTTTAACTTTCGGTTTGCTTATATTACTTTGTTGTTAGTGGATTATTCAAGATGGTTTCCCACAAAAAGTAGCCCCAGCCCCACTCAAAATCTGTCATGCACTTCTCAAAACTGATGACTGGGATTAAGATTCCTGTAAAATTCTGTGGCCATGAAATTAAAACGTCTATTCATGAGTCAAAAACGTATTAAGCAAAGCAAAACCCATTAACTGCAACCCTTTCTGCAGCCTACATGTTGGCGAGTTATTTTACTTGCATTAATTAGGATAGACCAGTTTGTCATCAAAGAAACACAGAAGGTGAAAGGCTGCCAAGTGTGATCTGGCAGGGCATTGGGATAAGGTGCATATTAAGCATATATTATAGTGTATTATAGTCTGACGCTCCACAATTAGCTACTGTAAATGTTTCTTTATCGAGCACGATTGTGCAGCTCATCCAGTTTTCCCACTGACTCTGAGGAACCTACATTCTGTGGGGGATACCCAACTCCAGGAAAAACTGATCACTCGACTGCAGAATACAAGGGGATCATTTTTCCTTCTTTCAATTTCCTCTCGATCGAAGTGTGAGAGAAAGACCACAATACAGGGGAGAGCCCTTATTGAAAACCTGCTGACACATGGTAGGCAAGCCAACACCAACATCCCCTCCCACAAACCTCATTAAAGGCCTCGCTCCTGCATCATGACCTCATCACGAACTGAAATTACCAAGCTTCACTGATAACAGTCCATTTCAAAAAGTGATGTAGGATTACCTCCACTAGTTCAGATCAAGGTTGAGGTGTACACAAAAGGGAACCAGCTGTGCCTTCTCCAATTGCCTGAAATCTGTTGTTACTCCTACATTGCAATGTGAACGGATGCTTTTCTTGCTAGTCTTGCTTGAAACTTTTCAAAAAATTAGGTCACTGGATGTGGGCTTTAAGAATATAAAAGAGCTTGTGTTTCTTGCTGCCTATCAGTGAATGGATAACTTAAGATGTCTCCCTCTTGAGCTCATTTACACCATATTAGGAACTGCAGGGTTAGCAAATGTTAGGTAATGCAATAACAAAAAACATTTGAACAGTGCAAAACCAAAAACTATTTTGGAAGTTCGCTAGACTCATCAAAGAAGGGCAAACTTCTCAGACAGTAAATTTCAACACTGTTTCTTATTTCCTACCAGTAAACATCACAGACAAACAGGCAGACTGCTTTCTGAACTCACGTTATCACGCCACAACACATACACTGAGGATGTCAACAGATAGGCCAAGAGCCAAACAGCCCATATCAAATACTAAATACTAAACCCACAACACTGAGAGCCTTGATAAAGCAGTGCAGTTCAGAGTGACACAGCCGCAGAGACCAGAGGCAAAGTGGGACAGGGTTGTTGTTTACCTTGGCGACAGAACAGCTTTCTTGGTGAGCCAGAAATTCTGTTCTGATAAAAGTATTATTCATTGAGCTAGTTTTGTATCTGACCCTCTGCAGTAGTAACACTTTCACTGCTGCCTGGTTATATCACAGCCCTGCAAGGTACCATCTCCAATACAAACATAATGTGGAAAAGAAAAAGCCATCTTTTCACTTGTTCTGTGCCAGGAAAAACAGGAATTCCCCCTGCTGACTCCATCTGACTGCCATACCCAACATGCAGAGATTACTAAAAGCCTTGTAGCGATTTGGAGACTTAGTGTCAAAAGGATGAGTCGGCAGTGCACCCCCCAAATTCTACATGACTTATCATATATTTAGACACAGCTCTTTGTACAAAATGTTAAAATGTGTATGTGGGGGGAAATGAAATATTAAATACTTACGATTTGTCCGTCTTGAATAAAATGAAAGATTTTCTGTGACATGCAACTTAATTTGAAGGCCAGAGATTCTGCACAGCACCAGAATACCTTATTGAGAGCACTTGAAACACGTTTCCCTCCAATTCCCATCATGAATCATATAAGCTTTGTCAAATAGAGTTGTGTTATCCAGCAGCACTGAACATGAGGCCAGCTGGCACACTTCTACCTCTGAACACCAAAAACCACATTGCCAAGCTGTCCAATGGCTGATTTGAGCTTGCTGATTGACAGTTCTATAGCACCAATCATATTGCAGCAACAGGCATTACATACAGCAATGCTTGTAAGTGTCTGGTTGCTGATGGGCACCCATAAGTTCAGCTGCAGCAAATTTTTCTGCACTGACAAATGAGCAAATATGGCGACCCAGTTTAACATTAGCCACCGTTCCTGTGACTTCTGGTGACTGGTGTCGGGAGTTGCTGGCGGGGTGTGTTCACAGCAAAAAAAATCCCCGGGCATGTAACACCGTGAACCTTGACCCCCACCCTGCTGCTGTGTGACGTGCCTGAGGTGCTGAGTGACAGAGAGGCGACAATCATAACAGTCAGATTAATTGCTGCAAGGCTGCCAGTATCCCAAGGGTAATGGCAGACAGATGCTGGCAAACACCACTGCTAGGCCTAATCTGGTGCCATAAACACACAAAAATTAAACTCTGCTCATGCCCGGTTCTGGGAAACACAACAACACACAGATAGACAAACAATCAATCGCAATCCCCTCCACTCGAGGTTGGAGCTCTCTAATCTGCAGAATGTCTTCTCTTCACTAAACTCAGTTTAATCTGGATACAGTCCGTATGGAAAAACACACAGGAAAGCATCGATCGCACCGGACTCACTTTGCGAGGATCAATGATAATGCCACCATTACCAACCACTGTGCTGCCAGGCGGTTTGGTGTTAAGCACCTAAAAGGTTGGAGGAGAGCAGCACAGGCGTGAAAAAGTGGGTTGTAGAAAAAAGAATAGATGCACTGCATTACACTCACGGAGAGGAACTAAGATTCCCGTCCTTGCAGTCACCTTAAACTGCCTGCATGAACAAATGAAGCCACTGGGCGAAGGCATGAAGGAACTTGAGCCCGCTCCATGTATGGTTGCACGATAAGGACTAATTATCACATTGTAATTATTTTACAAATACTGCAATAGGAGTTGAAATATAATATTTAAGTGTAGTTGCAAGTCTACATTCCATTTTGATGTAATATGATGCAGTTTGTGGAAATACCTCCTCACTGATGATGACCAATCTCTGTATAGTATAGTATTTCAGGGCTTGAAGGTGGTGTGTCTGTCAGACCCTTCTGATTCTTACTACCTCACTCATTGATTGTATTCTAAAAATGCATTTAAAAAGCACCCACATCGCAGCCATTGCAACATAAATAATCCATCATATCATATTGCAATATCAATATAAATGTTATACGTTATCAAGTATTCTTTCAGAGGGAAACATTTTGCAGCATTTTCAAATCAGGATGTCTTTGCCCTTCTCAGGGGAAAGGAGAAGCTGAGGCACAGCCTAGTTGATGACCCAGATAAAAAACCTTTTGCTCTACATGGTGAGCAAGCAATGACTTAGTCAGCAGATTACTGGTCTTGCCTGTGAACAAAGCAGGCTCCGTTAGCACTAGTCTCAGTTCATTTGATTTGTACCTACAGTATAGGAGCTGCTGCACAGGCTGCATTACACTTGAATACTGTCTGGCCCTATTAATAACGATCCAGTTCTTCACACATATTCAAGCTGAGATCAAACGGCACAGTGTGCCAAAAGAATGGCATTCCTGTACTCAAAGATGCACCATCCAGTGATTAACACCTAACAGGTCTGGGCGAGAGAACAGGAGTAGGTGCTGAGCTCAGAGCCCGACTGAGGATGGGGGCTCTGCTTCCCAGTTCCCACAGTCCGAGCGTCTATAAATGTTTGAACAGTCTCTTTGCACACTGGCGGGGCTTTTTGAGAGAGTCCTCAGATGCTGCTAGAAAGGAGCAGGAAATGCAGACAGAGAAATGATATCCAAATATAACAGGTTTGTATTGGATTAGACTCAACTGGACTCAAGGGTACCATCTCAACAACAAGTTAGGAAGACAGGGGAAGACAGGGGTAGCTAATCCATCGGTGAAAACAGTAGGTACTGAGCAATGGAATATCCTGCTGCAGAGTTCAGAATGAGGCTGCTCAACATTTTTCCGCCTGCCTATGAGACGCCTGACAGGGCTTTTGACAGATAGCGAGATGGACTGAGGGATTTAAGGGCAGACAGACAGATCACACAGCTTGTATTTTTAATAAGGCCCCGAGTAGCAAAGGCTTCAAGAGGTAGCTGCCGAAAGGACTGAAATATTCAGAGGATGACTCTTTGATTTTTCCTTTAATGTCTCAAGGAAGAAAAAAAAAAAACACCTCTTCATGATAAGAATGACAGTTCCAGACCACTGCAACGGCTCTTTTTCAGGTAGGGCTGCACAATTAATGGAGAGAAAAACCCTCTAACCGAAGTCCTATCTAATTCTGTTATTCTGGTGCTGTGCAGAATACTTGGCCTACAAATCAAGTTGCAAGAACTTTTTATTTCCCTCAAGACTGCAGAAGCTATAACTCATTTTCTTCACCTGCAGTTTTTTTAATAAACGCATTGAAATTTTCTAGTTTTGTTTCATTCATCAAATTTTCTATTAAGGCGTTGGCCAATGTGCACATCCACTGAAACAATTTTCCCTGTCTGGAATTTCCCAGCCAGTCCGAGGATGTGTCCTGACTGTCACGAGACCAATTCTCTCATCTCTAGTCAACCTGCTCCTACTATGTATCTGTCAATAGTGTGCAGCCCTATTTTCATTAAAAAAAACCACCATGTATTAGGAATGGGTCAGAATAACTGATAATCGATTACATGTACATGTCATGCAGGATTTTTTAAATTGTGGTTGTTCATACCACCCACCGATCATTTGACCATGAAAAATGTGAGCTGTGCACATCCCTACTATGTCTAGTGGAAAGTGCAGCACGTGAACGGAGAAAATCCAAATGCACATGATTGCAGTGTACTGCAGCAACTGGCACAGGCCTCTGGAGGTGATGCTGTGAAAGCAGCTGAACCTCTGCTGCACTTCAGAAAACCATCGTGCCTGCTGGGACTCCGAGTTACCTGATGCCCTTCCTCCCCAAACAGGACACTGGCTCAGTGTGCTTGTAGACTGCCCTTCCCATAATTAATTGTGATTCCATGGATGTGTTCGAGGTAGGGTATTCCCTGTGGAGGTGATGGAAAAGAAAAAAAGAAAAGAGGGAGGCAGCTGCAGGGGAAGGCACAGTCATAGGACTATGTGAGGGAGCAGCTGTTGCAGCCATGGATCATAGCTCATCTGCAGACAGCTGAGTGAGCCGCCCCCAAGGACCTTTCTCCCTGGAACACTGAGGTGGTGACTGTAGGGCGGTGTGTTTGTACTGCAAAGACAATACCTATCAATGCTGTACCTATGTTTGGTATCAACATTGGTATCTATCTATCTATCTATCTATCTATCTATCTATCTATCTATCTATCTATCTATCTATCTATCTATAAGGTATTGAAACATGCCAAAATGTAATAACTCATAAGTGTGGTCTGATTCTATTTAGAGAAAATAATTTACTGTGGTATCGAGTACTGTAGCCTGTATTGCCACTGAAACATTTCCAGCCTTGGAAGTGGGTACTGCCTCATTATTATCAAATGCAGTGATGACAATGAGGCCGTTATGATCGTCAAGTTCCTGTGTGATGATAACCCAGTGCAGGAGCAATTAGACGTCTCTCCATGTGGCGCACCGCTGACTCAACGCAACCAAATGCATTGACTAACCTCTGTATGTGTGTGTGTGTGTGTGCATTTAAGAGAGGCAGACAGCGAAAACACACTAAGCTGCTCTGCTGTTTGGAAACAAACATCACCGAAGACTTCCCTATGAGCGATTGGTATTATGAGACCATAACTACACTGAACAGCCTTTTGCAGCGGCAGAGAGACAGGGAGAGATGTAGATAAACAAAGAGGGAGAGAATGGGTTCATAATGACAGATGGGCCTGGGTGCCTTCCAGCCTCCAAAGCTCCTGCAATATGACAAAGCTTACACAGGGGAGCAATTCAAAAAAAAAAATTAAAAAAGACTGGTACATGCCCTTGTGGGACTGCACATGTTCGGCTTTTTCAAAAGGAGACAATCCAACGTAAAATCAAACGTAGACAAGGAAATGTGGTGTGAGGTGACTTATAGTATTAAATAGTGCCAGTGTTGATTGTTCAGCGAAGCTTCTGCTGTAAAACTGGCGTGACACAAGCTGCCGCGCAGGGGTGAGGCATCAGAGAAACGGTTGGTGAGAAATGAGAAAGTGACAACCAATTAAGAGTCAGGCCAGACATGCAGACGCACAGGGCTCCACCATTTTTCAGCACAAAAACAGCTCGCACATTTTTCTAATGAGCTTGAACTGACAAGAAACTCTTACGGGATGCTCTGACATTTAGAATTTTTTAGCCGGCCATTCTTCTTCATCAGAAACTCACATTGTAGGCATGAAATTATGTGTATTCTTCAGTTTCCCCCCAAAAAATGTTCTGTTGTTAGCTCGCTCCTCTCTTAAACCAAAAGGACACGGTTAGCTGGGACGTTTGCAGCTGGTTCTGCCGCTCCCTTTCAACCAGGGTTCGACTGATTTGGGTTTTTGAAAGCAAATACCGATAATTTTGGATTGAAGCTGCTGATAGCCAATATTCTGTATATTTACGTTTGACCATTTTCATGCCAAAAAAGGTAGGGTGGAAAAACCTCTGAAACGGCAATTAGACCGTCACTAAAACTCTCCTCGCCCTAAAGAAACTCTTGGGTGGGTTAGCAGCTCTTAAAGCAGGGTGAGGCAGGTTTTACAAGCAGTTGAGTAAAATCACATCCTTACAGTCATCATATCAATATTGGGAAACACTGATTGGAAAATATCCCATTTTTAATTGAAAGATCAATATCAGCCCGATATATATCAGTCCAACCCTATTTTCACTGTTAAAAAGCCAGTTTGGGAAACCTAAGTAAACTAGCCAAACAAAATTGAAAATATCAAAGTGTCCCTTTAAATGCTTTTCTGGCCATGGTCCGCGTGATGTACCAACTGTTTTGTCAAGCCGAGTGTCTTCACAGGAAATTCCTGGGCTTGGACGATCGCAACTGCCGTTTGACCCTTTCATTACCAAAAATCTAATTACAGGCTGCCACACGGTACTCATCTAACCATCTGAGTGTACATAATTAGGTTAGTCGGAGAAGAAAGGGGACAGAGGAGTCTGTGAGAGGGAATTTAGGCTACAAATATCATCGTCCATCTTCCATCCCAACAGCAAAAATCTAAAACTGTGAAAAGTAAACTGAAAGCAACTTTGCGATAAAGCTGGCAGTGGTTGCCGTGCACGGTGTCTCAACGCTTTAAGGAGCCTTGGTTCATTTCAGCCAGAGGTGCAAAACCACAGCAAATTAACCACTATAGTCTAGAGAGATGAAAGGGGGGTAGACGACTGAAGAGGGGGGGAATTTGACCCTCAAATAACATCTTAAAAAGAGGCTTGTTTCATATTAACCAAAAAGGTGAAAAACCACAGCAAACGAACTGCCACAGACATCAAAAGAATCTCCCAAGAACCTGTTCCGGTCCATGTATGCCACACACACATACGCAGACGCCTCAATTTCAGAACCGCCTTGATGCCCAGTTAGCCTGTGAGCTGCATTAAAACCCCTCTGAATCACGGCAGACATCCGTTACTTGGGGATGGGCTGCTCCAGATAGTGGCTGTATATCTCTGCATGAGAGTCAAGGCCAGGAAGCCAGAAGATGACAGGAGATGACAGGAGATGACACCGGTTCAAACTGAAACGCATTGGTCTTCCTCCTCGACGCCTCACTCCAATCACAGATCTGACTTGTGCCGTAATTTAGCAGGACGCCTTGGAATAAGCATTATGGATTTAAGGCTTAGCATCCATCACTTTACATTTAGACGGTATTCTCAGTCCAAATAAGACAATATGACTCCCTTCATGGTGCACTGGACATATTTCAGTTGAAAATATATTTCTGCAATGCCACCAAGACAAACTCCCATACATGCATTGTATTTGGGGATTAAAGCCATTATGTTTCTATGTACTTGCCACTGTCTTGCAAACTAGAAACGTATTTTTCCCACCCAGACGCAGATCAAATAACAAGCCCTGCTACCGTCGTGCACCGCTACGTGAAAACAAATTCCTCCCATTAATCAAGAGCTGGGGACATTTCACGAGCCTCCATGTTGCATACTTGCAGGGCAGGGCCAACCTTAATTAGTCGGCTGAGCTGTAATCACGCATTATGCGGCGCACAGAGAATCCAACCGTCACACAACTGCGAGCACTTCAACAGCTTAGCGTTACAACAGTTTGTCCGAGACAGGGAGAAGAATGGGGGCAGGAAAGAAAATGAAGAGACTTTTTGTATTCCATAGTGGAGGCTTGCTTCGGTGATTGACTACACGTCAAACTCCCTGCAGCAGAGGCTCTCGTGTGTCAAAAGAAATCTCTTTCTCGCTCTCACTGTAGCAATATCAATATAAGGTGAAGTTGAGTGATGCGCCCCAGGGCGGAGCGTCCACCACATCCAGGCCGTCTATACGAATGTGTAGAGCACAAGCTAAGCAGCCTATATGGATGGATGGAAAAAGTCGTGGATGGAAAAAGCCAGCCTTCCACAGCTCCTGAGTTTGAATTGATTCTTGAAGTCCTAAAGCCACTTTGATATATTTTTAGACCAACACAGTCCCTTTTAGGTGAACGCAGGGGTCCAGTGGAGTGCCATGTCATGCCATGGTCACCCAAACAAGCACACATGACCCCTATTTGAAAAACATTTAGTCCTAGGGGCCCCATATGGAAGGATTAGTTACTGTTGATTATGAGTGTGTACACTGTACGTGGGAGTCAGAGAGTAAAACCTATGATCAGAATAGCCAGTCTCATACAAATTGGTATCATTTCTCAATAATTAAATCTGATATTAAACTACTCCTCATTTTGCCGGGGACCCCAGAATGCCCTCAAGGACCCCCTATAAGTCCCCAGACCCCAATTTGAGAACACCAATTTAAAAAGTGAGCTAACCTTCATGCCCTCTCCCTTTTTAGACTATTCTCACTTTAAGTAGAAGTTACTCAGCCTCCTGTGACTTCTAGGAAAGTAACGGGCCAGAGATTCCAAAAGATGATTTATCGTGCCCTTTTCCCACCCGCCTTCAAATAAAGTGTAAACAGCAATGCATTGAGAAAACTTTGCAAATGCAACTACAACCCCAAATATTTGCATTGACGGCTGAATCCAATTGTGAGGTCCCTGCCAATTCCCACTCCCAGTGTCAACACCACTCTGTGCCAGCACTGCAACATCAACATTTTGGCTGAACCCATAAATAGGACTAGTCTGTGAATCACCATAGTCACACAGAAAAATAGCCTAAATCCAGAGCAAATTCCAAAGTGATTTAAATCCACAGAATACTGCACTGTTCCCTAAATAAGACCAATTTAAAACACATCCCACATTGCTGCTGGTAGCAGGCTTCAGCGTATTAACTGTCACCGGCATGTCCTTTGTAGATGTGACATTGTCTATTCCTCGTCTCCGCTGAACAATGGTTTTCAGTTTGCAGTACATTAAAAACAAAAATGATTGGCACTATAGAAAAAACACGCAGCTAGCACATCAATGTCACGCTTTGGCACAGTCTTTATTCTGACACCAGATCATTTCAAACATCTATTTTCGTTGATGCATTTACTGTTAATCACATCGCAGTCACTCTAGAGTCGCTCCAGCATGCACACAGAATGACTTGGCACCTTGACACCTGACTGAGCTGGAGACCGGAAAAAGTCTCTGCATTTCACTTAGAGAAATGCTGGTTTCGATTTTTTGGCGTCTAGTGGCAAATAGTATTATTATTATTTTTTAATTATTCTTGTATTCCTCCTTTCGTCATGCATGGTCAAACCTGGCTTTAACCTGCCAACATCTGAAGGAGAAACAGTGGGCAATGCAGCAAAATTAACACACGGGCCGTCAAAGCCAGCCCCCCTAACAAATAAATCCTCTTGTTATCTCGCCACAGCAGTGGCAGCAGCCCTGCTTGCTGTGGCCTCCTGAGAGCTCTTCCTCTCCCTCCAAGCCCATGCTAGCGGCACAGACCATAACAGATTGACTCAGCCCCTGACAACAGCTGCCAGTACCCCGCGAGCCTCGTCCTGCAGACACTGATGGATTGTGGGAGAGGAGCCAGCATGATTAGCCCCTGCCGTGGGGGAATTATTGCGGTATAGCGCCCTAAAAGTGATGGCACCTGAGTGTTAACACGGGCATTCACACTATGTTGACTTGTGCTGTTTAGCCTGCTCAACCTTACAAATGAACTGGACTTGAGCGAAGGCATGTCAATAATAACAACAACAACAACTGGCAGCAATTGTGTGAGGGCATTCATTCATAGTCACGCTATCTAGGCCTGGAACAGATTATTAAAAAAAACAGAGGGCAAAAAAAAGAAGAAAAAGTGATGGCTTCATTGTGAGAATGGGACTGTGCTCCTCTCATGGGACGCCATGTTCTGTTCTGCGATTTCGTTAACAGCATGGGCTGGCAATCAAATATTTACTCTTGCCTCGCAACGGGGTGTTTATTTTTAACCGCTTTGGTCGTATGCGTTTACCTTGTGCTTGACAGTGACACAGCTAAGGTCCAGTAGAGGTGGGCAAATGGGGATTTTATTTATGGGGGGGGGATAAAAGTATTGCGTGGGAAATGAATTAACTGAGAAATCCTAGCAGGCGTCGCATGCTGCTCTGCTGTTTGCCTACTCTGCCATCCCTCCCTTTTCCCAGCACTCTTTCATACAGCTATGACTTCACTCTGCTACATCTGTTCATGTCAGAGATTTTATTTATGCCATTTATCTTTCTCTTGCCTAGTGCAGAAAAAAACATCCTGCTGTTATTCAAAAACATACAGAACAGGCCGTGCTAGGTTAATGTAGCTTAGTCTAACTTTCCCTGTCTCACAAAACAGATGTTCGTTAGAGTAGAAGAGCTCACTCCATACAAGGAACATCCAGCCAGTCAAGCAGAGCCAAACCACTGCACTATGTCAGATGAGAGCGGGACAGTTAGACAAAATACAACGCGAGAGGCAGGACCTCTGTCTGGTGATCCATCCAGGCACATATCGCAAGGACATGTCAATTAATACGCAAGCCTCGGTCATATTTTCAATACCACGTTCACACTTTAAAGTATTTGATGGCATCCTACTTTCTCAAGTTGAGCTAATGTTCCTGCATCATTGTGATCTGCAACACGCCTAATGCAAACGACTGTTGTCTTCTACGATTCTTAGTCAAAAGCTGCCGAGGACCGCAAGAAAAAGCTGCAGGGAAGGAGGACAGGCTAGGTAAAAAGTTAGTATATTGCTTATAGCCTAATTTTAAGTCATTTCTTTACCTTTGCTAAAATGTATCTATGCATAAACCCAATCTGTAGGTGTATTTTTGGTTTGATTTATGACAAGCAACATTTGAATATAGTGTTAAAATAACCATCATTATATCACTTGGTTATATTTAATCCTCAAAAACCAAATCTAAAGTTGAATTTCCGGGGAAGGAATGAAACCACAAACAATATCTAGTAGCTATATAAAATGATCGCCCTTATTATCGACATCTGTATCAGGCCAAAATATTCTGTATTGATCAAAACGTAGTAATGAGGCCACTAGAGGGGCCTGCACGCCGAGGAAAATACAGAATATTGCAGCATCAGGCAGGTGTCCAGAGATTTAATGAGGGCAGCACATTTACAAGCACATCTTCACATAATGAAACACTGATTATGCCATTATCCCAAGTCGTGGCAGCGATTGATTACTTTGTGACCACAAAAAAAAAGATTCCAAGACCACCTAAAGCTCATATGAATAAGATCAATATCCGTGTCCGCAGTTAAAGACGTGCTGCCCCAGGGGCTCCATATTAATGCATGCTGAGGTCCAGTCCAACCAAAATCAAATCACATTACTGGCTGTCTTGGCCATGTTTTTTTTAAGTAATCAGATGGTTAAAAATACAATCCATAATTGATATGACCATCTCACACCGCGCAACCTTTCTAATCAATCACAGCTCAAAACACAACGTACACTGTTTACAAACATTAGGCTACAATGTAACAAACCATACATTTCAAAATACATGTCAAATTTGATCACATGCTAGAAGTCCTTGTACCTCAACTCAGACAGCAAAAAAAGTCCTCAAATAAATAAATCTCTGTAAACAAAAGCCAGTAGAGGGGTGAAAGACGCTGTGCTGCACTCACAGATTGAGGCTTTCATGCTGACTAGGTGAGAAACAATTGATCTTTGAAATATATACAGCTCTGCCTGAGATCACCGCTGCCCAGTTCCCAACCTTTCACACGGAGGCTCAGTTAATTAACCATTAATCTTACGAAATCTGACAAAAATTGGTAGAAGTGAAATAGGCTTTTTTAAATCAATGTTGAACCTGCACGTTGGCTGCCTCCGAAGAACAGGTGACTGTTTTGGATTTCACAGTTCCTGTAGCCAGGAATCCCTACAGGTGATAAACCTGTGTAACATCAGTACACTGCACACGTACGTGGTCAGCTGCTTTTGTTGTCTCTCGCAACTGATTTCAGACTTGTGGATGCTTGGTGGAAGATGTGAGCAAAGTCTATTGGGTTTGCAAGACATTCTGCCTGCTGGTATTCTCAGTGGAAAGAAGGTGTACAGGTCAAAGAGGGCTATGTGCTCAGCTCTTCTGTCAAGTCAGTCATTGGTTGACTTCCCCCAAAGGGCAAATTCACCAAAAAATGCACATTAGGCTCTTACCAAGACAAACTATTGGACCAACACAATAAAAGACATTTAAAAACAACCAGAGTCTGGGGAAATAAAAAATAATGCTTTACTGATGCACTGATGGGCAGACGTAGTAATATTCGTTTAAGCACAATGATTTTTTTGTTATACCCAGTGGGAATTTGTTATTTATCCACTACATCACTGATTGATAGAGCAGAATAGTGAAGGTAGTGTGTGACCGTATGGAGAGTATGGAGAGGACGGCAAGCCAAACTCCGTTCAAAAAACGGCCAATTGAATGCTGCTTGTTCTAATCGGCAAAAGGTGCATGACTGGTACTACATGACTTCACAACTTTTACAAATCGTTAGGAGCCACTCTTTAATTCGGCATACATGCAAAGCACCGGGCACAACTCATATTCCCTCAATCTTTCACCAAAAACACACCAATTCTAATAGATGGGGTTTAGCTGAAATAAAGCGGATTATGTGTATACCGAATTAAGCAGAAGACCCTAGTGATTTGCAGAGCGTCTTAAAATATGTTCTACCGGGTATAAACGCTTGCGGATAAGCAAGGCAACCTTGAACTGCCAGATTTTTGAATGGCGTTTGGTGTTACGTTGCCTCCATACAAGAGAGAACGGCACGTATCGGGGATAGGGGGTTGACAACCGAAGGAGGGCCCCTGATATTAAATTGTCTTTCGACCCCCGAGATGTCTAGGGGCAGCCCTGGCAATCCACTGCACGGCAATGCACCGACCACAACCAGACTGGCTCGGTTGACGTGTGCCTTAGAGGAGATCAAAGCAAAACAGACTCACGACGTTCAGTTGCTTGAGAGAGCAGCACAACTGACTCAGTCTTGAATAAAACTAGCTAGCTTTCACATTTGCACCGCATCGAAAAGACAACGGAACGTATGAGGCTATATAAGTCTGCGTTGTGGATATATTGAAGAAGGAAAGGGGGTCGAGGGGGGAGGCAAAAGGGGCCATATGTCTCATCTGGCCAATTAGCTAGCCTGCTAGCCAGCATTGGCCACAACAAGCTGCATTTGCTCCCTACTAGCAGACCAATGTTAGCTTCGACAGCTACTCACCCAGTATCAAACTCCAGGACGTCCACAAAACGGAGCCAGACGACCAGTAGGATTGTCAAACTGTAAACACTTTGCTACGTTTAATTTGCACGACTCCACTGTCCGGGCCAAGCCTGCGGTGTTACGCGTTTTATGTTCCCACTCACAGCTCCATTAAAAGCTGCATTGTTGGAGGGACGGCTGGGCAAACAGCACACACCAAAGCATTGTGGGAGACGGTGTTGATTAACTGTGCTAGCCGACCAACATGAAATATAGAGAAAGCCCTCCATCTGGTGGTCGCTGTAGGTACTATATATTATGTAGCGTAAAATAAGAAGGGGGGCGGGGCGTCTTTGCTGCAGCAAAAGAGTATTAGGAAACAGCAAAGAATCCAGAACATAAATACGAATACAGCAAATGGGGATTATAAAAACAAACGCAATTTCAACTAGAACATGTTAAGTATTCACATTAACAGTTCAAAAGAGGGATATGTATTACGCTTGTACACCTGCCGTGTAACCCTCTCCCCCCGGCAACTATTCACCTTAACAATTACATTTAATTTACAGTAAGTTTAATGCGTATAGAGGCTGAATGAATTCCGCCAAAGTGTTCAGGGATTGCGGGAATATGTCCATGTTAAATACATCTTCTGCAAAACACGATGTTGAGAAGAAAACACCTGAACCAAGGTCCTTAGCACCGGACAGCCGCAACGCGGGTGGCGCTAGAGACTCTATTGGTTGGCGAGCAGCACGTTCACAGCCAGAAGAACAGTCACATGAGTAGTCGCAGTCGCAGGGCGATGACGTGTACATTGGAAAATGGAGAGAAAACACATGTCAGCTTTTGCTTTGTATCAAACGTTGTCACCAGAATCGCCCCTACCTGCTAAGAAGCCTTCCTTGCAGGTAGACATTATTAGGGAAAGTGATAGATTTTGCCTTAGTGCTGCGGTCTTTGGTACCGTGGTCAACATGTATGTTACTGCTGCAGGTGGAGGCTGTTGAAAATAGCACAGTAGCACAGCCCTGCTAGCTAGTTATATATCATATATATTAAGTCATATTATGTGCAAATTGCGTTTTGAAATCACTGTTCACCTGGCTGCATAATTGCGTTTGACTTAGTAGCATCTCCAGCAAAGACACTCTAATTTTTATAGTCTTTACCTGTATACTTCAGTGTCTCTGCCTCAGTGTTCACTTGCATGTTTTTCAGATTACAGCAAAGAGAAAGCGCAAGGAAAATGGTGTTGCAACTACAAAGGCCCCCACAAAAGCTTTGGCAAAGGCCGAAAAGAACAAAAGGCGAAAGAAGCTCGCAAAATCTGCACAAAGGGAGGAGAGCTTGAAGAGAGTAACGGAGGTAGGTTTGTATGAGCTCAGGACGTGGTATTCTTGAATATCAAATCCAAGCAGAATTATCTGCCCGAGTTGTGAGAGATGGAACTTCTCAAGGACACGAGTACAGAGGCGCATCCTTGCAGTTTGAGATGGGCTGTGTGGTTGACATCACGCCATTAAGTCACATTGCGTTCACTTTCCCAGCTGTTTCTACCTGGGATCCATCCTAATGTTTTGGAATCATACTTCAGCCGTTAGATACTATATCAAACTTGTCATGGTGGACACAAGAACGCAAATTGAGAAGGACCTCACTTATGAAAGGTCCTTTTAAAAAGTCTTACCCCTTTTGTAACGCAGGAGGAGCAGTGTGTGAACGGAGATGGCGAGGCGCTAGATGCTCTGCTGGCCGACCTGGCGAGAGTCAACAACAGCAGGGAGAGGGCGAGCAAGCTGTTCCAGTGGCTCATCCACCCCATACCCGCCAAGACCTTCTTCAGGTATTGATGTGTGTGCGTTTCTTCCTGTTCGGTGCGTAGAATCAACACTTCAGCTCAATCGCAGACCTGAGGGGAAACGAAGCAACTGAGCCACATCGCTACAAAAATGATACACTAATACTCAATTTTAATTCCTTTTCCTAAGGGATACATGGGAAAAGAAACCCATTCTTGTCAAGCGTCAGAATCCAGACTACTACAAGGGATTATTCTCCACAGCAGAGTTCGATCGCATATTGAGACAGGTAAGATACGATCTATTTATGTTCGCCCCGCGTTTCTCGGTGTGTTGTATCGTAAGCCCCGTGCTAGTCAACTAAGCTGCTCATTTCTGCCCGGCGATGTCAGGACGATGTTCAGTATGGCGTGAACTTGGACGTCACCAGCTACAATAAAGGCAAGAGGGAGACTCACAATCCTCCAGGGAGAGCCCTGCCGTTCACCGTGTGGGACTTCTACGAGGTGAGGCCAGAGGGACAGGAGGCCGCGGGCTTTCCAACCACACCTGAACTGAATTTTAGTTTTTGTTTTTAAGAATTTGTTTGTTTTTGGACCCACAAATCACAGTTTAATGGGAGATTGCTGTTATCCTGCATTGGTGTGGTCCCGATCACATCCCAACAATAGGGCTCCATACAGCAAATCATTTTTATTATAAATTATTTGTTTTGACATTATTTTTTATTATGTCTAAAAACTCAAAAACACGATAGATACTTAGATAGATGCAGTTGCTGTAGAATGGCCTAAGGACCCCAAAGAAAGGAGCCATCACACATGCCAGAGGACAATTATGGAAAATAAGCAAATATAACCATGAATATATGGTATTTTTATGGCTATCATTTTATTTTCTCCTGCCTGCAATTATCCAGAAGGTTTTTCTTTCTGACCCTAACCCACCCGGCCTGCAGGTACACCCGCTGGACCTGTGGGTCTCGAGAGGGAGAGGGAGATAGAGTAGGAGAGACCCGTACAGCGTTTAGAACGTTTTCTGCAGAGCAAGCTACGACTCGTTCTGTGCACGGCCCGTAAACCAAACCAGCATGATGTCTGCACAGCAGTCTCGTTGAGCATTCAACATTTCTCCCCCCCCTCCCCCTTCCCAGCGCGGCTGCTCCCTCCGCATGCTGAATCCCCAGGCCTTCTCCTCCACGGTGTGGAACGTGCTGTCCATCCTTCAAGAGCAGTTTGGCAGCATGGCAGGAGCCAATATGTGAGTATAAGAGTGAAACTGACACCAGAAACCCTTTTTGGTTAAATTTGTTTCTTCCCCATTAAATGTTGTCTCTTCCTTAACCAGGTATCTGACACCGGCCGGGACACAAGGTTTTGCTCCACATTATGACGACATTGAGGCGTTTGTGGTCCAGCTGGAGGGGAGGAAACGCTGGAGAGTGTACAACCCGAGGTAAGTGGAGGAACGTTTAGGCTTATAGATCATTATACCTTTTTCAGAACCAAAAGCATGAGAAAATATATTTGAAGTGTAGGCAGGGAGGGTACACTTGAGGAATAAGTTCTTTCCTAGCAAGGCAGTGAACAGGGTTTAGATGCTGGTGTGAGTCTCCTCCTCCTCCACACAGCTGCTGATGGAATAGATTTACAACACTTGGCCAGGATACAATTTGTAATGTAAAGTCGACGAGTTATATTGTGATTTATTTTGTTTTTCTTTGACTTCCTGTTTGTAACACGTCGACGTCAGCCAGTTTCAATATGACGAGTGAGGGGTTGATACTGAGAAACCTATTCCAACAATGTTGTGTTTCTGCAACCTTTTCAGGACAGAAGACGAGGTCTTGCCTGTGTTTTCAAGTTGTGAGTACAACATTTATATTTGCTTATGTTTGTCTCATTTGTCTCATAACACCTGGTTAAAAGAAGTAGTTGGTTGCTTGGTATACGAGATGGGAGGGGCTTGCTGCCTGAAGGAATGAAGGAATCCGATATTCACTTTCAAATACTGTTCTTTTATTTTGTAAACTCTTTGGCACTCACTCTATTGCACTCGCTGTGTACAGCCCCACCTATCTGGCGCCTAAGTAGGCCAACACGGAACGGTAAAATGTACTAGGGGAGGGATGAGGTGCATCTCAACGAGCTCCCATTTTCAAAATGCCGACGACTATCTTTACTAACGGGCCGTTCTGCGTATCCTCTCCAGCGAACTTCGGGCAGGCGGAGATCGGGAAGCCCATCCTGGAGGTGGTGCTGGAGGCCGGGGACCTCCTCTACTTCCCCCGCGGGTTCATCCACCAGGGCGACTGCCTCCCGGACGCGCACTCCCTTCACATCACCGTCTCCTCTTACCAGAAGAACAGCTGGGGAGACCTGCTCATGAAGGTTTTACTCTCTTGATTTCCATTGTGGGGAAACGTTGTAATCAGAGGTTGTCGTGAGTGAAGGAGTGCAATATTTCAACATGGATATGACCGTATCAACATAAAGGAGAACAATAGTATGAGAAAACCGACAAAACGATAAAGTCCCGCCCACCTTTATCCAACTCTCTTGACCCCGGGACGTTCCAGTAGTAACTATAGGTCCGTTTCGTGTTAACCGGGTTACATTTACCAAAGACCTTTTCAGATTTCCTCACAGCCTCTTGTTGTTTGCCAGGTGGTCCCAGCAGCACTGGAAATAGCGAGGGAGGAAGACGTGGAGTACAGGCAGGGCTTACCTCTGGACTACCTGACATACATGGGAGTGCAGAATTCTGACAAGGTACTGACCCAAATTCTGACAACTTGTCACAGTTGACAGTTGACTTCGTAGTACCCTCTAATGACGGGAAGCTGTCGTTGTGCAGGACGACCCACGCAGGGCAAAATTCTTTTCTCGGATAGAAAGCCTCATGAAGAAGCTGACCAGCTACGCCCCGGTGGATGCCGCCGTGGACCAGAAAGCCAGGGACTTCCTCCACGACTGCCTGCCTCCCGTGCTCACTCCAGGTACGTGACGGACACATCGGCTTCTCTCTGTTCACTCAGCTCGAAATGTGAAACTAAATAACAGAACTTTCATTCCCAATAATGTCTTTATAATTCCAGTTTTTGAATTGTGCAGGAAATCCACTTCCTGAATGAGTGCACTGAGAGTGAACAGACCTTAGCGCTGGGATAAGCCATGCATCTCGTGGTGATTAAAATGTTGTTTTCTTGTCAGGACTTTTGACCGTGTAACTCATTCATGCCGTCTCCCACAGAGGAACTCTCCAGTAGTGTGCAGGGAGCCCCTGCCAGGTGGGAACACGGGGACGTTTTGGACGTGGGCGCACCCATCGATAGCCAGACCCGGGTCCGATTCCTCCGTGCTGGGTGTGCCAGGTAATACAGCTCTGTCGAATCTAAGGGTGCATTCACGTTAAGTCCCTTTTTAGATCAGTTTGTTGCTATTTGAACACGGGCGGCATCAAATAACCACACCGAGACGCCTGAAAATGCAGGTCTCGGTCCTCCTCCGAGTGTTAGGAGCGGGAACGTAATCCCAACCAACTACAGGAAACCACCCCAAAACGTGTTGTCAACTGGTATGAGCGTCAGAGAAAGTAAATTACGGAGGGCAGACGAGTTAAAAGGTACGGGATGAGTGACAGGTTGCAGGATGAGTGACAGGTTGGATATCATCTCCTCTCACTTTCCCATCTCTGCTGTTCCTCTTCATTGAAAACCTAATAAAGCCTTTGTTTGTGCCGACTGCCATCCGGCTAGACAACGCCTCCAGCCAGCGTCAGCCAGCTAGGAAGGTGCTGAAGCGTGGTTACACTACTATTTTTGCTCTGTTCCTATTTCCTGGACTGTCTGCTCATGACTAGTACATCTCTCTCTACACGAGCTGGACCCATTTCCACATCTGCACCGTGAACTGGTAATCTGGATGGCCAACAATCCAAACATTTACACACCCTGCAGTGTAAATTCGTAGCTCTGTAAATTGCAACCATCTCTTAACCCGTGAATCTGTCAGTGGTCACCACACCAATAGGAATTCTTTATTGGTAAGATGTACCTTTTTAATGTTTTATTTTCACTATGTTCCATTTCCAGGTTATGCAGCGACGGGGAAGCCGTCCATCTGTACTACACCACAGACAACTCCAGAGTTTACCACAAAGAGGAGCTCAAGAGTTTTGAAATAAAAACCGAGGTAGGGATTTATAAGATGCACGCCAATCGCTTTCGTTTATCCGTTCGCCGTCCCAATTGTGTGTCGGTGGCCTAATAATTGTCGTTCTTTCAGCACACGGATGCCATCGAGTTTCTGATCCAATCATATCCCAAATTTGTGACTGTGGGAAGTTTTCCGTGTGATTCCGCAGACGACAGGGTACGTTTTTAAAAATGAAGTGTATTAGAATTGTGCATAGGTGGGATCTTTGTGGAGGTGCCCAATTAACCCCAGTGACATAACTGCTCTCACCCTTTCCATCATGTAAGCCATGTTTCTGCATAGGCGCTCACTCTAAATAGCACAAGGGGACAGTCCTATCAGATCCTGCGTGTTGGTAGATTTAACGGTTTTATTATCATTTCACGGTGAATCAGTCCTCATAGAAATCTCTTTTCTTTTCTTTCCCCCCCCCAGATCCCTTTGGCTGAGCTGCTTTTTGGGAGGGGGATTATCCACACCGCAGAGCCTCTGTAGTGGTCAAACACATTTTCGTAGTTCTGAATTCAGATTGCCATTGTACAAAGTGAGATCTTAACATTTCTAGTTACAACTGGTCTTCATAAACTCTGCTGGATAGTTCATTTATGAATGTGCTCTGTTGTTCAGCATCAAATAAACCAGATTTCTTTTCAAACGCATTGAGGTTATTTGTTACGCAACCAACAAAAGACACACGAATGATGAGAAAGGGACATGTTTATTATCGGACTGAGATAAAGGAGCCTTTTTAAATAATCTGGCTGGGGGGGGGGGGTGTGTCACCCAGCAAACGTTCACACGACAGACGATGAAACTCGAGGACAGGACATTGCGGGGCTGGCTGTCCTACTTCCAGGTCAGTTCCTCGCCAGGCTTCAGTTCCCTACAAGAGAAGAGAGGTTAGAAAGCTGTGAAACGCTGCGCCCAGATCAGGGTTGGAGTCTGCTGACTTTAACTTCAATCAACACACTCGTCGTTGATTATAAAATGCCTTTATTGAAAGCTCAGTGTTGCACCTGCACTTCTATGTACTCCCTTACTACCAAATTGCTTGCTGACCTACAAAGCCACTACAACGATTACATAATTCCTGCATACTGTAAGTAACTGGTTGTGTAATATCACAGGAACATATGCTGCATTTCTTCGAATCATCACCTGACCCCCTGGCCGATGATGTGCGTGGGAATCCACTTTGCTGTAATGTGTTTATAGACCATTTCCTTTCATCCTTACCTGCTGTACAAAGCACTTCTGTTTCTGAAAGCTGTCAGCTTCTGGTCCTGCTGTTTGTCAAGGTACCAACCGATCACGAAGCCCATGGGCACCAATATGTTCACCCAGTGCTCACGTGCAAGTGCTACAAAGTTGACCATGGTTCCTGTAGAGATAAGCAAAAGACACAATGCCACTTCTTTGTAGCTTAAATATTTTCTCATGTTTCTCAAAAAACGTACATCAGCATCTATGCAGAGGGGACTGGTGCTGTCACGTACCCATGTCCCGCACAGAGAAAACGTGACTTCTCCAAGGATCATTAAAGTTTCATGTCAAAACAAGATGTTGCTAGAATAGATGAGAACGCTGGAGATTTTCTGCAGTGCAGATTGTTTTCAATACAGCACTAGATGCTAACCAGTGTAAGCCTTGCAGACTGCTAAATTACACACACAGCATACAAGATAAAGACATACACTGGGTTCATTCAGGTCCCTACACAAGGCCAGAATGGGAAAGTTTTACCACCAAATGCTGATAAGTTTCTACCAGTCATTTCAGCAGGTAGTGAACCAGGATTTAGAGGTCCTATTCTTAAAAAAAAAAAAAAATAATCTTGTTGGCTGTCAAATCGGAAAGAATGGCTGGCTGGTCAGCCTTGTGTTGTACCAGCTGCTGTGGTTGGTGGACAAAAAGTTTCCTGCCCTGCACAGGTTCCTTTTGCAGAGCATGAAAACAAACCTGTCAATCACATTCCAACTGATAGAGCATACTAAACATACTAAAACTGGATGTTCCTGAAGTAACATCACAGTATGATTTCTCCTATTTTTGCATTGAATGGATGGAGGATTGTGTTCATTTTTACATTATATTGCTGACACTTGATGAAATTTAAGAAAATAAATTGCTAAAAATAGTTTGATGCTCCTGCAGGAGAAGGTGACATTGCTGACTTACAGGGGAATATCAATGACATTAGGACAGCTGTGCCTGTATTAACAGACTGTCTCCCAGAGGGTTCCTACCCGTTTTCTAATCAAATTCCACGACTTTTCTGAGACTATTCCATGACACAATTTCCATGATCAATACCGTCTATGTTGCAAATGCCACTTTTTTTTACATTGACTAGCTGGTCTGAATGTCCAAGGTCTTATTTCACTTACATCCATATATTATCAGTAAATTTATCATTTGGGTTTTTATCCTTAAAAAAAGGTAAGTGAAACAATAAGAAGTCAAGCTTGACATTAAACATTTCACTGGTTGCGGGGAAAAAAAAACCACATTTCCATGACAAAACTATAGCTGCATGTTCCATTTTCCATAACTTTTCCAGGCCTGGAAACCGTTTTTTGAATTCCATGACCTTAGCAACCCTTCAGAGAGGAGTTTGCCCCATCCTGTAATCTATGAAGTCACACCTGATGTAAGCTACTGCTCATTAAAGAAAATGGATTGGTCTAGATGGTTCACTGGGGTTAAGGGTATATTTTAGGTTGATCATTGATACCATTACAAAATAAAAAGCTGCATGTACAAATTCAAAAAACTTGGTATGTGTTGTCAAAGTCAGTTGAATAGATGTAGGCTGTATGTATGACAATACAGTAGAGGGTTGGTTCTTAAGTTTCTAACTTTGTTCATGCATACTGATTGGACTATTTGGTTCCAAAAATAACACATTTTAAATTGAGGGTTATTACCATTAAACAATTACGATTGCATATAAGGTCCATGAGAGTTGCAGAGTTATAAACTGATTCCAGCTATTTGTGTGCACCCAAACTGTGGAGTCTTCATGCAAGCCTAGGACGCGAAACTTCAAAACCGAAATGTGGTTAATTCATTCAATTAATTAATTACAAATGTGTTAGTGGTAAAATATAGCATAGCCAGGCATAGCATTAACGTTACATACTATAGCAGCCAGCAGCACCTGACGAGCTAACTGATTAGCATTAGCAATAGTCATCAGGTTTTTCTTTGTAAATGGTTATACAGCAGAAATTGATGTTACTGTTCGATAGCAGCCGTAAGCATCTTAGAGTACAATTTCACAAGAAATAAGTAGACAGGATGTTGGATTTTAGAAATTATTACCTTGTGTTTATCCCCAGCCGTGGCCTTCAGCTTCTCACTCACCAGCCAGAGGACATTGGACTGAACCAACTGTGTAAATACAGCGTGGTCTGTTGAATAATATTTACAAAAATATTGTTAGCGTGGTGGTTTTTTGATACGTTATTAAATCAGATAAAACGTTATATGTTATACAAACAGTATTATTTAAATATAGTATGTTAAACGGAGCATTTTCTGATTTGACTAAAATGTTTTTGCATTGACACCACCACACTGAGACCTTAGAAAGTACGTTCCATTGACCTTTCACACGTGATGCAGCGGCAAACATGTCTGTTGTAAAAGGTGTATTCACAAAGGCTAGTCAAAATGTCGTAAACTTGGAATAATAGAGTGTCAACCGTGTTGTGTTTCTATTGATATAGGTGTAAACTTGCATTATATCACATTTGATGGTATGTTTCATGTGTCTTTGTCAACCAAAGTTACTTAAATTCACCTGCTAAAATATAGCTAGCATGCTACCTAGACCGCGGTTGCCAGTTAATCTGCCATTGATTCAGCGAGCTAGCGCTGGCTAGCAAGCTAGTTATAAATCTAATATTGGTTTTGCTTTTCCGTTAGTAACTATTCGGCTAGCCAGCCAGCTGTTTCGTCATCAAGTGTATTAAACATTACCATTTTACCGTTATACAATTGGGCAATAGCATTCGTGTACGAAATGAAACTAGCCCAACTAATACACGATGAAAGTAGTTTTCTTTGGTCACTGTCTCGCTTATTCATGTGGCCCCACTTTATTCTATGACTTATTTGTACCCGCAGAGTGACCGCTGAGGAAAATGACGTCCATTATCAAGTTGACAGCTGTGTCAGGGGTGCAGGAGGAGTCGGCCCTCTGCTACCTGCTGCAGGTGGATGAATTCCGCTTCCTCCTGGACTGTGGCTGGGATGAGAGCTTCTCCATGGACATCATTGATGCTATGAAACGGTAACTACAATATCCGTCATCTGATTACCATCGAGGTTGGCTCCAGACTCTGAAGCAAGTGTCTGATCATTTGTGTGCTGTTCCTTTGTGCCCACAGATATGTTCATCAGGTTGACGCCGTGCTCCTCTCTCACCCCGACCCCATACATCTGGGAGCCCTACCTTATGCTGTTGGGAAGCTGGGTCTAAACTGCACCATCTATGCCACAATACCTGTATACAAGATGGGTCAGATGTTCATGTATGATCTATACCAGGTGAGAAGGGGCTATGGATATGATATGGCTTGAGTGAAAGATGTCCATTGCGTTTTTTAATCATTGTCTCCTTTCCACTTAGTCTCGAAACAACAGTGAGGACTTCAGCCTGTTCACCCTTGACGATGTGGACTGTGCTTTTGACAAAATCCAGCAGCTGAAATACTCTCAGATTGTCAATCTGAAGGGTCAGTGAGTTACATACCAATATGGATGAGGAATCAGCCTCAGTATCTATCACAGACACATCAGTGAACTAAATCTTTCTTTATACCCGACAGGGAAAGGACATGGTCTATCCATCACCCCACTTCCAGCTGGTCACATGATTGGTGGGACTATTTGGAAAATTGTGAAGGATGGGGAGGAGGAGATTGTTTACGCTGTTGACTTCAACCACAAGAGAGAGATGTGAGCAGAGAGAAAACAGATTTGAAATGGAACTTTTTATAATCCAACCAAGCCGTTTTCTCATGTCCTGTTGTTTTATTCTATTTTTTTTTTATTCCAGCCACCTGAACGGCTGTATGTTGGAAAGTGTGAGCCGCCCATCTCTCCTTATTACAGACTCCTTCAATGCAACATATGTACAGCCCCGCCGCAAACAAAGGGATGAGCAGCTCCTCAGTAAGTTTCTTTCACAGGATTCTGTAGTAATACCATTTATTTGCATCTGCACCAAAAATAAACTCCTGAAACTTGTTGTATATCACTGTATATCTGTGTATCAGTCTTCTGTTTGTCTGTCTTGTTTGATATTGTGTTACATGGCAGGACAATGTGCAGCAGTTTGGGTCCCTGCATCTCAACTACTTGCACCTCTGTTGGACTAAGATCAAATTCCACTTGAATTTTTCCCTCTTGTGACTTGCAATTTGTAGCCCTCCCTCTATCTCAGTAAAAACACACACAAAAAGTTACAACTATGTGAAATTAAGTGAATTATTCTATTTCTCAAAGCCAATGTAATGGAGACCCTCCGTGGCGATGGCAATGTCCTCATCGCCGTGGATACGGCCGGCCGGGTGTTGGAACTTGCTCAGCTCCTGGACCAGATTTGGAGGACGAAGGATGCTGGGCTGGGAGTCTATTCACTAGCCCTGCTCAACAACGTCAGCTACAACGTGGTGGAGTTCTCCAAGTCCCAGGTCAGATTTGGCAGCACACTTCATTTTGTACACTTCATTTAGTTCTTTTTTTTTTTCATTCACCATGATATTTCTTCAGATTTCAAAGTCTGAATCAGTTATTTGCCTACTACAGTAAATGTACAGGAATTTGTCATGGTAGCATTGGTGTAAAGACATAGCAATAAATGATCACTGTATATACTGACACATGGACAACAAGACTTCATATACAGTGCGAGGGGACAGTGCAAGACAGTAGTCTACTGCAATTTGATTTCTTTGTAAATATAGCATTATTGTTGACCCCCGGCCTCATTGCAGGTAGAGTGGATGAGTGACAAGCTCATGAGGTGTTTTGAGGACAAGAGAAACAACCCCTTCCAGTTCCGCCACCTGTCCCTGTGCCACAGCTTGGCAGACCTGGCCCGGGTGCCCAGCCCGAAGGTGGTGCTGTGCAGCCAGCCGGACCTGGAGTCTGGATTTTCCCGAGAACTTTTTATCCAGTGGTGCCAGGATGCTAAAAACTCAGTTATCCTGACTTACCGCACCACACCTGGAACGCTGGCCCGCTACCTCATCGACAACCCTGGGGAGAAAATGCTCGATCTTGAGGTGAGACCAGGGGAGAGAGCAGTCACGATGCTGGCTTACTAGTTATCTCTCCGTGCAGCATTTGCCCCGTGGGAAGCTCCTGGCTCGCATATTCGGTTCGAGCTGAGGAAATGGCACAATATGTTACACCAATTCCATCTTTCATTCTTCTCATTATGACAGGTGAGGAAACGAGTGAAGCTCGAAGGCAAAGAGTTGGAAGAATACCTTGATAAAGAGAAAATGAAGAAAGAAGCGGCCAAAAAACTTGAGCAAGCAAAAGAGTAAGTCCCAGTAGATCCTCATGGGCTGTCAAGTTGTTAGTGATGCTACCGATGTCTCTTCATGTTTGTTAGCATTACAAACAAATTCATTATTAGCACTTTTACAGTCCATTAATAGTAGAAATAATTATGTAAAAGGTTAGCATGGCTACTATCAGGGGAACAAAAATGTGAAATATATGAAATAGGCATTTAGTTCACCGCCAATCAAAAAAAATGGTTTGGATGGAAATGTGCAAGTGGGAGGCACTTAATCCCACTTAATCCAACCTGCATCTTTATCATAAGATTGCATTCGACTACTGTGACTTGTAATGAATCTATGTACTGCGGTAAAAAGCTGTTGAACATGCTTGCCCTTGAGAAAATGAAACTAGGGCGCGCATGATGTACATTTTGAATTGCTGTGCTCGCGCGCAGGGTGGATGTCGACTCCAGTGACGAGAGTGACATGGAGGACGACCTTGATCAGCCAGTTGCCGTGAAAAGCAAGCACCACGACCTGATGATGAAGGGAGAGGGGAGCCGTAAGGGCAGTTTCTTCAAACAGGCCAAGAAGTCTTACCCCATGTTCCCCACACACGAGGAGAGGATCAAATGGGACGAGTATGGGGAAATCATCAGGTACTGCAGTCTGCCAATATCGATTCCTTTATTTAACATTTAACGGATTACAGGTAAATAGAGACAGTGAACTTAATTTACTGGAATCGGCAATAAACCATTCTTGTTTATTCATAGGCCGGAAGAGTTTCTGGTTCCTGAACTGCAAGCCACAGAGGAGGAGAAAAGCAAGTTTGAAGCTGGGTTGGCCAACGGCGATGAGCCCATGGACCAGGACCTCTCTGTGGTGCCCACCAAATGCACCTCCAGCATTGAAAATATAGAAATCAGGTCAGTGGTTATGTTAAGCTGGCTGCCTCACAGAATCTGTCATTGTATTCATGAATCATATTCCTAATCATGAGAAGTGTGCTTGTGACTGGAAAGTAATGCGCTCCCCTTCTGCCTTTGAGCAAGGCAGTGGAGCCGTCTAACTGGCTAACTGTAGAGTATTGCGGTTGTGCTGGGCGGCTCCCAGGTGTGAATGAGTCTAACGTTGTTGAAAACCAATATGTCTGCTCGGCAAACCGCTCCTAGGTGAATTCAAAGTAAATGAAGTCTTTCAAGGAATCTCCTTGAAATAATGGTTTGTCTGGGCTAGTGTAGGACGTTTGATAAATCGGCAATATTAAAAGGCTTCACCTTCCTCCAATCCTCCGCAGAGCCAGAGTAATGTACATAGACTACGAGGGTCGCTCTGATGGCGACTCCATAAAGAAGATCATTAATCAGATGAAGCCCAGGCAGCTGGTCATCGTTCACGGGCCCCCTGAGGCCAGCCTGGACCTGGCCGAGTCCTGCAAGGCTTTCACCAAGGACATCAAGGTCTACACGCCCAAACTACAGGAGACCGTGGACGCCACTAGCGAGACACACATCTACCAGGTCAGTCAGCTTGCTCCGGCTATTCTGGGAATTCTATAGGCTGTTTTTGTAATTGTCTATAAGAGGAGACATAAAGTTAAGACATCATTTTTACCATCCTCGGTCCAGGTGCGGTTGAAAGACTCCCTGGTGAGCTCCCTGCAGTTCTGCAAGGCCAAAGACACGGAGCTGGCGTGGATCGACGGCGTGCTGGACATGCGGGTGGTGAAGGTGGACACGGGCGTGCTGCTGGAGGAGGGCATGAAGGAGGAGGCCGAAGAGGGAGAGCTGGCCATGGACGTCGCCCCGCCTGACCTGAGCACCGAGCACAGCGCCGTGGCAGCCCAGCGCACCATGAAAAACCTGTTCGGCGAGGAGGAGAGGGAGCCGTCCGAGGAAAGCGACGTCATCCCCACCCTGGAGCCGTTGCCCCCACAGGAGGTGAGGAGCAAATACACACCGATTCTGTACAGTCCCACGGTAAAGTCGCGGCTTCCTTCTGAATACAAGAAGAGGATTGTGGGAGTTGTGTGAATTCATTCATTTCATTAATTACCTACTGCTTCATGAAAAACTTTCTCAAGTGCTATAAACTGACTGCTGCATTCTTGATGACCATGGTACTGTGGCGATAGCGCTGTGGTAAAAAAAAGAGTGAGGGCAGCTGAAAGAGGTGCTTTGCTTTTAATTCATCTCGGAGATGCAATAGAGATCAGGATGGGAAATTACCACCAGCCAACAGCCACATTTGTTACATTTTGGCTATGGCTGGAAAGTTTGCCTGCTCTACCCGTCATTTTGGCAGGTAACCTCATTCTCAGAGTCTTCGCTGTCATCCAAATGACTTTGGCGGGTGAAATAGTACAAGCAGAGACGTTATTATTTTCCTGTCCCGAGAGATCCATTGTTTTCAGTAGAGAGGTTGGGAGTGGGTTGGTCCCAGGACAGCTGACCTTGGGATGAGCACACGGAGACAACCAGAGGTGACGCTGATATGAGAATGATAACACACTGAATCAGAACGGACATTAAGGTAGAATAGCCTGACGTTCATCCTGAAGTTCATTTTTGGCTGCTGCATTGTGTGGAAAGCTAGGGTACTTATCATAGTTTCTCAGAATTTCATGTTTCATTGACAACAAGGCAACATGCCGACAACAACAATGCAAGGGCAAAGACAATATGATACTTTGCAATGTGACAGTACAGTAACGGACACGGTGAGGTGGATGGATCCACAAGGGTACACAAGCTACAGCCCTTTTGGAAAAACTCTTGACTACTACTCTCTCCCTCTCCCATGATCCCTCCAGATTCCAGGCCATCAGTCGGTGTTCATCAACGAGCCTCGCCTGTCTGACTTCAAGCAGGTCCTGCTGAGAGAGGGCATCCAGGCTGAGTTTGTGGGAGGAGTGCTGGTATGCAACAACATGGTGGCCGTCCGCAGGGTGAGTGTCCTTGCCCCCGGCACAGTGAGCCTGCTATCCATCAGCTCCCCGCAACACCAAAGTCACCACCGCCCCTCCACATAGGAAGTCACAGGCATATGGCACTGGCTTGTTTTTCGCCAAAACTATGTGATAAATTGTTGAGCTCCTAGTGTTATTCCCATGTTAATTCAGGTTTAGGTCTATGTTAAAGATAGTTGCACAGTTAATAATTGTACTACTACTGAGGTACAGCTAAATGTTCTGATGAATTGAGGGGGCTCTATGAGTAAAGCCCCTGTATGTTTATCATACAACACTACTTTGGGTGCAAAGCTTTCAGAATTTGGTGTCCAGGCCAGATTCCCCGAAAATGCAACATTAAAAGCGAACACTGGTATAATTTTGCTTTTGGCTCATGAGGAACATTAGTTAACACTAATGGGGAGGGGGGGGGGACAATACATCCTTCCACACCTCCTGCCTGTGTTGTTCCAGTGTTTCCCATTGTGTTCTTAAAGGTACAAATAACTTGTCGACTTGCTTGAGAGGCGTAATTGAATGAACGCCTCAAAAATGAATATTTGTTGCCTGAAATTCAGTAAGAAATAAGTAACAGAGCGCAGCTGAAAATCGTCCCCACAAGACGTGCTAATATTAGTGTTACGAAGCAAAATATGACACATTCAACTTGCTCCTTTTTTGTGACGGTGGAGTATGCCTCTAGCAAGCGGTTTATTTCTCTAAGTTGTTTTTGATGCCATATATAAATACAGTGGCCTGGCATCTGGAGCAAGACGGGCAGGAGCCATAGACTGTTTATGTGTGTGTGAAAATCACTAGTGCCTTTCTATTACTGTGAAACTATGTTGGCAATGGGCCAAAAGCAAAATTAGACCGCTGTCATAATTCAAATTTAGAAATCTTATTCTAATTATTAATCATAGCTTTGCAACGTGTTTGTACATAGGTCTTTTTTTTTTTGTACGATTAGTAGTAGGATTATGATTAATAGACAACTGGCAACAATGCCAGGGACAATCAGCCCTAATAAGATCAAATTGAGTCTTTGAGTTGAAAAGTAATCGGTCAGGCATTTTTAAAGCTTGTTTTGCTTTTGAACATGACTAAACAAACAAATAATATAACAGTAAATATGGTTGCTCATGTATGAGTGGCTGGAGTTTAGAGGTTTTTTATGCTTACTTGCACATATACAAATTAGAAAACACAAAGAGGGAAAATAATCTGTATTGTGTAAATAGGAGGAAACCCCCAAAGGGCCTATTTAAACGTCTCACTTCAAAAGAAACAAACAGAAACGAATCACAAGCAGGAGCTTAATGACAACAAAAGTCAACGAGGAGGAAATTGGTGGAATTGCAAAATGCATAAATGACTATAAATAAAAATGGACACAGTGCAAACCGTGAAATCAAAGAGAAGTGAGACTGTTATGGGAGTGGGAGGGTGTGTGTATGTTGTGTCACTGTGGGAAGAGTCTATAAACCTCTATAGAAACGAATGGAGGGAACAGTTGCAGTAGTGGCATGCATCTGTTGGTGAAGGTGAAGCTGTGTTGATGAGGGTTACACGAGGACCCCGGTGACCTGTGCATTTCCATCCCCTCTGCAGACAGAGGCCGGGCGCATTGGCCTGGAAGGCTGCCTGTGCGACGACTACTACAAGATCCGGGAGCTGCTGTATCAGCAGTACGCCGTGGTATAGCAGCAGCAGCAGCAGAGCAGACGCCGCGGCAACACAGAGACATTCCTTTACGAGGACTTTACCCAGAGGAGACGAGTGTACCGCACTCGGGCTACCTCTGCCCCTCGGGCGGCTCCAGCTGTTTCATTTCAAACGATGTTGTAGGTTTTTCCTTTTTTATTATTATTATTATTTTTTTCCTGTTAACTGTTTTTTTTGGTATTGTCAGTTTATTTCCCTGAAGTGAGAGGCAGATGCTTTCCCCTGACTGACCTCTATGTAAACACGCTCTGCAGCCCTGAGGGCCTCCTCCTCCGCGGCCTCCTCACACTGTCTGATGTCATCCTCACACACGGGGTGGACGGGAGGATGTTTTGTTGTTTTGTAATTAAAACCGTCTTTTTGAAAAAAAAATGCCGTTGCTGTGAGAGGTTTGTCTTGCATGTCTTCTCACGTGGTTTGGTGAGATGAGGTGTGATTGTAGCGTTGCAGCATAAACCCATTCTGCCTACTAGGTCAACTGGTTAGTGCAATAACACCAGATGGAGACATTTTTCAGCTGTGTGCCTCTGAATGCCCATATCAAATCTGCCCATGCAGCAGGGCCGTCTGTAATTCAGGCGCCGAGATGACATCGTCCCTGACGTGACAACTGGGATTGACTATAATTCAGCCGGCCATGTAAATAGCGAGCTCGGATTAAAAATCACTTTATATTTCAGGTGACTGTCTCCCACAGCCAAAGCTGTTTACCTCCCCGCCTGTTTTTCTGAGAGGGTGAAAAAAATAATAATAATGAAACGATTCAGCGGTTTGTTTTCTTATCTTTTCTGGACACATGGATATTGGGCACCACTGCAGCGCCCCAGCGAGGTGTAACCTGGTGTATCGGGGAACTATGGGCGATAAGATGGGAGTGTTAGGATGGGAGGGAGGCGGGGTGTGTGTGTGGAGGTGTCGCTCTCTGCTCGGCGGCGCGTCACCGCCGGAGTGACATGTCCGCTGCAGCAGTGGTGGCACATTGACTCGGTTGATTACGCTGGCAGTGTCGTGTGAATCCCCAGGGTGGATCCTCCAGCTGTGGAATGCCACGTTCATGGCTGTACCCAAAACACCTCCCCTCCCTTCCCCTTCATCACCCCCCACCTCTAACCTCACACATGCTGAGAGTGTGACATCATACTAGGTCATGGATTCTCCACGCTCGCTGATGGCCTCTTAGGCAATCACTGAGTGGGGTACACACGTGTGTGTGTGTGTGTGTGTGTGTGTGTGTGAGTGTGAGTGAGAGAGATCATGCACATGGTTGGAGGAGTTAGGCTTGAGCACGGATGGCTGGATGACGTGCAGGCCCGTTTTTATACAGTTGCATAACATACAGTTTTGCACTTTAGTAACATTAAAATTTAAATGCTCTTTTTTTTTTTAATCCGTGGCTCACACAGACAAAAAAAAACAACTTTCATGTCAGAAATGCACCCATGATGTTCTTTTATTTATTTACTCTGTGAACTTCAGTAACCTGTGACAGAAAGACGGGAGGTTGAGTGCGAGCAGGGCTAGAGTGGAGATGAGGGGGAAGAGAGTGGCTCTTCTGTGCCACAGAGCATGCCAGCCATGCCCAGTCACCGCTTTTTCATTTTGATAATTGACCCGGGAACGCCAGAAATGTCCATCAGCTTAATCCTCTTAGCTTTCATAATGCTGACTCTGTCACAGAAGCCCCTGTTTTAATGTAACGAGCAGCTAAGCCCGGAGTGTCGGGCAGAGTCGCCCCCCAGGGGGCGGCGGGGGGGCGGAGGGAGGACCTGCTCCCGTCTCAACAAGTGTCCTGACAAGCTGTCGGTCCACGTCAAATGTTAAATCTGTAAACCCCCGTTTGGTCTGACGACAGCCACGCCGCATAGGAGCATCTTGGTCATGCATATCTGTGGAGTGGAAGATGAATGAATTTAATCCCTTTGGCATTCCTGGCCACCTCACTAAGCAGACCACTTAATGTCAATGGCATCAATGTAGTAATATAAAATGGGGCAGATTTCTATGGAACGCAGGATATTCACATACATAATGCACAGAAATCCCATCCTATCCCGCTATCAAATGGGAATTTTGCCAAAATGGACACCTCACTGAAATGTCTCAAAAGCTTGAAGCAGTAGTCGTCAAGGTTGATCAAGGAAAATGCAATTTGCCACGCACCTGTACTCATGTTCATTACATTTTTTTTTGCATGATTCTACATGCTTCCTGTAGGAACGGGACAATTACTGTCTACTGCCTCAAGCATTGCAAATTGATGACATCTCAGGATTGCATTTTCCTCGATGTTGCAAACTCATAAAAGTCAAATTAACGGGGTGGGGGGTTGGGCTGAGGCGTTCGGGGAAATTCATTTTGCAGAACGGAAAGTAGAGTTTGCTGTTTAAGCAATGTTCAGAAGGTCTAAGTAGTCCTGCACGGGGGTGTGGAAACATCCCTGCTCTCACGGAGGAGGAGGGCCGAGGAGAGATTTGATGAGTCTGGCTTTCCTTTCTGTTTACATACTCTCCTTCCACTCACTCACTCTCTCTCTTCACCTACCCCTGTCGGTCTGTCTGGTTGTTTTTTTTCCCCACCATCTCCTCTAATTCCCCTCTCTGTGGGTAATCCCCCTTGTGCCAGCGTCTTCCTCTGGTAATGGTCCTCAGCGAGGGGGGCCAGTCACGCCCACCCCCCACTTAAGATACACGTCGCAAAAAGGCTGGGTTGAGCGAGAATCCTGAATTTACACCGTTACTGAGGTGATCCTCTTATGCAACCTGCTCTTCACACCCGTCTACAAAAAGCAGGAATACTCACGAGCACAAAGCCACAAAGGCAACTTGCTGCCAGATTATCCACAGTCCACAATACCGCAGCTGCCATATTGCCTTTGTGATAAAACAATGCTTTTGTTTGGTGCATTCATGGCTGGGACTGAGCCTGGCTGGCTCCCTGACAGAGATGTGTGTGTGTGTGTGGATGACTTAGCGATCATGTGTATGTGACTGGATATTCAGGACAGATCACATGAGAGTGTCGTGCTCGGCTCCGATACAAACGGCACATTCTCCTCCAGTCACACAGCAAAACCGGTGGTTGGCCGTTACCTGAGGCAACGGGACGGGGGGGAATAACATTCTCGGATGAGGGCAGCATCAGCCCCTTTAGGAAACCTCGCTCCGGGCTGACGGTTCTAGCCAGTCAGCAGAATGGAACCTGGCTGGCCTGCTCTTTCCCGCTCAGCACATCAGTGGGAACCGGCCTTATCTGACGTGACATCGCTGACACCACCCTTGAGGAGCCGCGAGGAGACCCCGCCGATGATTAGTGCAAGCTTAGCGACGTGATGAGGTGATGAGGATCGGCTTTCTGTGTTTACCCCTCCAGAAGTCTCTCCACGACACACTAGGACTAGCTCTGCGGAACAGCAGGAGGCTTGCGCATCAACGCTGAATCATCTCCTCTGAGTGACGGTGATGTGAAAATGAGTAGGGAACCGAGTGTGACTCCAAAACAAAAGCCACTCGGTTAAGATGCCAACGCTCCCGCGCCTGAGTCACACAGTGTTTCCAAATTGTTCCCAGTGTTTGTTTTAACCCACTTCAAGCCCAAGATTCAGATTGTGTCACTTCAGAATTCGATAGAAAAGAAGACAATCGACTTTTGCCTAAACTTTCTGGCATCCCACCCATCTGGTACATGGCTGGAGCAGAGGATGGGGTACAAAGCCAAATGAAGCCAACTGACTGAAGATACAAAGGACAAATTGTTGGGCGATGGTTGCCTCGGCATCGCAAAGGAGCTTCTTTTTCTTTGTGGCTCACTATTTTGCACATTGCCCATTGTCCCAAAAAAAGTACCCTGCCCTTAAAAGTGCCTTGCCCGTGCTGTGCAGTAAATCACAAGGTATACGTCCCTGTGAATTATAAGAATATAAAAATGACAAACTACTTCCCTTCCCACAACACCTCGCCTGCCTCTAGAATACCAATGGCTGTAGTGCCCGGTATAGAGGTGTGAAGGATGATGAAATCACACTGCGGGAAAATACACTGGCTTGTTGATTTTATTGCACTCCCCCCCCCCCCCCCCCCCCCCCCACACACACACACACACTTCAGTGGACCTCACCCTCATTTGTCCTATCTGTTTCAGAGTAGTGCCGGCCGGATTATACTTTGGATCCACAACTCTGATGCTATCTTCCTAGAATGAATATGCTGTCGTGGCCCGCCTCAATGGGACTATATATATATACTACTATACTCCACTGCGCTTCGCAAGGGGGAAAAGGTTGCTCTTTGCCCCCCCCGCCCTTCCTTTCTGCCCCGGCACACAAAAGAATAATGCAGTTGCTTATGTGCAGGTGACTAGGGACACCCCAGTCGTCTTCCTCTATCACCGGGCAACAGTAAAACCTTCACCCCCATTCTGCGCGGCCCTAAAGCTTTTGCTCAAATCAATCAAATCATTCCCAAAAAAAGTCATATGGAGGTCTCGGAACCCAAGGGATGAAGGTGAATTTTTTTCGTAGGTAAAATGCCGAAGGAAGAAATGAGTACATCTAGCAGTGCCTGACTGCAGGGTGTGTGATTGGACACCCAGTAGCAGAGTGAAGTGGCAGAACAAACATTTAAGATCAGAAAGCTCCTATACCCTTAATATATGTTACGTAACTGACCTGTGGAGAGACATAGAAAAAAAAAACGATCAATTTTCTTTGAACCTATACTTCCTGCAGCTGCGGCAACAAGCAGCATCAGTTGCAGTCCTTTGCACGGCTGCGTGGCGTGCGGTTGGCTGAGCTCCGTCGTGTCCCGGTATATGGCTGAGCGTGTTTCCTTGTCCCGGTGATGAAGACGGCAACAAGCGGCGGGAGATGATTGCCTGCCTCCCAGAATACACAGATTAGACTCTCTGTTGCTCCTCTCTGCCCTGTTTGTTCTTCACACCCGAGCAGGCATACAAACAACCCCGCGGTGCCGCCACAGAAGGCTCACCGTCGATGATGAATATTTTAGTTTTTTCCTGCAGCTGACTGAGGAGCTTTTGCAAGGAGTAAAATCAGCAAGTCTCCAGAGACACTTCCTCTGTGTGTGTGTGTGTGTGTGTGTGTGTGTGTGTCAAACTGTGGTGTACCGTTGGTCGAAGTGAAGTGGGCTCGGGTTAAAACGACACAACGCTCCACATCGTGCTATTGAAACAGAATGGGATGCTACGCTGCCTTCCTCTCGCCGCCAGCTTCAAATAATTCCTGAAATATTAGCTCCAGTGCCAGCGGTGCATTAACGCAAAGGTGTCAGACTTCCTCCTTCAGCTCGCCCCGGCGTCACCCAGTCATCCCTCCCCGCCAGGGAGCAAAACACACACACCTCAGCAGAATCGGCCCCTGTTTTGCATGGGATGTCCCAGCTCTCAGGTAGCTATTGCAATAATGCAGCACTGCAAAAGGACATACTGTATTGCAGCCGTCCTCTTCTCCCTCTCGCGTCAGATAAACAGAGAGCCAGGGAGACTTTAAATTTATTTGACCGTTCAAAATTTTGGATATATTCACAAATGTCCTTGAAGGGGTTCGACTCGTACGTGAAATATGAACTTTTAACCGTCTTAAGCACTCGTAACTCAAGAGACTAGCTCTGTTTTACAGTTTATGCAAGCTTCCCACGGGGTCATGGACTGCCTGGAATATCATGGAATTTTGGGAGGTGTATTCCAGACAGGGAAAAGTCAGGGGAGTTTATACATTTCTCTGGCGAAGTCATGGGAATATCAGGGAATTTTACAGGGAATATAGTTTTTTTTTCCCCCCCAACTTTTTTCCCTGAGATTTTTTTTCAGCTGTTTTCCTCCACATCAAGCCCGTCGGGAGCGGAGGCCCGACTGTTTACGCCTTTTTAAAACGTTTCTGAGCAGAAAAACAACATTAGCAAGTCGGGAAGGAATAACATTTCTAGGGCATGGAAGGGTTCAGAGTTATGGGCCATGGTGGGAAGCCTGGTTGTAATGACCTATTGGTATTTGTGACCGATTGTCCTATACATACTATAGTATATGCTGCTATACAAACTCCAAATACACGTAAAGGGCATGTTTAAGACTGAAAAATGTCATCTTGGTTGCGCCATACTGCACTTACAGAGCGGATGAAATCAAACGCTACACAACCCTGGGTTTAAAAAAGTGAACAACCCACATGACTCATCGCGGTAATAACTAAGCAGCGGACTGTCTAGTCAAACGCGGCAATTGTCGAGTGTCACGGTTCATTGTTAACATTCTTGACACGAAGTCATCGGCGATGCGCGGCGTAGTGGCATGACACGCTCGGCACTTACGTCAAGCGGCACGGTGACATTTGACTGACTGTTTCTTTTGACATCTCCCCCTCTCAAAACACTCCCACGAGGCCAGTCTCCTCTTCTCTCTCTTTCTCTCTCTCTCGTCTTTGCTGCATTGGGTCCCGCAGAAGGCAAAGGAGGCCGTGTGTGTATGTCTGACCGAGCCAGGGAGTGTAAAGCAGTGGCTAAATCTCTGTAAGCAGCCCCTGGCACCGGCTCCCGATTGCTGTTTGGGTGGGCAGCGGCCCTGTGGGGACTAATCCCTTGGCATGGGCACGGGTCACACACACACACACATCTGGAGTGCTTTACAGGGGTTCACCAAGGTCCAAGGACATCAAAATAGTGTCCAAGACATCTTTAATAATCTGTTGCATCAACGACACCATTTGCAATGGGTGTACACACACACACACACACACACAGCGCACGGGCTATACGCGTATCGATGTATATTGTCAGTTGCCAGATATCGATCATTCAATACAATTTACATCTGGAGGTGCAGGGACTGAGATGGTGCAGACAACGCCTAACGCAAGGTGACGGCTCAAGGAGAAAACGGCTAACGCGCCATGATAGATGTCCAATGACACTTGACCTCACCCATCACCTGCAGGAAGGCGTCACGTGCTGTTGACAGAGCTGCAGGGCTGCCTAGCTACTGTACACTAACCAGGGATGTAGCGGAGGGTAAAAACCCACTGACTCTTTCAATATAAGAGTATAGGGTCTTTTAAAGGAGTAAAAAAACATACATTAAAGCCTTTCTGAAAATTGATTTTTTTTGTTTATATTGGTGGGTGTTTGCCTTATGATGATCACTGACTGGAGGTCATAGTTTAGCCACCTTTTTATTGTGTTCCCATCAAAATGATCTTGTACAGCAAGCGTGCTTGTGTGAAGTAATTTTGTCGAAAGCAAAACCAGAGCGCCAAGCATAAGCCATTATAATCTTGGCCAAAAAAAAAATAAGTCTAAGAAAATATTTCATGGTTGTGGATTTGGGAAGCAGCAGGTATTGATGCCCCAGAGCAGGGAGATCTATAACCTCAATTATTCAGTATGATATCAAAATGAGGATAGCAGGTGACTTGTAGGCCGGTTATTAAAGGGGCTGTGCTCGGGACCCAGATAAATATTGGATTTGGTTTCATAACACAGCAGTGGGATACTGGGTGTTTTTGTCGGGCTTGCTTTGAGCAGCATGAAAGGGCTTGCCTCCGTCTCACAACCCGCAACCTATATTTAGTCTCAATGGCGACGTGCAAATAACGTGAAAGATTGCCAGGCTCCAGGTCGATGAGAGGCTGTCCGGGGGGGCAGGAGAGGGGGCGGGGGGGGTTTCAAGGTGGACCTTCCAGTTGTTGCAATCGCAGAGAGAGAGAGAGAGAGAGAGAGAGAGAGAGAGAGAGAGAGAGAGAGAGAGAGAGAGAGAGAGAGAGAGAGAGAGAGAGAGAGAGAGAGAGAGAGAGAGAGAGAGAGAGAGAGAGAGAGAGAGAGAGAAAAAATCTATCCCTGCAAACACGGGCTGCTTTTACACATGACAGCCTCTGAAAAGTTGACGGAGCTGACGGCGATGTGTCTTATTATCGGGAACGAAGGGTGCGCGGTAGGACGGCGGCTGGAAGCGGGGAGTTGATGCTCCTCTCATCAGCACAGCTTCTCTGCACTGAGGGGATTCATGTGGAGGGGGGAGGCGCCCGACCGAGGCGAGTGGCATGACTCTGATGCCCGAATCTAACAATTAACCTTGATGAACACAGATTGGTTTCACTTAATAGGCTACCGGGCAACGACCGCAGGTGTTTGGAGTTTGCGACCCGGCTGACTGATTTTGCGTTTTACGACTGGAAATTGACGCATTGAATGCCCACCAGGCTACAGAAAGTGGGATAGAGGAGACGCACCGCATGTAACGTTAGGCTTTTTTCCGCGGGACAAACCTGGATTCTTTTTTTTTTCGCTCCCCCGCGACCCTTGCATGTTGCCATGGGAGCGCGTCTGTTGACGTTTGGCACAATTCGGGATTTGAAAAATTCCTGAATTGATTTGGAGACCTATATAGGAATTTGTCCGCCGTGTGACATTGCCCGATCTGTCAGTCCCAAACAGCTGAACGACATCTTCTCAGCGTGCTGAGACACAAGAAAAACCCTACTGCCCGCTCCACTAGTCTCCATCTGCACCCTGGGCGGCTTGAAATGAGGACCGCGTCCCGGGTCGGTTACGCGTGAAGAGGCGAGCGGCAGGGCAGTTTCTTCAGTCTCAAGGACGAGAGAGAGAAAAAAAAAAACGCTAGCTGCAAAGCATGGAGCAGGACGACAACATGAGCGCCTCCAAAAAGACGATCTTCAAAGTTCGCAAGAGGAGGGAAATGCTTTTTGTACAAGTGTGTTTTATCTGCAGTGTTCTCTTCGTGGCGTGGGGCATGTCGGCGCTGCTGACCAAGACAGGTGAGTGGGGAAGCCAGGGGGGAAGAGGAAGAAGAGGTGTGTGTGTGAGAGAGAGTGTGTGTGGGGGGGGAGGAGGGAAAGAGAGAAACTGCTGAGAAACACCGGGGCATGGAGGACTGGGAACGGAGCGGAACGGCACGGAAATCTGCAGTGCAATCGCGCAAACCTCGAAACCACATCCGTCCGTTGTAATTAAAGAATTGGCTCCCTATCGATCACAGAAAGTAACCACTATAATGTCAAGGGCACAGGAGCACACTGTGGGAAAAAAAAAGACCTGCAGTCTCAAATGGGGAATACGGGGCCCTTGGGATAGAGCAAGTCTGTCTTCTGTCCAAAATGCGTATGCCGTGTCTCTGATGAATGGTTTGAGGTTCAGGGGGGAAAGTGTGTATAGTTGGCATTAAAATGCAGCGTTCGTCTCGGGGAATCTGACCGATGACACCCGGGACAAAAAAAGTCAGATGCACCGGTTATCGAGAGACTGTGATATAGGTCAGAGGATAATTATTTCTCCGCATGTTGGAGTTATGCGTCTGTTTGCCCGTATGCCGCAGTGTGCGCGCCGTGGCAGCGGCACGTTTTGTCTATTTACAAAAAAATATATAAATCTAAGCAGCACGAATCACGGCACACACACACACACACCTCAGCCTCGACATGCACATCATGTAACCCACCCCGGAACGCGGTGGTTTCTGGTTGTCTTTTCTCTACAGCAATTTCTTCTTTTCTTTTTTTTTTTTGTGCCAGGCGCATCCTCGGTCACACACAACGTTGGGCGCGTAGGATCGCGGTAATGCTGGCATCATCGCGTCTCGCCCGGAGCTTCACACACACACACACCGTTGCGCACACACACACATATTCTGGATCACCTTAATCACTCTTAGGCATCACGCTTCCAGGTTCCGAGAGATGCCGATTACTACAGAGGCCACGGACGATCATTTGGTAGGAGGGGGTTGGGGGGGAGTAGTAAACACGCGGAAGCTATGTGCACACGCTGGCTGATGCATAATTCACAGCTGCTCTCCGCGGTGTCCGCTGTGCAAACCCCTTCCGATCCAGGTGGCTGATCATGCGTGATGTGCTGCGTTTGTGACATGCCCGCGTGCAGCCGCGCACACTCCAAACAACATGCACCCCCCCCCCCCCCCTTGCAGATAAGTCCAAACTCTGACCTCGGGCCCGTGCAAACACTTTGACACGCAGAGCATCCCACGCTGTTACGCAATCTAAAGACCAAGTCAATTAACCTTGACATTTTGCTAGTGAGGAATGGTATCTGACAGAGGATTGAGATGTGAGGTTATCCTGCCACAACATTACCCCCCCCCCCCCCCACAGGACGTTGATTTCAGGTTGGAGGGGCACCAGACCATGTTCAGTATCACAATGAATATTGCAAAGTTCAGCCACAATGCAAAGGAGCTTTTAATCTTTTTGGAAAAACCTAGAATTACTGTGTTCATGCGGGGACCAAAGAGGGGCCCAATCTGCTAACCCTGACCCTCAACCCTGCATCCTGCTGCGGGTATCTGCCCATCTGCATCCACTCAGGCCACGGGGAGCCGACGTTGGCTGTAAATGGCCACACTATATGGCCTGTATGTCTCTAACGGATGTATTGGGAGTTTTTATTAATTACATTAAAAACAACAAGAGGCTTAAAAGATTATTCTGGAATGATATCATGCAGGCGAGCACAAATCTCTCATCTCCAAAGGCAGGGCTCTGGAAACCAAAGTAAGCCCCCCCTGGTAACTAATGGCTTGCCTTTTTTTTTTTTTTTTTTTTTTTCCCTTCATTTAATCAAGTTTGCCTGACCCACACGGTGACTGTTGCCATGTGGGGGTATTTGACAGAGGGCGTGCCTTCTTGAATTTCAGCCATGATTGACTGTTTGACCGGCAGTGGTGGTGGCAGGCTCAGGGTGTCTGATTGGAGAACAGCGGAACCCCCCCCCCCCCCACTGGACCAACTACTCACCACAATCAGATCTGTCTAACTAAATAGCTGTAGTGCTCTCATCTCCCCACTGTCATGATAGGAACAGGCATTTTTCATGTCACAGTAAAACCCGTGTCCCCTTTTCGCCACCAATTTTGATTGATAGGTGTGTGTGTGTGTGTATGTGTGTGTGTGTATGTGGGTGTGTGTGTGTGGGTGTGTGTGTGTGTGTGTGTGTGGGTGGGGCGTGTAGTGCTGTGTTGAATGGCCAGATGGAAGGGATTTGATATACTACTCCTGGGTTACATCTCCGTAAAGAGGGGTGGGGCGTGGTGTTTTATCCTGCGTGCTCATTGGGCGGTGTGTGTGTGTGTGTGTGTGACGGGGATGCACGGGGGACTAGAACAGGTGTTTCTGGGAGCTGGGGCCGGGGCCAGGCTCTGACAAGTATGTGCAACAGACTGATGCGGATGGCCCGAGGAGCCAGACTATGCAGGAGCTGTTTTTGGCAGCGGGGAGGCCAGAGAGGAGGTGCACTCCACATAGGAGAGTACGCGTGTGGCACAGGGGGATTGATGGTCGTCCTTGGTCTAGCTCCCTCCCTGAGCTGATTGGACAGAGCCCGGAGGATGACATTGCCGCCGTGCTGCTGTTGCACTCGCTGGCTCCCTCTGCTCCTCTGTACAGTCTCCCCCTCTCTCTTTTCCGGTTAATTTCTCTGTTGCTGCTCCGAGGCACTGAAGTGGGTTTGGTATCAGCTGCAATCTGTAACCTAGCATCTTCTGCACTGCGGTTAGCAGACTTTCAGCTCGGTCTTTCTACCATGTACACCTTTTTTTCCAAGTAGCATACAAATGTCACTGAAAACGTCTTGCAAAGCTGAATACATTAATCTAATGTCTAATATTTTGTGTCCATTCTTGGGTGCTAAATTGGGTGACATGTCAGTTCACCCTAGGCCAGGAGAAAGAACAAGAAGGAAATCGTAAGTGGGGGTAGGAAACGGCCGTAGCGCGAGCCAGCAAAGTCATATTTTACCCCCAAATCTGCCTTGGAGTATTGATGGTATTGGGTTTTTCCTTTTAGATTCTAGGTGGGGGAGAGTACAGTAGTCCTGACCGAACTGCAGCATTAAAGAGGATTTTATAAAGATTGGCTGGCTGAAAATTTACCACGATGCCCAGAATGTCATACAACTAAAAAAAAATAATAATACGCCTAAGCTACCCCCCCCCCCCCCCACAACAGCTGAGGCCAGTCATTATGAGGTGTCTATGCTATAGCCATATTTAATATAGACATATGTAGACGTTTGACCTCTGTGTTCTTTTTTTTTCCCAATCAATTTCGTTGGGTGTGTTTGTAGCTTTACATTCTGAGCCTATACCTCTGCCATCAAATTGGGGTTGGCTTGTTAATTCTGAGCATTGCCTGAATGAACTGGATGAGAGGGGGGCGGGGTGGAGACCCGGAGCACCAGAGGAGTTAAACAGGGCTGGTTAGTGCGGCGGAACAGGTTGGAGATGACGGCTGGCAGGTTTGGTCTAGGTCGGAGAGCAGTGGTATAGCTGCCGCAGTCGCCTCGTGCAGAATGTCTCTGTCCAGCTCCTGCTGATCGCCAGGCTGTTTCACCATGCTGCATTTAAAACGGTTAAATGGACTCGTTTCTATGTCGGCGTGCTGAAAATGCCAGGATGCCTTATTTCCGGGGTTGCATGGTATAAAACATGGCTGGTGTTGTTTGCGTTAAAAGGCCACCCATCTATTTCACAGATCTCTTAAAAAAGGTTTGCATTTTATTTTTTGGGTTGAATTTCCTTGTTACCTCAGTGTAGCTGCAGTCTGATTGGTCTGTACTGTACCCCGTCACTTCCTGTAAAGTCAACGCGGAAATTCAAACGGGCCTACTGAGGCTGCAGTCAATCCTGTTCTTGGTCTGAGTCAAGATTGAGCGAACAGTGGGAGCTTGCGAGTCCAGGTTCTTTTTTTAATGTATTTTTCTTTTTTTTAGAGGCTCAGTCATAGAATTTCAAAACAAAAGCCAGACGTGTTTGGAAGTCGGCTTGTTGATGAGCGATTTTACATCCAGCACAAGTTGAGCACCATGCATCCCTCTAGGAAAACCATCCCCCTGTGACTTCCTCATTCTGCTGTGCATGTAGCGGGATGCGGTTACATGCTCCTATAATAAGTTTAGCTTTGATTGCATCGTCAGTTCACCATTATGTATTTGTGCTGTGATGTGATGTTTTGTTATTATTTTTTTTAATTACAAATTTAAATCGCTGTTCTACTCAGTATAATTTTTACGTAATAGATTTGTTTTTATATCCTTATTACAGAGGCTTAAGAGCAGTTTAATGAAAAATTAAACTATGACCCCTCCCCCCTCAACATAATGGCACAGTAGTGTTGTGGGATAAAAATGGCACAGCTCCACGAAGGAGACTTTTAAGGGATTAAGAAAAGCAACCTTATTTGGATGAATGACCGTGCTTTTTCAAAATGATATTATGGGTTTTGAACAGGTTTCATGGATCTTTTTGTGCGATGGAATGCACTCTGCATACAAACGAACATGTCAAGTTTAATTGCATTTTTAAAAACAATGCCCAAAATGGAGGTTTTCAGCAGTGGGTTTAAAATGGGTTTTCTTGGTGTGGGGTTTTATTGATGATGTTTGATAAGCTAAGCCATTCCATGTTCTGTCTTAGCTCTTGTTTATTTGCTTCACTTATTTGTTTAAATAAAAAGTAGGTAGCTAACTTATTGCACTTTTACCTTAGCACTGGTTATGCTCTTAGATGCTTGTTTAGGAAGGAAATGCACTTACGATTTCTAGTGACTAGTAGTTTTCTTGCCTACCTATCTTGAATGCACTTAATGTAAGTCGCTTTGGATAAAAGCGTCTGCTAAATGCCTGTGATGTAATGTTGCAGGTCACGGCATGTTGGTGGAGGGCCCCCCGGACCACGAATACTGGGGAAGAAGGCTCATGTCCTCGGCGCCGGACAACGAAACGGAGAAGAAGAAGAACTGCACAGAGCCAGGTATGTGTGAGCTTAAAGGAAAATAATGACATTTTTGGCCAGTTGGCTGTAGTCAAAACCGTCAAATCCAAGACCAGGACTATAGTCAAGCCAGGTCCAAAAGGGGTTGAGGTCGAGTCAAGACTGAGACCAGAGCAACTCAACCCTCATTCAAGACCAAACGAGGCCGTAAACATTGCTCACGTCTTTCCTAATGTAAAGTCACGATTAAAGAGTGTAAGGACGAACAGACATATAGATCCATCTGCAACTCCACTCAGTGCATAGGAACCGACCAATCAATGCATAGACGGTTGAGGCCCGATACGTAGCGCACACGGTTGTACAGGTGGAATCCATCAAATGGGTTGTAGGGCCGGGGAGAAAATAAACCAAACCTCCAATAAAATGTTTTTAGGGAGGCGGGCAAAGTCGAGGCAGCATCCCACAGCGGTCGAGTTCCCGAGTTGATCTGATGCTCTATTCCACCTCATGTTGAGCTTCTGTTGCTCCGAATCAATTTAGATCACTGGCATCGTAACAAGTACTGAAAGGACTATTAAAAGAGTCAGATATTGATTGTTTTAGAGTACCCATGATACACTTAAGAGAAGCAGCATGGGGTTGTATGCTGACAATCCCACTGATATTGCTGACATCCGCATCAGGCTGCAAAAAACACATTATTTTGCTTGAATTCATTGATTTTAAAACGGTACACAAATAATGGCAGCTGTTTAAATGACTTGAGATCAGTTTATGCAGGAAAACCCAGCGGCGTCATTGAATTTGAAATTTCCAAACCTGGAAAAGTAAAATAATACACGTCCACAATGTCTTGGAACTGCTGTTGAATTGTCTCCCAATCTTTTATCGACTGGCTGGAGTGTTTTTTTTTTTCAAGACAAGCTTGGCTCCTCGGTACCTTTTTTCTTTTTTTTGGAGGAATCGTAACCCAAATAACAAATGTAAAGTCCCAAGTGACAGTGCCAAAACAAAACGCAGGCTATTAAAATTAGCTTTTCAACTGCAAAGTCACAATTTTAATGTTGCGTAACGTGGCTTTGTTATAACACAGATGCTGGGACATTGTCATGGAACAGACATAGGAACCCTGTTTTTTATATAAGACTGCCAGTGAAATGGAAGTTGCATTTTTGTGACTTCCATCATCTTGATATAACTGCAAGTCACTAACACTGCCAGGGTTGGAGGTTTGATTCCCGCTTGGCCTATTGATGCTCAAAAAAAATGCACCCATGGTACCTGAAATGGCGTATCATCTCTCTGTGAAGAATATCAGGATGCTTTTTCTATCATAAACCCTCATTTATTTCACCTAATGGGCTGATATACTGTAGATGGCCCCAGAAGAAGACGCAAGTATCAGGATGCTGGTGCTGCTAATATTTTGAGCACTCTGTATTTGAGCTCAGCAGCACCCAGGGAGGTTGCCGCTAGGGGACGGACGTTTTGGCAGGTAATTTGAGGTGTTATTTTTAGCTTTTTAGTGGCACCACAGTTGACCCACTGAGGACCAACAGTCTCTTTCTTCATTACTGGTCACAGCAGGTAGAATCCTTCAGGGCCTCGTGAAATAATGGATGGCCTGCTATTATTTTTATATTTTAACACATAAATGAAGCTTAATCTTCCCCCCGCGCTGTCCTCGTCTGAATGCTGTCTCCTAGTCGTGATCTCGAAATTTGATTGGGGTATGAGTTAACACACTTAATTGAGTTTGTATTTGGTGTTTTGGGCATTTTTAAAGGTAAAGTCGCGGCGGGGTCCTATTGAAACGACTGCCAGTTGACAAGATTATATGCTGGAAGTCTTCACGCCTAATCCTCAAGGATTACCTTATTTTTCCGTTCAAAAGTCTTCCCGACTGGAGGCACCAGACTGCGCTGCTCCTTTCCCCCTGCCGTCCCACCGCGGTTCCACCTTGACAGGGTGAGCTGGTGACATTGCTCTGTCCTGACCGGTTTGTGCTTGGATAATGCAACCGGTATCCAAGCACCGTTTTTGTGTCAAGCTCGAAAATCTGCGATCCCTGGCCAAGTTTTTCCTCATTCCGACGGGCTTGTTGACCGTCCACGCATCAGCCGAGTTTGTCGGTTCGCGGCGTGGAAGCGCGGTCAGTCATGTAGCAACTGTAAATACGTCCGTATTTGGATAGATGGATGTTGGGTACACACATCTGACGTGCACAGTTGATAGACAACGGATGACTCCTGTTTCCAGAGATGACTGCCTAGCACCCAACCCCGGGTAAAGCAGGGCCCAGGGATGGCACCGGGCTAGATGGATGAGAATTATTATTGGAGGCATTTCACTTTATGCTGAGTGTGTACCACATCTGAAGCTCTGCTTAATTAGGCCGCTGTTTGAGGGAGGCATAGATTATACTCTGCCTGCTTTGGTCTCTCTCTCTCTTTTCCCTCATTATTTCCGTGCTCGGCGAGGGAGCCCGGGTTCACGAGGCGCTAATGTTGTTTTTGCTTGTCCCGAGACTAGCCGTTCATCATAAGTACCTGGTTTTTATTGGTCATTCGGCAATAACTCCCGCAAAAAACACCAAGACGCTGTCCAAAAGCCCCCCCCCGGTTCATTACGGGGACGCGGTTGTAATCCATAAAGGACTAAATCACACGGTGGGACGCTGATCGCACCACTTTCTGTAACCTTCACAGGACTCGAGCCATTCCACCGCTACTCTTAACTAATTAAAATGTGTGTGAAGAGATTTATTTCCCCTGCAGCCATCACACGATGGATGGAACAAATCTGCTTGCTTGCTGCTGTTTTTTTTTGGTCTGTGGAACTTTGGAAGCAAAGAAATTGTAGCTTTATTGCCAAACTCTGAGCGGTTCCAGGCTGTGTGAGGAGGAATATGATCTGATTTGTACAGAGAATTTAATTGGGGACACAGAATATCACTCATGTATTCCTTTCTTTTTTTTTGTTCCCCGTGTGTGGGCTCGACTGATGCCAAATCAGAAGCATGCAAGATTGGGGTGCAGGCCGAGTACTGTGGCTATTGCTCTGTAGGAGGAGTAATTTGCCTCTAATAAGGATGATGCTAATGCCATATATTGAAAAGCTCCATAATTGCCAGTCTTTAGTAGTAGAACTGGACAGTGCAGCAAAGTAGAACTGAACAAAGTGAAAGGTTTTAGTATGGCTCGGTTTGGGCGACGTAGTAATCCGTTAGGATTTGATTATAGTGGTTTTAGATATGGCATCTCACTAATCTGCTCGTGGGCAGGAGGGGTGCGGGGTGCACATGTTGCGTGTAGTTTGGCATGGTAAGTGGTGCGGGAGAGGAGGCGACCGTGAGTCACTATCCGGGCCAAAAGCTGTAAAGTCATGGCGCTACAGGTGCTGAAAGTGCAGCGTGGTTGCGTTTTGTGTATGAGTCAGCGGGAGAATGCGAGCGAAAGGTGATGAGGGTGAGGGAAGTTAGAAGGTAAGGGACGCTGCGGTGGTCGGCGGCGGTATGCTAGTTTGTCAACTCCAGGGAAACACCAGAAGGAAGCTTTTTAAAAGGGAATTACACAAGTGGTGGTGGTGGGGGGGATTATGCTGCTGAGCATAATGGAAACTGACCTTGCTTTGCTTTCTTGCTTGCGTGCCAACGCTAGAACAATGCGGCGGCGAGGGGAGTGCGGAGCCCGAGAGCGGCAGAGCACTTTCTGCAGTTCAACACGCCTGACCCTCTCCACGTATTTATTCATTTACATTTTTTTTTTTTTTTGTTCCGTCCTCCTGCTCTGCTAGCGCCGAGTACTTTTTATCAGTGTCGAGGCTAAAAAAGCAAATTGCATTACGTACGAAGGCATCTAAAGGATCACCTATATTAAGGAGAGTGGTTATGTTCTGCCTTTTTGTTATTGCAGAGAACGATTCCCGCTCATCGGGGGGGGTGAGGATCGTTTTAGCTATCACTCCTGTTTTACACAGCTGAATACCTACATTTCACAGCGGTGTCCCCTTTAGGGTATTGAACCAGCAGTCTTCTGGGCCAGCAGGCTCGCCTCTCTCGACGAGGCAACTCACGCTACCCCCCTCTGCACTCCACACATGGAGCCTGGTGGGACTTCACACTAAAAGTATGAGTGTGAAAGGTGTGCGTGTGTGTGTGCGTGTGTGTGGTCGTGCATACGTAACCGTGTGCACGACCATGTGAGCGCCGGGTTGTACACGTGGCGTTGGGGAGTAGGGCCGTGCGTGCGTCGTTATGGGTTAACCGAGCCACGTGGATGATGTCTCTCTCTGATGGGGGGTGTTGTGCGATCGCCGTGTCGTCCCGATGCCGCTCCTTCTGTTTCACGCGAGGGGCTCGGTGTCGGCAGCCGACGAGTCACGCTCGCTCGGTGATATCTGGCAGAGCGAGCGAATTACCTAACGGGTTCGTGATGACCCCGAGGATTCATTCCTCCCGTCTCTTGACTAATGTACTGAAGTGTCAATTGTCTTCTGTTAATGGCCTGGCTGCTGTGTGTGTGTGTGTGTGTGTGTGTGTGTGTGTGTGTGGGCTACGACAGAAGGTACCGCCGGCCAAAACACACACACACACACACATATCCCAATATTTGTATTGGCTGTATTATATTTGATGGTGTTTGTGTTTTTTCCCCCAAACCAAATCTATTATGTATCATCTATCGCTCATCTGTCCAAAATATCTCCATCACTGACCATCGTACTGTGTGGCTCCATACCAGTGTCTCTTATAATCGGTTATTGTCCCTAACAGAAGGAGCGTTGCCCACTGTCCCGCCAGTCTTGCCCTCTCTGGGACAACAGACGGCACCCTATACTGAACCCCATTATGTAACGCCGGGGCATACATCTGACAGATTAACAGATTATGGAATAATGATTGCGCAAATTTTACCGATGGGCTCGAATGCTCCGTTCTGATATGCTGACACATTTGCACGATGAGACGTTGAAGGACCACGACGACTTTTTTGGGGGGGGAATTGCCTCGTTGGTCAAATGACCCTTTTGCACGTTAGGAGAAGCACCAAAATCATCTCTTGTGTCCCCGGTTGATATCGCTGTCGTGTGCACATGCTAACATGTTAGCATGCAGTGTGTTAAATGCCTTGTAGGCAGCTGGCGTTATCTGATTATTTAGAAGACGGACCTTTTAGTGGTCCAGAGATTTTTTTTGCTTCTGCCAAGAAAGGCTAAATTGACCAACGGGCCGAATTCCCCAAAAGTAGAGTAGTCCTTTACGTGGCCTCTATTGGGTGTCAGTGTGTTATCAATGTGGATATGATGCGTTGCTGACCACGAGTTTGGTAAAGACTTGGCCTTCATGGATAGCGGGGCAATGATAGTCGTAAAAAACCTCCCACCACTTCTCGCGAGGACTCTGTGGGCTTAGTAATTCCTCCTAGGGCTGGTAAGACGGGGGGGGAGGCGGAGGCCTGGGAGAAGAGACAGATGAACAAAAGTGTTGCCAGTAATTTCTTGCATAAGCAGCACAGTCAGGTGTCCAAACAGAGAACCCAGGGTTTATTTATAGATTTGTAGCTTCTGAAGAGGACTTTTTTTTTTTTGTTGCCTTCTGCCTGCCGCAACAGTCCAAGATCCCCTCCCCCCCCCCCCACCCCCACCCCACCCTCAACCCTCCCTCCTTCCGAAAAAGAAAGCAGTCCCATGCAAAAACGAAGAACAGCAGGATAAATGAAACTTACTTGTTTTTTTTTCCCAGATTTCTGCAATCCACAGAGGCTTTGCTCAGCAGAATATACTCACTCTGAGAGCAGCTTGCACAATGCTGCTCATCTTAAACATACTTACCTGAGGATTTAGACGTTCTAGCTACATTTATAGTGAATTGGTCATTTGGGTCCACTGATGTAGAGCTACATGACACAGAAGTCTGCTTATGAATTTTTTTTAAAGCATGATTGTGGACCAATGGTAGGTCATAGTCCTCAAGAATATGAAGAAAAATATAAATGCCTACAATCACCGTGATGGATGATGCATTCACAACACCTCATAATAATGGGATTTCCTATGTCTGAAACTAACCCATTTAAACTATGTATTCCTTTGACGCTGTTTTTGGGGCCATGTTTGGGAGGCATAATTTATTGAAGCTGTACTTCATCTCGCCGTTTGTTCCCCTGCTGTATCTACCGACCTATCCTCCATGTTGTGGAAGCACAACAGGGCCCGGGAGGTGACCCCTGCCTGCCCGCCCATCTCTCCGCTCTCCCAGCGCCGGCGCCCTTTAAGCACCTTTTGTGATCGCCTATTTTTAACACGCGCACAGCGAGACCTGATTGTATACAGAGGCAAGGGGCCGAACGAGTAACTGTAGGACAGTGATGACTGTGGCATTTAATTATTGGTTCATGGCGGACCTACTGGGTAACCGTGGGCACGGGAGGAGTAGGTGAATAGGCTGGGACAGCAGGCGATTTTCAAAACTGTTCTGCCGAAACATTTTGTCCATGTTTTTTCAGTTTTTTAAATAAAGGTTCTATAGCTACAATAATGTGAGGTATGGGGGGTCTTGTTTTTTTTTTTTTGCCATCACCTCTGAGGGCATAGCTGACAAATCATGTAATCGAATTGCGCCTTTAGTTGAGACAGTTGAGATTTCATTCTGCACATATAAACTAGGCAGAAATGAAATGAGCTAAAGCCTTTATAGCGTGTTAAAGTTGGTGTAGTATTCCAATGTCAGCCAGGTGCTCTGTATTTTCTCATTATAAATTAAGGTCATAATCTGCCTCCCTCCCACGTACAGTTTATTATTCTACGACCTAATCTTATCAGTTACCGTCCACGTGTCACCGAGGAGGACTGCAACGCCCCGCACGGGACACCAAAACCCTTTCAACTCAAGGTCACGGATCATTTTATTGCCCCACAGCCACAAAATGGCATTCTCTCTTTCCTGATCAGTTGCGACGATATCTTGGTAGCTGGAGACACGCAGCAAAACGGAGACACAATAAAGATATATATATATATATATATATATATACACGTGTGATGAAATTGAACGAGGTCCAGCAGGCGTGTAGATGATGAAGATGATGAAGTGGGCTTGGACTGCATTCTGTGACATGAGTATGCTAAATGCCTGTGCGGCGCTCCAAGTGGCGCGCTGACACGCCGTCGAACGTCATCAGAACAGATCAAGCCGGGGTTGGGACAGGTGTAGTGACGAATGCACTCCGGTTTCCCTCTGCCATGCTTGCCATGTTCGCCGCTTTCCGCTATGCTCGCCGTTGGCTGCTATGTTCCCTGGTTGCCGCTACTACTGCATATTAGCCGCTGTGTCCAAACAAATAAGGATAAAAGTAGAATGCCCGGTTCTGATCCTGAATCGGCCTCGATGCAGCGGCTCAGTATTCAGGATATCAGTTTTGGGGGCGTCCTCCTGGAAATAGTGGGTGCTCCACTATACACATAGTTTTATTCATGTATAGTATATTCCTTGTTGGTATTTTATCTGCCGAGGGTCACTTCGCCCGTGTGGTTGCCCGTCCAGCCCGCATGAGTCGGGCGCGGCGTCGTCATCAGTGAGTTGGTTGTGTAATGTAATCACTGTTCCAATTCACAAGTCCACATGCGGCAAGGCAAATTTTTCTTTATTTTGTGTTGTAAACATTGTTCTGTTGCATTTTGTTCTCACATAATTCTTTTTTTTTCTTACATTGCTATGCATAAGTAGGGCAACAGCGACTGCCCCCACACCATCGATTTTAAATATTTTTTTTTCAGCTTGGTAATCTGTCCTGCCTGCAATATCAGACTCACTACAGCTTGTGCAAGCGATGCACCAATAACCTTGTTAGGCCTGTTACAAATGCAAGACGTGACCTTGCCTTGCGGGTCCAGCAGGAATAGGTCGGATGGAGGCCATTCCTCCAGACACTGGATCCCATCGGGGAGGCAGCCGGCTCCCGTCTCCAGCCAGGTGCTCTGTGGCGTGGCCGCGGTCCCAGAGATCTGAGCCGTATGGTTGGTACCATGATCACATTGTGTTCCAGCTGGGGCTCTGGATGATGGATGATGAGTCCTCAGCATGGGAGCTTTTTCTGCCTGCTTGCTTTAATTCTGTATGACTTCAGGCTCTTAATATAGCCCAGGCTTTTACATCGTTTTTTTTTTTTTCAGGAAATGGTGATGGTTGAGTCCTTCATTTTATTTTTTTTTGTGCATGAAAAGGTATGAAGTCATTGGTTGCCGGATGGTGTGACTGGCTGAAGATGATTTACCGCAAGGATATTTTCTAAAAAGCAGAGATGCAAGCATTTCATTCGTTTTGAAAATTCAAAGCCCTCGATAATATGAGTCTCCAGCTATTTTAGATGATGATGTCATACCACTGTCCACGGCTTAGACTCGCCTATGGCACTGTCATCAGGCTTAATGTTTTTAATGGTCATACTGTCCTTTTCAGGTATATAAGGAATGAAAATGAAAATGAAAATTAAAAAGAGGCCTGTGAGAAGGAAGGACATGCAACACGGGTCACAGGTTGGATTTCAAGCCATAACCTTAAGAGTTCATGGTGTATGCCTTACCCCGCTGAAGTGACATGGCGCCCCGGGGTGCTGTTCTTATGAGATTAACGCCCGTCACAAAGTTATACAATGCTCTCGGGGTGGGGCGGGGGGACACACAACTCGCTGTCATGCTGCTGATATGTGGTGACCGTGACATTTTCTCTCTCCTCAGCAATACACGAGTTCCCCGATGACATTTTCACCAATAATGAGAGAAAGAGTGGAGCTGTTCTGCTGCATATCATGGCGGTAAGAGGAGTTTTTCTTTTTTTTTTTTTTTTTTTAAAAGACAACTTAGACCCCAATCAACACTTTACCTGCAGCACTGTGGCCGGTTTGCAGGTAGACGTTCCGGCTTTATAGTCTGCAGGGCAAGGTGGAGTTTTGCTCAGCCACATTTTCAGATTTCAGACGTCACGGGAGTGTGCAGTCAGGTTCCTATTGAAATGAGCATGCACCCATTATCCTGCAAATATCCGTGTCAATTTGATCTTGGATAAAGGTAGATCAAACATGCAGACTTGCAAAAATTCTTGGTATTTGGACTTTCTAAACCATAGCATATATGACCACCTGCATTTTATCTTGTCACCTCAGTGCCAGCTAATGGGGTTCTGAATAAATGTTAAAAAAACCTCACTACTTCAGCAAATTGTAAAATGTCATTCGGTCAGGGATTAGGGCTGACAAATGTCTTTTTACTTATTTTGGGTGAGCTGTTTCATCACAATAGAAACTATTACTTTCTACACTCGGCCACGTTCAGGCACCGCTGCTTTTTCTGAAAGCCGCGGGGCTGTACCTGTGGATTTCATCACTCCGGCAAACGTTGGACGTGTTATTGTTCACATCGGCGCTCGTGTGAACGCGCTCCCCGTGCCGGATTTAATTGGCTTTTGAAAAGTTTTCATAAATCGACACTCACATTTTGCAGTTGCTGTAATGACGCCAGTTTGTTCAGAGGTACACGGTGCCTCACCTTCACCGCACCTTTTATATTTGCACTCATCAGGCCATAATCAAGGGAGTAACCTCCTTTCCCACCTCAGTGACTGCATGCACATTATACTGGAGTACCCTGCAATGTGAAAGAGTTGCAGCATGTCAACACCATATCCTGGTATCACAATTATTATGAACCCAAACGAAAGCGAGGCTATGGATAATAAGCATGTGAACACCATATCCCAATTACCATCGGGTTTTGCCATCTGCCCAAGTTCAGTTTCCACGCCACTATTCAAAAGATTCTCTTGCGTCGTGTATATAAAGCAATATTTATGACCAGGTTGTGAAGATGCTCATCCCAAATGTGGCCTGAAAGTGAGATACGAGCCGCTATTTGGAATACTGGACACACTCGGTGTCCCTGGCCTTCTGTACCAGACTGAAATATGATTTAATGTTGAGATGTGGCTGCAATACTGAGAAGGGAGGACGCGGTGTTTTGGATTGTACCGCAGTCCTGCACTGCCCCCTGTGGACAGCATAGAGAAGAGCACTGTGGCTGAGCACTGATGTCACACCTGATCTATAATTTATAGATCTCATGTCAGCTACTGAAGTAGGCTGTTTTTTTTTGCCTTTCCTCTCGCAGCGGTGGAGGAGGGGGGGGTGCCGATCCCGCCGGTTTTTCACAGCGTAAGGGGGAAAACGTCGAGTCACCGAATTGACATTTGAATTTAATGCAAGTCCAATTTTAATTGGGTGCCGTGCTTTGAGATTCTCCTTCACCTGTCCTTTAGCAGGGAGGATATCTTTGCCACATTTCTATTAGCTCAGCTAATTTCTGATGATTCAAGACAGACACACACACACACACACACACACACACACACACACACACACACACACACACAAATTTTCTCTGCCTCTCTCACGCGCTCCAACCTTAACTCTTGTGCTTCTCCTCTCCCTAGGCCCTCTACATGTTTCTGGCACTCGCCATAATATGCGACGACTACTTTGTGACGTCTCTGGAGAAGATCTGTGAGGTACCGAGGCGCCGCCCCTTCGTTCCCCTTTTTCAGAGTTTTCGTCTCTGTATCCTGGTTCGTCCGTCTTAACCAATCAGCTCCTCTCTATTTGATCTAGAAACTGGACTTGAGTGAAGATGTTGCTGGAGCCACCTTCATGGCAGCCGGCAGTTCTGCACCAGAGCTCTTTGCCTCTGTCATTGGTAAAGACAGACGCACACGCACGCGCACACACACACACACACACGCACACGCACACACATGCAGATGTTCCCAGATGGTTGGTGTCAAAGCTGCTTTCTGATTGGCCACCTCCCTCTGTGCAGGTGTCTTCATCACCCACGGTGATGTGGGGGTGGGGACCATCGTCGGCTCAGCGGTCTTCAACATCCTCTGCATCATTGGCGTCTGTGGAATCTTCGCCGGACAGGTGTGTGTGTGTGTGTGTGTGTGTGTGTGTGTGAGACATTTAGTGCTGTGGTTGCATTCTGCTTATTTATGGACTGTATAACAGCACATTAGTGGCTGAAGTTTTTTCGCTGAGAGGAAGTAAAGCCATCTGCTATAGTTAGTTTTTCTAGTATATAAATGAAGAACTAAATGTCAAATGTATTTATAAAGGGCTTTCAATAAAATATGTTGGCTACAAAGTGCCCTACAGACCTGCAGGGGACATGAGTGCCACAAATGAAACTGTGTCCATCTCCCCTTCTCAGGTGGTGATGTTGACCTGGTGGTCGGTTTTCAGGGACTCCTTCTACTACATCCTGTCTGTGCTGGCTCTGATCGCAGTAAGTTGGACAAGTAACGGATTCATTACATGCTGTTTTATACATGAACACCAGCATTTACTTTCTGCTTCTACATTATTTTTTTATCTTCCTTTTTTGTTTTCCAGTTCATCTACGATGAGAAGATAGTGTGGTAAGTAAGTCACCCGCTCGGAAACACGCCCCACCTTCCTGCATTCGTTAGAATTTTTAAGAGGCATTTCTGCAGGATGCATGCAGGGCCCTGGGTTCCTACGGTCATGAACCACCTGGATTTGAAAACTTCCAGACCTGGAAAAAGTTATGGCAATTGTCAACGTGTGAAAGTGTCATGGAAGTTTTGGTCGAGCTTTTTGAAAGCATGCTAACCTAAATTACTTTTTTTTTTTTCTGATTACATAAATCCAAGTAATGGTTGAAGACCGGGGACATTCAAATAAGCTTTTAAAATATAATTTTAACAAAACGTGCACTATATATCATCGGATACTCATGGATAATTCATATTTTTATTTTTTTTAATGTTTGGGAACGCTGACAGCCAAAGCGACGCAGCGCTGTACAATGCAGTTGTGGTGTTATTGAGCTCTCATCCTGTCTCTTCCTCTGTCTCAGGTGGGAGAGTTTGGTGCTGGTGGTTATGTATGTCGGGTACATCCTCATCATGAAGTAAGTTCTGCACATTACTAAAACACTCATTGACACACTCCTACCTGGGAGCCCTGTGCTGAGAGTGGGGCCTTCAGTGGTAGTTGGAGAGAGAGGGGGAAAATGTCTCAGTCAGATATCAGCAGCTTGGCAAGGGGTTCAACCCAGAAGGTGCTGCATGTGGCATTTTAACATCAATACATTCCCACATTAATTTTCCCACGTTAAAGGCCATCCATCACTTAGAAGATGGTCAGCCTCCACACTGCATTTTACATTGTGTGCCACTGGGTTGGATTTTGTAGGAAATCTGCTGGATTGCTTTACGGCACGAAACAGGAAGCGCCGTTCTTCCAGCGCTAACTGAGCCGAAGAGTTTCTTGCAATGGTAGATTGTTGAAGGAGTGAAAGGCCTTCTGGAAAAGTCTCTCTCAACATGTTTATCCTCTTCAGAGAACCTTTTGACGAAAGAAGCAAAGATGTACTCTTTGTGACTGGGAGCAACAGGGTTTATGGGAAATGTGGTTTCATTTGTTTATGGCAATTATACAAAGGTATCACAATTAATTTGATAACGATATATTGATGTTTAAATGCTACGTATAGCATCTTTAAGTTGGCACTTTTGGTTTTCAGTGGTTTGGTTTCAACAGATGTGTAAATACAAATCCTGATTTCGCAGATAACAAAACAGCTTTTCTCTAATCCCATGTGAACGTGAAGTGAAACGAATGCTCGGGTTTAGGGAACAAAGTGCTGTAGCTTTCTTTAAAAAAAAAAATTTAAAAAATCAGACTATTAAAAACATCAGAGCAACTTCCCTATTAAGTCGGTGGAATCAAACATTGAATCCATCCATTTTTGCCAGGGGCAGTGTCTTTGCAGATAGAGTCCAACACTGCAGGATGCCGCCCCACCTCGGCCTGCGCTGCCTCAGTCTCTGCTGTGGTTCAGCGGGGTCACTCGGCCGGTAATCTGCGTTACACTCAGCAGCAGCCTGCTCTCTCCCTGCCATAAGAGTTTAATCTTTCTCCCTCTGCAGTGGCTAAGAGCATGGGCTTAACGGGATCACTCCTCTCCTGTCTCATTTGGAGGGAAGGAGTGCTTACTGTAGGCCGTATTGTCCCTGCCTCCCTCTCCTGAAAATACCCACTGACCATTTTGGCTTTTCCAATCAAAATGGAGCGGAGTTGGTTTTATATACTCCTATAAAAAAACACATCCTGTGGGGGTGACCTTGCAGGGTTTGTTTGAGTGCACTCTGAATGCAACGCCGTCCTCATTCCTTATGCTGCCTGCTGCAGCTGCATTGCTTGTAAACAGCCTGTACAGCTTTCCTGTTATCTACGCACGCATGCTTGCGGCGAAGAGTGAACCGTTCAAAGCGGGCGGTGCGTCACGGGCGGCTGATGAAAGCCTTCTGATTGGCCCTCGGAAAACATTTCATCACGAGAGGCATTTTCTCGGTGGCGCCCAACTGAGACCCGCAGTTAACGTCCAGTCATTTCATCCGCAGTGCGCTGGATCGAACAGGTTTTTAGCGAAAGTAGGTCAATGCAATCTGTAGAAGCCGGTTCATCAAAAAGGTTAATTGGGTTCGTTAATAATGTGCGTGTACTCGTAACACGTCACAGCCCTACATCTCAAGGTGGTTAACCCTACTCTACTCTAACCCCCGTTTCCCCCTCCGTGTCCTAGATTCAACTCCAGCATGCAGAGGTTCTTCACCGGGAACAAAGGCAAAAACGTGGCCAACGGTAACGCGGCGGCCAGCAGCGAGATGGAGGACGGTAATGCTAGTTATGACAATGTTTGGGATGACGACCCGTCATTGCCTTTGCTGTCAGCAGGTAAGGTTAACCAGACAGGCCGGATTATCCCCCGCGACCACGCGCCGGGAGAAAATGTGTCCGCTGTGTTGAAATGAGAATGGAATTGGCTTGGATGATTGACATTTTGGCTGTCTGGGAGACTCTGGTCGTGGGTCGGCTAAGGTCTTAACCCGGTTTTAACCCTTCCTCTTTCTGCTCAACTGACTTTGATCTCGTTAAACCGATTTTTTTTTAAAAGGGAATTCCACTGATAATGACTTTATTGTTATTCTGCAGAAGTACACTTCAATCCTGTCAATCCTATGACATCAATTTGCCCATAACTGTATGAAACAGAAGCTTTTTTTTCATAATGAATTGGTTGAAGATGAAAGAATATGAGATGTTTTAATGTTTAATTGATTCTTTTTTTTTTTCAACGTGCCTAATCCTTTCCAGGGTCCCAGAGAGCTGGAGCCTATCCCAGCATGCATTGGGCAGAAGGCAATGTATGTACTCGTGAAGGAAAGTGACAGTCCCACATGGCGACGCAGTCTGATGCCATAGCATTGGATTACCAAGGATCTTGAGATCTCAAAACATTTTATTTATTTATTTTTTTAAATCTGGAAAACTTTGCAGAATAACATCCCTAAAGTCAATTGTGGGTGGAATATCCCTTTAAGCCAGAGTTCTCGCCACTATCTCCCTTCCTGCCTTTTTGACCTATCCCAAGCGAGTGAGATTTAACCCCTCCCTCCTCCTTCTCCGTGGCCGGCGGTCACACCTTCCTACTTTGACTGCATTAACGTCGATGTGCCTGTCTGCTTAGCCTTACTAAACCTACTCTTGCTTATTGTCAACAGTGTTTTCTTTCTGCATGCACACTACTGATCTTCTGCTGGTCTCTGGGGGGGCGTAGACCCAATCACTCCAGGAGTGGTAATGAATTTCACAGAGGCAATGTTTACGCCGGCTCTGTTTACAATGTTAATTTATGTGCATTCTTGCATGTATAATCAGTCAAATTAAGGCAGAGTCAAGCTAATGAGTGGAGAAGTTTTTTATTTTATTTTTTTAATTTAATGCCACACAGCAATTGTAAACATAGAGGAACTGAAGAGTTTTCAACACTGTTTCGAGATATGTGTGTATGGACTTGGGCGCTCTCTTGCTGACACTTTGTATTTCCCTCCTAAGTTTCAATTCATCACTTGTGTGTGGAGAAGCATCCATAAGCCGTCAGAATTTCATTTTGGCAAAAACTAAGGGAAGAGGGCGGGGTAGTGAGCCGTTCTGATTTAGGCTGATGGGACGGGGGTATATTTCCATAAAACTGGTGCAGCTTTAACTTGGATGTAGAGACCAAGTGACTCCGGCTCAGCATCCATTAATGTTCCTTAGCGAGTTCATGGAAATGGGAAATGACACTACAAATGTTCCCACCACTCCTGATGGCGGTTTCCTCCTCTTGTTTGTTTGAATTGTAATACTGGCTGCACGTTGCACTGCCGGATGTGCCAGGAGGGGACGTAATAATAATAGTAATAATGTCTTTATTTGTATATCACTTTTCAAAAGCGACAAAGGGCTTCCTGTGCTTCTATCAGAAAGGTATACACAAGTATACACATTTAAAATGGTATGTGCACAATCTCCCTCCCCCCCAGTCAAGCCTAGCAAGGCTTTCAGGCGTGGCTCGGTGGTGATGGTGGATGAGATCATCAACGCCAGCCCTCCCAAGTTCCGCTTCCCAGAGGCCGGCCTCCGCATCATGGTCACCAGCCATTTCGGACCCAAGACACGTCTACGCATGGCCAGTCGCCTCATCATCACAGAGGTACAGCTGTTCGTTATCGCTGCAAGCGCTTTTGAAGAAAAAAAAAATTGACGTTGTACCATTTTCAGTTTTGTTTTCACCACTTCTTTTGAGGCAACGCGTTTTGATAAACCCCCCCTAGGAGTTTCCTTATCCCACTCACACAGTTTTTGTTTTCCTTTCTTCTCGGCGTTATCACCTCTTCAGGAAACACTACCCTGACCCTTCCCCTTAGCCATGCCTATTTGTCGTCAATTATGTGTCTGAGCTCTTGTTTATTGGCTCTTGTTCATTTGATACACTTATTTGTCTTAGGTCTTGTTTATTTGATGCTCTTATTTGTCTCATTTGTTTAAGATAAAGTAGGTTGCTAAGTTATTGCACTCTTAACTTAACACTAGTTATGCTCTTAGTTGCTTGTTTAGGAAGGAAATGCACTTACGATTTCTGGTGACTAGTAGTTTTCTTGCCTACCTATGTTGAATGCACTTATTGTAAGTCGCTTTGGATAAAAGCGTCTGCTAAATGACTGTAATGTAATGTATCACTTGTAGCAGCGTGTCTGCTGTAGTGCCCTTTGACTTAGTTACTCTTTTCTGAAAGCGCCAGAAGTTGGTCCAAGCAGCCAACGGCGTGGAGACACAGGTGATCGACGGGAAGGTCGACATCGAGAACGGAAACGTGCCCGAGCATAAACCCAGCGAGAAGGAGGAAAACGACACCATCTCCCCCTTTCATATCCCAAGTATGTGACTGTGTGTGTGTGTGTGTGTGTGTGTGTGTGTGTGTGTGTGTGTGAGATTTGGCATAGATGGATCGATGCTTTATTTCCTGGTGTTGTCAGCAGCACGCTAATACACAGCATCATAAAAAAAAAAAAAGTGTTTCTGCATTACATATGCTCAAAGGACTTAGTTAAGGTGATATACAGTACCGGTCAAAAGTTTTAGAACAGCCCCATTTTCCAGTTTTTATTGAAAGTTAAGCAATTCAAGTCCAGTGAATATCGTGGAATGGTACAAAGGTAAGTGGTAAAGCTAGAGGTTTAAAAAAAAAAAAGTTTAGGTCAGCAAAAACTGAAAGGTAATGTAAATTTCAGAGCCAAGGTGTCAGTGAGTACAGTTTCCTACACCATCAAAAGGCACTTGGAAACTGGAGGAAACTCTGACAGGAAGAGGTCCGGCAGACCCGAAGCCACAACAGACTCAGAAGTTTCTGAGAGTCCACAGCTTCAAGCACAGCTCAACACTGGTGGAAGTAAGCAAGTCTCAGTTTCAACTGTGAAGAGAAGACTTGGAGCCGCAGGTCTGACAGGTCGAGGGGCAGGAAGAAAGCCATTGCTAAGATGGCAGAATAAGAAAAAGAGGCTTGCCTGGGCCATGAAGCGCCGCCAGGTGGGCTACTGAAGACTGGAAGAAGGTCTTATGGACCGATGAGTCAAAATTGGAAAAATGGGGGTGTTCTAAAACTTTTGACCGGTAGTGTATATACATTCCTAGCACATATAGGCGGCAAGTTCAGTCTTTAAAGATGCATTTAACTATTAACTCCTTAAGACATACATTTTTTTAGGCGTCCTACACTGCCTTTTACATTGTGTGCCACCTGGTTGGATTTGGCGGGAAATCTGCTGGATTGCTTTATGGCACAAAACAGGAAAATGCTGCAAAATGCTGCACCTGTTCAAGAACAACATAAACAACACTCATCTGGAAAAAAACAATCTGATTTTTGGTTTTGTCACCACCTAGAGCTCAAGTGGCTGACCTCTTCTGGTGTGTGTGTGGGTGTCGGGGAGGGAAGCCTCATGCGTTATTCATTTTTAGTCCAACGAGACCTTGAAAGAGGGAGAATAACCTTCTCCCCACCCCCCCACCTCCCCCCTCTCTCCTCCACTTCTGATGCAGGGGGAGTCGGCAGCAAGGTGAAGTGGCTGATCTCCTGGCCCCTGCTGCTCGTACTGTTCTTCAGCATCCCGAACTGTGCCAAGCCTCGCTGGGAAAAGTTCTTCATGCTGTCCTTCGTCCTCTCCACTGTCTGGATCGCTGTTTTCTCCTACTTTATGGTCTGGATGGTGAGTTTTCTGTAGTGTGTGTGTGTGTGTGTGTGTGTGCACGTGTGTGTGTATGTGTACTTGGACTAGATTTGTAGAGTATTGAGTCATGCTACTTTTCGGAGCACTAGAGTATTTTTAAAGCATATGTTTTTTCTGCTACTTCACTAATTTGAACCATTTTTAGATATTGACAATGGCAGTAAACTAGGTTAGAGGAGCACGGTTAAGACCAGACGAATCCCTGGATTGACTGGGAATATGTGGGCGGAAAAAGATGAGCAACGCGCCCCGTGATACGTTATTGGAATAAACGCTGTTCGGTGTACATCGCATTCACGAGGCAACATTAAACCGCCAGACATTCTCAGACAGAACAGCATGTGTGTGTGTGTGTGCATAGACAACTTTTTCTCACGTCAGATGTTGCATAAGCTCTGGCACGTCTTTCTACACCTCCAGGTAACTATAATTGGCTACACTCTGGGCATCCCGGACGTCATCATGGGCATCACTTTCCTGGCAGCGGGCACCAGTGTTCCAGACTGCATTGCCAGTCTCATCGTCGCTCGGCAAGGTATATCTTTCCTTCTAGGTTTTTTTTTATTTTTTAATGATCCCTCGTACATCGATGTCAATAACACCAAGTACTAAAGATGATCAGTTTTTACAACAAACATTGAGAATAACGCAGCAAATAAAGATGCTTCACTGATCGATTTACAGGTTAGATTAAGATGCGCAAGTGTGCATTGCAAGCTGTTCCCATCATGAGGTGTACAGGCGGAAGAACGGATAAAGAAAGCTGTCCAGATGTGCAAACATGCATCGTGAACTGTCGTCTGTAAACTGTAAAGATTTAAAGATGCCGTTAACGTGCGTACGTGCAGCATGGTCAGGTGTGATTTTTGTTAAGCGATCACTTACTTACAAACGGAGGTTAGATGGATACAAAAAGGAATTGTAGCATTTTAGAAATGGAAAGGTGTCCAGAAATCTGCACTGGCTCATATACCAAGATACGCACAGGAATATGTACAGATTGTATGAATGGACAGTGCAGAGCATCGTAATGGAGAAAAACTGTCCGGAGCAGTCCATAGACATTGCCCTCCATCCAGGCTTCGGTACCCTCCTAGTTGTTCCCCCACCTCACTACATCACCCTCAACAAGAATGTGATCGTGAACCACAAAACGGGAATCCAGTAAGAAAATTGTGTTCCTGGAAATCCTGGAATAAAAACTCTTCGGGTGACTTCCGCCGGTCTTTGTTTGTTTCCAGGGCTGGGTGACATGGCGGTGTCCAACACCATTGGCAGCAATGTGTTCGATATTCTGGTGGGACTGGGCCTTCCCTGGGCGCTACAAACCATGTGCATCCACTACGGATCAGAGGTAACCAAGTACAATCCTGTTTTCTGTGCGTCAGATAGTCGAGTTGCAGTGACCCCTTATCTTTTGACGATGAATGATGCAACTGGAAAAAAAAAAGCCGCAGATCCGTTGATGACCTCGCTGCCTTGTGTGTTGTAGGTTATGATCAACAGTCGGGGGCTGCTGTACTCGGTGGTGCTTCTGCTGGGCTCTGTGGCTCTCACGGTGAGCAACTGTCAATGATCTTTTATTTACACCGAGCTGTTAACACACTAGGACGATGACCATTTCCCAGGAAGGCACCACCGACTGATCTAACACAACGGTGATTCAACCTCTGTTCAGTTCATGAAAGCTTTTGCTGTTCCTTCCTGTGCTCCGATGCACAGGAAGTGATGTTTCTTGTTTGTCGGAAGAAGAACTGGGTAATTAGCATGAGCGGCGATAGCCACCGTGGCTGAACAGACAAAGAAAAGAGCGCCACCTACAGAAACTCAAACTCCATCAACAGAAAACCCAAGGAAGAAGACCTCACACTACTGGAAATTAGTGTACCATCCCCCACCCCTAACTCTGACAATGTTAACATTTCTAACCAAATGATCGATTTACCAGGCAAAGTAGGAATGACAACAGCTTCAGAGCTAGCTTACTGACTTGTTTTGTTTGTGTGCAGGTGTTGGGGATCCACCTCAACAAGTGGAGGCTGGACGTGAAGCTGGGCATCTACGTGCTGATCATGTACGCCATCTTCCTCTCCTTCTCCATCATGATCGAGTACAACGTCTTCACCTTCGTCAACCTGCCCATGTGCATGGAGGGCTAGAGCACGGCAGCATGCCTCGGAAACCAAAACCTCAACGTCGCCTGACAACAACCCCCACCCCCCTTCCACCACCCTTTTCCAATAAAACTGGACCTCAGTCGGTCTCCAGACGCTCTCCCTTCAGTCAGTCTCAGACTCCTCTCTCATCACTGGGTCTCCATCCCTTTTTTGGCCCCAAACTAATTTTCCCAAGAGGCAGCGTGCTGTAAGAGTGGACTCCATTCCATGTCTCTGATTGGTCCTGTTGTTACACAGCGCCGGTCCAAAGTGCCCATATTTGGGCATCCCCCATTCCCGCAGCAAAGTCTTTACTCCCTTTGTGCTCCTGCTACCTTTCCCCCATCTAGCATGGCTTTAGATGTAGGGGACCTCTGGCATCACCCTGTTGACTGTTGGTGTACGTTATTTCCCATTGTAGATTTACACACACCATCCCAAAGTTCCACAAAACCAAACCAGAGTCTGTGTAAGGGGAAAAAACTGGATCTTATTTCATACCACCAAACCTGATTTGAACCAACCCCCCCCCCGTAGAGAGAACTCCCCTTGAATCATTCCAAAAATAATTACTGACTTGCTCTGCGCCCCCGTCCCTCCACCCCTGGAGGAGGACCTTGTCCTCGGCAGCTCCCTCCTCCACCCTGGACCTGCCCCTACCCCTCCCTCCCCTGGCATGGCCTTTGGCATCAGGGACCAGGTCCTGTTAGCGCGCCACTCCAATCACTCTGCAGCCTCCCTCAGCTCGATTTAAAATCAGCTCTTTGTTTTCTTCTCTCTCTCTCACTTTCAGAATGACATTTTTGTCAGGAAGCTTTGTGTCAAAGTGTGTCACAGTCCAAATCAAAGCTGACTGTGAGGGTGTTATGTATATGCAGCACTGCACAATGTAAACTTGTAAACACATTTTTTTAAATTTTATTATTTTATTTATTTTTTCTAAACCAAGGTTTGACTAGTATGAAACACAGACAAGAGCTTGCTGCAATCATAGGACATTGCCTGTTTTTCACTGAAAGAAATTGCACATGGAAACGCTTTCCTTTGCTTTGTGCTGTAAGGAGATTTGGCCCCTCAGAGGGGGGTACCTGGCTGGTGGCGGTGACGCCATAACCTGTTCTGCTCAAGCTCGGCATCGTTTTCGTTTAGAGACGGATTGTTTAACCCCCCCCCCACCCCCCTCCTCCCCTCCCCTCCAAATGCACTACAACACTAGAGGAAGCCCACTCGCTCCAGGTCTTGGGGATGCATCAGCTTTTTCTCGCCATCAAGGTGATGATGTGTGTTCACAGCTTGAGACAGCAGCATGGAGGTGGCTGTAAAAAAACAAAAAAGAATGCAAAAGGAACAGGATGGTTTTCATTGACCGTGTGCGATAGCACCCTCTGGCCGCCAGGGGGCAATGCAACCCCCCCAACCACCCACACCCTACCCACCCCACCTGATGTGTGCATGGCAGGGGTGTCAACCACAGCCGTTGGTTTTCAGGGAAACCCGGAGCTTGACCGCTCCAGGAGGTGGCGATGGTGTTCTCTTAATTTGAAATACATGTAGATATTGCACTTTAACAGCCGTCCTCTCATTCTGAATCAACCAGTGCTTCCTTCTGTGAGTGTGTATTTTCAGTGTATTTGTGTCTGTATGTGTGACTGCGTGCGTGAGAACCGTGTGTGTGTGTTTGTGTGTGTGTGTGTGTGTGTGTGTGCGCGCGTGATCAGTACAGGCCCACACTAGGTTTCTCACACTGGGCCCTCCGCCTCCCCCCCGACTCCGAAAAAGATGGGAACCTCCCAACACCATGAGCACAGCGGTCTCTCTGTCTGCAGTTGCATGCTGGGACATTAAACGCAGCTCCTCCACAGCACAGCAAAAGGCTGAGGGCTTCTGGGCATCTCCATGGAAACCGCCCGACCCACTTTACAAAATCGGCAGCTACACTGCGATCCAGACGTTTTGACATCATGCAAAAATACCTGTGAGGAGTCCAAACCTGAGGTGCAGAGACTAAACCTTAACTGGAGGGGGGTGGAGGGAGGGAGTGTTTAGTGTCGAAAAACAATGTCTGATCCTCTGCCGCTGCTGGCAGCAGGTCCTTGTATATGCAATCTCAATGTAAAGAATTCTATATGACAGAGGGCCCCCTGCAAGGTTGCCATAATGTGAGGGGATCCCGTGGAGATGTGACGTCGGTTTGTCTAGTATTAAGTGTTCGAGCTCACAGGTGTGTGTGTTTGTGTGTGTGTGTGTATGAGACAGCCGAGGAGCCAGAGGGCGGACGGTTCTGGATCGGGGGACCGCTGCTTATGTGGGATGTCCGATTACCCCGCCTCTCCTCCCCTCCCCTCTCGTGCAAGGGCATTACTCTCCACCAACTCTAGCTTAAAGGAGCAAGAGGGGCAGGACTGCAGCACCTCCACTGTCCTCGAGTCAAAGAAAACTCTGGACGTCTCCCCTTTCTTTTTTTTTTCTTTTTTTTTTTTTGATGGACTTGAGCAGACTTGGAAAAAACAAGAAAAAAATAGTGGGGCCCCTAAGCTGCTACTCTATCGGGGCTCAAACCGCTGTGTTTTCCGGAAGGAGGTGACCAGACAGGTCCAACAGACTGCGCCACACACCCACTGACCCATGCACCCTCACGCCACATCCTTGTGTACTATGTCCCCTCCCAGCCCTGTCCCACATGTACCCTGCTAGCTCCACCTCCCCAACCTATATTATTGGTGCTTCACTGCACTGTACTTCTCCCCTCCCCAACTTAGAGCAGTGAAAGTGTTCTCTACTAGTGCCATTCTGATCGTCGTTTAATACCTGCTGCAGTTTCAACCTTTTCAGTGGGTCTCCTGTACATACATATATATATTTTTTGGACCTTTGATGATGGGTACTGCTTTTTTTTTGTGTGTGGGGATTGTATCGTACCTTACCCTCAGTTGATGCAGAATGTGTAATGTTAAGGGGATTGTTGATTTTTGTGTGTATATTTGTTTTGTCGTTGATATGGGCGGGACGGGACGGGACGAGCGGGGGCGGGGCATGACGTCTGCGTTGGCCTGTGTGGTCACGTCCCCCGTTGCCAGCGTGAACAGCACAGCGGGGGTGGGGGGGGCGCGCAACACCTCTCTCCTCTTATTTGTCCTCCCCACCCATCCGACACACCGTGTACGATCTCACCGGTTCTCTGACGCGCGCATCTTTACTATCACTTTTTAAAAAATAAAAAATAAAAAAAAGAAAAGCGTAGAATTCCGATGCCATACATGTGGTAGCTCTGCAGAAATCCTGATCGTTACGGGGGGAAACCATGTGTACAAAATAAGCGCACACACGTTAGACATGGCAACTAAACATGGAGAGGGAGCGGTATGTATTTCTCTTTGAATGAATGCGACCTGATGCACTGTGAGCTCAATGTGACGTGGGAGTCGTTTGTCAAGAATAATAAATGATACAAAAAAAATATATATTTAATGTAAAGTTAGTTAATTATGAAACATTACCGAGGACATCTGTATAACTTAATATGAATGTATTGTCTTGCTATACTGGACATATCCAACCGATGCATTTTACTGTAAAGCAATAATGTGAAAAAAAATAAATAAAATGGCAAAAAATATAAATTCCTGTACATTTGTCTGATACGTTCTTGGACCGTTTAATGTGAAATGTAAAAATTAAATGAAGCCATTTGTACATGCACCGGTTGGTTGTGCTGTGTGTTTCATTTTTTCTCGACTGGTGTCTGTCTGCCTCAACCTTGACTGAAACTGATCCCTCCACATCGATTACCACTCTAGCCTTTTGCATTTCTTCACAAAGTCCCCTTTTTCCCCACTCTGAGTCTATAAAACAACTTATCAACTACCGATGCTGTATTTTCCTCAACAGTATCCCCAACTGAAACTGGGTCATTAGATTCTCTTAATCTTCATTTCATTGAGCTTTAATTAACGCACAATGACGACACCGGAGGACAAATCCAGACTTGCTGACTCTTAGTCATTTTTATTTATTTTTTTGTTAATAAATCTGAAGCTAAACGAAACGGTGCAACTTTTATAGTTTGGAGCAGTTGGAGATATGTAATATAAATCATCTTTCTTGGTAAAATGTCCCTTTTATGTAAGAAATGAGTTTTATGTAGTCCTTATGGCTATATTGGTGCACTAGCATATAGAGTCAAGCACTTTCCAGGAAGTATAGTCCCCACCACCCCACTGAAACCGCCTGTCATGCTATTCTTCAATCTACATTTCACTGGGTTTTAATTAAAGATCCAGCATCCTCCAGTGACATCACTGCAGGACAAATTAAAACCCACTCGCTCTGAACTCTGAAACCAAACGACACCGCAACAGTATTTGTACTTCTGGGATGTGTGTGTGTGTGTGTGTGTGTATAAAATGAAACACCTAATAAATCATCTTTGTTGTTTCGTTGAAGCATGCCTGGAAAAAAAAAACACCTGACTGAGTTGTCATTTGTACATTGTTGCAGCAGCATATTTCTCCCTGGACGCATGATGATTTATTGGTCCGGGGGAAACTTGTACAATAATCAAGCCGCCGAGTGCTGCGAGTAGCCAGACAGGGCAATTGAAAACAAATTGTTATTTACAATGACGGCTGGCGAAATGTGAAGAGCCCTTTGAGGGGGCCAGGCAATTGGGGATTTTGTGTCTGATTGCGTCCTGTCTGCTACAGCACGTTAATCCACATGCCTGTTTCTTTTCCCCTATCACCACTAGGGGGCACTGCAGCAATAAGATTTTTCTTGGCCCAGTGTTGACAGTTCAGAATGAAATGAAAATGGAGCTCCTTTACCCGAGCGAATGGGGCATCAGACTGGCACTACATGATGTGAAGGTGCAGGTATCTGACTGTGACAAGCGAGGGAACACCTAGCTGTCTAGTACCAGCCTGTTTTTTTCCCCTAATGCGGGGTGTGAGCCGAGCCGCCTGCAAAAAGCCCAAGCATCGCTAAATTGCCATATCACCCATCTCATTTCCTGCAAGAAACACTTTCATGTTTTTTTTAATGATGGATGTCCGTGTCTTCATTCAGCCACACGGGCAGCCATCTGGTTTGACCGGCACGGCCCAAGTAGCTAGTGGTGCTTTTCCCTAATGAGCCGGCCTCTTGGCTACCACGCCGCAGTTAACAAGCTTCTCTGCCAGCCGTGATCTTGTGCACTGATGAGTTCCCTTTTCTGCCCCCTAACAAGCCCTCCGTTTGGGAAGCTATCTCTCAAGAACGCCGGCTTAGCTTTTTCCCTCCCTCTTTGCCACGTTCGGAGGAGAAGGCCTACGCATTCTGGCCTCGGCGCACAGTGCGGCGATCCTCTTTGAAAAAAGTTGTGCTGTCTGTTCACCCCGCCCGCCCCCACAGTTGCAGTTTGAGGACATTTTGTTCCGTGTTTGTTCCTTGCCAGTTTTTTTTTTTCTTGACGGCACCCCGCTGTTTGGGTGAATTGCTAGGCTGCAGTGATGGATGGCAAGCAAACTGGGTTGCCACTGCTTGTTGCAGTCCCTCTCAAGGACGGCCTGTTCTGCATGCGCACAGCGAGTTGTTAAACTCATCTTGTGACACCTTTCAAACCAAAACAATGACATCAGATAATACAATTTCAAAAGCCCGTTGTTGTGATTTGTATTCTCAATTTGGAGGCCGGTGCAATCTGGATTAAATGCTGAATTTGAGTCCCGTCAAATATCTCACAGCTACGCAGAAGCACCCGGGGACTTGGAATAATCTCAGCCCGTGTCTGATAAAGTGTTTCTTTTCATTGGTTTTCTCCTATGGAAGCTAAAATGTACCATTGTCACCCAGGGGACTTGAATCTCGCCTCCTCCTGCTGCTTAGCAGTCAGAATACTGATCCATTCAAGGTCCCCGAGCTAACAGTCCCACACTTTAAGTGTTAGATGCTACTCTACTGTATGATTACCATTTGACCTTTCCCTGCTGTTTAAACTGTCCGCAAACTTTATCTACTAAGATAAACAAAAAATCGCAGAGGTCGAATGACGTTATATCGGTAAACTGGGGTCGCTGGGAGTTTTGGGCTTCTTCTAACGTCAGGCATTCTCATCCGGGCGGGCATCGGATGTTGAAAACCACCTTAAAACATTTAGATAATATAAACTGTTGGAGGACAGTCAGCCATTTCATGACTGTAGATGCAAGTTCTCATTTGTGCTCAGAAGCCGCCATAGTCTAGTCCCACGGGGCGCTGGGGGCTGGCCGGGGTTCGGTGATTCATCCGTTCTGCCTGTGGTGCGCTGCTTGTGAAGGCAACACAATGACTTCTTATCTACGTATGTATGAATACCAATTGCTCAGCTACCGCGTACTGATGGAGATTGATACAATGTTAGTTATTTAATAAGCGGACTGAGTGTGGCAGCCATGGTTAGCCTTGGGATGTCCGGCGCGCCATACGCTTCCCAGAGTACGATACACACACTCGTTAGGCTTAGGGAGAGAGAGACATCCGTCATTACAAGCGCTGGAGAGAGTCCAAGGTTTACATTCACTGCCTCCCGGAAATGTGCAATGAAATACTCATATTTCATAGTTTTATTTCAGTTGAGACTCCTTTTTTTAATTTGAAAGGAAGGCAGAGGACGGCTGACGGAGACGCGGGAGGCTCGGGTCTCGGCAGAAGTCGCCATCACAATCCAAAGGGAATTCACATTTGGTGAAACATTTAGTGTTAGTTTTGTTCATGTGTGTAAATCTGTTTCATCACCAATGTACACTTTGAAATTCTGTCTCTTTCTCGGCCTTTAAGGGAGAAGGATGCGTGAATACAGTATTGGTACACATCCAGTATGAATAGAGTCTTTGTGCGTAGGCTAGACGTTTGACTAACTGCTGCAGAAACGCCATCATCCCAAAACACACTTTGTCTAACTCACTTTTTTTTTGCCATCATTGCTCAGGATTGAAGGTCATTCTTTGTTGACCAAGCCTCCAGTGGACAACAAACGCATTGCAGTTTTATGACGGGAGCACGGAGGGCTATTTCCATATAGATTACTGTGAGCAGTGGGCAGTGCAGCTCAGGGGGGCCTGCGTAAGCCAGCAAAGTGATTAAGGCGTGAGCGCGGAGACATATATTAACAAGGTGGAGGCGTAGAGCGAAACCAACATGGAGAAACCCGCAGTCAGCAAATACCAGGTTGGTCAACATCCGCAACAACTTGGACTGGCCGCCTTTAGCTCTGAGGTCATTTTATTGAAATTGAACATCCTGGGAAGTCACAGAATAAATCAAAGGTAAAGGAGGAAAAAAAAAAAAAAGGCGCTTTCACTGCCTTATTGCATACGGAGGGAGCACAATTAAACTCCTGATGCACGGGCACGGGTGATTTATGAATGAATCTCTCGCTGAAAAGGATCTCGCAAAGCCGATCCGTTGCAGAGGCGGCCACAGGTAATTTATTCTATTCCCAAGTTTGCCATTTTACCTTCCTCCCCTTTAACCACTTGCACTGACAAGATTTATTCAAACAATAGTGGCATTATGCTGTAGGCCTAGCAATGAGCTCTGATCCACACCACCCCAAAGAGTCCCAAGTAGGGGCTCTCAGTTATACTCATCAAACATGTTTCAATACCTTTTGGACCCTTTAACTTCCTGTTGGAGTTCAAAAAAAACATCAGATACAGCAGATACACATGGGACCAATAGTTAAACCATTGACGGTTCTACAGTTAAACCTTTACAGTATCGTTTGGATCAGCGTAGAGCAACTGATGAACCACAGAAACGCTGAAGAACTAACGCACGGGCTACCTGGGGAATACCCTCGACAACCTGGAGCTATTTCTCTAGGAACTCAACTCAACTCTAGGAAAACCCCTCCGGTTAAAAAGTAAGTCAGTAACTTCATAATTATTATTTTGAAACGGCACGTCTGCCATATCAGGTTGCTTATAGTGGAGAGATGGATAGATGGGAGGTGGACTCGGAGCACAACAAGCTGGAGTGAATATTACATGCCACAGCCTGCCTCCGAAATATGTAATGCCTTACCAACAAGCTCAGTCAATAGTTTTCTTTTATTGAAATCCAAGGAGATAATTTGCAGAGATCAGCTCAAAAAGCTATCTTGCTCACTCAGTTAAAAGGCTTGATTTCTTTTGATGGGCGATAACATTTTGGGTGCAGGGAATGAAATGAGGGGTTCCTCTAATATTTCTGTGACTGTGTAGTTTGTCGCAGAGCCATAATTTCCCAAACAAAGTTTTGTGAAATTGCCTTGCTGTGTATTTTGCCTCATTAGTAAGGTAGCGAATAACTGCAGTACTACAATCTTCATTTTTGCCAACTCAGCACAATCTTACCTGCAAATAAATAAATGCGTAAACAATCTAGGATTGACCTCGACTCCATTTGCTCCAGGGAGGATCTTTTGCAATACAGTGAACAAGCGGAGCTGCAACCTACATCTTTCTCTCCCTGTTGTTATGCACCTTCCCCTGCAAGTTTACGACAACCTTAAGGCGGTTTCAAAATAAAAGTTCTCGCAGGTAATTCTCAATCAAAGCGTCTATTGCTGATGAAACGGCACATCGTTTTGGAAGCTGCAACGATTATAGTCGTGCGTTTATTACAGGCCTTCAGTCTGTTCTGGTCATAATTAGCAGTCTGAGTTATAGGTCCAACTAATAGTGGCTCTATGAGGTACCATTCTGCCCGCTATTTTTAATGTGAGTCAATCTAATGATAAGTCAGAATGATGTCTTTAAGAAAAAGGCTGAATCAAGCACATTTACTGCCCTCCATTACGCCTGTGCACAACCTGAAGGTAAAGGGAAACGTCACTCATTTTATAATCAAACATTCTCTTGGCCGCTATGCTGCTGACAGTTGTAATTAATGAAGTGGGGTTGTTCAAGGTACCTAAGTGTGGCTCTGCACGTTGAGGCTAGCAGTTAACCTGCGATGTTTCCGACTACAGGAAAACGAGTTTCCCCATGTGGCTGACCTGTCCTACCCCCCTCCACACACCCCATAAAACTGGGGTCAGTTAATAAATGTCACCATGGACACACGAAGGGGCTTCAGACTTGTCGGCTCTGTAAATCATATTTCATAGACGATGCGAACGGAACAAAGAGCAGAAGGGAAGGTGAGGATGAGAACTGGGGGAAATCGGAGAGACCCATTTGCGAAAGGTTCATACATTTCAGAGAGAGTCATTGCTGGCTTTCATAAAAGTGAAGGGGTAGAAAATTATAGCCAGAGAAACGGATGAGCTTTTATTTGCCCTCAAGTAGAGCACGCACACCGAGAGCACGAAACACTTCCTACAATCATGTTACAGAACATAAAAATTGATTTGTCGTTCGGTATCAACAATGTAGGGCGAACAAAAACAAGACTGCTCTCATTATTGTTATTTTGCTTCTACTTTTATTATAACATCACTGGCCAACAAGTAAAGAATATACATAATAATAATATTATTATTAATAATAATATTGATAATAATAATATTACTAATGATATATAATATAATATAATAAAATAATAATAATACAAAATAATAATAAACTGAATAACATCAGAACAACTATTTTCTGTTTGCATGTTATTGTATTTGTCTTTTTTCTTTCAGTGAGGCGATCTCTGAACTCTGCCCTCTGCATTCTCTGACTTCAAGGCTTAGGCTAGTTGTAGAGGAATGTACAGTAAATAAAATAAAATAAAATCATCTTATCCCTCCGTCTTATTCTTTCTGACATCGGTACACATTTCCTCTCGTTTGCAATTTATCGCACACATCTGTTCAAATGCAAGTTGACATAACCACCACCTCCTTTGGCACAGACACACACACAGGCACACGCACACACACAATAAAACACACGCTCCGATGGCCTGGAGTTGGATGGTATAGTGCTGAGCCCCGGTGCTTTTATCAGACGTTTGGTCGTAAAGTGTCACACCGACCGAGGCAGCAGGTTCCAGATCCTTTCTCAGCAGAACCAAACGCCGGCTGAAAGGCATTCTTCTTCTGCCGCCTCTCTCTCTCTCTCTCTCTCTCTCTCTCTCTCTCTCTCTCTCTCTCTCTCTCTCTCTCTCTCTCCCCTCATGACTGACCTCTATAACTCTCTCCTCTGCCTCCTCCTCTTCACCTGAAGCGCTTCACACTGAGTGGGATGTCCTTTGGTGCTGGAATTCAAAGGAAATGCCACACATGCACTGTCGAAAAAGTGACCTTTAAAAAATACAAGATATTCAACGGTGGGTGGGGAGGGGGAGGGGGAGGGTGAGAGGGGGGGGGTTGGCGGAGGTGGGGCCTTATTGTTCATTTTTACACAGCAAAATATCACCCAGCTGCAGAATATGGAGATTGTCTCTTAATAAAGTTTGAACATTTAAAACGTTTTGAACATTTAAAAACACAATAACACAATAAAAATCTTTTTTCTTTTCTTTCTTTTTTTTTTTTTTTTCCCCCCTTTTTGATGTTCGTTTCCCTGCTGTCAGAATCGAGGGTAGGGTTATGGTCTGACAGACAGGCGAGGCCGAAAAATCTCTCATAGTTTCACGGTGGGCTTGACAAGAATATCATCCTGTCATGCAGCTGATTTCTCTTTTTACCACCACTCCCGGGGCTTTCACAGAAGCAATCCAGAGAGAGTCTTGGGACTTTTACTTTGTAGTCACCGTTTTCTGGCGCTGCTGAGTCCAGTGCTGGCGGTCATGTGTCGATGACGTCCTGCGCCGGTGAGGGTTCGTGGGGCAAACTGGTGGCGTTGGGCAGCGGCTGTGTGTGGCTGACGGAGTTCTGCTGCAGCTCCAGCGCCATGGCGTTCTGCGGGTGGGGGAACTCCTTCACCTGCCTCCGGTACTCCAGGAACGTGGACGCCTTGGTGGCGATGGCCACCACGTTCTTGCCCACGAAGATGGTGGAGACGCGGCTGTCCTGGAACAGCACCATGTTGACCCCGCGTATGAGGATGGTGACCACGTTGATGGTGACCAGGCTCAGGACCGGGTACAGCATCATCTTCTGGGGCGACACGTGCTCTCCCTGCATGCTGATTTCACTGAGTGATACGCAGGGGAGGATGAGCAGCAGGATGTAGCAGTAGAAGAACATGAGGCCCTCGGCCCAGATGGGCAGGCCTGTCCGCTGGGGCTCCCACAGGTTGGCCTGGATGTCCAGCAGGTCCAGCAGGTCCAGAGCCACCCAGAACAGACGGCCCCGCATGTCCTCCTTCTTCCGGAACGTTCTCACATACTCCATACTATCCAAGGCCACCAGCACCAAGTACAAACCCGGCACGCACACCGACAAGAGTAACGTCAAAGCCTTCCGCGCCACCGTCTCCAGACTCTTCCTGTCCGCCTTGCAATTCTGGAAGACAAAGTAGAGCTTGATCTCCAGGACGAAGATGTAGAGGAACCAGAGGATCATGGCGTACCCTCGCCGGGCCGTGCGCACCTCGGCGCCGACCCACACCGCCACGTAGCGCAGCACGATGAGGAAGCACACGTCCCCTACCAGCACTATAATACACACGCCGATCTTCCTGGGACCCTGGTTCTGCTCCACCAGGTAGGCGTCCATGAAGGCCATGCTGGTCATGATAACGATGGTGGTCAGGCACACGTGGCGTTTGTCCGGGGGAGGCAACACCATGGCGGGGGCGCCCACTGGCTCTCACTCTCAGTCCACGGCTTTCAAAAGTGGAAAAGACCTTTAAGGTTCGGGAACAAAAGACTTTCAACGGACACCTCTGGTATGCGAAGGAACAAATGTCAAATTACAGCGTGTGTAATATTACTATAATTATCCAATATAGTATTATATGAATTCCTCCCTTTACTGAAGCAAGTCAATAATAGAGTCCATTGAGGAGGCTGAAAGCAGAGCAGTGTGTGGAGTCAGTGGAGATGCTGGCTGCTGATTACTCTCAGGCCATGTGAAAACAGGAACATCACCTCGTTACTCAGCGCACTTCCATTGATCCAGCTCAGCCCCTGAGCAGCAGAAGCATTGAGGGTCTACAGCCGACACTCCATGACTGATGCTAGGACGGTAATCCACACACAGGCAAATGGAGGAACCCCGGACAGCAGGCTTGATCTAACGGACACGTGATGGGATTGTGGGACACCCCGGTGCGACGGGAAGCGTTTTATTTTTGTATGAGGCTGCTCGGAGTGCAGGGGTGCAGCGCGGCTCAGTACAGTAGCTCAGTATGCGCGAGGAATCGCTCTCTGGATACTCCTGGAGACAGTGGTGCAGTGTGTGTGGCTCCTTACGATCCTGCAGTGTGCGTGAATGGAAATGGGGGAGCGCGAGGAGTCTGCAGTGGCCAGAGGCCCCAGCCGCCATAAATCACAGAGACAGCGGGTCAACGGCCCATGAGGCCTTGCGTCCGACGTCGGCTTCCCCGGGGGGAGGCTCTCACACTGGGCTGAAGATCCATCCTCTCCCCCCTTCTTGCCACGTGCCAGCCACTCCACAGCCTAGAGGGGAGAGGAATAAAGAGAAGGAGAGGGGGAGGGAAGAAAAGAAGGAGAAAGAGACCTGTCAGCACTACTGGGCTATATAACACAGTTTTCATTGCCAATGGCCCTCCACATATGAGGAGCCAACTAATGTGTCAGCATGGCACAAACGTGGCCCCCCTCCTTGTTTCACTATTGATAGGGTGGAACATCTTGCACATGTTAAGACTGGTCCAGGATGTCATTACCTCACTATTGTACCTAATAGATAGTGTCATAAGACATCTGGATGCCAGGTTTAATATCCTCTGGTGGTAATGTTATTATATTCAGTAGAGTTTTGTCCATGACGCTTAATAGTTTCATTTTAAGAGTTAAATTATGAGAGAACTAACAGAAACTTGTAGAAACCAATCTTAAAGCTTCATATAGTAGATAACTGCTTGGCACTTCTTTTTCCTTTTTTTGTTGGTACAGTGCACTGAATGTTCTTCTGAAAGCATAAATGGAAAAAAAAAAGGATAGGAAGAAAAGTGTTGTGCAGTAGTTACATTGAAAGTATTGTTATGATGAGGCGTGGTGCATCTTCGAGGGATCTGAGAAACACAAGGGCACCGAAAAAAACACATTCCAGCCATTGCAGGGTCTCCTTCAGGCTGTGCACAATATCAAAAGATGTTTTACGCTGTCATGTAATAATCCCTTCCTGCCATAATCCAGAGTGAGCGTTCACACAGAAGCCCAATACAGATGTCAGAAAGAATGATGCACTAACCCACAAACGACTGCGACTACGGAGGACATCAGGCCACGCTGTCATAAATCTACAGCCCCGTCAGACAGGCAGCTAATCTAAATGCTGCAGGGTTGAGTGTGAGTGCGGGGTGTGTCACCGGGGTTATCAAGCGGTCTCCACCCACCGCAGATGTTTTGTTGATTTAGCCCCCACGGCACCTCTGGAAGTGCACACTTTATTATTTTCCCCGCACCGCTATCTTCAAATTACACTCCGATCTCTAGTTGTTGTTGAATTATGTTTCAAGGTGTTTCCGCTTTGACCTGTTTAGTATTCCGGCAGATGTGCGCGTTGAGGCGTGCGACGGGTTGAGTCAGTGGGGGGTGGGGGTACACTCCGACATGTACAGCACTTTATTAAAAAAAAAAAGGAAAAAAAAGCAATCTAATGGATGCCTGGCGCTTAACATTGCCAGCAGGAGCCCACCTCGCAAACTAGCCTCATCCATAAATAACACACCGTGTCTAAATATTAGCACGGAGAGAAAACAGGAAAAAAAAAAAGAAAACGAAACACGTTAATTGAGCAGAAACAAGCTCTTTCGATTCAAGTTGGGGCGAGAGCTTCCTGTTCAGCAGAAACAAGTTCATCAGTCTTCCTGTTCCCGCCCCTGCTCTGTCTGCCTCCGCTGTCATTGGGATCCTTCGGGCAGAACGCAAATAAATCACATTAGTCTTTCTGTCAACTTGGTTACGTACCAAATCAAAATATGAATGTATCATTCAGAGCAACACTGACGGTTGTTTGGCTGCAGTGCAGGAGTGCCTTCTCAACCTTCGGTCTATTTAGCCATCCCAAAATAATTCATCTGAACAAACGCCGCGATGAAGAGGACGTTTCACGGATGCGGAGGAAGGAACTGATGATATTCACTCTGAGTATGTTACACCGAAAGAATGCTATTCATCACCGCCGTGTCCTTGGTTTGACATGGCCCACTGCAGTCGCATTCATCTACACATTGTGGTTTGAGGTTGCTTAAGGTAAGGTGTTGAGTATGACTGAAACAACTGCAACATCTTAAACAAAACATTGAACCTTTAATTTCTCATCTGCATTGTTTTCTATAGAAACCAAAGACCAAAACGTACATTTTTCTCTGAACTTTTTCTTAATATTAACGCGAAAGAATTGCAAAGATCCTACTGTAAGTGACTTCAACCAATTGGATACAACTGGACTCCAGACTACTGCCTGTTTACACTTATTCCATTAAATCAAAGGTGTTTTTTTTCCCTCTCATTTTGATTGGCCGAGCTCGTAGTGTGGTAAATTTACACACTAAACATGAATTCTGTGTAATTCATCTGCATTGTGTGTAATTATCGGATTGAATGGGACCTGAAGGTCGTGCAGACGTTATTTTCCACCATATATACTCCATTGGAGGATGTATAAGCGATATATTCATAACACTACTCAGAGCGTCAAGTGCTCCCTCTATGAATCTCAATACATTGTGCTCTGTCATTACACTCAACACATCCTAGTGGGTGGAAGAAGGGAAAAGAGACAAGTCACATTGAATGACATCTCAACTTAAAGCCTGTCATCGGAAGCCCAATTTTCCGAGCGTGCCGCCGCCACAAGCCTCATTTGTAATCCGAGCAGGGATTTGAATGTTTAAAACCCATTATGTAGAACAGGGCCTAAGTAAGAGATTAAATTCATAAGATGGTGATTAATTGACTGATTAGTGGAATGCTGTGGATCATTAACGTGCTATAAGGAAGAGTGCTCTGCCGTATACATCGCGTCACTTAAATGTCATTAATTATCAAAAAGAGTTTCAGATTGTTTCCCTAATGAAGGGATTACAGCCGGCGCGATAATACCAGAGCGCTAAATTGGACGGGTTCGAACCTCCCGGGAGTTATCGCTTCGGCTGTGAGAAACTCAGATCCCCGAGATGTCGCGCGGAGGGTTGACGACGCGGCGCCGCACGGGGCGCCCCGTCGAAACAGGAAGCTGATGAACTTTGACAGTAACGGATGATTGTTAATCCTCTCTGTCACATAGGGTAGAAAAGGTGCCTTTGTCTGTGAGAGACGACGACAGAAGTGCGTCGCTCTGTTTTGCACATCGCCTCTGTCAAACATTTATAATGTATAACTCAAGGCTGCAGATTAGCGCTGGGTGTCACCCGCAGAATGAAACCAAAGGAGGGAAGAACTGTTGCTCGGTATGCGATCTGACAGCTGTGGAGACTATCGCTTCACATCTTTGCTTGATTTTCATGGCTGTGGAGAAGAGCGGGGGGACCTCGTGTGTGCTTAGTAAGTTTCAGTTTCCTTTATACACTTCAATTAGAGTGTGTTAATTATGGTCTACTATTTGTACACAACATAGAGGGAAGGTATTGCAACAGTTGCTTGCAGAGGGAGGCTATTATCACGTCTGCGCTTCAGGCCATTATCTCTCCAAACAGCCGGGCCTTCCTTGTCAGGCAGTTGGATCTACAGGGAGCCAGCCCGACCGGCCTCGGGCTTCTCCATGGATCACAACGAGGACAAAGGTCAGGGCAGCAAGTGGCATTAATGCTGCTATTTGTTGTTTTGACAACTGTTATAAAACACCACTGAAAAAGGCCAGTGTGGGCTGATGCACAAGAAAGAGAGTTAATGGGATTGAGCAGTATTTTGGTGGGAGCTTTTTTCCCCACTCTTTACCAAGTGGATGAAAGCTTATTGGTTGCTGAAACGGGGCCCACGCCAGGTGTTGCCTTTGAAGACACTCGAAAACAGCCTTCATTTCCCTTTCAAGCATTTTCTTAACTTAATTATCCATGTTGCTGCGAGACAGATGTTTGTCCCTTTTGACACAGACTGCTTAAGGATAGCGACGTCTTTGGAGCCCTAAGGAGCTTTTAATTTTACGGAGTTTAACGGAGTGAGGTGTTCTGACACTTCATGCGGCTAGAGGAGCTGTGAGATAGCACTTGTTTACAGCAGCAGCAGCAGCATCCGTTTCATCCAGAAGCGGCGGATGGTTTCTCTGTTACCTGTGGGCTTCAAAGAGGACCGAGATGTTTATGCTTTTGGGAGGACACATTGTTATGCATTAAATCCCACATCGCATTACATCCCCAGCTGTTCTTCTCCTCCACACCCCTTTGCTTTCCTTTCCCTGCCTTCCCCCACACCCCGAAGGATGATCAAATGTTTACGTCAATGTCAGCAGCACTGCAGTGGGGCAGCTCCGGTCTCCGGAGAGGTCCGTTTTGTCTGATATTTATGTCAGGTTGTCTTCATTAGGGCCAGAACGAGACCCATATGTCGTCTTGGCTGCTGGCCATCTCCATCATCTCAGCAGGTGTTCTCCACTGTCCTTTGTGTTACAGTCAGCGCTCGGCTAGTTTTGGGAGAGGTGGCAGATTGCTTCGAATTTGCCTGGTACACAGAGTACAGCTCAGCACAAGTTAACATGCACACACACACACACACAGGCACGTAAGCACTGATAACCCATGCATGCATACACACAGTACACACACACCATTAGAACATGCACACAAGAAGATACATGTACACACACACACACACACACACACACTGTCAGCTTTCCTTATTTAACATCTCGTAGTAAGGGAAGGTTGCTGACAGGATTGCAATCTGCGGGTCACATCTTTATCTCATCCATCACAGCCCCGATAGCGTGCCGTAACCACATGCTGATCTTCCTACATGCCGCGCCGATGCGAACACAGCAAGTAATATTACAGCCGTAAATCCCCGTATATATGTTAAAACATGTCTCGTGCCCCCTGCTGCGACCAATAACAGACCCGGCTGTATCCCCGAAGATGACTGCTGGACTATCCCAGCCGCAGTGACGTACGCGTGTCATTTCTTAGGAGCTCTTTTTATAGCAGTGCATTTCCTTAACGTGTTAAAACCTCCAGACTTGGCTAGCCTCACGGGGGTTAGGGTTAGGGTTCACATCATATCAATCTTAATGGCTTGGGTTGGCACGTTACAATTCTAGACTCCTTTCTCTTTTTGCGTTTTGTTGTCATTGTTTTCGGAGTGTTTAGTCCTGTTCAGATCTTTCTACCCACCTCGTGCAATTCAAACGAACGCACCTCAATTGCATCCTCGATTCCCACTCTGTCGCGGTGTTATCCCTACATACTTCCCTTGCTTATGAGGTTGCACGGGGTTAGAATACTGAGGAGGAGCTGAAACTAAAGAGGGGACCTTGTTTTGTAGCGGCGGGCTAAACTCATTTTATCATCCATTATGGTTGATTAAGGCTGATCCTCGCTACTTCACCCTGTCACATTGCGCTCGCGATAAGCACCGAGGGCTCTTAGGGTTTCTTTCGGCACACAACTGTAACTAACCCCATCTGTATTCATGCCGCCTGCGCTTTTAAATACCCGTGGGAGTTGATCAAACACTGCTGAAATCAACTACGCTGCCCGTGACAAAGGATGGATAGCTGCACTGCAGTTCTCCCCTAACAGGCATCATATAAGGTTAGATGCTGATAGCTACTCAAAAGTGCTTTCCTCCGACTCGGCCCTCAGCGGCGGAGACAGGGGGGCTTTTCAACATGACAGACGTGTCTTTTTCTCCCCTGCCGACTCTCAAACGGCCGCAATGCGCGCAACGTCAATCACGGCGCATTCTTTATTCACAAAGCTGAGGAAAGGATCAAAGGCGCCATGCCACAGTGAGTCATCATCAAAGTGAAGCACGGGGCCCTCTGACATCCCACCCGGCAGTTAGTCACTGACACGGGGGGAGGGGGGGGGGGTAACTAGTTGCCCAACCTATACACAGGAGAATTGGGTTCTCTGAGCGGGGGGGGGGGTGGACTTCTGTCCGGAAAGGATGCTGCTCAAGTGGCCGCAAGTCGGACCTTTTCTTCATACACCTTATGATGTCTGGTTCCAAGTAACACATGCTGGCTTTTATCCATCTCACAGCACATTCTTTGCATGGGTGGACCCACTGGTATGCAAACCCCTTACCCCTAATTGAGCTACACAGGGACCTGTACACCATTCCCTGTCTACCACTGTGGATAATCACTGTATTCAATAGGATACAAAACTATACAGGCTTTTGGAAACGGGCAAAATAAAAGAAGAAGAAGAAAAACGCTTGTAAATAATGTCTAGCGACTTCAGAAAGGAGAAAATTAATTTTATGCCATTACCTTAATGACGGTTTTAAATTCAGTTACTGACTATGCTCCATCTTGCTAAATGCATTGAAGGCCCCTTTGGCCATGTCTTTGAGAGAACAAATTGAAATGAGACCAATGAGAAGAATTAGCACGTCTCACCACCACCGTCCATGGGAATGCATGCAATTAAAGGGAAACCCCACTCATTATAAAGATTTTCTATATGATATTCCTGTCGACATTTGAGCGCAAAATTAGACCCAAATGAGCTGTATCCTAGTGTATTGCTGTCAGTTCTGAACCAGTTCAGACTTTATACCTGATGCCAGCCCGAGTTTGAACTTCAGTTGCTTTTTTCCTCTTCGTGTTCACAGATATTGATTGGACTGTCTAGACCATAGGATAACATATAGGAGTTTTTTCCTATTCTTCTTTCACCTTAAATCCCTTAGGTTGTAAAAACTCCCACCCACCTTTAAACCTGAACTCTTAACAGAAGACTGCCCCCCCCCCCACCTCCCCCCCATTCATTGAGCCGCTGTAGATTCGCTCCATTCACTCCAGTGAAGTTCTGGAGTCGGGTAGGTACACTGGGGGTGGAAAATGTTCTCCGAGCACAAGAGGCGATGAATCGAGACGGGCGCACGCGGCTCCGAAACAGCGGTGGGCGAGCTAGCGCCTCGGCTATCGCTGCAGAGAGCTGATTTACCCGCCAGCAAAGATGACTGAAGCTGCTGCGAAAAGATTTTCTTCACCGCCACTCCACTCCGCGACAAAACCACTAAGAAGAAGACGTCGAGGTCACCCTTCGCCTCTCACGAGGGGCTGCCAATCACTAAATCACATAAAGTTACACAGTGCAGGTTTAAGCACATAAGTACCCTTCAGCCTGGTAATTTGATTGTCCCTTCCAGTGATTGTTGGACACCCCTTTAATTTTTTAAATTGAAGGCAACAAAAGAGCATAAAGTGCAGCAGTGATTGCCATTACGTCACTCACACACACACACGCACACACAGCCTTTGCGGCATTCAAACTGTACCAGGGTAACATGTTATTACACACTCTTCTAGCTCTTAATTCTCCCGTGCGCCGATGCGGGAGTTTAATGAGCATATTGATTTGCCCTTGCGAAACCAGCGGCCATATTCATTTCTCTAATGATAATATGGGCCTGCGATCACCCAGGGGCAGCAGTCATTTTCATCCAGTGGTTTTACTGGGAGATCCATTTAATCTTTGTGTCAATAACACACCCTTCCCCCCATCGCCAACCTGCTCTTTTTGCCATGCCTTGCAATTCATCCTTCTCTGTTCAGACTGTTGCCATTTCTAATCTGGCCACCTTAAGGGAGCTGGCATCCGTACCTCATTCCAGTCACGCCGCCTTTCTGCTTTGCTTCCCATTCCACTTGAGGGTAAAATGACTTCCCAAAGACACCGAAAAACCTCCCGTTCCTGTTTCTTAACATTGCTGCATTGTGTTAATGGTGTGCAGAGATGGAAATGTAGCAATTAAGCTTTAAAAATCCTCAATTTTGTGATTCGTCAGGAGATTCGTTTAACCACCGGGGCCCGATTTGTTTTCTATCCCACTTAAACACTCATCCTGCTATTCCCATTGGCGTGCATAAGACGGATGTGCGCTGGGGCAGGTAAAAGCATCGAGACCAGTCACCCTCATGCACCGTCCGTGGAGTAGAGGCAGAGGAGGGCAGCGGGGTGAGATGCAGGGAGAGAGAGAGGGATTACTGCAGAGAATAAGGGTGTCTCTTCGACGTGACTCAATGAAAGGCAAAAGAAATTCGATAGAGGGAGTATTTGAAGTGCTGCTAATGAGCCGGGTGTTAAAATGGATAGCTTTGCAGAGGAAACAGAATTAAGTACTACCAGCCGGGGATTTACAAGGAGAGTGTGGAAAAACAGGCAGAAACATTGCGTAACGTATCCATTTTAGCAAGTCATTTTATCTCAATTTCGGTCTTTAATATGTATTTTCCTTGAAAAGAAAAAAAAAAAAAGAAATAGGTTGAGAAATGTTCGCCCTTTCAGTGCCGATGAGACTGAATTCAGGATCAAATGACTTGTTAAGATGGAGATTTCTTTTTTTGCAGTTAACAAGGATCCTTCTCACAGCCTGTGCAGGTGCTTCCTGTTTCATCTGTGATGCTAAACAGGGTATTTGACAAAAAAAAAACGTTGCAAACCTTTGAATATCTCTCAAGTGCAGGCTGTTTGCTCAAGGCAACACCTGCTCTGTATGATAATGAAATGGGAGACAATATTGTACCGAGGATTAGACTGTTGTTTGCTTAGCGCAACTCGCCGAGGACCGTCAACTTCCATAGCAACTGCTTCCACTGAGGGGCGGTTCTAAAAGTTCGGGGACCGGCTGTGCCTCTCCGGTGACGGATTCATCCAATACCTGTGTTTACTCATCATTTTCACAGTATGATATTGTTGCACGGTAAAAACATTAAAACAGCTCTGGAAGCTGTTTTGGACTGATATAAGAAAGATATTTCCTAATTTCACAAAACGATGCCGGTAGCAGCTACGGACGTAGCAGCTACTCAACTTTCATTTCGCCGCTATATTTAGACGTGTTTTCAACGTCGGTGCAGGCCGTGGAAATTATGGGCTGCGTCGTTGTGAACAGACTCTGGATGCGTGCCTACAGCACATCTGCATATAAATGGGTAGCGCTGCCCCCTCTCGGTCCATAAATCGATTGACAACCATTTAGAGTTGATTAGTCAGTTGTAAAGATGAGTCCTGAACATCCCTAACATCTGAGCAACATCCACACATGCCCTACGTACGAACACATCGAAGATTCAGTGTGCATGACTGCATGTGTTTGCAGGGCACATTGAGCAGATTTTCAGATTTGTCAGTGAAATGGACTAATCAGGTAGTCAATGAAATCCTAGGACTATTGATCTACTAAGGCCTTTGTAGAAACGATAGGCTGCATCAGGGACATCGAACACCATCGTCCTCCACTGGAGACAACGAGCTCAGCTGGTCCTCATCTAGGCCTACATCTTCTTAACAACAGGAGGCTCAGGATGCTAAAGCCAAGCATCAAAAATGTCACGACCATCAGGCTGTCTGGCAGGAGACGGTGCTCCGCCCCTCGTGTCTACCAATAAACTTTTACTAGTAAACAGTTATGTAGCCCTTTTCAAAATAAATCAATAACCCAAAGCAACAATGAATAGGAGGACAAAAAATACAAAAACACAAAAATTGTTAAAAGCAAATCGAGCATATCTGTAAAAAGATATGTTCTGAGTGGTGACTTAAAATATGATGCTGCTGATTTTGCCAGCCTGAGCTCCTCAGGCAACGACCTGCCCCCTGCCTGGGGGCCTGGATGGCAAAGGCGGCTTGATCAATCATCTTTAGGTGTCAGGATGGCCGGGATCGCCCCGTCTGAGGCTGTTAGGCTGTGCTCCGGTCCGTAGGGGGTTAAAAGGTCTCAGATGTAGCTGGGGTGGGGGTGTAGGGAGCTAAAAGCCAATGTGATCAATCAGCCAATAGCTGTTAGCCTATCCAGATGAGGGGCAACTTCTGTCTCTGGAAGTCTTACATAACGCACGCTAATGTATACTCCCCCTTCCACTCCTCCCCCACCCCCACCCACCACACACACATACACACACACACACACGCGCGCACACACCTCAGGTCAGCCTGCACCTTTGGCAATCTATGGAAAAGAAAGGATAGAGGAAGAAAACAGCACTTCGCCAGAAGGTGCTCCGTGTGATTCTGCCCATGGGCTGCGCTGTCGTTTTCATTAACAGATTAAAAGCCAAAAAGTAATTGAGAATTAGCAATTCATCAAAAAGGTATTGGCGGTTTGGTCTCGCCAAAGTGGGTCTAAAATCATTCAGGCCGTTGGCTCCCATTTTAGCAAGCTTATTTTGTTGGCTCGGAGAGGGCGTCGCCGGAGATGCACTGTCGCCTGCTACCGTCGTCCTTTTTGGGGTTTGTAATGTCCTTTGACAGCAGCAGGGCCCTATTTAAATGCCTCCTACATTGACATGCAATTTAGTTTTTGCTAATTATAGGGTGCGGCGGTCATAAATTATTCCCTGCTCCATAGCTCTCCCTCTCTGTCTTATTCGTGCACAGACAGGACACACACACACACACACACATGCGCGCTCACCATACAAACAAAATTAGCCCATCTGCATTTTTTCACACTGAGTCTGAATGTCACATACAATGAGCCGCTGCATGCCGACTGGGGAAGCAGGGGGAGAGAGAGAAAGAGAGAGAGTGAAAAGAAAAGACAGCATGGAGAAGCTAGCAGTTCATCTCTCCCCTGCTGTTTAAGGCCATTCATAAATACTCAGCCTCAGTGCCTCACACACACACACACACACCCACTCAGAGACTCCAGCACCTCTGCATATCACAAGCAACGCGCAAAAAACCCCATAACGACACCGAACTTGAGTCGGAAAACGTAGAATGCACTTTGACGAGAATAGACAAAAAAATTTGCCCGCTAACAAGACAGAGTGCAATTATTCAGAGGCACTCACAGCTCCCGCAATGACACATTCTGTTTGGACGCGATGGGGGAAAATAATTTCAGAGTGGCTGCCGACATCTTCTCACATGACTTAATGGAAGGTGCAATCAACCTAGAGGAGACACGCTTGACGTAATGCAGCCGGTGAGGCTCCTGTTAATTGGTGTCACTGTGTCTTGGAGGTAATTGGACCAAAGTAAATACACAAAGAGAAGCTAAATGAACAGAAAGAGCAAAAAAATAATAGGGTATACACTTATCCTCAGCTTATGGACTCAAAACTGTGTATAATTTTTAGATAGTCAGTGAACCGTGTCTAAATGTGTATTTTGATTCGGTTTGGTTTTTAGCTATGTTGACTTTTTATGTATAAAAGGATTATACCACGTTTTGGGGAGATTGACCTTTTAGTCGACTTCGTGAGGACAACACATTCACCAAAATCCCCCGATGAGTCCCCCGCTAGATAATTGCCTCTGGTGCTCCATGCTAACACTTCCAGCTTCCATTTTTGCTGAGTGATATGGCATTATCACAAGTAATCCGAAATGAACTGCGTCTGGCAGCTTTGTGTAGGAGGTAGACGCAATAATAATGTGCTATTTGTGTGAGAAAAAAAAAGTGAAGTGATGGCTGGCATGAAAGTGAAACAAATTCTGGAGCAAAACTATTGGGAGATTCTGAAACCTTTGCCTGCTAAGTATTAACATTTACGAGAATGGAATCATTGCCTTTGACCTTTTCGAGGAATGAGTATTAATTAACGAGGAGCAGCGTTTTGCAATGAAAACCCCTCATGTATTTTATTTTAGATAGCTTATGACTGAGTGTCTCTCTCCTCTCTCTCTCTCTCTCTCTCTCTCTCTCTCTCTCTCTCTCTCTCTCTCTCTCTCTCTCTCTCTGTAGTGAGTGACAGTTGTTTTTGAAACCATGCGGAGCACTGCGGTGGCATCGACCTGAAAGATCTCATCCACCAGCTCTATTTGTACATGCGGCGGTTGACAGGAGCTTCTTGTGTATCGCTAAAAATCACTGCTCAGCGGATGAATACTCACCTGAAATAGTTCCAAGAATAAACCTGGCTAGATCAGTTACACTCAATTAATAATATTCCATTTTCAACCTGTATGAATCTACAGGCCATATAATAAAAGAAACTAACAACTTTTTACTACTAGTAGGCCAGTCTTCTTAGTTTGGATAATGCTAGTCTCCTATCATTCAGCATTGTGTATGCTAAAGAGTTAGCATGGATCACTGAAGCGAGTGATCTACTGGGGACACAAAACTTGGTGCATTCCTTTAAAAGGGGCTCCACTACTGCAAACGGGTACAAAACCAGATTGGCATCACCGGCGAGTCAGCAAATTCCCGTGGTGTCCCGCGTGGCACTACGTTGGCGTTGCCGTGCGCTGTACCTCAGACGACTCCTACTGTGACGGGCGTGTGGTTGGACAGCTCGGAGCGGAGGGCGGGGCTTTGAAGCAGAACTGTGATAAAATGCTAAAGAGAGGAACTGTAAAGCTGCACTGGGTGAAAGGCATCAATGCCGATGAGTGTATGTGTAAAAATACACATACTGACTCTCTCTGTCTCCCTCGTCTCGTTTTCTTTCTCTCACGCTGGTCATAAATGTTGAGTATCCACGAGGGGGAAATGCTCCAATTCTCTCCTTGAGTGAGCTCACAGATCCCTCCCTCCTTCCCTCTCTCCCTCTCTGCCACTACATCTTTGCTGTCCTGATTTCCTCCTTATTTCAGAGAGTATGTTTGACCTGCGCTGAGGGGGGATGACTCTGCCCTCTTCACCCCACACAGAGCAAAGATAACAGTCTCTCCCCTCCCACCCGTTATGCTGAGCATTCACAGTGTACACCTTGCTCAAGGTCATTTATCCAAGGCTAAGCTCCCCACTATTTACATAGCGGGGAGGACGTGGAAGTGCTTTGAATCGCAATTGAAACTGTGCAACATGCCGCGTTTCTCAGAATGACAGAGAGCAGCTAGCGCTCAGAGGCTGGGGGAACGAAACCGACATGCTGTGTTTAACAGAGCATGTTAAAACCAAATTCCTGTGTTGCTGAGGCAACCAGTCTCCTGGCAGAAAGATGTTGAAGAGCACGGGTATAATGAAGACCTGGCTCCCCGGAGAGAAAACACTCGTGGCCAGTTTCACAGACATGGATTTCTCCTGGTCCTAGACTAATTTGCCTTTTCAACGGATGTCTCCATTGAGAAATCTCTTTAGTCTGAGCCTGTGCGTAACCGGGCCCCCCGTGTGCCCCTCCGGAAGTCTGCGCGTTTCCTCTGTCGAACAGTCGGGGCCTTTTTCTTCTCTCGCCGCGCGTGACTCGGGGCTTGAATCAGTTCCATCTCCGCCCCTCTTTCTCTGGCTAGGACGCTAGATTTAAGACTTGAGCAGATAACACAAGTTATACGGCTCTGGCTTATTCATCATGTTGAATATCCCTTAGCCTCCCACTCCCTCGGTATAGATTATTCAGACGACGGCTCCCTCATATTTGGAATTAGGCTGTAGACATATCGGCTCATAAATTGGCTTGATCCGACAACACACTCCAGTCGCACAGACCTCCTATGATGTATGCCCTTGTGTGTCATAATGCACTATTACTCCATTTTAAACATGCTAGCGGGTGCTGCGTCTGTGTCAGCCGCTCAGATTAGAGTCATAAAACTTGCAGAGAGATGATGTGACATTTCGCCCAGGCTGTAAAAAATCTCTGCAGCCTGATCACACTTTCACGCTGGAAATGCTTGCACAAAGATTACAGAGCCACGTAGATATTTGCTTGTACATAATAGTATGAAGGTTAAAACATGTGCATGTGTGTGTCCCTGTGTATATGCATGCCCCATTTACTTTGCATGCGTGTGTGTGCATGTCTATTTCTGTGCATGTATGAATTTTACCATACACCATTTACAAGGCATAACATACATGGACATGAGTCACTGGGTTTGTACTTATGCATGTGTGTGCATGTGCATGACTGCATAGGTATGTGTAGATGTATATGTATGTATGCATGTGTGTGTGTGTGTGTGTTTGTCTATGTATGTAGCTATGCTGTATGTGTGTCTCTCCGTCTGCATGTGTCTAGTGTATGCACAAGCACGCCTGGCTGTGTATATATGTGTGTGTGTGTGTTTGCCTGCCTGTTTAACTGCATGTATGCATATGTGCACAACTCTGTGTGTGTATGTATGAATATTCATGTGTGCTTCTGTACTGTACGCGCGCGCGTGTGTGTGTCTTAGCGTGGCAGCATCAGTATCTCCTGAATCCATCGGTGTGAGGGGGGCGGGGTGGGGGGGGGCGGGTAAAAGGGAAGGGAAGGGACAATGAATGACATTGACAGGCGGCGTGCTGCAGAACGTCTCCCTCTCCCAGGGACACTGAGCTGATCGCTGATAGCAGATGTGTGTCTAATTGCGGAGGGGTTGGACGTCTCTGTCTCCTCTGCTTCTGCCTGCCAGGAAACTAAGCCCCCTCCAGAGCCCCCAATCACTGCGTCTAATTAGAGGCCTTATCTCTGTCAATCACCGTGCCTTTCGCTCTCCTCTGTGGCCTGCTACTCGGCTAACAGGCTGGCCTTGCCTGGCCTGGGTGGCGGGCGTGGTCACAGGGGGACGGGAGAGGAGATACAGAGAGGATAGAGGGAGAGGTGGGAGTTGGAAGGGTGTAGAGGACTGCTCAGGGGAGCTGATAAGAGGGAAAGGGGAGGATCAAAGTGTTCAGCTGTGCTGGTGTAGGTGGTACATAGTGGTGGTGTGGTAGAAGTAGCAGAGGATGGATGTATCCAGAGAAAGTCAACTTGGTCTTTTCCAGCACCACCCTGCTTGACATTCATTTTACACACATTCACCCCTGGGAGCCGCCCAGTGCTACCACAGTGTTGAGGGTGGGGAGAAACTCGTTCAGCCCCCCTCCACATTTTCCCATTAGGTTTGGGGATCTGAAAACGACAACCTCCTGGTCACAAGCCTGCTTCTGTAGCCTCAAGGCTGCTGCCACTCTCAAAAATACAATGATAAAATGGTAAAAAACAGTAACGGTACAGATGCACACTACAATCCAGCCACTTTCACTTGGTGCAGTTATCTTGCTAATGATGCTATCAGAGTCTCTTTCTGCCTCTTAGCATTGCAAAGTTAACAAGTCTTACAATTACACAGTCTACACCTCGAACCACAGTGGAAAAGTTGACTGTGTTGCATTGTTTATTTGGTTCATTTAGGTTCACACTGCCCAATTACAAGCTAACCAGGATTTGTAAACAAAAGTCCCATGGACTCACAAGTAGATTGTTTACTGGACACAGTTTTAGATAAGCCTGATGGACTTGTCTGCAGTCGTTGCCATAATGTACCTTTTCTGTTCGAGTAAGAGTAAAATGAGATAATAGCATCATCAACATTTCAAGTTGACTCAAATAGTAGAAATTAGTTGGGTCAAAGTTCATCAGTTGTTCTAATGTGGAACTCACTGAGGGAAGATAATGAGTTCTAATGTCGAGTTCTAATAATAAGCTAATGTCTGTCATTAGTTGAATCCAATGACTGAGAACAGCATTCCACTTATTTTCTTCTTCGCTAGGCAGCAGATTTTTAGTGTCAGTTGTTGATGTGTGATAACATTATTACACTAAGTGGCAACAAGCACACTTTGCACTAACGCAAGTACAAGCTTTAGATACTGCACCATGTCTAACATCACTTGTATTTGTGGAGTATCAGGTGTAGGAATTAAACTGGATATTAATTTTCATCACGGTTGTCATGATTTTCAATTTTAATCAGAAGTTGATCTGTGGTTCAGCTAAAATACATACATAGCAAAGCTCCATCCTGTAGCTTTATTTAAACAAGAGTTAACTCAAATGCAGTGCATGCTGGGAAGCCTAGTAATAAGCTAACGCAAACTTTAGTAGGATTATTTTAGTGAATGCTTGGTGAGATGTTCTTTCAACTGATTTACAGGGCGCTAGGCTGAAGCCGATAACCCAGCAATCACAAATTGAAACTGGCGCGCGCGTCTACATACATGGAGTTAACGATTAAAGACGGGTTTGATTTCACTGTGAGGTTTTACAACGGGGAGCGGGTGGGCGGATGAGGCGAGACGTTGAGGTTAAGTAGAAGAGATTGAAACAAAAGGACCAGGCATGTGGAGACGAAGCTTAAAACGTGGGATGAAAAGAAAGCTAAGGCCAGAGGTGAAGAGGGCTGTAACGTGTATATTTATATATATATATATATATATATATATATAGAGAGAGAGAGAGAGAGAGAGAGAGAGAGAGATAAAGAGTAAGATAGAGTGATAGAGAAAGAAGGAGAGGCGGCCCCTCCCCTTTCCCCCCTCTCACTGTCTCCTCCGCATGCCACTGCTGTCTGGGCACCTCTTCAAAATCAATTTAAGAAATTACCATTCAGGCCAGAGTTCCGTCATTAGGATTTTATAATTTCATCTTCCTCCTCCAGTGCCTTTATCCCAGAGCCCCTCAGTTCATCTCTGCAGCACAGCCCTGGTGAATAATTAACCGTGGCCGTGAGCGGAGAGACGATGAGCGACAGAACCGCTCTACCGTTCACACGCGCCGGCACACCTTCCCGCTCCCGCCCCTCTCTCGCTGCCACACTCTCTCTCTCTCTCTTTACTTAAAATCTGTCATACTCCGTCTCGCTCGCGCACGCTAACACGCCATCGCTCAAAGAGACACCAAACAGGAGTTGTTCTCACGCAGACAGGCGAGCCACACGTCCACGGACACGTGCGCCGACGAACATACGCACGCGTAAACACACACGCGCATCTTATTGTCCGCGCACACACACACACACACGCGCTCGCGCTCTGTCTCCTCCGCCCCTCCTGTATCCCCTCCTACCGTTTTAGCTGACAAAACAGGGGGGAGGTGGAGGCAGGGAAGGGGCGGGGTGTGTGTGTGTGTGTGTGTGTGTGTGTGTGTGTGTGTGTATGGGCGGGGGGGTAGTAAGAGCAGTCCCTCATCCTCCAAGGCTGTTGATCCCTACATGACGTAGCAGTTGATGAGCCTGTCTGGTCAGGGGCGGAGAGGGAGACATGCTGAGGGTGGAGGCAGGCCTGATCTCCCTAGAGCCCCATGAAAGGCAGGGTGTGTGTGTGTGTGTGTGTGGGGGGGGGGGGTCTCGGTCAGCTTCCTCAGCAGTACACAAAGTGTGGGTCTTAGCCGGGGCTTGGCCTTAGATCAGATGTGGGTGAAGGTTTTCTAGGCAATCAATAGGGAAGCTCCATCAGATCCTCTAGCAGCTGCCGTCCAGCCATTTTCAGACCTCAGAGGCCGACTGGCTCTGTGAAGTGTGGCCTTTACTTCACCACCATTTGGCTAATGTGCCTGTGGCGTATAATATGCACTGCTAACAGCAGCTATTATTCTTTACAATGTTGCTGGTATGGGTGAGGGATATAATCTAAAAGTACAACCTGTCTCAGACACGTGTGTTACTATTTGCCAAAGAATTAGCAGACTCGTTCAGTGGCACGCAATCAGGGCCTGCAATGTGTTTGTTATGTGAAACGGTTCTGCGAAGTGAATATAAAAGCAGTATTTGATGTATTCTCCTTCCCTTCCTTGCTGTTTGTTGTCTATTAGCTTCAGCTACCCAGTTCAGTAATGTCTCCGGTTGTCATCTTCATTTGTTTTATGTCTTTGTTTTGCAATGGGTTGTTTTTATAAACCCCTTTTTTTTAATCTCACCTGTATAAATTTGTATTTTTTTCTGTGTTTTATCACCATGTTTTGTCATTTCGCTTCTGCATCTTAGCGCTGTGCAAGTAAAGTAAAGTACATTGTAAGCGCAGTTTGTTATTAAACTGGCAGTTGAAAATAGTCAGTGTTTGGGAGGAAGCAACGAAATTCTTTTTGTTTGCTCAATAATAAAAAGCGAGAGAGGCAGCTCTGGCTGGCTCCGTGGCCTTTGGAAAGCCTACTAAGGTTAACTGATTGGTTACTGTCTCTGTCTGGAATCAGACCATTGCAGAAGAGGGGGAGACGGTGCCAGCAGAATAACGTTCCAAGGGATGTAATCTGGGAGCAAATCAATCAGGAGCTGCAGATGTGCATCCAAATCACAACATTCTCAGTTGTGATAGCAAATGCAAAAAAAAATAAAATAAACAACAGTAATGAAAAGTTGAAGGGCACACTATTTAACTATCCACTTGGCTTGGTTCCTGTGATTTGGCTTACTAATGGGCAGCACTTGAAAGGAAAGAAGCAACTTGCAGACAGAGAGGAGATAATATGTTTGCCTAGAAAATATATTTGTCTGTTTTTTTTTTTTAGCTTGCTACCAGTTTGGCATGAAAAGCTTGGGTTGGTGGTGTGTGTGTGTGTGTGTGTGTGTGTGTGTTTGGGGTGGCATTTTGAATTATCTCTGACTGAATAGCTCGCTGTCATGTATGCCATGTATACTTAATCAACACTAGTTGTAGTAACGTCGGGCCTGTAGGCTACTATAGGACAAGTGTAAAATCTGTTGGATGCATTTGTTTTGATCGCTGTGAACCGGTTGGAATTCACAGATTGGAAGTGGCGCGCACTCCTTCTAAATAACGCCGGTTCCCCAAAGTGTTGACTAATTGGAACCATTAGAATCCTGACACCGGTGGTTAATTTGTTTCCTTGTGTATTTATAGTGATAATTTGTCCCTTCGGAAAGCTCTGATGAAACATGAGGTGATTACGCTGGTAAGTGAGTTTGATGGAGTTGGAGCGGGTTGAGCGAGTCACGGGGGCCCCAATGCCTCACATTTCCCAGGCCCGCTGTGTCATCAGCGGCTGGCAGTCGCGTCGCGAAAGACCGTCGTGAAAGCGCCGAGACATAAACGGGAGAAGAGTCAGCATGACCTTTTGGTGAAATCCACGAGGAGAAGCGGGCTGAAATCTCTTAATTAGAATGAGATGGACTTGCTGAGGATACACACTGATCAGCCAGCCTGTGGAGACGAGGCTGGAGGGAGGAGGGGGGGCAACATACTGCAGAGCTGTTGTCTGACAAAAAACGTGAAAAAACTAAGAATGAAGAATGGATATTTTTTGTATTTTTGAAATTATACAGGCAGAAAGGTTTGCAGGGCCCAAGGGTAATGGAAATCACTTTACACATAAATGGTATGGAAACACCAAAATCACAGGTATGTGTTTTTCACACAACAGTATGCCATTTGGTGCTTTTATCCATATATTCTGCATAAAAATGTTAGTTGTGTTTTGGTTTTTTTTGTTTGTCTTTTCAAGCTCCTTGTTTTTTTAATCCCACTTGCACACATTTGTATTTTTTTCCTCTTCTTTCTGCGTTTCATCACTAAATGAAACTACTGTGGGCCCAGTGGGAAGCAAATACCTGCTCCAGGCAATGTGACTGTCATGCTCTACCCACTGAGCTACACACAGCCAGTCGCTTGTTATTGACAGAGACCACGTGAGAATCACTGAGTCCAGTGCAGCAGTCGACCTCCGATTCACCTCCTTGACCTCCGCTGACCTACCCTGGCGTTAACAGAGGACCAAGAAAGCACTTGTTTGACCATATACGATACGCCGTCTGCCCGTCGCCATGATGCAACTTGGTCCCTTGTTTGTCTCCAATCTGTTCTTTGAATTTCCAGCAACTTGCATCATTGTGGCTGATTGATGTGCTTGGGAATGTGAATGTTTCATGACTGTTACACTTCAGTTATTGGCTAGAGACCGATGCCACATTATCAGGCCCGACAGCGTTCAGAACAAAAAACCTGCCGGAGACCTTAGATGCTGCTGGTTTCATCAGACGAGATTGGAGAGTCTGGAGTTGCCCAAAAAATTATTCATTACGACAAAGTTTCAGTGACTGCCAACAGACGGACGGGGAGCATAGTTGATATTGATCTGCTGAGGCTAAGAATAATGTTCAAAGGCATCGGCCTTCAGGGAGGAGACGGGTCTGGTCTCATTAAGTGTAAACATTTTCAAGAGAGAAATAGGCTGAAATGAGAGAAATCCAGGGAATGAGAGATGGGGGAGAGGTAGAAAGCAAAACAGAAGAGCGAGAGAGCGACACCAGAGAAAGAGAGAGAACAAATCCTGTTTTGTTTTTTTGTTTTTTTTTATTCCTCAAGCCATCTCTTTTGCTCTGCAGCCAACTCAGGATAGATGAGCGCGTTTGCTGGATGATGAAGCTTTTCAGCCATGGTGGCTGCAGCCCCCTGTCCCTTTCCCTGGCTCTGACATGAAACTACGGGCAGCAGCCCTGGGCCCACCCTGCCAGAGCACTGTGTGGACGAGGATGAAGCACCCTCCAACACTTTATCTCCGGTTCCAGCAACAACACCCGCATAAATGGCCTATATGGGCTTTTAATAAGTGTTTGAACAAGCAGCCACTTGCATCTGCCTTTTGTCTGATGCATTTCAAGGACATGGTAGCATCGGTTGGGCACCTGCCGAAATGCATTGCAGGGACGATAATAGCGTTTGACTTCGATTGAGGGCTTTGTGACGGGCAAGGCGTGAATTGTTTCTTCTTTGTTTATCGATGTTTTTCCCATGGTTTTCGGCTAATTGCAGAGCAGAGCGGCTCGCGGAATGCCTATTAGTGCCGTGCTGAGTTGAGAGACAGGCCAGGGGGAAAAATTGCTCATCATCGAAGGAGACACAAAAAATCCACAAGCACTCACAAATTTGCGTGCAGAAACATCCTCTGTCTTCTATGCGCACACTCACACACACACGAAGACAACAGGCAAAGATAAGGGGCGCCCGCCTTCTGTAGTCGAGCCCACACACAGAAAACCAAGTGAGAGTACATCACCGGCGGGTGTGTGTGTGTGTGTGTGTGTGGTGGGGGTGTGTGTGTGTGTCCTTGCATTATCTTATGCCTGTTGGTGCTGGTGTCTAAGTGCTGCCGAGGAAGACGGAGGGGAGAAAGCAGAGAAAGGGAACCGAGGGGAAAGAGGGTAGATAGGGTGGCGAGAAGAGATAGGGGAGCAAGGGGAGGAGGGAGGGTAGATAGGGGACATAGGCAAAGAGGGAGGGCAGATAGGGGAGGGAGGGAGGTTGAGGGGAGAGGGGCCCTGTGTCTCCATCGTCCCCCTCCACAGCCCAGGGGCAGTGACACAGCAGCAGCTGCTTCTGCCTCTCAGAGCCACGGCCACCGTCGCATGAGGCAAGCTTTATCCCCACAGCAACAGCTACCAGCAGCCACCATGGACTAATCAGTTCACCAGTCCTAGCTCCAGTCCTGCTGCCTGGCCGTGCTGCCCCCCCCCCCCCCCCCCCTCCAGTACACTGCACCCAGTCAGGCGTGATCTGTATCGATGCTGCTATACACAATTGTTACCGCGCTTGTTGGGCTGAAACGCGCAACACCGAGGCAATAATGTTCTACAGAGGGGTCAGGGTGGCCCCAGACAACAGGGTTAATTCTCTGCCACCGTGGCCACTGAATTTGTGGAGGGCTGGCAAAGGCTGGCAAGTGACAAACGAGAAGGGCACAGAGAGGGCTGCGCTAGAGAGTGTGCGAGACACGGCCTGTTGGCTCGGTTGTCCTGTCTGCCTGCGCGCTTGTGTGTGGGTGTGGCTACTTGGGCCGTAATTAAATCACGAAGGGCCTCTGTTTTGGAGCACTGCACATGGAGCCTACGCTAGCCTGGGTGCTGACACTGTGGTCCGGACTTAATTACAAGCAAACACACACTGTAATTATACACAGCCACACCTGCACAGTACAGCCAGATCTGTCTCAATCTGCCACGGGCTGACAAAGGTTGTCCAAACAACATTTTCTGTCGGAACATTTTCCGCCTGCTTCAACGCACATGCTTAGAGGACGGCCCAATGACACGCTCTCATTTATCTACTGTAAGAATACAGCTTGGACTATACTGGAGCTTGAGATCATCTGCTTTTGTTTTGTCCATTAGCAGACTGATAAATAGTATGGCAGTATACTGTCAACACAATATGTTGAGGATATTAGTGAAGTATTTTCATGTCATCCAGCTGGTTTCAAACCTGTCACATTTAATGATAAGACTCCATACACAGCTTTTTCTGCAAGCACACATACAGTATGTGCACATAGCCTGTCATTCAACCCACTGCGCCGAGCACAGAGCTGTGCAGACACACGTACACACACACACACACACACACACACACACACACACACACACACACACACACACACACACACACACACACAGTACACCCACTAAGCTGTGTCTGGCTGATTTGCAGATCAGCTTGTTGTGAGATGATCTCCATTCGTCTTGCTTCTTAACTGGCATGGTGACATGTGGCAGCAGATGGCCAGTACCACAGTCTGCACCCAGATGTCCCTGGTAGGGTACCAGGACCACAGTCTGCAACAGTCTGCACCCAGTTGTCACTGGTAGGGTCCCAGTACCACAGTCTGCAACAGTCTGCACCCAGCTGTCACTGGTAGGGTCCCAGTACCACAGTCTGCAACCAGCTGTCACTGGTAGGGTCCCAGTACCACAGTCTGCAACAGTCTGCACCCAGCTGTCACTGGTAGGGTCCCAGTACCACAGTCTGCAACAGTCTGCACCCAGTTGTCACTGGTAGGGTCCCAGTACCACAGTCTGCAACAGTCTGCAGTACTGGTCGGGTCCCAGTACTACAGTCTGCAACAGTCTGCACCCAGTTGTCACTGGTAGGGTCCCAGTACCACAGTCTGCAACAGTCTGCAGTACTGGTCGGGTCCCAGTACCACAGTCTGCAACAGTCTGCACCCAGCTGTCAGATGTGCACATGCTTAATGTCACACATGAACAAAAACACAGACACACACACACACACACACACACACACACACACACGCTCACAAACACAAATGTATGCATACACAAATGCACACAAATGTGCACAAACTCATGCGCAGCACACACAAAAGCACACACATACACACATGCACGTCTACACACACCATCTGGGCAGGTGCACCCAGCATGCTTGGAGTAATGATACAAGAGGATGGAAATGAGGTGGGAACATATGCACAGATAGGAGCATTACATGTGCTGCGGTTTATTTCCCGTCTAACAACATTAGATTCCAGAATTGGGAGCACTGCTTTCTGTTGTGACACACTTGTTATGCATGGCAGCATGTGTCAGCATGCGCATTTACAGCCACAGAGGCATACACATACACACACACACACACACACACACACACAATCACACTTGAATTTGTTTGCTTGTAATCTAGGCATTTAAGCTTTTACTGTTGCACTCTCTGCGAGTTTGCTTCCTGTAAGAGCATCAGCTAAATACCCGGGATGTAAATGGAATATATCCAACACACAAAAGACACAAGCGCTCTCTATCCCCCACTCCCATGAAGATGAACCCACCGAAGAAGTGTGCAGTGAAAATGGGTTTATATTCTTACTTAAAAACATTATAAAGGAAATAGTCTCTGTGGGATTATATGGCATATTAATGTTTATGGACACTTGCAACCTCTAGAGCCCCCAGCTATGTTACTGTGCCCTGTCCATCACTGTATGTGCATTGGATAAGGCTCTATATGCCGGTGCTGCACATAGCCACACTGGTGCCAGTGCACATCGTAGTGCATATAGGCAGCTGCAGACCAACAATAAAGTGCATGAATTAGATATGAGGTTAACATAGAGATGTAACAGATCTGCTTGCTAGCTTTGCCTCCCACATTCCAATGCTTTCGCCTTGTTCCAATCACACTGGGCTGAGCAGGCCGAGGAGACATAGATGGGTGGATAGACAGACGGACGGACAGGTAGGTAGGTAGATAGGTAGATAGATAGATAGATAGATAGATAGATAGGTAGATAGATAGATAAGAGATAGAGAGATAGATAGATAGAGAGATAGAGAGATAGATGGATGTGGTTCAATGGTTAGGACACTGAGTTGCAAACATCCCGGTGTGGATCTGGAAGAGACAAGGCTCCTCACTGCAGGCCAGGCCACTCCACTTGAGCTGATTGATTTTCCATCAGTTCTGTATCCCTGATAACTGCATGCCTGGAGGGCTGCAATGGCTACAATATTTCACTGCTACATACCCGCACAGCCACGCTCTGTTTAAAGTGTGTTTTTCAGTGTGTGTGTGCTTGTGCGTGTGCGTGTGTGTAATCTTGTGAAACAGAGCTACTAGCTAGCTACATGGTGGCATTTCTGGTAATGACACACCAAACACCGCTGCATGTATACAGGACAGGGAGGAGATTTGCATTCGGCTCCTGAGCAGCTCATTCTTTTTTTTTCTTGTCAACAATCTCCGAACCAAATTAGCTGAGCTGTAGTGACGAAAATCACCCAAAGTCAAAACAGAGATAAGAGAAGATTTCAGGTTTTTTTTTCACCATGCAGATGGTGCAGAATTTGATGATACTATCTTAACTCCTACCCATCTTACTTGGTCGGAACCCACACTGGCAGATCTCTTCCTCCTATCACAACACTCTCAGATCTGAGACAGTTGATTTATGAATGTCCAGTGTAGTTGGCGCATCTTTGCTTTATGAGATGCTGAGCAGATTGCCAAATTGCCCTCCAACAGAGAAAGTGCCCTTTAGGCGGCAATGATTTTTTAAGCTGAATCTAATCATGCATCGGTGTTTGCAGTGTTTAAGTGTGATGGTTTAAGTGTGATACAGACAGAAAGATAAGCTTATCTTTCATTTGGGCCAATTTGCTTCCCTGTCGGAATAACAGCCACAACAGGGAGTTACTGAAACTCTCGTTATGACGTTGCCTAGTTACCTTTCCAATTAGCGGCTATTCTTGCCGAAACCATTAGGCTCTTAATGGGCTTTTATATGACCTCTAACAATTCTGCAGACAAAAAAAATTCAAACTATTTTAAGGACCCTTAAACTGGAATTTGAAACATTTTGGGGTGTTTTCTCCTACCTAAAAATACAGACACACATAGGCCTACTTGTTACTTTACACAAATGTGACATAGTTGTTATGTCAAAGTTTTCTAAGCTTACTAAAGGATAAAGGCTAGAAAAGCCAATGGATTTGGGGGGTCTAATAGAAGGCCAATAAATAAAGGTAAAGGTAATAAAGGTAAATATAATTATAACTACTATTTCCTTGCTCAATTTACAAAGATGAACAACACTGGTTTGTACAGAACGTAAGTCTATGGTCATGGAGGGATATTTTAAAAGTTGCTATATTTCAATTTACTTCAAATAGCAGTCGATTGATGGTGGCCATTCTAGTGTTAATCGTGAGAAAAGATACACTGTAACACAGAAGAAGACATGAAACCAGATCCTTTTTTGTTCTTCTGTGACCGATTTTACGGATACTTCCCCAGAAAGCTCAACCTATCTGAAATAGGACGACTGCAGCAAGTTTCAGAACAGTGTAGTTTTTACATTTCTACCACTACCAAAGTTTTATATGCCAACATTGAGTTGTGTGTGTGTGTGTGTGTGTGTGTGTGTGTGTGTGTGTGTGTGTGTGTGTGTGTGAGGTCGGGTGGGGTGATTAGAGAGAGGCATGCGAAATGGTGTCAGTGTTTTTGGGAGATTTTCAAATGCGCTTACATTTACATAGTTCATCCAGCAATCCATAATACATGACTCATTAACACAGTTTGTATTTTTGATCCATAATTAAAAAGTAGATTTTCAAAGAGTTTCCAGTGTTAAAGTGTGATGGCTGCGGGCTGTTTTCCCCTCTGCCTCTCCCAGGCCACGTTATTGTACATTACGGTAGCTATTGATTCGCTGTGCCATTTGGCTATTGATTGGAGTGGACGCCATTATGTCAGTGAGATTATAGCCCTCCGAAGCACAGTGGTTCTGGAGTGGAAAACCAGTGGCTGAGAACCGATGAGATGAGATGAGATGAGCTGGCAGCTTACTGCATCAGAGGCAACAGCAGCTGTGTTTCAGCTAATGATGTACAGAGGAGCACAGTGTAGGACACAGAACCAAGCAGCTTATGGTAGCATGGCACAACCCAGCACAGAACGATTCAGCCTAGCATAGCGCCGCACGGCCTAGCACAGACCGGCGCGGATAGAGCGCTCTCATCCCTCCCGTACTTTCTCTGTGTGGAGGAAGCTAAAGAAATGCACAGGAGAGTGAATACGCACATTGAATATTCTGGATGCACCGTCTCTTTATTGGTGCAGGCTCATTGCGGCCTAATATTCTCTGTGACAGCCACTGCCTCCCAGATTGTCTTTGGTTGATCATTCAAATTGACCACAATTCACTATGGTGGGATAGTTGGGGGGGGGGGGGTTTGGGAGAGGAGGCTGATTGCGTAAGGGGGGTGGGGGAGGTTGGGGAGGGCGTTCACTGCCTCAGCCTGTTCTCTGGCATTTAGACTGGCCCGTTGTGTATTTATAGCAATATTGAATTTAATTGCATTTCTAGCATGGCCTGAATTTTGAGAGACTCATAAATGGGATTCATTTGCAAGAACATGATCCACGGCGCAGTGAGCATGCAAAGAGCACACTCATGAAAACCCACTCGTCCTCCAATCTTTGCACCGGCAAAAAAAATAATCTAAGAGAGGAACCCATCAACCTGCCCGGTGTCCCAGGTGCCAATGAGTGCTCATAACTGCAACACCTTGAGGTTGTGTACTACACCGTGTTTTTCAATGAGGCACAATCCAACACAGTGTACCAGTTAAGCGATAACCCTCTGGGTGAGAAATTACGATAAAACTGGCCTTGCTTTTATGGCAAGGGAGGTGCCTGGAGATAAAAGCCCCGGATTCATTGTCTCACATGCCCTCCAACCCTGGGTATTTCATTCAAGCAGACAAAGGCAGTTTAGAGAGTGGTAACAGGCAATTGTATAATCTATCCTCTGTAGGGCCACTATTCAAATTCAAATTCATGGTCTGTTTATTGGATAATAAATTGAGCATGAAAGATTAATTCGCGTTTAGTTCATCCCCATGATAAAAAAGGAGCCCTTTCCATAGAATAGCGCCCAGAGCCTAATAACCCACAGGCAAAAACTGGCACATCAATATAAGGTTTCTTCCTTCAAGGAAGTGGAGCCTTGAGATCTCCGCTATGATTCACATGTCTCGCTCTCCTCCCACTAAATTCTTGTCACTCACAGTCTGACTCGACACATCAGACACATTTAACGCCGGGCTGAATTATCACACATTCACTGTAATCAAAATCCTGATGAACATCATTCAAATGAAGGCATTACAAAAAAACATGGCTTACAACAATTTACAATTTCACTCCATAAATCATGGTGTGTGTGTGTGTGTGCATGTGCATGTGCATGTCTGTGTGTGCATGTGTCTGTGTGTGCGTGTGTGTGTGTGTGTGTGTGTGTGTGTGTGTGTGTGTGTGATGAGCTATAAGAGCTAGTTAGAGCGCTGCAGGCAAAAAGCAAAGGGGTCACCTCTTATTCAAACCAGGCCTGACATGGACATTTCCCAACCCTTTTCATCATGAGATACAATTTCTACATCGAAAAAGTAGATGCAACAGACACTTCAAGTGATGCATGGAGTGAAATCATACAAGAAAAAAAAAAAGAAAACTCTTAGATGTTGGTCACCACAAGTGCACAGCTTAGAGGAAACGCTGAGGTCATTATGAGATAGTCAGTCTGAAATATCAGTGGGGTGAGAAAGCACCGCCCGCCGGGGGTCGCAGGGGTTATATATTCTTTTTTTTTTAGGAACTCCCAGCTGTTGGCTCCGTGCCGTGGGGTTTGGAGAGGGTGGGGGATGGGGAAGGGCGAAAACGCCTCCCGCCGAACACGAGCTGATTTTCCGCGCAGACTGGAGGCACGAGCCGTTGCTGAGTGGACACGCGCTGAGTCTTCAGAATACACAGCTTCCTTAAATAAAACAGACAAGAGCGACCCCCCCCAGCGGAAGCTCACGGTGTAACCCCCCGACCACCCCCCCTCCAGGCACAATTATAATAATGCTCAGAGATTATTTCAGCCTCCTTAACCATATCACCCCATATGAATGAACTATTAGCAAGCCATACTTACATTTAACACCGGGGAGAGTCACGAACTAGCCCGGTAGAAAGTGGGAGCACGGGTAGCCTAATAAAACTTATATGGCTAAGAAAACGGGGGTTACTGCGGCGCCCGGATTCAAAAGACAGAAAGCAAAATCACCTCAATGACCCAGACTATTCCCAATAATTGTAAATCCGCGAAACCCTGGCGATGTCTGGCTTGGATGTCTGTCCTTCCTCCGGTTCTTTCCCTCTCCGAAAGCTACGTTAGTGAAATAAGTCCCATCGTATTCAACATATTGTGGAGCAGAGATTTCCTCAACCCCCTGCGTTTACCTCCCTAACATATCGCACAGAAGAACACAACTAACCAACATCAACGGGGGTTGTTTTGCCGGTCAAGTCGATCATCTTACCTCCAGCGGTTGGTTAGTCTCTGTCCAGGGTGCTGAATATCATGGCAGGCTCCGGAGAAGCTTTGTAAATCCGCTGTGAGGCACCGAAACGCCGGTCACCCCCCCCTAAAAAAAACTGCCTCGACCGTTAAGTTACGTTAAAGAAAATCCCATTTCCAGCCGCCGGTCCAGCAGAACACACACACACACACAGGGGAAAGAGAGAGAGAGAGAGAGAGCGAGAGCGAGAGCGCGCGAGAGGAAAAATAAATTTAAAACTGTGAATTAAAAAAAAAAAAAAACACCCGACGAACCACAAAGTAGCCTGGTGGCTGTGTGGAGCTGCTTTGGCCGGGGTAATTGCTGGGGCTTCACCGCTATTTGCTTTTTTTCCCCATGATAGGCTAAACCACCTCTCTCTCTCTAGCTCTCTCTCTCTCTGCCCCCCCTTCCTCTCTCAATTTCAGTTCAATTGAAATATGCCCTAATGGCAGGACAGAAAGGAAAGCTACAGAATCCTAAAGTTTGCTGCCACAGCAATGCAGCATATAGCCACGAACAGATGAGTAGTAATAGTTAAGCGGAAATGAGAAAATATGAGCGTTAACAACGACAGTTCAATGTAATTCAATTCGACTGTTCCGTTCAATTAATTATAACGTGCTCCCTGTATGTAGATACTGTATGTAGGATGAACACTGGAGGGAACATTTTCCCTCTCACTGTCTTTCTCTCCGTCTCTCACTAGGGAGCTGAATTGAATTTATGGTCAATTTACTTATGTAGAAGGAACCGCCGTCTGTTTCGTGCACCCCTGCCCCCTACATTTTCTTTCATCTCTCTCTCTCTCTCTCTCTCTCTCGCTCTCTGAGCATTTTTTTTATTAGAGCAACAGTTTCCCCCAGAATATTCTGTGGAAAATGAGGAGCAGCAACACTCGAGGAGGGGAAGGGAGTTTCCCTCACGAAAAAGACCGATAATACTCCTATAATAAATGTTAGATGGATGCCATGTAAGTATCACGGCAAAACCATAAGAAATATAACTGTCTAAGAATATTATAGTAATATTATAGTGATACAATAGGAGATCAAAATCCCATTAAATAGGATGAGGTCACTATAAGCTCATTATTGGGTACAGTGCCACATACTACAAGTCTGCATAGGAGTATTATAGTGATCCTATAGTAGATCAAAATGCCATAATGTAAAGTCATTATAAACACAGACTCATAGGAATAGGCCTATTATAGTAATACTATAGGAGATAAGAAATATCACAAAGTAGGTTAAGGTCACTATACACTCACTATTGAGTGCAGCAGACAGACATCCCTATAGGAATTACAGGAATATTGCAGTGGTTTTTCGTTAGGGTTTTGGCTGCCCCCTTCCCCGTAGAGGAGACTGCGCCGTCTCATTAGCTTTCAAAACCACATCGTTACAGAGCGACTGCGTACAGCTTCTTCAAATCAGGAAGGCACAGAAAAAGTCCGCGTGCACCACCTCGCTCGTCATTTGAAAGTTATTCCGAACCCACACACACCGGCATCACATTAAAAGTAATTTTCCCGTGATTAGGGCTTTCATAAGCCAATCAGTGCCGATTAGACTCGGCGATAGAGAAAGATGTGAGGTGACTGGCTGAGTGAGCTTTGATGCTAAGATCAGAAGGTTATTCCTCGAGCCCAGTCAAAGTGAATGCAGGATTAGAGGTGTGAAATATTGAGGATTCCCCCCACTTGTTCATCTGTGGCCCCATCTTCATTGTTATGTAACGACTTTCTTCATTTTCTGGTGACATTGTCCTCTGGCTGCCAATGCAAAGATGTCTGTCTGATGGTCTTATCATACACTTCATTCTCACACTACAAATCATGTCTATTCTTTATTCAGCAGTACGTATTCAATAAAGGGAAGTAATAGTTATTTTATCTTGACAAATTAACTTTAAGTATCAGTCTTTGCATGCTCAATGCAAATACAACTCCCATGAACCTCTTCTCATACCCAAATGAATTCACATTACATAACACAAAGTGAGAGTCTCTGGTCTTTCAACAATCATATATGCTATTATGCTGAAACCTGTTGTACCATGTAGGGGACATCCTGGGCTTTTCAGTGACATCACATTTGTTATTGTGTAACCATGACAACATATGTCCTGTCTTTTCAAAATGGCCGCCATCCCACTTACTTCTGGGTTCTTCATTAGTCTGCGGACTGCATGGAGATATTGTGCTATATGGCAATTAACAGTACATATAGCTAAATCTTTTTATGATTGTAAGACAACACAATGTGGAATTTTATTTTAAATCACACTTTTGTTTAGGCAGTGCTTCTATGTGTGAGTGAAGAATGTTTCAAGCTTGCTAACAGCAAGGGTAGAAGTAGCTAACTAAATAGAAAATAATGAACTAAATGCCTGTTGATTTTCTACTGGTCTTTTTGAAACCCAGGAGGTGGGATTTATGTTGGAATGTTGGAGCCACAATCCTGATAGTGACTAGTGATCAGACTTTTGACTGATGTTTGATTGGAAATTTTGCTAGCTCTGTTAGCATGTTAGACTAGCTGGCATTAGCTAGCGAACTAGTTACCAACAACAAATAATCCTAAAGTAAACCTAATTTTAAGTCCCCAATCCCCCTTCCCAACAGGGTAGGGACCCTGTTGTTTGTTTATTTTTAATGTCCCTTTGTTTGTTTGCCTGTTTGTTTTTAAGTTCAATGTTAATGTTCCTTTCATTTTTATATCCCTTTTATTGTTTTGTATTGTGATGTTTGTATTCCACAGCATATAACACAACGTGTGTTCGTATTACTCAGACTTGGGCTCCTTATATGTAATTTCATCTTGTGTAAAATTGAATAAAATATGAATTATTCAAAAAAGTGAAATACTAACTAACAAGTGAATGTTGATGGTTATTGTGCCAGCGCTTGCTGAATAAAAGAGTGAATAACAAAAATGCAAATTAATAATTAAGTACTTGGCACACAATGCACATAATGAACAAACCAGTAAATAACATCAGGTCCTATATTATTAAGTTTTCATGATTTTGTTTTCAAATATACTTTGGCTCAGGATAAGAATACGTTCTTAATGATCTTTTGCAAATAAATGTTGAGTTGAATGAGTTTGAAGACCTGATTGCCTGCCACCACGGCTCCTGTAAATCAAATGAGGTAAACCCGCTGAGTGGAGGCTTTCCAGTTCAGATGCTGCAAACTGACCTGATTGGACAGACTTTATATTTGTGGTCCTCGGGGCCCAGAGCCCTGCTGGTTTCCTGTCCTACCAGGTAGTTAATTGCATTCACCTGGTGTCCCAGGTGTAAATCAGTCCCTGATTAGACAGCTGGAATGCAAACCAGCAGGACTCTGGGCCCTGAGGACCAGGATTGAGAACCACTGCTACAGATCATTGCAAACGGTCTTTGTTACCGTAAATACAAGTTTCTGACTGGGAAAAACACGTACCTGTCAACCTCCTAGTGGTAATTCTGAGTAGGAAATATGGGAACTTTTTGAAGGCGCTGATATCTCCCACCTGACAGTACAAATAACAAGTGTCAAAAATGGCTGCTACGAATCTACCAAAGTCCACAGTCCAAGGTAATTATATAGTAATTACTAGTTATATTCACACTAGTACGCTTCTGCACAATGAACTCTGTCTGTCCATTAAATAATTACTTGAATAATGAATAGAAAAGTCGGTAAGCTGATTTAGTTATTTATTTATTTATTACAGCTTGGAGTCCCACGCTGTTAAAGCAGTGTGGCTTCATATGGGAAAGACATTTTAGAGCTACCAATATCTAGCCTGACAGAGGAGTAAAAGTGTGCCAAGGTGAGATTGGAAATGACTTTGACCCAGTCAAAGGATCCAGTGGTTAGGAGGGGAGAGGAGCAGCCACAGTTAAAGTGGAGCGGAAGTGGAACCCTCATTTTGGTGGTGGGCAGTTTTGGGTGGTCATCAAACAAGGCATTTTTAATTGCAATCAAACAATTAAAATCTTGGCGTCATCTGTCCAGAGAGCAGACTTTCAGAAATCTTCAGGTTTCAGTCCAGGTCGTCTCTGGTAAACTGAGGACAGGGTTAGGGCAGCTGTTGTTTTTAGACAGTAGAGGTTTCTTCCTGGCTATCCTTGCATGAATGCCATTTCTATTCACTGTTCTTATTGTTGATGGATGCACAATGACATCAGATGCAGCAATGGAGGCTTGTAGATCTCTGGTTGTTATTCTTGGGTTGTTTATTACTAGTTTTAGTCTTGGTGATATTTTAGAAGGACATCCTCCTCCCCAATGATCTGACCTTTTGATTGGTTAATTTCATACCCAATTATCTACCCACCTGATTCTACTTTTGCACCTGCACCAATTCCCTTTAAACCATTTTCATTTTTCTATATGCACAATTTCCTCTAAAAAAACATATGAAATTTGTAAACATGGATCCTTTAATTCAGTTAAGAAAAGGACTGCATGTAAAAAAACCTCTCTCTATACTCTTCTCTATTTGTGTAATTGCATAAAGGGCACAAACTGTCAAGCATGACTGTATATCATATCTACAATTTCAGATCTGCTCATCCCCTTGTTAATATCCACTAGCTAGCCAAGTAGCCTAACATTACTGTATATATAGATTGAGGCAGCTGATCAACTACGGAGCCAACAAGCTGAGATCACATTCAAATACAAGTTTGAAGGTCCTGAAAAACTCTTAAAAATGTTTTTCAACTGAGAAATGAGCCTAGTCACGCAAGATTTTGACAGATCTATATTTACTTTGAGTTACATGTTATTTCCAATTGCAAAATCTGGCGTATATTTCATTCCATCTGGCAAAGGTCTTTAAAAGTGTTTTGATGAAGTTGGTGAAACTTGCAGATGCACTGAAATAAACACAGAATGTTTTACAAGCAATTACCTGAAAATGGTGATTTTAGTATTCTTGAGTTCTCCTGCACATTTTCTACAGCATGGTGGTCACCAATGGGCGAATTCACATCAGTCAGTCAGGAGTGAGAGTGAGTTGACAGCACTTGAGCAAATCACTTTCTACGAATCGTGTCTGTTCTTTGTTGAGCAGTATCCAATTAATGAAAGTTGCGTTACTGTGAAAATGTACCGTTAGTTGTGAGAACCTAGCTGCGAGCCTCCCACAGTCCTACCGCACAGTGGAGTGGAGTGTGTTCCTCAAACACAACGGCAAAATATGTGACAAACGACATGACAAAGATGCATTTCTTGTCAAAACACAGCAAGTGATTTTAAGTTTTGACAGTCACTTCACTTCGCCGCGGTTTCAGTCCGCGCGCCATTGGCACAGTACAGTAGCTGTACTTGTTTGCACCGGGAATTGTTTTTACGATTGCTCTTCCTTGAATTCCTTCTGCAGCAAATGTGCATTTTCGACGCTTCGTGCTCACAGTGCGACAGCTGCGAGCGACCCTCCGGTGACCAGCGGCGCCGAAGCCGCGGTCTCTCCTGGCCTGGCCTAAATTTACTCGGGCTTAGAACTCGGTGGACGAGCCCTTGGGATCTAAACAGAAACTGGTGTAAATGAGGTTAGCGTGTCAGCGGCTAGAGTTTGCTTTGGCCAGCAGCTTGTTTCACAGCTCCAGCCTCTACCCTCTGACATCTGCCTGCTGACCCTTGTTTTGCCAAAAGACCAATTGCCGCTTTCGGCTGCCAGATTAGTCCGCGGTGACATAATGATTGTATCCCACATAAGGGGGATTTGACATGCTCTGCTTGCCTGTCTGTTGCTTCCAGGCTCCTGAAATCCGGCACTCTGCCTCTGCCTCATTACTGTCAAACACATCAGGAGACGATGCCTCCATTAATGTGCATTGGTGCAGATGCCAACACATCGGCGCAGTACGTTTCTTCGGTAATGTGTGTCGTACTGTCTGTGTTAATGCGCCCTCTTCTTGGGAGTGTGCTATTTGTTCTCATCTGCATGAGTTCTACTTGTTATCCATTATTCATGTGTTTCTCCACACAAACTCAGTTGCCATTTCTCACTTTCAGGCTTTTTCTCACTTTTGCTTGCTTTCTCTGTTTACTCTGAGCTGTGCTTTGATGCCCTCGGCCTCGTGCCGGAACCAGCCCTGTTATCTGGACCACCTCCTGCGGTGGGCTGCAGGTGAGTCGGGAATAGTTGGAAATAATAGGGAATTTCTTAATAACATTTTTTTTTGTGTACTTTCAATTCAATACCGGTTTTAAAATAATACTCTTTTGGCACCTTTTTCATGTTAACAGAAAATGCTTGTTCACTTCAAAACCAGGCTATAATCACCAACAAGCAAAGAGCCCTCCTTCAAGAATTCAACCTTGTGAAGTCTTCTGATACGTTTTGATACCTTTTGGTTCATTAAAGTCAATATATATACCAGACATCAGTATGGTATCGTTGTTTTTTTTTTTACACCGAGCCCTAATAAGTAAGATAAGATGAAACTTTAATGATCCCCGCGGGGAAATAGGGCAATATAGTGCAATGAAATGTAGAAATGTAGTGTAAGTAAATAGGAGGAGTCTGCGGCGCCCTGCTTCCTGCTGCTGCACACAGATGCTTATGCATATACACAAGTACACACACACCACAGGCATAATGATGTAGGTATGGAAACCGGAGATCATAGGTTGGTACCAAATATAGACATATACTGACAGTGTGTGTGTGTGTGTGTGTGTGTGTGTTTATGCATGCCTCTGCATCACTCCCTTTTGGAAATCCATGCATTTTTGTGAGCCTGTTTCATAGATTTTTCTTTATCCTCCCAGCAAAGCACCGCGATAGAGAGAAACAGACAAGAGACAGAGAGCAAATCCTCCAAGGTAAAAATGGTAGTGCACTCTGACGGTGTCGAGGGCTTTTAAAATCAAGCCCGCACCCCTCTTTTCTCCTGCCTTCACCTCCTCTCCTCCTGCAAATACTCCTTCTCCCCACCCCCCGGCTCCCACCCCCCCCGCCCCCTCCTCTCGGCCTTGCGCAGCTCCTCGCTTTCATCTGTGCTGCACTATAAACAGAGCTTCTTACCGATTTCAAAGATGATACCTGTAATGTCTTCTCTCATGCCTCCTGTCTGCAGTGGCGCCCCGGTCATGCGGCATCAGGAGGGACAGGGGCGGCAAACACACCGCCCATACAGCAGGACTGGAGCAGAGTGCACAGGTGGTGGGGTTTGGCCGGGGAGTGTTGAGTGTGTGTGTGTGTGTGTGTGTGTGTGAGAAAGAGAGTGTGAGTGAATGGTGTGTAAGGGATTATACTGCGTACAATAGGTTAACAGTAGGGTGGATTTGGACACGTATTGCTAGCCTGTTTATAAGTGTGTACTGCACGATACTGTAGGTCGGTGGGGAGAGGATGTCAGTGAAATGGGAGAGGAAGTGTCAGTGTGTCATTATGTGCGTGTTAATGCATTTGTGTTTGGATTTATTAGACGGGCGTTTGGCATTTGGAAGCCTGCTAGGACTTTGAAGCATACTGTGTGTGTGTGTGTGTGTGTGTCTGTCTGTGTGTTTTGATGTGCACGCGTGTGTGTGTGTGTGTGTGCTGGTGTGTGAGTGGAGGCGTTAAGGTGTATTAAAAGGCTGCCTGGCAGCCTCTGCAGAGAGACGGGAGGATCTGGTCCAAGATAAAACTGGGCTTAGATCAGCATGTTGAGTTTTTGGCAAAAAATAAAAAAAATCATTTCCATATTGAGTGTGGATCTGATGAAGCTGAATGTAAGAAATCACAATGTTTATTAGAGTCAAGGGACAAATATCTAACTCTTGTGGCCCATGTTGGTTTATGAATATGAATCCTTTGCTGTAAATGTGACTTTGGCTGGAAGTAAATTTGACGGCTTACCACCTTTAATCCTTAGTCATATTTACGGTCCGTTGTTTTATGTTTTCCATTTATTTCTTATATACATGTTTTGGCAAGATAAGCATTTCTTGTACCATGCCAATATAGCAAATGAAATTGAATTGCGGGGATGAATTGAATGGAAGTGTAGAATGAGAGGAGAGAGAGAGAGAGAGAGAGATGGATGGAGGGAGGGTGGAGGGAGTGAGATTAGAGTGGAGTGAATGCCGGAGAAAGAAAGAGAGGGATTAGTAGAGGTAGAAGAGAGAGCGAGGGTGAGAGAGAGAGGATTGCTTTGCCAGGTGAGCAGCGAGGTGAGCCGGGGCTTTCAGGAGCTTATGACTGACTGGTCACGGGGTCAATCAGGGGGACTCGTCGTTAGGAAGGCAGCTCGATCGCCATAGCGACCCGTCGTCGGTTTCCGCCTCATTAAGCGGCCGTCACAGGGATCAGCATGCTCTGACACAGGGGGAGGTGGGAGAAAGAAGAATTGAAAGAAGAACGGATTGAAGGGGATGTTGAGAATGGAGAATCGAGGGCTAAGAGTAGGGTAGATGAAAAGAGAGGGGTTGGGCTCAATCTAATCCGGAACCCTGAAGGACCGCCCATTGGGCAGACTGAGGAGAAAGAGGAGAAGGCCAGATACGACCTTTCTCAACAGGTAATGATATATGTGTGGCTCTATCAAATGTAAACCACACAGCTCCCTCACCTTACTAACGTTAGTAAATTCTTCCACGAGGCTTTCTTCCCACGTCTACTGATATCTTTGGATTGATGCTCTTAGATGGCAGGTAGAGAGGTAGACAGGCCGGCTACTATATCTACGGTGCCCACCATCACTGCAAGGGCTCTTGACTAGGGCGCTGAAAAGTGTGACCATTAGGAGGCTATGAGTGTAACTAGGGATATGTGGAAGGACAAATTTCAATTGCCTTGTGTAAATTGGCCTTAAAGGACTAGTTGAAACTTCCTTGAACTTCATAGGGCCACCAAACACAAAGCGAGTTCCATCTCAGCTGTCCTCCAAACTATTAAACCGCCTTTTTACGGCTCCAAAAAAAGCATAAAACGTCCATGACATTTCTCCAAACAGCTCCAGCAGCGTAATCCAAGTGTTTTGTAGCCAAATGGTTTGCACTGTGGGTCTGCGAGCACTGTAGGGATTGTGCGTGTGGTGATTCTTCTCAATGGGGGGTGGGGGGGTGGCCACCACTAACATGGGAGGTCCAAGGTCCATAAGCGTACAAATGAGATTGAGAGTTAACAGCCGACAGGAGGAAATAGACCCCACCGGAGCTGTCACGGGCTACACAGGCATGTTGGGTACACCCTTTAAAGCTACGACTAAGCATAGTGATGGAATACCCCTTGAGTCTACGAGAAGAAGACTACAAGTGGTGGAAGCTAGTAGGTTGGGCGTACAGGGGAAGTCAGTCAGGTGAAGTCCAGTGGCAGGTGAAAAACCAAAGTTCACAGGATATCAATACTCCTGTCGCTGAGGAGGCATGCAGCAACACCAGGGTTTGGATAGCAGGGATGTTAGTCAGGAAAGGAAAGATTAGTGAGCAGAAACCTAGAGTGAGATCGCCTAAAGCTACTGAGTTTATGAGTGTTTATGAGTTTATGAAAAAAGAGAGGAGGCAGTTTTAGATTTAAAGACGTCTAGTCGACAGCAAGAGACAGCTAGTTTAGAAGAGGAGGCAGCTTAGAGAGCAGTGGAGGAAAGGCTTTAGAAAGTGAGAAAGTAGCAGCGTGTTACAAGGAGAGAGAGGAACAATTTAGTTGATACTTCAGTGGGAGAAGCAGGAATACCTGTTTTTTCTGGGTGCTTGGGAACACACACAAGCATGATTTGGCACCAAATTCAATCAGCCAAGCGAGAGAAAAGAGACGTCCATGTTGTATTTTTGGATTTGGCTCATGCTTCTGGCTCTGTTCCACACATCTTTTTGTGGGCAGCATTTGATTTCTTGAAAGCATCCAAACATCGTCAAAAACCTGCTTAGAGCTTATTTCCGAGATATCCGGTTATGCTTCACAACATCGGAATTCACCGCAGCATGGCAGTGTTTGGGAGTAGGTATTACGGCAGGGTGCTCAATGACCCCCTTAGCGTTGACTATGGCAATGGAAGTAATCATCGAGATGGGTTGGAGGTGGGGAAAGACCACAGGTAGGGCCTTCGCCTCCCGTCTATTGGGGCTTATATGGACTACTGTGACTACAACGGTGCCTTGTACAAAATGGTTGCTTACAAGAAGCGTCTCCATAATCAAAGGGAAACTGTCCAAAAGATTTTACATAGATGACGAACAAACCCCCACAATAGCTGAGACGCCTGTTAAAAGCTTAGGGAGATGGTACAGTGCGAGCTAAAATGACAAAGAGCAGATTCAGGAGTTAGGACAGGAAGTAATAAGAGGAATACATAGCATAGAGAAGTCAATGCTACCTGGTAGGATAAAGTTGTGGTGCCTGCAGTTCGGACTTTTGGCCCGCCTTTGACAATGTATGAAATACACATAACAAAGGTAGAGAAGCTAGAGAAATTGATTAGCCCATATGTTAGGAAATGGCTTAGTTCCATAGTGTAGCACTGTATGGGAATAGGGCTTCTTGAGATACCGCCGTCTAGCTTAACAGCGAAGTTCAATGCGCAAAAGGTGAAATTGGAGATGACACTAAAGAGTCTAAAGATAAAACAGAAATGGACTCCCAGAGAGGCAGTTCAGCGAGCACAGTCAGCTCTAAGGCACAGGGATATTGTAAGTGCAACAGGGTCAAGGGGGATTAGAGCTTAGTACGGGCGAACCTGTGTGGAGCAAAGCAACACAATCAGAAAAATGGTTGTTGAGCAAATACATAGCCGGGAGCAAGCAGCAAGATGTGCTGGGGCAGTTGCTCGGGCAAAGCAGTGACAGTGGATGAACTGGGGAAAGTGTACAGAGGAAGAAACTTGGCTGGAGGGATTTGTGGAGCATGGAGGCAAACCGAAATAGGTTCATTAAAGGAGCAACCTATAATGTGCCTCCCTCTGGCTAGGCAGAGCTACACTCAGGCATATTCTGTCAGGCTGTAAAACAAGCATCTCCCAAGGACGATACACAGATGTTGAAGGGTCTGAGAGTAGGGCAATTGAGAGGAAACAAAAAGAAACTAATGCTGCTGCTAGGAGGGGAGATTCTAAAAGTAGCTTTGCCCGGGGGGGAAGAGCAGATTAGGCAAGAAGCAGTTGTGGGACTGGGACATGTCAGTAGACGTAGGCAAACAACTTGCAATCTCACGAGAAATAGCGAGCATTAGTTTAAGACGGGACTTAGCGCTATGGTCGGCCTCCTTGGGGACTGTTTACTTGGTGGAGCTTACGGTGCCATGGGAAGATGCAGTTGAGGCTCAGGCGTGCTGAGTTAGCAGCAGAGCAGCGAGGTTGGAAGGCTAGGGCTACGCCCCGTTGAGGTCGGACGTCGAGGTTTTGTGGCAACGTCGGCTATCGTGTTGCTTCGTGAACTAGGCATCCAATGTCAGAGGCAGCAGAAGGGGCTAGTCAGTGGATTTGGTTGAGGAGACTGAGTTCCCTATTTTAGCTTCCTTGTACCCCTTGCCCCTCGCAAGGGGTACAAGGAAGCTAAAATAGGGAACTCAGTCTCAGTCTATCATTTGCAGATCCAATGCGGATGGCTGGACAGCTCAGCGGGCCCCCGGCATCCATTGCGGATCTGCCAGTCAAGCCAGCAGGGTCAGCCTGGCATGGCACAATGTGGTTGTCTGGAATAAAGAACAGACAGAATAACAACCTTAAATGAAAGTACATTTCAGTGGACGTCTCCTTTAATTCTTGAATTTTCTTCACTAGTTTGACAGGACGTTCTCATTTTTAGACTCAATTTACGTCCATAAGTTGTGACGGTAATTTCATTGACTGCGTAAGTGACATTCGACAGGCCGACTTTAAATGATATTGCTTGACGTTGCATCAGCGATGCGGGGCCGATAGACACAATTTACTCCTCAATGAGTTGAGTATCAAACTTGAGTAATGTAAACACCCAATATATCAAAATTGTCCCGACTTCAAAAACCGCAACTCATCTGTGCAGCGGAGCCTTGTTTATCCAGACACTTGGGTAATGAGGGCGTTTGAGAGAATAAAGTGATTAGACATTCTGGATCTGAGCTCATTTAAAGTATGAAACACGCACACATTTTGAAATGCTCTGTTCAATCTAATTTGTGGTTTTAGTTACATGGATTTAACCCCAGAAACTCATAAAACTACAATATTTTTGCTGTTGCACCCATTGTGCATATTCAACAGCACAGGATCAGATAAACAACAGTTAAGAATAAGTTCTGCTGTATATATTACAGTGTGTGTATGTGTGTGTGTGTGTGTGTGTGTGTGTGTGTGTGTGTGTGGAAAAGGTCTGCCATTAATTCTGGGACAATAAGGGACAATAAGGTTAAAATGTGGGAGGGGTCAGATAGATAGCGGCAGAGGAGAAGGAGAGGCGGAGGTTGAGATAATAGATAATTAGAGGATGATAAGGATGGGAGAGGTAGATAAACAAAGTGGAGGTGAAGGACAGAAGAGGAAGATAAAAAAAAAATGAGCAGATGGGAGCTACAGCATGTGAACACCGGTATAGAAATGAAGACGAGTTAGTCGGGTCGGCGCGGATCCAACTCGTGACCTTTATCTCGTGTCTGCCCACTCTCTCGCTCACATTTTTCTTGTGCTTCTCCATTGCACATTATTAAAAACCAGAGCTGACCTCCGCACTCCTCGGCTGCTCAGAACGTTTGGCGATCTGAGAATTTGAGCTTGGATAATAGCATCAATGAAGGGTTTTGTTCCAAAATGATATATCCACCACTTATAAAAAAAAAATAAAAAAAAGTGTCTCTAAAGTGTATTTTCTGCACTGCACTTCCCAGAGATCACCTGTCAATCAAACAGTGTGTCCAGTACTGTGACGTCTTTCTCCTTGGATTTTGTCTTGATGCAGTTTGAGTTTCTGTAGGTGGCGCTCTTTCCTTTGTCTGTTCAGTCACGGTGGCTATCGCTGCTCATGCTAACTGCCCGGTTCTTCTTCTTCTGTTTATTCCAAACAAACGCCTCACTTCCTGTGCGCCAGAGGAAAGACCTACCAGACCAGCAAATGGGAAAGCTTTCATGAACTGGCTAGAGGTTGAATCACTGTTGTGTTTTATCAGTCGGTGATAGAGAGTAACACAACACACATTTATTTACAGGAAAATGTCCCTACTTTAATCTCACAAAATGATTGATCACAACACATAACAAAACCTTTTTAAATGGTAATAGGTACGGGAGACAAAATAACATCCTTTATATTTTTAGAGACATTGAATGATGAACTCCTGTATGGATGTACAGCATTTTGGAGATGAACAATTCAAATGTTAAAAAAAAAAAAATCCCCCGAAGCTAAAAAAAGAGCCAGTTGACCTGGTCGAGCTGGAGAGGAAGTGAAGTGGGAGAGGGGGCCAGAAACAGCAGGGTGGCAGCCAGCTCTGGTGCGCTCGCCTTCCGGCACTGTAATGATAGATTTACACAACATTCAATCGCTGACCTTTCAGTCTTGCCAGAGCAGCAGCAGAGGACGCCCACGTAACTCTCTCTCTCTCTCTCTCTCTCTCCCTCCCTCCCAACCTTCCCTCTTTCTTCTCATCCTCCCGAGTCTCTCTTCTCTTTTCAGAACCCTGGTAAGTAGGCCCCGAGAATCTCCCTCTTCTCCCCCCCCCCCCCCCCCCCCCCCCTCCCGCGCGGCTTTGTGTTCATTCAAGGGGAGTTTGATCAGATTTAACCGCCGAGCTCCACTGGAAGGGGAACAGAGGAAGAGGATGTATGTAGGGGTTACCGCTGCCAGCTCTTTGGAGACTGTCTACCTTCCAGATAGGAGGCCCGGGCAGGAAATCCACTCGAGAAAAAACCCGAGAATCCACGGCTGCCTGTAACCGCTGTAGCTTTTCTAGGCGGTATTGAAAAGCAAAATGGGAGATCTTTTCGTCTTGCCGACAGTAATTTTTGCTCCCTGTTTTCCAGCTACTATTTCTCTGCCTCCCTCGCTCCACCCCACCGCCCCATCTTTCTCTCCCAATCCTCTCTCGTCTTCTTTCTCCTCACCTTCCGTGCCTCCCTCTTACTTAAAAGCATGGATGGGGTGGAAACTCTCCTCCCAGTACCGGTGACCCAATTACTCTAAGTTGTCCCTGCCCCAGTAGGATGTTGCAGCGCCGCTCCCCGGAGACTCAGCCTGCCATACACAGACGATCCATCACTCTCCTCTGGCACCTCCCTCTCGCCACATTTATTACTCTGACACACACACGGGCGTGCAAACACACACATGCACATACTGCACACACAAGCCTAGAAACACATAGAAATGCACTCGCAAACACACGCACACACACACACACACATACTCTGTTAGACAATTAAGGTGGGCGTCTGACACATGTTGACAATTCTTTCCTTTGGCTCTGGCACCTCATCACACCTCCACTTGTTTGTGTAATCCTGTCTGTTTTTTTCCACAATCCTGTCATTAGAATTTGATGAAGGGGGCTGGCTCCATGAAGGGACCGTGTAGCTATTAATTTGCAGAAATCACAATGTGATGCAAAAATAATGGAAGCCTAGTCTGCTGGAAATTGGGTTTGGGATTGATTACAAGAAAAACTGTTTACTGTAATCCATTACTGTAAAAACAGAGTAGATTACAGATACTCTTGGGAAAAAAAATCCATAAATTCAAAAATGACCTGTTGGATTACTCTTAAGGATGTTTCAATGGAAGAAAAATAAAATGTTTATTATGGATTTTTAGATACAAACAGCATTTTACACCTGGTTGATATTGGTTGAAAATGATGATAACAGTAATTCAAAAAAATGACTTCATATTCAATCAATTTCAGAGGCAAAATAGTTCAGAAGTAACTGAAAGCAATCAGATGACATGACAAGATTGGCAAATCTACACTATTGATTAAGCCTGTGGTTTTACGCACACAAATATAACCGATCACATCTTGAAACTGACCTATCGAACCATACTGGTGGCTTGGAAACATTGTTACAACACAGCATCTATCAGACTCAACAATGGAGAGCTTCAAATACCACAGTGACCAATACTTATTAATCATTTCCCGGTGTAAACATCAGATAAATCATCATCGCTAAGAAGCTCAGACGGGCCTCAGACACACTTTCATCAACAGAATCGGACGGGGCGCGGTGCTGAGCACAATGTTGAACGCGAGAGACATGACAGTTTGGGGGATGTTAGCCTTTCTCAGCAGCAAGCAACTCTGTCAAATCAGCAATGGAGGGGAAGAGTAAATGGGGCACAGTGGGGGGAAACGCGATTATCTCCGAGCACAAAACTAGACCAGTCAATAAACATTAATAGATTAATGGAGGCAACGGGCGATGGAGGTCCAGCCCGAATTCTGATGATTAGTTTAATGATCAGAAATGCTGAACCAGGCGTGGGTCGGGTTTAGCCACCGGCCTGCCTGCTGGACCTCTAATGGATCCAAAGTGAGTTTCTAGTCTGAAACTCACTTTGATCTCTCTCTCTCTCTCTCTCTCTCTCTCTCTCTCTCTCTCTCTCTCTCTCTCTCTCTCTCTGTTTCCATCTCGGTGCGTCGTTCTCTTCTCCTCTGGCAGTGCAGCTCCTTCTGATGCTCCTTGTGGCTCGCAGGCTTCATGGTGATTGACAGCGGCAGAGGGGTTATCGGCCCATCTGCCAATCAAAGCCCGCCTAAGGTGCGGGTACCGAGCGCCGCGCAGGAAATGGGCCTGGAAATTGGGAGGAAAGATGCATTGAGGTTTAACGGATGTTTTTTAACCCGTATTTAACTTGGCAAGTGGACTAAGGACACATTCTTTCTGCTCGTGCACGCTGTAAGCAACTTGGTTTGACGGGTCGCTCTATTCTGACCCATTGCGGGCGGTGCAAGAGGCTCCGATTGCATCTATGTACCGTTCTTCAGCGACCAAGTCTTGAACGTGCAAATCTTGCTTTGCATTGACTTTCATAAGGTTAACGTTAGTGATGACTTTCCACACCGTACTCTTCAAAACCAGCAAACCGGCTCGACCACTGACAACCACTTACTACTGGGGAGGCACTCGCATTAACTTCTGCTTTGGCCTCTTCTGTAGCGTTTTAGAAGTGAGCGGCTTGATAAACAACAAAAAAAAGTAGTACACGCGAGGTGAAAACTGGTTATGGGTCAGCGGGTGCAGTAGGCGTGTGGACAATTCCACTCGGAAACCAGAGAGCGAGAATAACACCACGCCGTACATCAGCGGATTAACAGGATAAAACACCTCCGATAAAAGCCCTGGTTCTCCCGAGCAGCGTGTTCTCAACCCGGAGGCCTACATTTCCCCCCCCCACACACTGATGAATGTATAAATAAATGAACATGTGATTAATATCTTCTTCATCTGTAATAATGAGTAACGCGGCCTCGAGGCTTCTCCCGCGAATTAATCAAGGGAAGCAGCCTGAAAAGTGAGAAAAGTGGTATCCAAGTTACGATCTCGCTTGTTTACACCTGCAAGAAACAGCTTGTGTTTTGGAAAACCGCGGGCGGAAAAAACAAGTTCACGCATCGTTGCGTTTGAGCGCGTCTGATTGATTTACCCTCTCGGTTTACCTTGCTTTTTATCCGATAATCGACAGGATTTTCTCCGAAGGGATATTGAACTCATCCCTTGAACCTTGAAATCAATTGTGGGCTCATACACACTTAGTCACGGAAAATATTCAATTTAAAAGTTAAAAGTTTTTTTTTAAATATTGCCCCGTTCCGCTCCAGTGTTTGCAGACGGCGCGGATGCAAGCTAACCGTTTATAATTACTTTTCTGGAAAAAAATCACATTCTGCTGTCACATCCTTGTGCCAGCAGCTCAGTCGATCAGTGTGAGGGTGGAAAATGTCCTCAGGCAAGGAAATGAAAACTTATGAAGGCAGCAGTGTGGCCAAATATCTTGAGTTGGTATTGCACGGCAGTAACAGTGTTGGGATAAGGGGGTCTTGATTCTCAGCGGGCGGCGGGCTCCCATACTAAAAATACATGCGCTCATTGTGCTCCGGGGCGCTCTCGATGAAGGCGGCCCACCATGTGGCCCGCATTCCGATGGTAGATCTGACGCTAATCCTCCGGGTTGGCATTTCAAAGGGCTGCGAGACGCCACGTCGCATTTCAAAACAGCGGGGTCATCAAGGCGCAAAAAAAACCCCACAGAAAAAGTGTTTCCATTCACCGCCGCGTCATCTGCGAACAAATGTTGGCTTGGTTGCACCGCAAACTGTGCTCCCAAAGACCTTCCTTACCAGTGCGGCGTACGTTTCTGCTCCCCCCCCACCCACACTGTCCTCTGTAAGCCGGAGCCCTAATTTGTAAAAGAAGAAAGACCTCGCTTGGCACACTGCACCCTTCTTTTAGAGGGGAAAGAAATTGAAGAGATTATGTGAGCTGGGTTAATTTGAAGTTGTGAGGAAAGGGCTGTGTGTAATATGGTTTGTGCTCCCAGATGTGTATTATGTGGTGTGTTTGGTGTGTGTGTGTGTGTGTGTGTGGGCACGCTCACTGAATGACTGTGCGCGCATCGTTTGTGCACGCATACAAGCACAGAAACAGTCACATGGTATGTAAGCCTTATATTCCTGTGCGTGTGTGTGTGGGTGTCTAGCTCAATGTCTGTGTGGCAGTGTGTGTGTGTGTGTGTGTCACTGTGCTCCCAGTGTATTGGAGCTCAGCAAGACAAAGAACCCATTGAGTCATTGCATGAGCTGCTCTCTGCTAGACTCCCATTACAAGCGATAGTTCCTATTTTCAGAGCCCCCTCGCTCATCACGGTCTCACACTGCAGACAGAATACGGCTGACATTCAGCCATCAGGCTCTGCTTCGCCCCATCCTAACTCCTCTCCGCGCTAATCAACTGTATTAACACGCGGGTTAAAGACCGCGGTTAACGGCGCCGATGACAGGCCCGTGAATGCGACGAAGTGAACGAGGCTTTTCTATGAAACGGAGAGAGAGCAAGCCGGCTCAGAGAGTCGGGGGAGCGGGGTTAGCGAAGGAAACCAGGGGGGGGTGGGCTTTGTGATTCTCCAAGGATACAGAGAGTGTGCCGGGGCTGCCCGTGATCTCCGGAGGGTTTTTTTAAAGGGGCGCCGCACCCTCCCGGAGTCTGAAGGTCCACCGCAAAGCAATTAACACTGAAGCTCCCGATGACCTCGCCGTGTAAGGCAGGGGGAGCGGAAAGCGGCGTGACATTTGTGTCGGAGGCACGTGGCTACGATGCTAGGGCTAGTTGTCTTGTCCTCTGACAGCCAACGGTGCACAGGGAGGTCTTCTGTTGCTGCGTGTGATTAATGGGCATCATGATGTGTCTAACGTCTACGAATGTTCCACCTTGATGTTTCGCTTCGGCGACGTCCATGAGGTCGCGCGGGTCAGTGCACTAATACACAGCTGTCTGCTGGTATGAGATGAAATAACTAGTAGTGATAAAGTGAGTGAAGGAGATAGATAGGGGAGAGGGAGAGGGAGGGAATGGCTGAGCTGATGCCCAGTCACCATGGCAACCCCTTTGACATGCAGCTGCCATACCTGCTGCCAATATTCCAGCTTTACTCCACCATTTACTGTGTGTGTGTGTGTGTGTGTGTGTGTGTGTGTGTGTGTGTGTGTGTGTGAGTGAGTGAATGTGCTCATCTACAAGACAGCAAGTATTTAGTGTATCTGAAGTGCTTGCAGTAATAATGTCTGAAAGCGGTATTTGGTGCTAAAAGCTGTGAAAAAGTTCTCACACACATCATAGCTGTAATCATTTTGAATCATTACCCGGTTTAACCCGAGGCCCCCCCCCCCGTGTGTGTGCGTGTGTGTGCGTGTGCCTGTGCTACCTGTGTGTTCTCCAAACAGAAAGGCAGGGCTTCGGGGCAGATTTCGCAACATAATACATCTCTCCTCTTATCAGACTTTCCCCTTGTGTGGTGTTTCCGTGCAGTGAAGAGTAGGTGCTTGCTATTAAGAGTGCCTGTCAGCTCTGCAGCTATGCAGAATGACCAGCAGGTAGTGCCTGGGGCTGGGTGACAGCTGCGCAGCTTTACACACCTCGGCAAAAAAAAACACCTGAGACTTCACAAACATCTGCACACACACACAGAACGACGGCACGCAGAGGTCGATGCCGGCTGACTATACTGTGATACAGGTGTATCGCGCATCCGTGCATTCGAGCAGGAAAATGTTATACTTACACAAGCACACACAGACACACACACACACACACACAGCCCCCTCAACACCTTGAAAAACACCTGCAGCAATGTAACGCTCCTCTGGGCTCTGCAGGGCTGCTGTATTTGTATTGTACTGTGTTGTGTTGTTTTGGCCCCCAAGTGATAGCAGCAAATCCAACACACACACACACACACCTGCGCACGCACACACACACACACACACACACACACAGATCACACAGAAGATGGATGCTCTCACAGAGAAAAAAAACAACAACCCACTGCAATAAGATTCATAAATACACGGATGAATTAATAATGGCTCTGTCATAAGAAACTCTCCACCCACGCCCCTGTATCCGGGCAAAACTCTCCTCACATGACACCTCCTTGTCACTCACTCTCTCCACAGAGGTGTGGAGGGAAAAGTAGCACTTACTTTTATCTTCGGTTAAATACCCTCAGGCGGGCCAGGCCGATTCAATTGAAATGTCAAGGTATGGTTCAGTATCAGTCTTTCTACAAGAGGCTTATTAAAGGTGGTTTTGCTCGTTGCCATAGTGAAATGCAACGTTTCTTGAGTAGCCGCTAATAGCACACCTTGAATTAGAAGTGGCTAAAATGAAAAACAACTTTTCCTTTTGCAGCATGCACAGTGTGACAGCGTCTGATACCTGCAGCCAGCAGCTAATGTAAAATAGCCCTGGTGGGTGAGTAGCTGTATACTGAGTCATGATACTTTGTTTAATGAAACAAATTGCAAGCACCAGGCACCAGATGCTCAAATGTGTAGTAAAAAGTGTGTGTGGTGCATCAAACAATTAAATTTTACTTAAAAAAAGAAAAGTGACCATTCACCTTTTTTAATTGAGTTTTGCGATGTTTCATGAAAGAACTATCAAGCAGAAAACCCACTATTCACCTGATTGGTTTAACACCTACATTTGCTTAAAGTAGCCGAGAGGTCTACTCCTTCCGCTAAGCTTGCAAAGTCTGGCTGCTCACCTTCCCACAATCCTCTGCAAAATTTCTACGTGTGCTCTAGTTCAAATGAATGGGGAGCGCCGCTACGCCTGCACATTTCCCTTCCAGTGGACGTCCATCGATAAGCATCAAAGTAAAAGCGGCAAATGATCGCTTAAACATAAACATAAACAAACACAAATATAAACAAACATGAACATAAACATGAACATAAACATAAATATAAACAAACATAAATATAAACACAAACATAAACATGAACACACATCCATACACATGCACAGACATGCACAGCTCCTACGTTTAACAGGCTGATGCAGCAGATGCTCATTATGAACACAATGATTTTAGGTCTTGTGAAGGATTTGCTAATTGATTTCTTCATCAGTCATTTGATGCTAACTCACTATTCATTTAGTTCATGTTGGTATTATTGTTACTCAAAATTTGCTTTGGCAACAGACACTGCAGTATTTTAGCAGCGTGGCTTCAACAAAAGACAGACAGACAGAGACAGGAAGATACAGAGAGACGGGAGGATGTTGGGTGAAAGAGACTTCACTCTTAACTCTGACAGAGTTGAGTCTTTCACATCTCGGCCGACTTTGAAAAGTCATGATTGGAATACTGAATGTGGATACGTGGCCTCTCTGTCCGCGGCGCACGCACGTGTTTGCGTATGCACTTCAAAAAAAAAAAAAACACGAAGCCTGACACTTCCAGGAGTCTATATTTTTCCTGCTGCCGAGGCGATACGGTAACTGAGATGGAGGGTTTTGTCGCAGTTCATTGCATAATGTCAATAGACAATTAGGCGTTTACTGCATTCTGCCCGCGAGCTAATTGGAGCTACGTAATTAGCGGGGCGAGAGTCTTAAGTGTTCCCAAATGAAACACCAGATACCCACTTACGGAGCGCTGCGCTGTGCCTTCGCCGACACTCCAATCACGACCCCGAGAGACACTCGGACGAGGACTAGAGGTGCTTGACAAGGCTCAGCGCGGCGTTAAGTTCGGATAAGTGGTGTTCAGCAGTGACAGCACCAAGGTGCCGCTTCTGTCTGGCCATGCCCTCGCGCTTAGAAGAATAGAAGAAGTCCTTGCGGATGGACGATGAGGGCCGCATCTGTGTCCATTCACCTTGGCGATATATTCACCTTCACCAAAATTGTTGCCTTTGTTTTATTTTGACAGTCAGTAGGGAGAGACAGGAAAGATCGGGTGAGAGAGGAGGGATGACACGCGACATAGGTTGATGCCTATTAGTAATTGCCCGGTATCTTTTGTAACCAAATGTCTTCAGTCGTGTCATATCTTCAAAGATATTCCATTGTTTTACCAGCAAGCGTCTCGTGAAGGTAGGTGTCGCTTTTTTCATCGTCTCATTCAGGTACGGAGCTCTTCAACTCTGATTGCAGAGAGGCGAAAAACAGAGGAAGTACATAAGATCCCACAGGAAAGTAAAATCCAACAAGAGATCTTTTTTAACACTAAAATGAGAAAGTAAAATCCAACAAGAGATCTTTTTTAACACTAAAATGAGACTAAAGTTGTTTTTTTGTCCCCCTGTTTCTCAAATGATCTGAAATACATCTCCTGAATATGAAACCATGAGATCAGGCAAACATCTCAAAGAAAACTCAATATTGCATTTTCTGATTGAAGCCATATAGTAGGAGCTGATCACCGTTCTATATGTCACGTGGTAGCATCTTCACACATCTCACGTACTGTATCTCATAAAGCATCAAGAGTCCTTTCCCTCTCTGATGTCTCCTCGTCGCTCCTAAGGGGAATCGAGATATTCCCTATTTCTTTTTTCCCTCTCCAGGATCTGGTATTATTGTATTTCTGTTCTTGAATGACTCTCACGTCAAAGCTGACTAAGCGACTTTTGGAAGACGCAACTTCACTTAGTTACCCATTCCAGTCGAGCTCATCCTTATCGACCTCCCCCCCTATCTTTCAACTCCTCCCAAGTCCCCCCCTCCCGGTCTCCCTTTGGTTCGCTCTGACGGACATCCAGCTGTGATGCCAGCGTTTCCAAGACAGGCGTGTCTCTCTCCCTCCTTTACATCTCTCTATCTATCCAATCTCCCTCTTGCGATGTGCTTGAATCACCAATTCAGTCACATCCTTCCCGCCTCACCCCGCGCCTTTACTCGTATTTCCATCGCCCCCAGCGCTCCGGCCTCCTTCCCGCATCATCTTGTTTTTCTTACTCAGCCCAAACCTCCATATTGTTTTGTTGGTTTTCTCTTTATTTCTCCACTCTCTCTCCTCTCTTGATCTCTCTCCTCAGACTTTCCCTTTTTTTTAAGGAATCCCTCCAGTCAAACATCTACATTGCCAGTGGCTTGGATTCAGCGCATCCCCTCTAAGCAGAAACGAGGTTGCGGGGGGGGGTTGCATTTGGACTCTGGCTTCGAGCGCGAATCTGTCCGTTCCTGATAGAAGCCTCAGCCTCACTCGTTATCGCCAGGCACTTCATAAGCAATTCCCAATTGGACTCCTTTTTTTCCCCCCGAACCGGGCCACAGAAATCAGATTGCAACACTGCAGCGTCCCTCTAGCAGCATGTCTGAAGCCGCCTCCCGCCCGCCGAAGGACAGCAACCTGCCAATAAACCCATTCGGTGTGTGAAGAGGGACCTCTCTCTGCTGCGACCTGCCTGCGCCCCAACACGTTATTAGTCCCCGTGCAAAAGCGCCAGTGAACCGTTGCTCTCCCTCGTCGGCCAATCAAAGCCGCTCCCCGCTGCTATTGCTGGCGGTGAATCTGGTTTACCTCTGATCCACAGTAGCTGGGTTTCCATTCTAGTACTATTATACACATTAGGATGTACTGAGTTGGAAAAGCAGAATGGAAACTGCAAATTTTGTTAGAATTTGGAATGGAAACTTTTTTTGCCAGTAAAGAAAAAAAAAAAAAAAAAGTAATGGTGGCGTTTGTCTGTCTATCCTCACATGGATGTCCCATGTATACGGGGCTGTTTATAGTTGTATGGCCTTCAGCTGGTGCATTCGAGTGCATTTCTTTGTTTTGGTTTGCAGACAGTATGAAATATGACCAACATTACCCGACACAAAAGAAAAATAACAACTTGCCCAATTCTGGAAATTGCCCAATCAATTCTTGAAAGACTCCTTCCATTTTTTTTCTCTGGTGGATGTGTTTTCTGACATAAGTATTCTGGAAGCGTATTCATTCGCTTCAACACCGAGGACGGAAACACATCGATTTGTATACTCGTCTATTTTTTGCCACGTTTCGAAACATTTGCATTTAATTGGGTGAAAACAATGCAACAATGTGCCTCTCTATGAGTCTGTCACCCCTTTCTCGCGTGATGAAGTAAAACTCATTATGGGTTATTATTGACACTATTGTCATTATGGTGATATTAGATGACACTCTGTTATAGTTTTGAAATACGGAGCAATGAAGATTAGATGAACACCTTTTTTTCCAAATGAATATACACTCTAGTATTTTGTAATGATGTGTATTTGTATGTATATGTATATCATATGTGTATTTGTATGTATATCTGTATTTATATGTATGTGTATTTGTATGTATATATGTATGTGTATGTATATGTATATGTATATGTATATGTGTATGTATATGTATATGTATATGTATATGTATATGTATATGTGTATTTATATGTGTATGTGTATTTATATGTATATGTGTATGTATATGTGTATTTATATTTATATGTATATGTGTATTTATATGTATATGTGTATTTATATGTATATGTGTATTTATATGTATATGTATGTGTATTTATATGTATATGTGTATTTATATGTATATGTATATGTGTATGTGTATGTGTATGTATATGTATGTATGTGTATTTTTATGTATATGTATATGTGTATGTGTATGTGTATGTATATGTATGTATGTGTATTTTTATGTATATGTATATGTATATGTGTATGGGAGAAGCAGGGTGGTGTAGTAAGTAGAGAGACTGTCAACTGGAAGGCGAGGGTTCAAGCCCCTGTATCAGCCAGCCTCCACGCTGCTGACGTGTCCTTGATCAAGACACTGACACTGTTCCTGAGTCAGAAATTAATGAGGTCTTGGAGCAAAAATGCCCCTTATAATTGGGAGGACACTTTTTTTGCCTTTCACCCCATTTGCTTTTTTTCATTGAGTCACCCAAGGTGATTTGTGGGGATTGTTCCCAGTGCATTCTGGGCAAGAAAACTTGAGCGTTTTTCTGACCAGAAAAACAACCGAGTGTGCAGCCTGAAGCAGTGGGAAATGTTCCACGACGCAGCCGGCAGCACACAATCCACTGCGTCAACAAAAAATAAAACAATCGGTATAGTAAAACAAACCTCAACAATCAAAGGGGGGTGGACAAAATGACAGAAGTGCTGCACAGAAAAAAGCACTTTGAAGTAACTAAATTACAATTACAAAGACGGCTACACAGGCAAGTCATTAAACTGAATGTCAATTTGCAGTATTTGTCAGCTTTAAAAGAGGCCCGACAATCACCACTTTTATATTGTGATTTCAAAGCAACATGAAGAGTTTCAAAGAGGCGAAAACAGTCGGTTCCAATATTTCAGCTGCATCAGTCACGAAAACTGCAAAATTATTAATATGGCAAAGAGAGCAACTCTCAAAGACGGGCGAACTATATGAAAGAGCAACAGTGTTACTGACTAACAGTTATTGACAGGGGCAGACAGGCACTTAACCACTACGGCCTCAAAAATTGCCACAGAATTTAATCAACACCTCCGTGTCAACAACAAGGCTATTCTGTGTGCTTCAAAGAGCTGGCAGGGATGCCTTCAGCAACCATTTTTTCGTCCAAGGCCCAGCGCACAAAGATATATCGCCTAGCGTAAGCTGGAGCAATGAAGAAACAATACGGTCTGATGAGTCATTTGTCACCCATTTCCCTACATCTGGATGAGTTTACAGCCAAAGGATGCCATCAAACGCTTCTGCTGCCAACTGTTAAACATGACGGTGGCTCCATAACGGTTTGGGCAGCCGCCTCAATGGAGTCGTTAGGTCTCGTAATTACTCTGTACGGCTGCAATATGAAGCCATTGTACAGAACCAGCTGCACCCTAGGGCGCAAAAAAACGATGTCCCCGTATTCAAACGGGACAACGCCACCAGATGCGGCGGCGCTCAACTACTACCAAGAGGGATTTCACGAACGCCGGGGTGACATCGAACCTCCACGGCCTCTCCGGTCGCCAGACCTGAGCATCACCGAGCCTTTATGGGAAGTCGATTTCCACCTCCTCCTCCTCCTCTGTCCCTCCTTGAGAAATGATCCAATATCCCTCTTCACACAGTCCAGGACGCAGGATGACAGCAATCCAAGGAGGACTGGGCTGCTCTGGAGGCAAAGGGTGGCCCTATTCGCTATCAGGCACTTGGTAGTCATATATTGTTTCCTCTATTCTGCCTCTCCCCCTGTATATATGTGTGTGTATATATATATATATATATATATATATAGCCCTTCCTTCCAATCGCCGGTGTCTGCCTTTCAATCTCTCGCCCTGTTTGAGGTGTCAGGCAGAGAGAGGGGGGTGGTGTCTGCTGTACCAGATAGCTCATGGCCGCTGCGCTATTTTTTTTGTTGTTGCTGTTGTGGAGCTGTCAACCGGTGGCCGGGTGCGGGGGTTGGGGGTGGGAGTTGACATACAGAGACAAAGAGACAGGAGTGTGTCACATGGGATTGAGTCGTCATCACACACACACACACACACACACACTTTCGTCGCCGGGGCCCCTCGCGCAGCACACAGGAGGTCACACGTGCAGCGGGGGCGCAGGTTTACATTGGAATTCATGCAGGGATCAGTGGAGAGGCGTACATTTGACAGAACGTGGGAGAGGAGTCAATGCAGTGGTGATTATATAGGGGAAATAACAGTCTTTTATAGCATGGCAGTGTGGGAGTTTGCACATACATCTTTTGGCTAACGGTGTTTTGAGATTGTGTTCTCCGCACACCGCACGCGTGCACGGCTCTGCGGACAGAACGAGCGAACGATATACTTCGGCACTCTTTATCTCGTTTGCGTGCATTTGTGCAGTAAGCGGAGCGCCAACGCGGCTCCCCGAACGCCCAATCGGTGTGTGTTTATGTCAGCGTGTACATGCGTGCACGTGGGACCTTGCATATAAGCGGAGGGGGGGCGGTGTGCTAGTGTGCGTGCTAGCGTGCGTGCTAGCGTGCGCCACATTTGGCTAACGCGGGGCTGTCTGCCGTGACACTGATAAATGGCGCTGCTCTTTGAGTAGCGGCTCACGGAGGCTCAATCCCTCCTGGCTGTCGGCGCTCATCACTTCCTCCTATTATTTATCCGCGAAGAAGCGAGGTGGAGGGCCGGTCTCTGTCTGTCAGAAGACAATCCATCTGCAGTAAGCCCTTGGTACCTGTCACCCGGTCCGCAACTTCCGCTCCCGCTCTCGTTTCCGCCGCGATGCAAAAAGCTTTGTCGCGCCCAATTATTTTTTACCATACAAAGGGGCTTGCGGTGCATCGGGGTATCCGGAGACTCCTGGACCAGTTTCAGATGCTGTGATCGTCATGTGCAAAGTAGTAGTTACTGTACTTGCCTGCACCGTCACATACTGGAGTTGCTGCAGCTCGCCGTGCAGCACCGGTATGTTTCAGATGCTCAGTGCAGTCCTTGGTGATGATCAGGCGTCTTAACTTCAAAGACCCTATTGTTTTTTTTTACATCTCCACCAGTATTTTAACTAACTGGGTCAAGGACCACCTCCACTCCGTTGTGCCTGTTTTGAAAGAGCCCGTTGTGCATAAACAACAGTCGGTTTCCTGCCCGGCTCGTTCCTCCGCGTCATCTGTCGCCCCATTTCAGGAGAGAGAAGGAAAAAAAAAACATCGATTTTCTGACGTTTGAGACATTTTGTGCGGCCAGCTGGGGGCAGTGAATGAGGAGACAAATGATGCCGCAGCCATCTTCATCTCATTGGGGGGGGGGGGGAACGCTTCGATCATCATTTGGGACGCTTCTGTGGGGCTTTTAGATGCTTAAGTGGCTCCTTTTAAAAAGGCCAGATGTTGCTTTTCTGACGGGCGTTTCCATCATCCAGCAGGGTCAGGGAAACGTGAGGAAGAAATGCGTGATCGACACATAGATAGGTACATACATACATACATACATCGATTGCATTGACTGACCCGTAGAGAAAGTGAAAGGGGAGGTAAAAGGAGAGCGATCGCCCACTCCTCTGGCAGCTCCTCTCTCTCTCTGCGCCGCCGTCCATTGGCTCAGGCTCCGGGCATCCATTCCCAGAATTTGGGTCCAGCGCTGCCAACCTGCTTTTTGTTCTGCATCTGCCCCCTTTTCACACTCCATCACGCCTGCAGCTAAGCAGATTTACTCCGGACAAGAGTTCAGCTGCGCGCCTTTTTTATGACCGCTTTGATTAATAATCATAACGTGATTAGCCTTTTTAATAAAGCAAGTCCCTCTGAAAGTACTTATCTGCATCTCATAATACAGGACGTACATGTTGTACCATATTCCTGTTATTGTTCCGGTGTCACAATATCACACTGGAGGAATGTTCTGGAGAAATTTCAGAATAACGGTCCTGTCTTCTCCCTGACAAAATGATCTCATCCGTGATTTCTCATGCTTTTTGATGTTGTCGAATGAAAAGCACATATCTGCAAAAAAAAATTGGATCTTTTTTATTTTCCTGCTTCATTTTTCATTGATGTCTTCAACGATGCAGTGGGTCTTCGGCTTTTCGCAAAGTAAGAATCCAACTAAGGAAAAAACGTCTAAATTGCAGTTACATGGTTTTTCTACAACAGCAGTGTTTAATTGTGCTAAACGGGGGGAAAAAAAACGATGGGCTAATTCTGGTGTCATGGATGATGCATGAGATACCAGGGCTTAATTATTTCACGCTTTACCACCATTGTTCTTCACTTGAATAAAGTCCCAGGCCTTTTCTCCCTCCCTCCCTTCAGTCTGTCCCTGCTGGCGGGGAAAAAAACACTGATCGCTTCAATTTTTTGGTGTTTTTTCGTAATGGAATTAAAAGTTTACATTTGCAGGGTAAGAGTCATTACCTGCGGGGCCCTGGGAACTTGTTAATTTATTATTTCCCCCAAAATCTGTCGGCGTAAATGAGAAAAATAACTGTTCTTCTCTCCCCTCCTGAAAAATATACTTCTTTTTTTTTGCAGATACGTGCTTTTTTTTTTTTTTTTTGTCTGACTGAATATTGCCGGGCAGCGCGGGGGGGGCCCCCGGCCGGCTCCCGATACAAGCCGGTGAGCGGGTACAGTGGCCGGGTTAATGAGGGTCAGAGCCACTGCTGGCTGTCGGGAAGCTGGAAACAGGGAGGATCCGGCGCAAATTAACACAGCAAATTGTGCCTCTAATGCAACATAGCCTGGGGCTGCCCCTCGCCTTGTCGCAGGCGTGAACCGCTTCCGACGGTCCTGCCTTTCCAGACCACCTCACGAGGTCTGGTCCGGCGTCGGGAAGACTAACAGAGCGCTTCCTCATTTCGATGCGATACACAGTGTAGCCGAAGCAAGTCCCTCTTTTTACTTTTTGGAAACCGGTGCTGCACTTTTGCTGCATCCCCTAGAGAAATAGTTTGGAAAAATCAGGGCAACTCAAGTTCCAAGGTGTGTACGCACTGCTGTAATGGAGGACAGGTGCAGGGTAAATGCATGAAGAGGGACTTACTACTATGACTACCACTGTGCATGAGAGAGTCATAGTTGCTTGAATGCTGTTATGGTTGCATTGCAGTTATAGATGGCAGTTTGCAATGATGAAAAAAAGCCCTCAGATGCACATAGGCCTACACCAGGGGAGCATATGGAGAGAGGCGGTGAAGCAAATCAATTATAGTCGATGTATAATGTAGAGCCAGTACACACCAGGCTTCCATCCATTGATCAGAATTACCGCCGCCTCGCACGTGGCATCCCTTGGTAGATGTGTGATCCGTAAAAGACAATTTCCTCTTGCCTGAAAAAAAACGTAACACTACACGCGCCGCCGCGACAATCCCTCCATCCCTCGCCGTCGGGGCATTTCCACAAACTTTATTTATCGAAAGCGATTCCCTCCCCGTCGCCGGAGACCTCCCCCGCCGAGTCCCGTGTGTTTGAGGTATTTTCGATGCCACAATCAGCAGATCGTCCCCCGTAGGGGCGCTTGCAAACCGCACGCGTCTCGCGGGGGGGCCGAGGATGAGAGGCGCCCGACAACCGAAACCCACAACAGAGGGAAGCGGAGAGTTGCTAAAAGGGGGAAACGGGGAAATCAAATGCAGCAACCGTCACTCATCACATCAAATGACTCGCTTGTTTCCCCGTCGGTTGGAAACAAGAGACAAACAGCTGTTCATTTACTGAGCAAATGGATTCAGCCGTACTCTCCCAAGGTCTTTTCTTCTCCTGTCATCATTTTTCAGTTCCAGCCACGTGATTGGCCTAACTGTTTGACAGTCCTCGGCCCGATTTCCCCCCAACACACACACACACACACACACACACACATGCACCCTTGACTCCACTCCAAAGTAATTTACAACCCGGGACGGGAGCCACCTCTGAAATAGCCTCTCGGTTTTGTTTGGATGAGACACGGCACTGCATCCGCCGGTGCCAAGGGGGGGGGGGGGGGGGGGGCTGCTGCTTGTCTGTCAATGTTGAGCTCAACAAAGCAAATAATCTCTATTAATCATTTACAGCGTGTTTCTAATAAATGATTCACGCGGTCGGTCGAACATAACACGCGCGAACAGGAAGGCGCTGGCTCGTCGCTGGACAGGCCGGCGTGCCCTCGGGGGAAAACTGACCCTCCTCAACCCCGCTCTCCCCCCCCCCCTTCCCTTATCCTCCCTGTCGTCGAGCGTCGCTGTTAGCCAACGCACCCAGAGGGTACAGTTTTTTTTTACGAGACGGATTTCCACTGGCTACAAACCCATATTTCCTTACATCTCCGGGAATCTTAAACGGGAAGCCTATGCTATCCGCGGGGGAGGATTACTGAGGAGAAAAGTCTAATGCACTCATATTCCCTGGTACAGTATTCTGACTTAAGTGTGTGTGTGTGTGTGTGTGTGTGTGTGTGTGTGTGTGTGTGTGTGCATGAGAAGCGCTATCTCTGAAACGTTGCTCTAAATAGCCGCTGTGCCCGGTGGAGCTCTACTGTACTTCAACTGACAAATTTGTCAGTCTGCACCAAATCCATTTGTTACCGGGACGTCTTCAGAGATCCCATGCTGCTCCTAAAACTGTTTGTGTGGACTGTCTGACTGTTTTACTCCCCCCCCAACCCCCCCCGCCACCCCCTCCTCGTCGAGGTTCTCCAAAAAAGCCCTTGTAGTCCTCGGAGCGATGACTGCAACGCCACCTCGGAGCATCTTCCGGTGACAGAATCAGGATAGTTCCGGCGTGTCGGCGGCATCAAAGACGAGCGAGAAGGAGACGGATTAATAAGTAAAAGGGGGGAAAAAAAGTGTGACAGAGAAAAGAAAGAAAGGCGCTCCCGGATCACACAAAAGGGGGGATGAAGTCGAGAGAGGAGCAGAAGTTTTCGAACCTGAAACGCCCCCCCCCCGATGCGTCGACGCCTACCGGACTCTGGGCAGCAGGACCGGAGGAGGAGGAGGAGGAGGATGGGGAAGACAGACTGCCCACTGTTGTGGCTGCCATGCGAAGAGCAAAGGGAGGCATGCGCTTCCACCAGTCTGTCAGCTAACACTGCTGAATCATCGCTGTGGTGCAGGAAAGCGCGGGGGGGGGGGGGCGCCCAAGCGGCCTGATGTTTTACAGTAATTTGGATGTTGGAGGACACGAACGGCTCATTGACTGTAAGAGGGAATTGGAACGACAACACGGACGTCGCTATGGATGAGAGGAGACTGAGGCTTTGTGTTTGGAAACACACCACAGATACCACTCTCTCTCCCCCACCTCTCTCTCTCTCTATATATATCATTTCCTTTATCCTATACTCCCAGTACCGCGCTACAGCCCGTTCAGTGTAAAAGCCCGTATGGTGCAGTATCTGTCATAACTGCAATCGAGGCTCTTATCTGTTATTTGAGGATCCTAGTTCTAGTATCAGAGTGAGAATACAGCCTCAAGCTCCCACACTTCATTTCCCCTGCAGTCAATCACGGCTGAAGTTCAACTCTATTAAAAAAAAAAAACAGCGGAGGCTGATGATAAGGGATAACATGTTTGTTTTTTTGGGGGGGGGGCGGCGGTCCCGCTCGCAGCAGGAGGGGTTTATCAGATGCTCAGAGGTTTATGAGGCGTCACTGTTTTATCAGCGGCTATCTGGTGTTTAAATTTAATCTTTGTGACACCGAAAAACAGCTGTGAAATTTACAGAGCGGCGGTAAGGTCACCCCGCTGATGGGCCTGCAGCGAAGCGCTGTCGGTGGAGGGTCGCCTCCCCCCTCACCGGGCGCGACCAATCGAGACCCTTCGCCCGCCCAGCCACTCATGCCACACACACACACACACACACACACACACAGTCTGAAAGTGTGAGGAAACCCGCACTGGGATCGCAGCTACCCACACACACTTGAGTTGCAGCGATATAGGGCCCTGGAGTGAGAGACAGAGAGGTTTGTGGGTAACGAAAGACAGCGCCGCTCTCCTAATCTGCGCCGACAGGTCCTGACTCCGAGAGTATGATTAATGCGAGCCGCGGCTGCAGGCCGGACGCATTTAATGTCATCTGCAATATCACCCCGGCTCCCGCAAACGAGGGCCCCACAAATGTCATAAATTCCTGTGGCACGTTGTCCATATCCATTAGCGGCAATTTATTACCGAGGTGAGAATTTTGTTGTTATTTTCTTTTACGGCGGGCGCCCGTAAATCCATCAGTCAGTCCGACCTGAGAGCCCCAGGGTGCCGCGGGGGAGTCAGAGAGTGATAGCCTTGCGCGGGGGCCCCCATGAATCACCGCTTCTCGCTTCCTAGTCGCTCATTAACCAGGTGGCTGTTTGAATATCACATTTCATGGGGGACTTTTTTGTTTTTTTTTCTTCCCCCCCCCCCCGAGGAAACAGCAGGGGAGCAGCTTGAGCGCCGAGCATTCATTAACGAGCATTCACGATGGAGTCGCCGATTCTTTTTTTTTGGAGCCGGATGCTGGTAACCTGGTTTTACAGGTAACCAGCAGCTAACTGTGATCTGGAGCTGTGAGAGAATCAGAGAAGAAGAAGCTTTCCCATCTTATTTACCTGCGCCTGACTTTAATGTCGGGCTTTTAATCTTCTCTCTTTTTCCCCCGCAAGTCACTCCCTATAATCCCATCTTAATTATGTTGCACTCAACATCAAATAGCCCGCCTCGATGTGTGTGTGTGTGTGAAAAAAAAAACCCCACGCTTTTCAATTCTGCTTCTTGACATTTAGCGGTTGACTCAACAAGGCTCTGCAGTGGAAGCAAACAAACGGTTTCAGTCTCAAATGGATGAAATAGGTGGCACAAATTGCAGCCAAATCACTGTTGATGTTTCACAGCGTTGCCCTCACTCCGCCAGCTGCCGTCTCTGTCGGCACCCCACGTCGAGCCCCCCCCCCCCCCCCCCCTACCCGCCTCCTCAACCTCCGCCTCAAATATTTTCTCATTCACTCCACGTTCCACACTAACGCGCATCTTAATCTGAAGAGACGGTTCCATTTCAGCCGGCTCCCTGTAACCTTCCCATTCAGCAGCCCCACACACACACACACACACACACACACACACACCCTGCGTGCACCTTCAGTGAAAACAGGGAAGCGCCCAGAAATAGAAAAATGAAAGAGAAGGATTTCAGGAGCTATTTCACCGATTTTTGCTGGGGACAAGTTGAGAGGAGTAGAAAAAAAAAAAAAGGGGTAGAGGGATGAGAAGAAAAAGGATGAGGATAGATGTGTGGGGAGGCGTTGGGCTCTGTGGCGCATTAGCTTCCTTTTGGTCGGGACTATTAGCGCCGGCGCCTATTGTCGTCACCGCCTGGGTGAAATGAGGGAGGCTGCGGCGAGGCACGCTGCGTCATGACAAATGGACTGGTTAAGTACTCCCTTTGTTTTAACGCACACACACACACACACACACACACACACCCCAAGAGAGCATCCGGGACTTGGTGGGAGAGACAAATGAGGTTCAAATCGGAAAAAAAAACGAAACACAGTCCGCGCGGGGGAAAGTAACGAGCGCTCCTGATGAGCTTCTTGCAGCCGTTGACAAATCGCCGTTAGCGGGGGACCGGCTCTTTTTTTTTCAATTCCTCCGTTGACACCTGGAATGGAAACACAAGGGGGACGCTAATAAAGAGTGGCCTTGATTTAAATGTCGTTACATGTGCTTTCGGTTGCCATGGAAACACTTCAGTCAGGCTTTGTCGATGTGGCGGCTTGTTGAGTGTCGCTAACAGGCCGCGGAGGCTGAAAACAGGAAGTTGTTTTTTTTCCTGTATAGGTTGGTTCAATGCGGTTTTACGGTCATTGCGCTACATGATGTTTCTCCAGCAGTGAAAGAAAGAGAGAATAATCACAGCTGCACAGCTTTTCACCCAACAGCACGGTGACAGAGAGATGTGTGTGTGTGTGTGTGTGTGTGTGTGTGTGTGTTTTCTGGCTCCAGGCTGCTAGAAATGTCAGCAACACACATCAGTGGTCACCGGCAGAGGTGGCAGGGGAGTGGAGGACAGAATGCTGATGAGAAATCTGGGTAGAGGGCAAGGCCTGCGTCCTCGTGCATGCAACACACACACACACACACACACACACGCACAGACACAACCGGCGGCAGTATATACAGGCGCACACAGGCTTGCCCCAGCCTGACCTCCGGGGCCAGCCGAGGACCAGCTGTCACCGGGGCAGGAGAAGCAGACGAGAGCTTCTGAGAGAGAAGCTGGCCTTTTTCTTTTTTTTTTTTTTTTTCTCCGCTGCACCTCTGACCTTTCGCGGATCATCTCTTCTAGCTCAGCGACATCTCCGGGGGGGAACGCTCAGACGGCGAAAGGCTTTTCAACTTTCTCACAGCGCTTACCGTTTTCTCATTAGCTCCAGCTCAAGTACTGTACTGACTGATGAGGGAGATACAGTCTGCATGGAGCGTCCCAGGACCCCGCGGCCCAATATCGGGTTCAACCTCAGACAGAAAACATGCTGTCTAATATTCACCCACTCAGCATTTGTCTCTTTTTCTTTTTTCTTTTTTTTTTAAATTACACACGATTTCATCTCCGTCTAAAGAGAGCCGGTAAGTGTAGTGGTATTACCTACTGAGTGAGAGTAGGTTCTCGTTTCCTCATTCCTCATTAGTGGACTCAAACTCAGAACCCAGAACGTGCCCCGCTGCACCTCCCTCCTCCTCCCTCCTCCTCCCTCGCAGCCTCCCATCTCCAGCTTTGGCTACACACCTCTGGGGAAATCACAAAAACAGGTCATCTGTCAATTATTACTACTTTGTAAAGGGTGTGAGACAATTGGTAAAAAAAAAAAATCAATAATACTCCCTAATATGTTACACTCTGTTTGTAAGAGTAACATATTGTTTTTCTCCAAATGTGGCAGGTGTCTTATTCTTTGGAATCACTTTCTCAAGGTCTCCCAACCTCTCGTTCTCCAACAAGCAGCTCCAGAACATGTGAACACAACAGATTGTGTGTTTCGCCTCCCAAGCGTGAGGTTTATCTCGGCACGCGATGGATGATCATTGGCATTTCCTGTTGTTTTTTTTTTTTACTTGCCCAATTTTAATCCAAGAGGTGCAAACTGACATTGAATTCCCACTCTCAAGGTTTTGTTGTGAGGGTTATTAGTGTGGGACTTCAAGGACTAGCCCCCCCCCACCCCCTCCACCACCCCCAAATGAGAGGACAGTTTGGAAATAACAGCGTCTGTCCCTCAAGCGCCTCGTAAAAAGCCTCTAATGGTGTTTTCTCCCCATTAATCCAAAAGTAGTTTTAAATCACCGCAAATTGACACCCTTGAGCAGAAGGGTCCTAGTCGCGCCCGCCTTCTCCTCGGCTGCTCCGCCGCACGCCGTAATGAGGGGGAAATTGAGTAAAAATGTGTTTTTAATTAAAGACAATAAAGTGCGCGGGGGGGGGGGGGGGGGGGGGGAGTTGTATTTCACGCGTGGAAACACACCGCGAGATAAACCTGCCGGTGGAATGGAGTTCAGATAAAAAGCGTAGGAAACAAGAGAGGCGCTAATCAGAAACGGCACGTATCACGCCGGGGCCGTAGTGTCTAATTACTCCCGAGTATCTCTGACTCTTGGCCCCTCGAGAGGTGAAGTGGAGGAGAGGAGCACGTGGTCCCCCCCCCGCCGCCCAACGCCTCCGGGCTCTGTATTTGAACAGCGGCGCTGCAGCTCAGTGATCATTACTCTGAATGAGAACAGATAGCGCGGGAGTATCGACGAGGGTTATTTTTACTGTTCGGTTTGACTTCGGGGAAGAGGGCGGTGAATAGAGCGGATGCATCGTTCAGCGCACCCCCCCCCCCCTCCCCGCTCTGCTCGTTTTCACATGTACAAATAAGCGTTTAGAAAACAACGCGCGGCGCTTGTGCATGCTGATGCGCGATGCATCTTGCTTGCTAGATTGGTTGACACCAATTGCAGCAGCGGGACGTTCAATAGCGCCGAATCCACCGAAATCACCAATAACGTCAATAACTTCCGGTTGGGCGTTCTCCACAAGCGCAAAGGCATGAGGACACACACACACACACACACACACACACACACACGTACACAACTCTTATCCCGATATAATACAGCTGCTGTGTGAGTGTGTGAGTGTGTGTGTGTGTTTTCAGCCTGATGTCCCATGCAGTTGGCCACAGAAACTCTGCAGGAGTGAACAGTGACCTTTGACTCCATTACAGCTGATTGGATTGGTCGTCCCCCCCGTCCCTCCCCCCCTCCCAGGCTGGCAGGCTGCCCAGCTCTACGCCCCCCAGTGACACAGCCAGGGCCACACACTGCCTTTACCTCCCTTTACTAACTCCCTCCCTCCCCACCATCCCTCCTTCCTTCCATTCATCCGTCTTTCCCTTCGCCCGCCCTCCCTCTGTCCCTGCTTCTCTCCGTACCACTATGCCTCCCTTCTCCCTCCCTATTATCACCCTCTCTCTCTCCCTCCCTACCTCATCCATCCATCTCTCCCCTCCCACCGGCCCTCCATCCATCTCTCTCCCTCTATTCCTCCCCACCTCTCCCCTTTCCTCTCCATTCCTTATCACCTTCTGTACCTCCCTCCCTCCCTCCCTCTCAACTCTCCCTCAATCCATTTATCCCTCCCTTTCCTCTCTCCCTTTATCACCGTGTCTCTCTTTCTCCACACCTCTCCCTCAATCCTTCCCTCCCTCCATCCCTTTATACACCATCCCTTCCTCTCTCCCTATCTACCTCTAGTCCTCCTCCTCCTCTCTCTCTCTCTCTCCCTGTTATCACCCCCTGTCTCTCTCTCTCTCTCTCTCTCTCTCGCTCTCTGTTCCCAGCTCACACCCCAGAGCTTTGCTTCTTGGTTCAGGTCACCGTCAGCTTATGTTCACCGTGACTCGGTAAATCCATCAGCCGAGCCGTGTCCGCGTATTCCCACGCACGGAAACAAACGCATCCCCGTGTTGCTCCTCCGCCGGCCGGAAAGTGTATCTCCGAAATGGAAACTGGAAATGGAAAGTTAGCGACCGTGCATTCTGGAAACACACAAGCGGTTTTTGAAGGCTCACGAGGGGGGAGTCGGCGCGTCGCGGCGGCCCGGCGGTTACTGTAGTGAGTCGACGCGCCCGACAACAAACGCCGCCGAAGTGCTGAAGTGTCCCGGAGCGCATAGTCTGGAAATCACACAATGGGTTTTGAAGGGTCATACACTTCTTGAGCAAACTGTCACAGCAGAGCGGAGCGTTTTCTAAAGTTGAGGAAAGTTGTTAGAGGATTGCGAGCCAACCAATCACCATCGTCTCTTTGCCATCGTCAAATAAAATAAGACAGCAACCCAAACCAGCGGTACAGGCAGCATGTAGTATCACACGTTTCCTCTACCGACATCTATTTTCTGAAATAAACAAAAACGCCGCGTGTCATCACCAGCAGAACGCAGCATCTGGCGTTGCTATGGAAACCAAGTGTGCATCGTGTGACCCCACTTTTATTGTTATCGGCGCTAAATGCATTGACATTTTGTACGAGACCGTCAGCTCAATTCCCAGAATGCATTTGTCAAATGTTCTCAACCAATAGAACGATGTCATTTCACTTTCAATTTCATCAACTCCTTAAAAATGGTTAGCGCTATCCAATCTATGAACAAGTTATTGAGAAGGCTCTGTCATTATTATGAAAACTGCGGTTTATATTGACATTTTGAATCGAATGAACGAAGGTTAAATTGATCCCAACACACACACACACACACACACAGAGAAACATAAAGCCAGGACACACACTGCCTCGACCAGTTGTTGAGTTGCAGCAGTGCACAGCAGTACACTAAGCCTCTATGGAATATATTGTGTGTGTGTGTGTGTGTGTGTGTGTGTGTGTTGCCACAAGTAGCCAGGCTGCGAGTTTTTTTTGTTTGTTTGTTTCCTTACATCCTCAAACCGTGTTTGTGATGTTTTATTCAACAGCGAATTCAAGTTAAGCATTTAAAACGTGTGTGTGGGTGAATGCTCTCGCGTGTCTGCGAGTGTGTCGGGATCTATTATTCAACGGTGAATTCGAACGATGCTCTTCAAAACGCGTGTGTGTGTGTATGCGGACATGCACGTGTGTCCCCGCATGACCGTGTGTGTGTGTGTGTGTGTGTGTGTTAGTGTGAGTATTTTCTCGTTCTCTTTATCATAAACTGCCCGCGAGTCGGCCTTGAGTTCATCAGTTGTGGACGGCGGCCACAAGAGCGCCGTTAATGAAGCAGGAACTTCTGCTGCTTTTACCGTAATTAAAAAGCAATGTGATTTATATGATAATGAAAGCGTTTTTTTTTTTTTTTGTCACAGCTCCAAATGGACGGGAAACAAATAGTTGCTATGATCCTTTTGATGGCTTTCCAAAGCGCGGCGTGGACGCGGGGGGAGAAGGCGGGCCGGCTTCTGCTCAACTTCTTTGTCGAGAGGATAATAGCGACATTAATGAAGCGTTGACGGACAAACGAGCGCATTAGCCGGACGCCGCCCCGGCGAGGGTCATTTTTTTTCGTAATGTTTCGCGCGACGGCGCCGAGAGACCCACGCCGCTTGCCTTGAAACGCAGCAGCAGCAGCCGGCAGGATAACGGAGCGGCCCCGATGAACTGGATCATCAAGAGAAAAGAGGATCTGCAGAGGGAGGAACTGAACCCCCGCCCCATCTGTCTGGGGGTGTTTGTTGAGTTTGCTTAAAAAGTATGCTCAAACACCCTCAGCACCCTTCAGAGTGATGGTAATCGTGTGTGTGTGTGTGTGTGTGTGTACTTGTTTGTGTTTTCTACCCTGTTCGGCTCAGAGACGGAGGTTATCTTCAGTTTCTTCGGAGACAAGTGCTTTGACTGTGCTTTGATCAGTTTCTTCTCTCCCCCAACATCTCTATCCCTTCCTCTCTTTCTCTCCCTTTTACCCTCTTTCTCCCTAACTATCACCCCCCCCCCTCCTCCTACCTTCTCACCTCCTCCTCGTCTCTCTCCTTATTTTCCCGCGGCGCACACGAGAGAGAGAGACATCCATCGGGGGGAGAGAGAGAGAGAGAGAGAAAAGTGCGGGGCGTCGCGTCTCCACATGAATTCCTACACACCCTGTAATTGCTGTCAGCGAGCCCTCCGACAACTCACTTAATTGCCTGCCGTCCAATTTATGATGAGACCGGGTGGTGACGGGGAGTCTGGGAGGGAAGAAAAAAAAACAAAAAAAACGAGGAGAGATGACACGAGGAGCGAAGAGGGCGGGGAGGGGGTGGGGGGAGACGAAACCAAAAAAAAACGACGCGGTTGCTAAGCGCCGAGAAGGGAAAAAAAGTTGGGAATGTTAGTCCAAAGTCTCCTGGCACCACAGGGAGAGTGGGAGGGTGAATAACACATTAAATAACTATGGATTTTTATGGAACACTACACAGTTATTGAGTTTCCATTCACATATCGAGGAGAATCTCAGAATGGCCCCGCAATTAGCGCCGCGCTCGTTAAAACGGGTGATGAGAGAGGGAGGAGGGTGCTGAGTTAATGATTCTGGGTGGGAGGATTGCACGGGAGCCGCCATTGTGCCGCGCAGACTCTCGGCTACGGTGTAATTGGTGTAAGTGCTGCCATTGCCGCTCCATTGAGCTCCATAATGTGGCTGTGTGTGTGTGTGTGTGTGTGTGTGTGTGTGTGTGTGTGTCGTGTTTTTGTGTCTGCGACGCCATCGCTGCGTAGAAAAAAGAACTTCAGCGGGAGCAATACGGCGTTGGCGCTTGACCACATTTTGAAACCACATCACACCTCGAGCTCGGGGCACACACACACACACACACACACACACACACACACACACACCGCATGCATTCTGCAGGTAGTTCCAGCGAGCGTGGCTTACATCTCTATGGGCGAGAGAGAGAGAGAGAGAGAGAGAGAGAGAGAGAGAGAGAGAGAGAGAGAGAGGAGAGAATGTGTACTGGTGCTGCGGTGTGTCAGAAGTAGGCCAGAAACAGAAAAACACACATTAATACTGCACACGGGAGCCGATGCTGAACTCCAAGACCAATCCACCCGGGGAATGTAACTCAGATACACAAGCAGAGGCTGAGGAGGCGGGGGGGAGGAGGAGGAGGAGGGGGGGCGGGGGTGAAAGAGAGGTTGCAGGGTACTCGCTTTCTCCCCGATTCCAATTCGCACCACGTATCTTCAGATCACCGGTGAACACAAATCTAAACATCTAGACATTCTGTCAAAGCCAAGATGACTTTTCTATAGAAGTGGTTGTCTCAGCAGACTGTCAGCGCACTGCAAAACGGTGAGACGTGCTAACCGCGCAGCGCTAACAGGCGGCGAAGACGGCAGCGAGCAGCGAGCTAGCGGCCCGCGACCGCAATCCAAAGTGCATCTGTAAGGTTATTACTTTGCATCCGAGCTTTATTGGATCCTGCAGCCCGGAGATTAATCAGCCTCACCACCGTGCATGCACACACTAACACACACACACACACACACACACATAAATACAAGCTCACACTAAAAAGCCCATGCCTGCACACCCACAGAAACGGCACACATGTCAACATGAACAGACCCTCTGCAAACAACGTCGGACATGTTTAAACAGATACACCTTCTTTCATAGCACACATGCACGTGCACATTCACACCACACACACACACACACACACACACAACTCCGCAGTGAGCCTTCCTCACTGCCGTCACCAGAGTCAGGCTGAGTTGAGGCGGGGGTGAGGGGGAGGGGGAGGGGGGGGGGCACAAAAACAACCCCAAACAGACCCAAATAAACCGAGTGTTGTTCCTGAAGATGAAGTGGCCAATCCCTGCAGTCCACTAAATGAGTCTCCCCGAGGGCCCCGGCAGCAGCTTTGATGAATATCCATGAGTACATCTCTGGCACGGGGTGTGTGTGTGTGTGTGGGGGGGGGGGGGGGGGGGGGTTTTACTTCAGTGAGGAGTGAGGGTGCTGTATTGGCTTGTGGAGAGGACGGGTGACGCCGGAGATACACAGCAGGGGTCAGGGGGCGCGGCTATAAGATGTATACATGTGGGAGAGCGTGCCTGTGTGTGTGTGTGGGGTGTGTGTGTGTGTGTGTGTGTGTGGCTTCCATCACTTCCTCCCCAGGAAAAGAACAGGCGGCCAGGGAATAGAAGGAGAAAAGAGATGCAGTGGCAGGTAAACATCAGCCTAATATTAGTTTTGGAGGGGGAGGCGGAGAGGCGGGAAGAGAAGAGCAGGATTGGAGGAAGGATCAACGGAGGAGGTACAGTCTGAACTGCAACCGACAGGAAGGATTACGCTGGATCAAAGAACATTGTTCTGAGCAACACAGAGAACCAGACCGTTGGGACAGAGACGGAAAACCGGGAAAGGCCTCCGAAGATCTCAACACGGGGGGGGGGGCGGGACGGTAAAAATAAAGCCAGTGTGTTGTGGCGGGGGAAACAGGTGGGGAAGCAACTACAGAGGATAGAATTCCTTCTCCCTAAAAAAAACAAAAACCAAGGAGAGCTTTAATGGACGGAGGATAAAAAAATAGTTGGGAAAATACAGCGATCCACGCTGCCGATGTCAGCTCTCGTTTTTATGGAGCACGAACCAAAAGCATAATGGCAGAACTGCCAACACCGCCTTATTTCCCAGGAGTCTACCTTAGTTTCACGTTCAACTGTGAACGGATTTTCGATTTGTTTTGTCGATCCTTTAATTAAGTGAACTGTGCTACTGTACTCTTTCTCCATCTATCCTATCTATCTATCTATCTATCTATCTATCTATCTATCTACCTCTCTATCTATCTACCTACCTACCTACCTACCTACCTACCTCTCTATCTATCTATCTATCTATCTATCTATCTATCTACCTATCTATCTATCTATCTACCTGTCTATCTATCTATCTATCTACCTATCTATCTATCTATCTATCTACCTATCTATCTATCTATCTATCTATCTATCTACCTATCTATCTATCTATCTATCTATCTATCTATCTACCTATCTATCTATCTATCTATCTATCTATCTATCTACCTGTCTATCTATCTATCTATCTATCTACCTGTCTACCTATCTACCTATCTATCTATCTATCTATCTATCTATCTACCTGTCTATCTATCTATCTATCTATCTGTCTATCTATCTATCTATCTATCTACCTGTCTATCTATCTATCTATCTATCTATCTATCATCTATCTATCTATCTATCTATCTATCTACCTGTCTATCTATCTATCTATCTATCTATCTATCTACCTGTCTACCTGTCTACCTATCTATCTATCTATCTATCTATCTATCTATCTATCTATCTATCTATCTCTACCTGTCTATCTATCTATCTATCTATCTGTCTATCTATCTATCTATCTATCTACCTGTCTATCTATCTATCTATCTATCTGTCTATCTATCTATCTATCTATCTACCTGTCTATCTATCTATCTATCTATCTATCTATCTATCTATCTATCTATCATCTATCTATCTATCTATCTATCTATCTATCTATCTATCTACCTGTCTATCTATCTATCTATCTATCTATCTATCTATCTATCTATCTATCTATCTATCTATCTATCTATCTATCTATCTATCTATCTATCTATCTATCTATCTATCTATCTATCTATCTATCTATCTATCTATCTATCTATCTATCTATCTATCTATCTATCTATCTATCTATCTATCTATCTATCTATCTATCTATCTATCTATCTATCTATCTATCTATCTATCTATCTATCTATCTATCTATCTATCTATCTATCTATCTATCTATCTATCTATCTATCTATCTATCTATCTATCTATCTATCTATCTATCTATCTATCTATCTATCTATCTATCTATCTATCTATCTATCTATCTATCTATCTATCTATCTATCTATCTATCTATCTATCTATCTATCTATCTATCTATCTATCTATCTATCTATCTATCTATCTATCTATCTATCTATCTATCTATCTATCTATCTATCATCTATCTATCTATCTATCATCTATCTATCTATCTATCTATCTATCTATCTATCATCTATCTATCTATCTATCTATCTATCTACCTATCTATCTATCTATCTATCTATCTATCATCCCTCCGTCTCTCCTTCACGCCCTCTCACTGTTTCTGTTATTATTACTTAATATGAAGTAATCGTCTAATAAAATATGAAGCTATTATGCTGCAGGGTCTTTGCCAGATCTCCCTTTGGAGAGGAGATGCTTGACCTCCAGAGGGCCAGCCTGTTTAAATAAAGGGTAAGTACAGCATAACAAGATAGATGGCTCCGACTGGAAAACTACCCTCGGCGATGTGAAATAGATTGCGTCGTATGTTTTTTTCCCCCCAGAGAGACAGCGAAGAAGGCTATCCGCGTTAACAGAGAAGTATGATCTGGTCTGGGGTCAGGGTGAGGATTGAAGCACAGACTTCTGGGTTTGATTACCAGCCAGTCTGATTGGCTGGAGTCTATTGACTGAGCATGTGAACGGGCCAGCTCAGATATTTATGGTCACTCCTCTCTCATGCATTCCTGATGCTCCGGGAAAGGCCAGAGCAGATTGAGACTGTCCAGTGAATTGTCTGTGTGTGTGTGTGTGTGTGTGTGTGTACAGTGTACAGTGTGTGTACAGCGTAGATAGTGTGAAAGGGTATGTATTGGGGAGGGGTTAGGGGTTGTGTGCATATGTTTGTTTGTGGGTAAGGGGTTACATAACTATGTTTGCATGTGTGTGTGTGTGTTTTTGTTTGTGCATGGGGGAGGGGTTGGGGTAGTGTGTAGGGGGCTATGTGGATGCATGTGTGTGTGTGTGTGTGTGTGTGCAGCGTTTGTGCTCAAGTCCTTTTCACCAGTTGCACAGACTCTATTCCGCTGCCATTTATAAGTCATGTTGTCATGTTGCATGGCGTTAAAAATAGCTTCGGAAAAACCGAGGGGGGAAATATGAACCCCTGTTATTTTGTCAGTGTCAGTTGTTCGGTGCAGCGACAGGATTTTTGTAGGGAGGGAGGTGTTGGGGGGGGCGGTCGGGCGGGAGACCGGACCCAGCCGAGCGGCGGGGCTGGCAGGCGGGCGAAAATAAACAGTGGGGCTGAAGAATCAATTCACCGTGCCTGTCAAGAGGACTGTCAAACTCCCCTCCGTGATGGACAGTCGGGATGTTCACAGTCTATTTGCCGACGGGCTGGGGAGCGGTGAGTAAGTGAACCGTGCCGGGCCCGAGCACAGACAATATGAAGAGGGAGTGCACAGCAATATCTGCTGTTGCCATGCTAGATCAGCATAACCGTCAAGGCCACTCCACCGTGGCCCGAGGGGACTTCTGGGGGGGGGGGGGTGGGGGAAGAGCTGCTGCTGCAAACGCCTGGGTACATGATGCGTGTGCGGCCGCGCGCGACCGCACGTGCACGCTGTTCAACATAAAACCCGCTCTTGAAATCTTAATTAGCCATTTGATTTGTTTGCGTGGCGAATGCGTATCGACGTGAGCGGCCGGGATTAATTCATTGTAGTGAGTAATTAACAGCCGGCTTCTGTACTCCAAATGATGCGGAACAACCCAAAAACAAACAGTATCCCCTCTAATTACTCTTAATCATCACCCATGTGGTGGCCGTGCCGCGCCACACATAATGATAGCGCATTTCTCCGATGTGGCTACGGCTTCATCATGGAATCGGTCCAAGTGCCGGTGGCAGACGGCTAATATCATTCCTCACATTGCACCCATCCAATTTGCCAGCTTGACGTGTCACCGTTCTCTCTCCTGACCAGATACATGGGGAGGTAATCCAATAGATTACTCAGATTTGGTAACGTAATTCTTATTAATTTCATTTCAGAACAAGAGGATAAAGTTAAATGTCCACAGGCTGTTTGAATGTCATGATAATATTATCCACAACCCTTATTAAAGATGATTGCAGTATGTGTGAAATGATGTTTGCATCTATTTGTCCTGCAATTAAAAGACTTTTTCCCCCTTCAAACATCTTTTTCAAAAAAATATCTGCAATGTGGTAACTGATTACCGATGAGATTGCGATATCCTGATTTGCGTGTCATCCATTACTCCATGGGATGACCGGGCAGGTTTGCATCCAGTGATTCCAAAAAAAAAAAAAAAAGGGTGAAAAGGGTGAAAAGAGTATAAAGTCTGTTTGTGACATTTTAGAGGAAAAGGTGGAGGATCATCCCTCCTATCCTCCAGGGTTCAGCCTCCCCTGCTTGCATCACAGCGGGTTCTCGAGGTGTGGGAGCGCGTTCATGCTCCATTGCTCTGGTCTGAGCGGTCGGCTTGCCTTGGGGGTGTCTGGGTCCTGCAGCAAGGGACAGTAAATCCTCCTGACTTCTGATGGCTATTGATTAGGTATTCACATCCTGCCTGCCTCCTGGCCTGGAGACAACAGCTCTGGCCTCGGCTCCTCTCCCTCATCATCCCCCTCTCCCTATTCGCCGTGGCGCTTCCACCGGCAGAGTTATGACAGCATATATTATGCAGGATGCAGGCAGAGCTTCTCCCTTTTTCCTCACTCTCTCTTCAGCTCGACAAACATCTCTCCTCCCGCTCTGTTTGCCTATCAGTATGACTCCTTTCCTCTCTCTCTCTCTCTCTCTCTCTGCCATCTCTGTCACGTTCTCTCATCTGGCATTATCTCCTTATCCCCCCCTCCCCCCTCTCTCTCTCTCTCTCTCTCTCTCTCTCTCTCTCTGTAACCTGTCACTCTCTTCCCGGGACTTCCCGGGACTCTCTTCTCTCTGGGACGCTGTAGCTTTAATTACCACCCGCCGAGGAAGTGTGGTCGCGTGTCAGCCGCGATCACGTTAATGTACGCAGATGAGCGGGAGAATATCCATCGAGTGTTTACGCCCCCCCCCTCCGTCGGAAGGCCTAAAGTTAGCTGACCGGGCGTTCACCTCAACCGCTCCGTGACATCAGTCGCAGGGCGGCGAAAGGAAGCGAGGCGGGTGAGGAACTCGACGGCGTAAACAAACAAAAGGCAAACCCTCCGGGGGGCGGCAGTGCCGAGGGCAACTGTAGTAACACAACAGCACAACATGCATGAGCATAAAAAAAACAAAAACAAGGGAAGAGGTCGTCATGATCAGTCTCACGCTAATGAAAAATGCCTCAAAAATGCTAAAGCGTTGTGATTTTGTGATTTTTCGCAACACGGCGGTGAAGGTAATACAGCAGACGGAAGCTGCGGCGGAGCTATTTATAGCCGAGTTCTGAGTAATGCTCGCAGGGTAAACAGCACACAAGTGCAACTTCCAATCAAAACTGGAATACATCATTTTTATTGGCTCAGTATATCTCCACACTGTGGTTTACTGCATGTGTTTACAACACCCCTCCACTATATTTCAGCACAGGGCTTTTAAAAGTAAGAGTGTAATATAGTTTCCAGGTGAGACTGGGTGGTTTTGGTCAGTCTCAGCTCAGTGTGTGTGTGTGTGTGGGTGGGTGAGTGAGTGGGTGGGTGGAGGTGGGAGTCGGGGGATTGTTGGACGAGTGCTTTCATCATTTTCTGTGTGTGTGTGTGTGGGTGTGTGTGTGCGGGTCCGGGGTGTTTGTGGATGTGTGGCCATGTCCATGTTTGTGTTAGAGGGAGAAAGGTATGCATTCATGATTGTGTGTGTGAGTGTGTATGTCTGTGTGTGTGTCTTTGTATGTGTGAAAGAGCGAGAGAGACAGAGAAAGGTGTGCATTCACAATTTCGTATGTGAGGGTGGGGCTGTGTGTGTGTAAGTGTGAGCGTGTGTGTGTGTGTAGGTGTGTATTTGTGTGTGTGTGTGAGAGAGAGAGACAAAGAAAGGTGTGCTTTCATGATGTGTGTGTGAAGGAGGTGAGTATGTCTGTGTGAGGGTGGGGTTGTGTGTATGTGGGTTTGAGCGTATGCGCATGTGTGTGATTTTGTGTGTGTGTGTGTGTGTGTGCAGGTGTTTTTTGTGTGACAGATGAAGAAAAGTGTTTTTTCAGGACTGTGTGAGTATCTGTGTGTGTTTGTAGGTATGTGCATGCATGTGTGTGTGTGCATGTGAGGGAGAATCCATAGCCTGCGAGTCCCTGAGCTGCAGGACTGCCCAGGAGCCTCAGCTAACCCTCTGCTAGGTGATTTAGGAAGGTATCGATTTCATAGGGTTGCTTTGTTTCTCCGCTTCCTCATAAATAGCAGATCAAACTCAGTATTGCTCATGTTTGTTTTGTTCCGGTTCTCCTGCAGGCTATTTACTCTGACATTTCCACTACCATCCTCGTTGCACGGTGGAGGAAAATCAGTTTGTTTTGCTGCTCCTGTTCTCTCCGGATTATCAGAAGCAACACTGATGATGATGATGAAGAAGACAAAGAGGTTTATGATGATCATGGGGATGAAGATGATGATGAAGAGGTTGATGATCATGGTAATAATGATGACGATAGTGTTGATGTCAATAAGCGTGATGATTGAAGAAGTTGTTTCTTTAAGAATTTTAAATGTTGCTTCTCCTGTTCTTGTTTCTTGTGTCGTCTTCAAAACCCTGAAGTGTTTTAACACTTTGGGTTACATTGTTGTTTGATAGTGCTTTATAAATAAAGTTTGATTGGATGAGGATGATGATGATTATGATGAAGAGGTTTGATGATGGTGATGAATTTGATGATGAAGATGGTAATAATAAGGTTATTGATGATTGATGATGAGGTGGTTGACAATGATGATGAGGTTGATAATAATGATGGTGATGGTGGCGATGAAGAAGAGGTGGATAGTGATGATGAGTATGAGGTGGACAATGCATTGATGATGATAATGATGAAGAAGTTGACAATGATGATAGTGGTGGTAATGATGGTGATGATGATAATGAGGAAGAGGTTTGTTGATGGTGATGAATTTGATAATGAAAATGGCGATGATGATGAAAAGGTTGATGGTGAGGTTGTCGATGACGATGAGGATGAGGTTGATAATGGTAATGATGACGATGACAAAGAGTGATGATGACAATGATGAAGAAGTTGACGGTGATGATAGTGGTGGTAATGATGACGATGGTGATGATGATAATAAGGAAGAGGTTTGATGATGGTGATGAATTTGATGATGAAAATGGCGATGATGATGAAGAGGTTGATGATGAGGTTGTTGATGTCGATGAGGATGAGGTTGATAATGGTAATGATGATGATGACAAAGACATTGATGATAATGATGAAGAAGTTGGTGATGATGATAGTGGTGGTAATGATGGTGATGATGATGATGATGAAGAGGTTGATGATGAGGTTGTTGATGATGATGAGGATGAGGTTGATAATGGTAATGATGATGACGACAAAGACACTGATGATGATAATACGAAGAAGTTGAAGATGGTGGTGGTAATGATGGTGATGATGATGATGATGACAATGAGATTTATGATGATAACGACAATGATGATGATGATGATGATGATGAATAAAACCCAGCTCTCATAACCCAATGACATTAACAGACAGTTCACTCGTGACGAAACAATACAGAGAAGTGAGCAGCAGCCATGGCAACCATTTATCTCAGTGATGCCATAAGGGTCCAAATTGGTTACAAAGCTCAGATTCACTTAAACTTGTATTTAGCCGATTTCCCGCTGAATTATGATTCCCACCGATGGTACAAATGGCGTTCCAATTTGTCTCACTTTTTAAGGGACTCGCTGGGATTTTGCAGCAGGCCCTATTCGATGCGGATGTGCATCTCCGGGAGCGCAGATGCTGTGTTGTTTGGCTCGCTGAGAGGCTGAACCCCCCCGCAGATGCACTCATTTCCCTCAGCAAGGGGGAAATGACATGTCTGTGCAGAATCTGGACATATTCTCCACTAATGATATAGGAATAAGACGCCAAGCAATTCCGCCGGGGAAGAGACGCCGTCTCATTTGGCCGGGATATTTGCTTACACGCCGTGCAGCTCCCTGATTTGAACTGGGTCCTTATGTCACTTTCAAAACTCCGGCGTTAATTAGCTGGGAATCAGAGGGAAGCCGCGTGCTCCATAGCATGAGGTTTCAAGGGCTTTAACGAATGCTAGCACGCAGACGCTAGGAGAGCACAAAGACACTGAATCAAATTGAAAGAATAACTGTGTCTAATGCACCTCCTCTGCCATTGATTGTGGTTTCTCCAAATGTCGGATGTAATTATTTTGCCCGAGCACCACAGACAGCTACTGACCGCAACCTTGCCCTGGGACATGCTGCCAGCAGAATAATAACAAAGCATAGGTGGAAAATTGAGGCGAGTCTCTCCAGTCGCAGCTCTTTCATTTGACTCGAGTCAGACAGCGTGTTTGTATCATTTTGGCAAACCTAAATTAAATCTAAGTAGATGAGAGCAGGCCCGCTGCACTCAGAGGATTTTGTTTCTGTGCGAAAGGAGGAAGGGGAAGAATTTAATATGGCTGAAACTAGCACTTGTGTTGGCAGCGATGGTCGTTTGAGAGGGTTTTCGAAGAAGCCAGGCCAAACCGAACCACTGGAGTGAGCCCCGGGGATAAATTGAAGGATTAAGGGAAAAAGACAGAAAGAGAGAAAAGGGAAAGAAGGAGGGGAAAAGAGAGAGAGAAAGAGAGAGGTGAGGGAGGAATGAAGATGAAGCGAGGCAGAAAGAAAAAGAAAAAGCGGCGGGGAGGAAACTGTCTAGAAAGTGTTGAGAGAGAGGATGAATGTTTGAGGCTATAGCTTTTTAAAAACTCCAATAAAGCCAGCTGGCTCCCGGCCGCGTTGGAAAATGGAAAAAAAAAAAGGGGGGCTTTGAGTGGCGAGTCCGGGGGGCCAGTGGAGCGGGGCCGGTGCCGGTGCCCCCGGAGGAAGGGCCGAGCGGGGTCAGCCTCTCTTCTGTGTGCGAGAGCTCATTTACAATGGTTGAGGCAGGGGGGTGAGCTGGCTCCGGCTCAGCCGAGAGAGAGCCACAGCTTTCATCTGCAGCCTTCAATAGGACTGCAGTCGTGTTTATAATAAATCACTGGATATACAGAATAAGGAATTATTCATCGTCTTCCTCCCCGCATGAAGGCACACCAGGATGGGAACCTCTTCCCTTTACTGCCCGAGATATATTCAGCACGGAGCTTTGCATTAAAGCAGCATGGGGTAAAAGCCACCGGGGAGATGGAGCCTCCCGGGTGCAGATATGTGCTGCATGAAGCTCCTCTGATGGTAAACATGCATCCCAGGGTACCCCCTTCCTTTTTGCCGTCTGGCCGAGGCCGCGGTAATGACTGGAAGGCTCCTGCTGTGGCCTCCTCCGCCTGCTCCTCTCGAGCTTTCCAAATCAACACCCTGCCTCAAAGTCAGGCAGAGACTCTCTCCGATGCGCCCGGCTTGCGAAGTTCGCCCGCCAAGGTGAAAGCCTCCGGGGGCCGCGGGCGTGACGGGGAGCATGCTGCTAAACGTTTTCATGATGGGGTTGAAAAACACCCCCCCCCCGCCCCCGCCACCGGGAGGGGAAAAACAGTATTTTTTTTTCCTGGCGGTAAACACACCGGCGTCGAGGCCCAAAGCATCTCCTCGGGGTATGATCAATGTTTGGAATACATTCAAAACAAACATAACCCCGCTTTTCCCCATGTCCGCGCGGCGTGGAGAAGTTAGCGAGTGAACCCTAGAAGAGGAAGAGTTTCTTTCTCTGCCAAAGCTCCCTGCGAAATGTTTTCTCACACAGTCTTGTCTTCTCAGCTTGGCGACAGTGACACTCCTCGGCGTGACGGGGCAAATATAGGACAGCAGAAGGACTGCCATCATTGGCACTGAGGGGCCGACGCTGTGGGGCTGCAAACACTCTACCAGGGAGGGTGTGAGTCAGTGGATTTGGCTGGAAATTAAGAGCCCGTGCCCGTTGAGAGGTGGGGGGCTCACCTCCCCGTTACCCATAAATCCCCGAAGGCGCTCGTTATTGAGTGAATTCATCTTGTCGGAGGGCAGGACGCGACTCAATTTAGGCTCCGGAATGCCATCCGGCTTTATTGAGTGGGGAAGAGACGCCCTTGCCAAGCGCGGCTGGCGCGACGACGCCTGCCATCGACATCTTTACGGCTTCACCCTCCGCCGACTTTGCATGCGCTTACGCCACACACACACACAAACACACACACACACACACACACACTTCTGCTGAGTCACGGTGATTTGGTATTGGGAGTTTGTTTTGTCTTTGGGGGGGAAGGGTGTGTGTGTGTGTGTGTGTGCATCAAATGCTTTGATAACCGTGACATCACACTTACTCTTCCTGTAAACACCCACACCCGTACGCCCCACCACCTCCACATTAAAAAATCGGCGCATTATTTTGGGGTGGCTTGATATTATTCCGCCTGGCTTCCTTTTTTTTTTTTTTTAAACACAGTTATCAGTGGAAAAGAGGAGCCGTGTCTCCAATCCCGCTGGTTAGCAGACTGGAGCCGGCATGGCCACCGTTGCATCCATCCCTGTCACTCTGGGCGTGTTATCATTACCGAACGGCAGATAGCGGGGAGCAGCTAAACACGTGGCCACTCGGCTGTCGATTTGGCAGCTGTCCTTCTCTTCTCTCTCTCTTTTCTCTCTCTCTTTATCTCCGCCACACTCTCTTTTCCAAATATAGAGCATTTTGCAGCTCATGAAAAAACAAACAAAAAAAAAAACACCCACCACTTTTTGTGCGCCACAGTTTAACACCCCGAGAGCCCACGCAGGCATGCAGGTAAACGCTAGATACCTGTCACACACACACACACACACACAATGTAAACGGTATCTCACCAACCGCTCACTGCTGCTGCACCTCCCTATTACAGCAGGAGATCTCCCGGATAACCCACTATCTGGCAAATTAGAATAGTCACTCAGCCGGCTCCTCTTCGGTAAAGTCCCGCGCGGCTGTGGATTTGTGACAGTCCGAACCACCCGAAATTCAATTTAAACCTCCACTTGACACGCCGGGCATCTTAGGCGGGAATCTTTCTCTTTCGCGGAGGTGGCAAGGAGGAGCTCGACCGCGTCGGCGATGTCCTCGTGTGCGGAGCTTGACCTTGCACGTGCGTTTTTTTATAAGGTAGTCAAACCGGTGGCATTTTCCGTCGGCACTGTACGCCGCTGATGAGTTTCATAGTTGCGCAGCTTTATTCCCCCCCCCCCCATTAAGTCTAAATGTCAGGTACCGCCACAGATGGAAAAAAAATGGAGCCATTTAGCCTAGGTGGCGACAGTAAACGTATAGACACCGCCGTTAACCATTTAAGAGGCGCAGGTGCAACGGCGGGAGCAGCAGGTGGGAGAGTCCTTAACATGGCATACTGCGACTACTACTGTTTTAGCCTAGTTCCCGAAGAAGCCCATGAGGTTGTTTACCATTTAGCGGTCTTAAAATTGTGTTTTTCTTTACGCCGAGTGAAGAAATCGGATGATTTTCTTTGTTTCCGATGCAGCTTCGCCAGTTTTGAGAATTTTCTTGAAATAAATGATCCTATCTTGAAATAAACTGGACCGCTCCACCGCTGTCAAGGCAATGCCGAGGTTGATCTGCCTCGGAAACAAGTGAAATCATCTCATCCTACTGGCAGATGTAGCACCGGCCACTATTACTGCATACCATGCTTCTGGAAAGCTAATATTCAGTGCATTTATAGTGATGTCGTCTACTGTCTGCTACATGCCCAAGTCCTGTCGTCCTTGCACCACCTCACTCCAAAATGATGATGAGGGCGGTGAGTGGTGAGGCTGGACGAAGATGAGCAAATGGTAACAGCGGTACTTGTGGTGACTGCAGTGAGAGCTGTGTCGAGGCTCAACTCCCCGCACCGTGGCGGCATATTAATGACATCTGCTGGAGCGTGACAGCACCTCCCATTACAGCCATGTTTATCTAAATCTGACCAATAGGAAGGATGCTCTCTTTCCTGGAATCAGAATCGGTTTAATCACCAGGCACATTTACATGGTCCTGGAATTTGCCTTGACATATCACACGTCATCAATACAGCAAAGTAAATATACGTGAACAGACACAATGTGCATAGTAAAACAGCTTTTACACAGTATACATAACCCAACACTATATTATATATATATTATATCAAGATATATATTTAATGGTTGCCATGGCCTTACAGAAATAGTTTGAGGTGATTGACATTGTGTGGCCATGATGTTATACCGCCATCTAGTGGTTCAAAAAGAAATAATGAGTTAAAGGTGGATACCACTGAACGTTTGCTTTTCTAGTTGTTCTCGTGTCTCACAACCAGGGGTGTAAAAAGTACCCACAAATTATACTTAAGTTAAAGTATGGGTACTGGTTCAAATTACAATTAGTATCTAGCTAAAAATACACTTGAGCAAAAGTTTAAAAGTTTCTACTTTTAAATGTACTCATGTATTAAAAAGTAAAAAGTGTTCTTTAATTTTAGAATTGTCTATCCATTGCAACAATAAAAAAGCTAAGGGGACACTTTTTTTGCATTAAAATTGCTTCACTAAATTCACTAAAGCCAATCGTATCAACGCGAAAACCAATTGTGACATAACAAAGGCCAATTGTGACATCACAAAAGCCAAACGTAACACCACGAAAGTCAATTGTGATATCACAAAGGTCAATTGTGATATCAGAAAGGTCAATTGTGACATCACAAAAGCCAAACGTAACACCACGAAAGTCAATTGTGATATCACAAAGGTCAATTGTGACATCACAAAAGCCAATTGTGACATCACTAAAGCCAATTATGACATCACAAAGGCCAATTGTGACATCACAAAAGCCAAACGTAACACCACGAAAGTCAATTGTGATATCACAAAGGTCAATTGTGATATCAGAAAGGTCAATTGTGACATCACAAAAGCCAAACGTAACACCACGAAAGTCAATTGTGATATCACAAAGGTCAATTGTGACATCACAAAAGCCAATTGTGACATCACTAAAGCCAATTATGACATCACAAAGGCCAATTGTGACATGACTAAAGCCAATCATGACATCAAAAAAGCCAATTCAATATCGCACATCCTAAGGTTCTTGTCAAAGAGTTGAAAAGCATTTTCAAATTGGCACTATGGTTACTGTCCACCGGAAGCTTGTTAGCTTTTTGTATCAATTCTAGTGGAAACGAATGGGTTCAGCTAGCCGACGTCCTCATCACTCTGTAGCTTCTCGGACTGTCATATTCTGATAGCAGGTGTCATCAAAGATCCCCACTTTCTGGTCTTGCACAAGCACCAATCAGCATGGGTATGGGCAGGTTCATTTTCCACTGAAAGGGATCTTATTGGTTTTAAATAAAGTACGGCCGTGGGGTTATTAGTTCAGCCAATGAAAAAAATAATTTTAAAGTTTAAAGTTTCTAAATTTCATTGGACCTGCGAGACTTACTTGTACTTGGAAGGTCTGAATTTTAAATGTAAGGAGTAAAAAGTATCTTTTTTTTCTCGAAAATGTAATTGAGTAAGAGTACAAGTATACAAATTGAATAATACTCAAGTAAAGTACACATCCCCCGAAATAGTACTTAAGTATAGTAACAAAGTACAATTGCTCAAGTACCTTACACCCCTGCTCACAACAGTTGTTTCACAGCTCTAACGAGAATAAGTAAATGGAAGAAAAGGCAACCACTTGCACCAAAAATGCTGTTTTTCAAACTATTATCTTAAAACAATCTTCACTTTGAATGCAATCAAACGGGGGCATGCTCCCCCTTTTGATTTTATAACAATAATAATAATATGAGTAATAACACTGGTTTAGCACTGATGCCGCACGGCAAGAAGGTCCTGGGTTAGAATCTCGGCCCTGGTCCTTTCTGCGTGGAGTTCACGTAGGTTTTCCTCCCACAGTCCAAATGTGAAAGTCAGGTGAATTGGTGACTCCAAAATTGCCTGAAGATGTGAGCATGAGTGTGGTTTTCTGTCTATGTGTTTGCCCTGTAATGGACTGGTGACCTGACCAGGGTGTTTTCCTGCCTGCCCAGCCATCCTGGTGGGAGGAGCCTCTTTGAATTGCCCCGCCCAAGGTTTCTTCCATTTTTTCCCCTATAGGGTTTTTCTCCGTGTTTCTCCTCTCCATAGAGGCCTCAGGCTGGTGGTGCCGGCCAGGTTAGCCTACCTTAGGCAGGTTAGGAAGACTCACTATGTCCTCCTCTGTGTTAAATCCTTTCAGTCCTCTTCTACCTGTTACTGTTTTTATGTACTTTTATTCTGATTGTACTCTGTAACATCGTAATTGTCATAATTTGATTTGATAATTGATAACTGATTGTGTCATAAATCTGACTGTGTATCAGCTTGTCCTAGTTATGTTAAGCCCTTTGAGGCTTGTTTGTGAAAAAGGGCTTTATAAATAAACCTGACTTGTGCTACTAAACACGCTCTGATAGCACATTAAGACTATTTGCCAACATGACATTGTATTAAACTGTTTATTCCACAATGTTGCCGCAAAAAATGTACACTGAAGAAAATCTGAAAGGATAAAAAACATGTGCCTGCATGTGTTGACATGCCAACTGCAAAATATATATATATAAAAACAAAACAAAAAAATTGTCAGAATGCACCCTGGGGTTCCTTTAGGCTGGTTACACGTCACTTCTCAGTTTATACTTCAGGTGAAGAGTGTTCAGAAACTAGCTCAGTCTCTCAATCTGAAAAGGTCAGCTAAGACCCGCCCCCGGCCCTGTGCACAGAGCTGATGATGACATCACTGACCAAACTCTGCCCGTGTGTGTGTGTGTGTGTGTGTGTGTGTATGTCCATCAATGCATGTGCATGTAGGTGTTTTGAGTGCATGTATGCTAATGAAAAATAGAGATGACTCTTTGAACCATAACCGTGAGTCAATCTCATGTGTATGGGATAAGGCCGGTCAAGAGGAGGTCTCAAGGGGGAAGCAAAGCTCCAAGGTGAAATCTTTCCTTTGCACTAACATCTATTTCCGTCCAACATGGAGATAGTGTACTGTGGCGTCTTGAACGTTAGGTGGCGCCACTGCGTCAGCAATAGAAGCCAAGACCACTGAGTGAGATGGTGAAATTGCCACTTACTAAATCTAGGTGAGGGTTGTTGTTGTGATTCAGCGCTTTGCCACAGGAGTCAGTCTTGTCAGAGGCTCGTTTGAGAGACAGAGGGGGAGAAACAATTCTAAATCAGAGACCTTTTACTATTGCGGATATCATTTAGAGGCTTCTTTCTAAAGTGAGACCAGAAAAGAGCATCTAGATAGTTTATTTGGACTGGTATAGTAAATAACATGCAGGTAGTAACAAATTACTACCTGAAAGTGTAGTAATTATTATTATTATTATGAATGATTATTATGAAAAACAGAATAACCTATAAAGACTAGCTGCAGTAAGATACTTGTCATTGTGTTCTGATCCATGAGCACTGGCATATGAAAATGTGTTAAGGGAAGTTAAGGGACTTTCAGATGATGCAGATGATAGATTTGTAAAGCGGAAGTGGGAGATGATGAATGTCATCTGAACCATGACTAAGAACCGAAGGCAAGGCAGGTCTCCACAGGAAGACTGCTGAGTGTGATCCAACTTTTATAGCGGTGGTTTATGGCTGTGTGACGAGTGACTGGCCCAGAAGTGCCGTCCAGTCGGCTGCGGCATTCATTAGTCTTAGTGGAGGAGCTCTTCACCGGCGTTGTTTCGTTTCACAGAGTTTCGCGTCTTAAAAGGATGACGCGCGGTGCCGTAAAACGCATGGAGTGAACACACTGTGGCTTTCAGTGTTGAGGCTCAAATAGTGTTGATGTTCAGTGTTCTTGTCATGAGGCTTGATAAAGTCAGAGTAGTGTGAATACCTTCACCTTAAACCATTTCTCTTTTTTATTGTGTAGCTGTAATATTAGTACATCATTTATTATGAAATTGATGGTGATGATGACGATGATGATTATTATTAGTAGTAATAGCTGTATAGTAAAAGCAAAGTAATATCATTACAGTAACCCCTTACTGAGTATAACGTTACCGTTTCCCCCAGTAAACGAATTACTATTTCAATTGAAATATACATATACTGTTATTTGAAGGTGATATCTCTTGGTACAGTAATAGTGATATTTTTGAAATGAGTAATGAGTGAAAAATGGCATTTTTGAGTAACCACACAACATTGATACGCCTAGTGTGACATCCGCGGAGGATCTGTCCTACACCGATGTTCTGGCCCTCTGAAGGCCTAGCAGAGTGTCACCCTGCGGGGGGGAAGCCCCCAGCCCCTGGTGCCACGGGGCCGTCTGTCGGTCTATCAACCCGACTGCAGTACAACAACCCGACACTGGTGTGCGCACTGCAGCTTCCACTCAGTCCGACTACCCATCACCCTTCTACATCACCCGGAGTCAAGCTAGCCAGAGAACATCAGACTAGTACCGGAACACAGCATACTTTGCCTTTAAAATAAAAGCGAGACAATTGACACTGGAAAAACAAAACAAACAGAATAATGAAGTTTAGGGATGGCATCTCAAATCATCAACACTTACTCACTTGCTTCTATTGACTACATTTCTGGGGCCATGTGGTGCAATTACTGATGACTGACAAGCTATAATTTGGTCAATGTGTTAACTTAATAGATGTAGAGCTTAAACAGAATATTGGTCTGTTTCTGGCTATTTTTACTGAATCTATTATATTGAGAAAAACTGCAAAGATCAAATGTGGACTCACTTAGGCTACCCAGTTGACACCCATGCAGAGCCACAAAATGTATTAAAGCATTCAGTGATTTAATGATTAATTTAATCAATTATTAAATGTTTCACATGGAATGAAAGTCTACCTTTAAAATACATAGTAAATAGAGCGTACATTGTATTATGGTGCATGGTATTTGCCAGTGAAATTGTGCCTTATGACTGGGACATTTTGAGGCAGAAAAAGGTAGATTTTATTAGTGAAACACAAAAACAGACTTCCCCTTAAATATGTTCTTCATTTTCACTTGGATTCACTTGAGTACCTTGTATGAAGATACCACATAACCACAATTGTATCACTTTTGCTGTTTCATGTTTTATATAATTTATTTATAACTGCTATATAAATGATGATTACGTGATATCTATTTTTTAACGTGACAACATATTCGTTGACTAGGCTTTATTTTGAAGTCCGTGACCGGAAGTTGTATTTGTTCTACGCTGTCTAGCTTGACACTGGTCATCCAGCAGAGCACCACAGAGCAGCAGCGACTATCGTATTCAGATCCTCCAGCTCCCCCAGTTCCTGTTTCCGCCGCAGCCTTTCCAGCCGATTTTTGGAGCAACAAATCCCCGCTGCCGCTGCGTCAGATCCAGCCTGAGCAGCCCCGGTCGGATGCCGCTGGAGGCCGGTGTGACATGTCAAGGTAGGTGATTTTTAACCGTCCTGCATGGCGGTAACGTAGGAGCCACGGAGCCACGGCTCAGTCCACAGTATTTCCCCGCTACATCCCGGCCTGTTGACTGCGTCGCTGCTGAGATCACGGTGACCAAATAGCGGTCACGGTAGGTAGGAATGTCTGGTCCCGTTATAACGGCGCTTTGACCCGAATATCTGTTCTGCTTCAGAGGCATATTCCGGAGAAATGGGTCCTTTTGTTGCAGCAAACGCACCCGCGTCCTCTTTTGTGTCTTTTTTTGCGCTTAAAACAGTAGGCATGTACGGAACAATTTGGGTTACAGTGTATCCGCGTAACAAATGGGCTGGCTAGCCTGAAACCTGGCCCGCGGCGTTACCCCGTTACCCGAACCGAAAGGACGTGTGTTGCACTGATTTCGGTAGCAAATGTGCAGCCTCCCAGCTAAAGCTATCAACAATGCTAAACGCCTGTAGCCTATAGCCTAGCTTTATGTGTGTGTGTGTGCGCGCTCTGTATTTGCCGTGAGCTACCCGAGCCACGCAAACACCACACACCGTCCTGGCTGCTACATGGGAGTGAAATGAATGTGACTGAAATGTGAAGACACATGACCTGGTGCGTGACGTGTGTGTGTGCGTGCGTGCGTGCGCGTGTGTGTGTGTGTGTGTGTGTGTGTGTCTCGAGCGTCTCTCCTTTCCTGTATGTCGAGCAGACAAAGCGACTGCGTGTGCCTCCAGCCTCACCGCACGGCTAGTATCAGAAATACCTTTTCTGAATAATAACCGCGACCCGGCGCGCGCTTGTGCGTTCAGTATCTGGAGCAGTAGTTAATGTGCGGTAAGGTTTTATGACACATGGTTATGTAATAAAGCTGCTCAGCTCATGCTCCATTTTTTTTTTGAAGGGGGGTGGAAGGGTGGGGGTTGTTTCCAAAAACACCGGGACACAGCCTGTGAAAGTCAGAGTGAGCCTGCAGGGTGATATCTGTTCCATCCCATCATAACATCCCAGTTCATTCATTCTCCCTGCTTCTATCTCTCTCTGGGATAGTGAGGCGATTCAACTATTTACAAAACACACTTCAGATGATAATACATACACCGATACACAGAGCGGTCCTGTGTTCAGTTGTGGGGCCCCATAGGTAGAGCCCGGCACCAGCACTGGCAGGGCTCGGGGGTTCGAATCCCACCAGGAACACCCACGCGCTGCTCAACGCCTGCAGCTGCTATTTACGAGATGCACAGCGCGATTCTTCTGATAGCACATGTCAGCGCACTGTAAATGAATAGCTAACTATCAGTAATATATGTACAGTGCCACAATTATCCCGGGGTTTCGATCCGTTTGCAGCCAACCTCAACACCCGTGGACATCTAATGCATCATGAATGTTATCTAATGGAGTCAGCCTCGGTGCCTGGAAGTAGATTGATTAAGTTAGTAGCCCTAATCCATTCCTGAATAAGTAAACAGCCATATTGCGGCGACAGATCGACAGCGGTTGATGCCGCGGCGAGCAGCTCCTTGGACTCCGGTGGCTGGTTCCTCTAGACGCCCCCTTTTTCCGAATTGAAAAACATTACGAATTTCCATGCTTTGGCCTTATCCCACTTCAGTCCTGGCTTCCCCCCCTTTTTTTTTCTTGGAATGCATGGGCGTAGCCATGGGTGGACCTAAATATATCAGCCAAGTATGCTTCAGAGCAATTCATTCAAGAGTGTTTGAAATCTTGTTTGGGTGTGCAATGCAAACCAGACAGCAGTGACTAAACTGAACCGTCAACATGTGTTTAGATTTCTACCATGTGATGATTTCTCTTGTTTTCTACCTGTTGAGTCGACCGCAGTGGAGAAATGTAGCTAAATGTAACATCTGCCACTCTGATGCTACAACATGGGAGCATGTGAGTTTACAGTGTAGCAAGTCTTCGCCTCTTGTACCTCAGCTGATCTATTCTCTCTCCCTCCCTCCCTCCCTCCCACCCTCCATGCTTCACGCAGCTGACTGTCTTCATCTCTGAGTAATGACTTCATTAAACATATTAGCGTCGCTCTGCCAACGAGGTCAGCCGTGGCGCAAGTGAGCAAAAAAAAAAAAATAATAAACGGGCGGCGACTCGTTTCACAGTTTTTATCTGTATTTAACGCCGAGCGCAAAACGCCGCACGGCGAACACCTTCCCTCGCCCTCTCCCCGTCTTTGATTTCGTTTAACGAGCCGCCGCTGAGTGGATTTTTTTTTTTTTGTTCAAATAGCAGTCGGATTTGTTTTCCATTTCAACTGTTGTCTGCAATACCAGCCTGTCACCTGCACAGCAAGCGCCTCTGTTTGCATGAAAAGGCTTTCTAATTTCAAGCATCACAGTGTTTTGGCTCAATGTACAGCGTGTGTATAATGCTTGATATTGGCTCCAGTGTGCTGTGTATACATCCCCCCCCCCCCCCTTTTTTTTTTTTGTTTTGCACCCCTGTTGTCCCAGATAGATTCTTCTTTTTTTTATTTTTTTTCCGAAAACGCAAGACAGATGAGGAGACAAGGCTGAATAGCACTATGGGGGAAACAAACAAGGTGTGTTTTTTTTTGAAGACACCTTCCCAGTTTGGGGCCCCCCTCATCCTACAGACACAAAGAACTGGGAAGTGGAGAGGGCCACGCAACACAGAGCAACGCTTGTAGCTAGCTCCAGTAACAATGCTGCCAAAAGTAGAAGGCTCGGTTGGTTGCATTGCTTTTGTTATTATTGGTAAGCTGTGTGCAGGCTATTGCTGCTTCCCCATTCCAGTCGACAATGTACTGTAAATAGAGCTGAAGCTGGAGAGATCTTCTGTTCTGGTTCCTGTTTTGAGACATCTCTGAATAGTCAATATGGAGTGTGTGTGTGTGTTTATTAACGAGTGTTTAAAAGCAAGACTGGTTCATGCAGGTGGTTCAGTGAACAATCTCTGCATGTCCAGTGTTGGCATTTGGCTGGCATGTTTGATGTGAGGCTGGCATTTTGGAGTCCGTTCTCTGGCCCCTCCGTACCTCTTGGCCGCTTGAAGACACACCGGCGAAGAGATGGGGGGGCGGGGGTCTGATCGTCCACCTCTTCCGGCGTCGGTAGAGAATCCTTGTGATGTCCGGGTGCCTCGGCTAGGTGCCGCGGAGTCGCCAAGGCTGGTTGCACGCCATGTAACATACCTGCAGTCTCTGGTTTCTCTCACCCTGGCAGAGTGCAGCCCGTTCTAAAGGGCAGAATCTGTAGGGGGAGAAAAAAAAAAAACGCCTCTCTGCCATCACTCTTTCCCTTGCTCTCATCCTGCCGGAGGGCCATTATTATCTGTATTGTAAGACAGAGTGTCTGTCTAGTGATCGTACCAGCCAATCACAGGGCGAGCGGCGGGGCAGGTTTCCATGGAGAAAAGCGGGGCCGGGGCCGCGAGACTGGAGGAGCTCAGCTTGAGCGAGCTAGCCTGATCCGGGCTGATAGCATTCTCCTGCAGCTGAAAGAGAAAAGGGCCCCAGCAGGCATGCCCCCGCCGTCTGTCTGTCTATATGTCTTGCTGCTCGTCTACCTGTCTTCCTCAGCCAGAATGTCTAAAGACAGAGGGAAGAGGAGGGAGCTCTGAAAAGGGAATCCAGTCAGACAAGTACAATAGGAGCCGGGACCCGTGGCCATGCAGCATCAGATTGGATTTGTGTAGGAACTGTATCTAGATCACACAGGGCCTTAGCTGCTGTCTTGTGTGTGTGTGTGTGTGTGTGTTTTTGTTTGTGCATGGGGGAGGTTTTGGGGTAGTGTGTGGGGGGGCTATGTGCATGTGTGTGTGTGTCCCTGTTGTGTGTGTGTGTGACCAGTCAGAGCTCCTGACCTGACCTTCCCTTCAGAGTGTGGTGCCCTTGCTTTGTTTGGCCCCGCGGCGAGGATGCCTAGCATGCAGTACACTGGCATCGGAGTGTGTGTGTGTGTGTGTGTGTGTGTGTGTGTGTGTGCGTGCATGTGTGTGTGTGTCCAACCACAAGACAAAAAGTTGTCAATGTAAAGAAATTGATCTAAATGGATCTCTAACTAACTAGTCTCACTCAGCTGTTGCCTTTTTTCCTCATCTGCTTGTGTGAGACAGACAGACAGACATCACTCACTAGAAGGACAAGGATGCAGTCTGACCTTTGTCTGCTGAAACGTTTTATTTGTTCATTCTGTATTTAAGCCACATAGAACACAGTAGAGTATGATGCTCAATAAATCTGTAAATCTGAGGATGTGAATGTTGTGTGAATGTCTTTTCGAGTTGTCAGCCCTCTACCTACCCCCCCGCCTTACCACCACAACTACAGCTCTCAGCCTGAGCTGCAGAAGTGGGTCTTGCGACATTTCTCTGCTCGGCTCAACGGAACCGTCTAGAAATAGGCATGTACCATCCTCATGCAGCGCTTAAATTCACCCCTTCCGCTTTTTTTTTTATTTTTACTCCCTTTCAGTAGAAAGCACTTAACTGTCCCTAGAGGCAAAGCCTTGTGTGTTGCATTTATACATATATATATGTGTGTGTGTGTGTGTTTCAGCGTATCTGTGTGTGTATGCTTTGTGCTAGCGGGAGCAGGATGCAGCGAAGCCCAGTGGTGCCTCTTCTGCATGAGGAACTACGCGCACGTGGGCACGACACACACTGACAATTTATAGCTCTCCACAACTTGCTGAGGGGACTCACTGTAGATGGACAAAAGCAACTCAAGCCCATCCATGACAGCGACCCCCCCCCCCCCCCCCCCCCCCTTGAGTCCACTGGCCAAATCAGGATCAGAGCAGCGATGCAGGGCTGCAGGGACTCTGGGAAGAATTCTTGGCTGCCTGACAAGATGTTGCACTGGGTCCCCCGCGCCCCACGGCATCTAACTTAGTACAAGATCCCCTCGGGCCTCTGAAGGGCCCCTTCTTCTAGCATTGGGGGGGGGGGCTGGCTCCTGAAACACACACACACACACACACTATTGGCGTCCCTGGATGGATGGGACGGAGATGTGGAGTGTAGAGGAGGCAGATGGGTTGGGAGGGGGAATGAGGAGAGAGAGAGAGAGAGAGAGAGAGGTAGTAATTGGGACAGCTGTGCAGCTTGAGGCACAAGCAGATCAACCCCCCCCCCTCCCTCCCCACCCCACCCACCTCCCCCAAAAACAGAGACCCAGATGCTGGCCATTAGGATCATGGTGACAATAGCCCAAATCCACCCCATGGCCAGAATGCACATACTCATACACACATACAAGTACACACACACACACACACACACACACGGAGAAACAGAAAGACACAAGCCTGTGAACTCGGCTGACAGAATGGGTGCATTTCCCACACTCTGGTAGAAAGGTTGTGTGACAGGCCTGCCTGTGTGTAGAGGGGCTTGTGGGTATTATTGGGTTTTCAACAGGGAAGCCCAGACTCTCTCGGCGGTCACTCCACCTCCACCTAGACACACCATGACTAGGGAATCCATTTAGCCAGCGGTACCTGATCCAGCACCGGAGCGGCCTCTGCATGACCCCCACAGCGGGGCCGGCAAGGTTCAACCGTGGGCCCCCGGAGAGAGAGAGAGAGGAGATGGACCTTTTTTTTATGAAAGCCCTGCATTATCCCTCTCCCAGGCGGTGCTGGTTAGGTCACTCTCGTGCCCGTCCTGCTTCCTTGGGGGGGAGAGGGGGGGAGTGCGGGTTTGTTTGCCACAGTGAGAGAGTGTGTTTGAGGTTTTTATTTTTTTGTTTGTGATTCACTATTGATCCCCCGAGGGGTAAATCCATCTCTCTGACCTCTCACGGGGAGGTCAAGAGTGTAGGGTCGATTACCCAGCAGCGCCCCCTGGAGCCGGGAGGGGGGGAGTCGGTGTCTGCTCTCACCCCTGCTGCCTCCGCCGGGTTCACAGGAGGCGAGGGCGGTTCACGTGCCGTCTATCCCTTTTATCTATCAAAGAGCTCATCGGCGTGTGCAGCGTTAGCGATCGTCGGCAAAGCGGGTGCGGCGGCGGCTGAGAGGATTCTGAGGGATGAGGAGAGGATTGGCCTGATTGGATTTCCCGTCGCGGGAGCCCTGTCACCTGGCCCAGCGTGGCGCCGCGGAGGACAGCGGGGTAGCAATCAAGACGGGAGTCAGACTGCGCGTCGCGAACAACGACCGCGAGACCCGCCTTCGCACACCGTAGGCATAGATACGGGGAACATGAGGGACACCTTTATATCCGCTATTAGTCATATGAAGCTGCAAACCCTCTCAAGAAAGAGGTGGATTTAATGGATGTCATTTCACCCGGTCGGTCATTTCATGCAAAGAGCTGGTGTTTCTGTTCACTCAACACACACACACACACACACACACACACACAGCAGAGAAGCATAAACATCCACACATGTTCATTATAGAAGAGAGGCGCCACGGGTTGACACCACGACCCTCGCGACGAGATTATTTCAGATCCGTGCACAGCCAGGTCCGCACCACGCGGGCAAAATATCACCGGCATATTGTTTTGACAAATATTGCAATTCTGAACGGATAATAGATTTAAGGTTGCATTACCTGTCTTTTTATAGATGCGATTCGAAACACTTAAGCTTTACTTTGTGTGGGAATATCTCCCGACGGGGTTCTCTCTGTCCAAAATCCCTTTTTACTTTCCAGGCATTAGCGAGTTGTGTCTGCCAGACGCCTCTCATCATCAGCGCTCGTTTAGTTATCGTTTTAGAAAAATGCATTTGAAGTGCTCCTATTGCAGCCTTGGCGTCGCATTCTTTCGTGGCGTTGCATGACTTCTGTGTAACTAAATTGCAGAAGTGAAAAAAGCTGCACGTTCATGTGTGGTCAACACCGGTCCCTTGGCGCATCTTTCCTGTCACCATTGGATGCAACTTAATGCGAGAAGAAGTGCTTCAAAACATAATCGGACCTCCTGCTGTGATTGTCTGCTGAGGGGTGGAAGCATGGAGGACCAGACTGCGGTCTCCTCCCCCATCGCCGCGGCACCATTTAAAAACATCCTTCTTCCGGACACAATCTGCTCTCAGCCCAGAGCCGGCGCCCGATACAAACCGGATTGCTAAAGTGTTCTCCGGCGTCTCAGAGGCATCAGCCAGACATATCTCCGGCTTAGCCAGCCTCATCTGGGGAGGAGCGGAGAATCGGCCGATATAGGCCCCAAAACCCTCAGCCCCCTTTAGCCAAGACATACGAGACGAGAGAGGCAGAATGAAGAAGAGAGGGAGGAGGAGGAGAGAAAAAACGAGATTGAGGGAGTGTGAGGGGCAGGAAGATGGAGAGTTTTTACAGGTCTGGGATTTGGAGAAGCACTGTTGCTACTTCTCTTTGATGCTTGATGCTTGTTTGATGCTCGAGGCTGCGTGGTCTCAGGAAAAATCACAAAAAACGCCTTCTTACTCTTTTGTTCTCTCCATCCCTTCATCTGTGTGTGTGTGTCTCTCTCTCTCTCCAGCTCATACTCCTTTTTTTTCTGGCACTGGTGTTAATAGTAGGCTGATGGCACTGGCATTAGCCAATGGAGGCGAGAACCTTGCCTCTCCCGGATTTGGCGAGGTAAGGCTGTGAACCCCTGCAGGGGGGCCTCCTCCCCGAGCCAGACCACACCTCATTACCTTAACACATCCCGCCGCCTCTGACGGTGCCCATCATGTAGCCCCGTGGAGTGTCGCATCATGGAGTAATCAACCTCCCTTCCCTCTTTTTCATGTTGGTCCTCTTTTTCCCCCCCCCCCACACTCGTCATTGCCAGTGCCGTGATAGCGGAGGGGATGTCGGAGGGGCCCCAGCTGGCAGGCCCTTTCCTCAATTTATACTTCTGGCCTGCGAGAGCGATAACAACATGCCAGTCAGATGTAAGAGGCCCTAATAGGACTCAATGAGATGACACAGCAGTCCAAGGCCCATTATACTGTTGGAGCTCAGAGAGGGAAGGGGAAGGGTGGGGAGGAAAAACTGGCCGACCATGTACTACAACATGGTGAAAAAGTTCCCCCGTGAAAATGGCGAATGGTGAAGGGAGGCGGAGGACTGGCTGGCAGGATGGAGGTAGATTGATGGCCCAGGGCCCGTGTCGACGAGGCTGGAGCTGACACACCGCCTCAGGGCAGAGGCATGCTCGTGTGACGCCAGCCACTTACCGGGTTTCCAAAAATGCAACTGTAAAAAAAAAAAAAAAAGAAAATCTGTGTGACAGCCAGCAAAAAAAACCCTAGAAAATAACCTTCTCCAATTTGGTTTTTTGTACTTTTCCTTTTGATCTGGGCGACAACGGCAAAGAATTGCAGTTGGCACATCAACTCAGCGAGGAGCCACAAGCACACAGCGTGAGCCTTCGCTTCCTCTCCTTTGATTTGTGGAGTAAATGAAGGATTATTCTCCATTAATCCACTCTCACGGTTGTCCCTCCACTCTTTGCACACACACACACACACACACACACACAAAAAAGAGAAAGCGGCGCACCCACCTGAAGTGCTGTGTCATTAAAGTCATCACCCTCTCTCAACCCTGCATGCGCCCGCACGGAGAACACACCGTACCTGTTGCAGTATTAATGCACCCTGAAGGCATTCTGGTGTTTAATTACATGTTCGCTATTGAAACGCTCAACGTCCCGTTGAGTCGGGGAGGTGTTGTCACGGGAGAGGGGGGGGGCCGGGGGGGTGGTCAAGCTGTCCCCCCCTTCATCTGTAAGCTTACCCTCCCGTTTGAAAGCCGGCCGCCGTCAAACCCTCGGCGTCTCGCTCGCTCGCTCTTCGCTGTCTTCCGGCGATCGGCGCCCTAATTGAGGCACTCTTGAGCCATGTTTATCACCGTGGCAACGTTGCCGCGCAAGATAATCATTGTCTTGCGGATTAGCAGAACAACAGAGGAGAGGCTTTGCTTTAATTCCAACTAACACTGGACCAAGCTCCTTTGTGTCGGCTCGCCTGCCGGGCTTGTCTTAACTGGGATTAGGAGCGTGGGCTGCCGGCGTCCGCCAGGGCTGCACATAGCACTCCAACCTACCACCACCACCACCACCACCACCACCACCAGTCCGCGTCCCCTGGGGTGTTTCCAGCAGCCCAAGCCAGAACCCGTCATCATGATTTTCAACATTTGATTAAACTGAACATTAACGCCTAACCTCACTGGAAACCTCGGACCCTTAGGCACCCAACCCTAACCCTAGATAGAGAGCGGAAAGCCACATGTTTCACCACACCATCCATTCAAATTATGAAGATCTAGCCGGGAGATGGGAGAGGAGGGAGGCGGAGGAGGGCGAGGGGGGAGCGGGGCCAGTGGCTGACCCTGTAAGCACAAGAGATTAAGAGGAATAATAAAAAGGGGTCTCGGCAGCGCTTCGCTAATACGCGTGGTAATTTAAAGACTCGCCGAAAAGAAATGTCAGTGACGTGTGGGTGGGCACATTTTCTCTCTCTCTCTCTCTGTGTGTGTGTGTGTGTGTGTGTGTGTGTGCGTGTGCGCTCATCAACATTCCCCCGCGGGGGATTCCTGTGGCATTCTCGGGGCTTCTCGAGCAAACAAGTGGTGAGGCGTGCAAAAAGGAATTTCAGAGATGACCACACCATTGCACGGGAGCGCCTTCTGAAAGATGAGCGTAGCCAATAAGCTGTGGCCGCACACACACACACACACACACACACACACTTCTAACTCCTCGGCAATCTTCAGTAGTCGATTCATTTAGTCGGATAGTGGTTTCACACTTTTTCCCCCGGGGGCCTGGCGTGATCCAAATATATTTTCCATGACCTAAAACAGATTTTTGCAGGCTGTTCTACAAAGACGTTCATTGTTTTGTTGCCCACTAGCCTGCAATCTTTTAACTCCGCTTCCTCTTCAGTAGTTGGAAAGGCTTTGGCATAACATAACCTAGCCAGCAGCTCTGTGTAGCGTTTCTCCTGAATATAATCTGGGGGACTTCTCTGGCGGATCCCCCCCTCCCCCCGTGACCCACCTCTGAACCCCACTTTGGCTAAGCCGTGCCGGTGGGGCTAGTCGTACTCACCTCCCTGCCCGGGTTTACAAGGGGCGAGGTTGGAGGTTCGAGTCGGGCAGCCGGAGCAGGTGGTGTCGGGCGACCCGCGGCGGACGCCCCCCGACACAGTTCTCCCTCTTTGAACCGCTGCTCGCACTCCTTCTGCCTCACTGCACACACACACACACACTTTTTAAAGCCTGGCTGCCTATTACTGCACTGACTCAAGTCTCTTTTTGTCCCTGTACAATCTGCAAGCTTCCAACAGCAAGTTGGCGAACATGGCGGCCGAGGCTGCCGACTATCAGGACCGTCAGCCTAAGAAACTCTTGACGTCTTACATGTGCGGCCAGGGGGGGCTGATGCTAGTTCAGTATGTCTGGAAAAAGGCGCGTTTCATGTGAAGTTCATCTCTCAAGAGCAAGCACTTCTATCTCAAGAATAAGCACTTCTCTCTGCTCTTCAGTGACTTAACGGCACACACACACACACACACACACATACGCCCATGCACATCCATGGATTAGGGCTCTCTCCAGCCTCAGAAAATGACAATCAGATGATTGATCTTGCCGGCTGAGTTATTAACCCATTCTATGTACCGGGCCATTAGCAGCCTGATAATTGAACTGTTAATTAAAACAAAGGCCTTAATTTCCCCCTATTGAGTCACAAACTCCCCTCGTTCAGTAACACCCCCCCCCCCCCCCAGTTTAACACTGTTATATAAAGAGAAGCATATTAACACTGCGCCCACTCTCCCTCCATGTCTCTCTCTCTCTCCGGATCGCCCCAATAGACTCTATTTTAAGAGATGTAATAAGTATCATTACAACCTTATATCCAAATAGAAAGTGTTACTGCTTTTTTAAGCACGGTAAATAAAAATAAATAAAAAACCTTTTCACAATGCACAATGCTTAGGGGCATTATGGTCTGCTCTCGGTAGGCCTCCAGACCCCCTTAAGGGAAGCACAGTGTGTCTCGTACAACCGGGCAGTACGGTGGAAGTCCAGCAGCGCAGACCGGGCTCTGGGTTGGGGAGCAGGTGCGTTCATGTACCGGGAATCGGCTCGGTGATTTTTAAGTGGCAACGCGTGAATTCAATATTTTGTTCAGTTGCAAAGACACTTTGGTGTTAACAGGTTTTTAAAGGCAGCGTAGTTTCACTCTCTCCAGTCATGGATATGTTACAGTAAATGTGGGAACTTGGTAAATGTGTACATTGCCCACCGAGTTGGTAAATGTACACATTTCATCTGGTAAATGTGTTTACCGGGCAGTGTACACATTTCCCACATTTACCGTAACACACCTCCACCCGCACGAAACAATTCTTCAGGTATGGTTTGTGTTTTGTGTGGGGGGGGGGGGGGGATCCCATTACATTGTTACACCAGCGATATTGATATTTAAACCTCCAGCGCTACTCCTCCCTCCCTCTCTCGGGGGAGTGCAGTTCTCCTGATCTCTCGTTGCGTTCTGATAAAGCAGACTCTCCCTCTGCTGTCTCTTATCTCCTCTCATCTACCACAGTAAAGACTGCCTCTGTTTGTTTTATGCTTCCTGGCTTTTTTTTTTTCCTTTTCATTTTTTCCTCCTCCCTCCTCTCAGGTGACGCCCAGCTCCTTGTCCCAGCATTCAGTGCAATGGATCAAAATGGTCAGAACAACTTAATGGTGTGTTGACCCGCCTCCTGACCCCCCACTGTTTATCAAATCCTATCGTGTAGCGTGGCTGGGACCCGTTGTGTGAGCGCTATAGATTTGTTGCTCCATATCTCTGGCAGTGCGGTCCGCCGCCCCGCTCGCTGCCACTGACTGAGTGTGTGTCCAGTGCAGGCCACGCTTGGCTGCATCAGGGTAATGCAGCTAGCCTGCACAGATCCACCAAGCAAACACCATATATTATATTGGGGGCAAGGAAGAGTGGCTATATAGCTGAAGGGTCTGTGTATGTATGTGTGTGTGTGTGTGTGTGTGTTTCGGTACATGATTGTGTTAGTGTGTGCGCCCACCAAGTATGTAGGCCACACGACAAGAGGCAATGCACTCCGACTTGCACTAACCAGGCTTAAAGCTGCAGTACACTAACAGTAACATCCAGTCAAGCGTGTGCTACGTACGAAGTAGTGTATACTCACTGCAGCGTCGCAGTATTATCGTGTATCTCTACATGCCAGTGGGGGCGCACCTCAACTAGCGCACCCGAAGCCAACGTGGCGTTTCCTTCCCCCCCCCCTCAATATATGCCGGTTATACGAGCATCACAGTGGGTGTCATGCCATGATATGAGCTTTGACCTGTAGCTTATCCCAGATCGGCACACCTTATCTTCTAAGGTATGTGATATCTTATTGCTACTGCGATACCCTAGCATAGTGTCATTTTTAATCTTAAGTGTTTTCTATCCAGTATGTTGCTATCTAGTTCCTGTTCGCCGCTGTTGCAATGATTGCAATTTCCGTCAATATAATGTCATCTCATTTCATCGTGTCGTTATCTCGACATCATCGTCTTGTACTTGAAATGTATCTGCGCTCCGGTGTCCAAAGTTGAACAGTATCACGGTAGGAAGTGTATGCTATATCGCTAGTCCTAATTTCACATCCTGGCATGTGTTTTCTGTGGCGTGCGAATGCAACGTGTGGTGCAGGTCCCAGAGGAGCTGTGAAGGCTGTATGTGGGCATCCAGACATGCAAACACCCCTGTCAATGTGATCTGACACTCCGCTGTGATATCTCACTCTCTCGCCATCTCTCGCTGACCCTGACTGTCTTTCTGCAGCTCTCCCCTCTTTCTTTCTTTCTTTCTTGAGTTGAACTATTAAACCAGACAAAAAAGAATGAAAAGTAGTCTCTCTCTCTCTCTCTCTCTTACTCTCACTTCCTGTCTCTCTACTCTCATTCTCATAACCCTTCCTCTTTCTTCTGCCTAGCCTCATCAATTTCTTTCATTCTTACTCAGTGTGTGTGAGCATGGGCGGTTCAGATCATATCACAGATATAAAGTTACATGAATGGACCAAAGAAACACACACCTTAATGATATCTGTTATCTATCGATCTCTCTCTCTCTCTTTCTCTTTCTCTTTCTCTCTCCACACGCACACACACACACACACACACACACACACAGGGGCCTGAGTGCAGGTGTCTGTGTGAGGTGGCAGTCTGCTCTCTCTGTTAGTCCCTCAGCTCCCACCAGTCTTCCAGATGGCCACTCTGTCAGCACCACACTTTTAGCCCAAACTACACACCCTCCATCTCTCCTCCCTTCCCACAACCCACTGCTTCTCTACGCCCATCACTTGTCCCGTTCACACACATGACCCAGGAAATTCTATTCTAAAAGGAATATACCAAGTTTTTGGGGGTATCGACCAGTTACGTGATAGCATAAATACCAAAATGGACTGCATTTATATAGCGCTTTCATCCAAAGCGCTTTACAGTGTATGCCTCTCATTCACCCTCACACACCGATGGCAGTGAGCTACCATGCAAGGTGCTAGCCTGACCATCGGGAGCAATTTGACAGGACACTTTGACATGTGGACTGGAGGAGCTGGGGATCGAACCTACGCTCTTCTGATTGGAGACCAACCCGCTCTACCTCCTGAGCCACAGCCGCCCGTCCTCCAAAATCATCATCCATGTGGCTCTGGTGCTCCATGCTAACACTTGAACGTACATGAATGATAGTAGGTGACTAGCATTAGCCAAAGTCTATTAGGTTTATTATGGCGTGTGGATTCATAAATGTGAAAAAGAAAATATCATTAACTCAATATAGCTGTATCAGGTGAGCAACCACGTATTCATCCGATGCTCCTGTCACTCCCTATGGAAAGAGAAAGTAGTCCCTGCTAGTTGTAAACAGGACATTCACACATTCAGAAGTGCATGCAAATGCACTGGTGCACCTGACCCACAATCCACCGGGTACATGTGGATGATTTTGTTATCTGTGGTCTCACCACCATGACCAACGTCAACTTACTTCCCCAAAAACCTCCGTCATCAAAGGCAATCGTTGTTCCATTCTGTGTTCAGCGCGGCGGATGACAGGACACTGCAGGCATTGTTCTCATTGTTCTCTCGCAAAATAGATTTTATTTACCCAGTTGCCAAATGAAGTATTGACACTGGCTTTGGCAGCCGCTGCAGAGTCTCGACTTTGTAAACACCACCCTTTTTTTGATAAGCACGTAGAGGAAATTCAGTTTCTCGCAGCTCTACTGGCTCTTTCACCTTGGATGTTATGAACCGGAAACTTAAGTATCAGACATTTACTATTCAGAGGTCAAACGTTAGAGAGAAGAGAGTACCATACGCTGTGGCAGCATGGGCTATCTGCTACAGAGATGCTGTGGGAAGGGACTACATTTCCCGGCCAGTCGGGCATCTTGCTGAAGGTTCTCCTTAAACATTTGATTTCTAACGGATAAGTTGTATTTGAGTTGACGATCTGTGCCAGGAAACTGCCCTCAGATCAGACTTGTGACACCTGAAAATTCCCCCGGGGTGCCGCAATGCTTTTACAGTCAATGTAAATGAGGTGTTATTCAGTGACTCATACTACAAAGAAATACAGAAATGAACAGAGCAAGTTGGAACCGGTCCCAGGTTCACTGCTCCCAGTACATTTCCACAGACACACTGAACATTTCCAGTCAGAGTTCCATTGAAACACAATAGTCTAAGTAATCAAAATATTGTCTTGGCCCCCGGCCTCGGTCCAGGTCGCTTTGCAGGGTGATCATTCATTCACGTAACCCCCGTCCCAGGTCTCCTCTGGTCACAGCCCTCCCTAACCCCCTAACCCCTCCCTTCTCCAACCGCCACCTCGCCTCTGACTCGCTGTCTGATTTCCATTCTCCAGCTTTTTTTTCGTTCCGTCTCCTTGTTCGTCTTTTAATTCTGCTCCCGTCATCGCGCCATTTAATCATTACTGCCACTAGGTTCAGCTATTCAAAAGCTGTGTCCCCATTCGCTCCCTGTGCTCAGCGGCACCTCTTTTCATTAATGTGCCTCATTGACTCAGTGCTGTACTCTTCCTCTATTAATCCACTCCTTTCACTCCTCTGGCGAATTCTTGTACTTTATATATATATACACCGATCAGCCATAACATTAAAACCACCTTTCTAATATTGTGTAGGTCCCCCTCGTGCTCTGACCCGTCGAGGCATGGACTCCACAAGACCTCTGAAGGTGTCCTGTGGTATCTGGCCTTTAAGTCCTGTAAGTTGCGAGGTGGGGCCTCCATGGATCGTACTCGTTTTTCCAGCACATCCCACAGATGCTCGATCGGATCTGAGATCTGGGGAATTTGGAGGTCGAGTCAACACCTTGAACTCTTTGTCATGTTCCTCAAAGCATTCCTGAACAATGTTTGCAGTGTGGCAGGGAGCATTATCCTGCTGAAAGAGGCCGCTGCCATCAGGGAATACCGTTGCCATGAAGCGGTATACTTGGTCTGCAACACTGTTTAGGTAGGTGGTACGTGTCAAAGTAACACCCACATGAATGCCAGCTCTTCTTCTTCTGGCTAGCCTTCGCTCCCCACGCGCATCAATGAGCCTTGGGCGCTCATGACCTTGTCGCCGGTTCACCGGTTGTCCTTCCTTGGACCACTTTTGGTAGGTACTAACCACTGCATACCGGGAACACCCCACAAGACCTGCTGTTTTGGAGATGCTCTGACCCAGTCGTCTAGCCATCACAATTTGTCCCTTGTCAAAGTCGCTCAGATCCTTACGCTTGCCCATTTTTCCTGCTTCCAACAACTTCAAGAACTGACTGTTCACTTGCTTCCCAATACATCCCACCCCTTGATGTGCCATTGTAACGAGATAATCAATGTTATTCACTTCACCGGTCAGTGGTTTTGATATTGTGGCTGATCGGTGTATACTATACAATATAACTCCCTGTTTGTCCCTCTCGTGATCATCTCTCCTCTCCCCTATTCCCATTCCTTTCAATCGCTTTGCTTCCTCCGTCATATCCTTACCCTCCCTCCCTCTCTCCCTCCCTGCCTGCCTCCATCATTCCCCTGCCTGCCTGCCTTGTCACGTTCGGCCCCCGTGCGTGTCCGTCCAGGCCTCATCACAGGGCGATGGCGCTAGCTGTGCTGACATCTCACCGCAGCGCTAAGGGCCTCTGATGTCCGTGACGGTAGCGCTGACTTGCCCCTCGGTCCTCAAAGCCCTGACATCATCAAAGCGGGACACATTTCCGCCCCGAGGGCTATTAACCGAGTGTGGCACAGGCCACATCTTCATCCGTGCCATTTCCAGACGTAAGGGGAAAAGGAGACGGGGGGGCTTTATATCTTTGTCTTTTTCCTTTTTTTGTGTGTGTGTTATCAAAGACGTATTCTAGCTGGCTGCAGATTCTTAGTCCCTTTTATGTAGTTTGTATCCCGTCGTCTGCTCACTTGGAATTCTCTAGTTGTTGTTGGAGAAAGGCACCACATCAGCACTATTCTCTTCAGAGCATTCCCTCACAGGGGAGCTGCTGCTTCCCCCCCATGCACTCCACTTCAAACGACACCCCTCAGATCACACACACACACACACACACACACATGCTCACACGGGCACACGTACTTTCGAAAACCCAAGAACGCCTCTCCTCGTCGCCAAAAAAGTGCACACAAACGAAAGCCCCGGCATCCTCCTCCTCGGTGGAAAATTGAGTCATGGTCCTGCTCGCGTAAACTGACAGATGATGCCATGCGAAAAAAATAGAATCAAAATGTCCTTGTATTTGGGGGGGGATGTGTGGGCACGAGCAGTGTGTGTGTGTGTGTGTGTCTATAACAAGCGCATGCAAATGGAGCTCGAGCCAAACCCCGGGCTCATTAAATAAAACATGGGAGCGAGGACAAAAGCCTGCTTCTACAGTAACCCTGCAGATCCGTAATGAGCACTCTCTCGCTTGATGCGGCAGTTGAAGGAGGTGACACGGGTTGACGCTGCGCGGCTGCCCTGCTCCTTGAGTGCGTGTGCCGTTCTGCAGGGGCCGCGACACGAGTCGGGGGAATTGTGTGCCGATTTCCGGGTTGTCTAGGACTCATTTTTGTCCCCCGTGTGGTCTATTTATGTAACGAGAGAGAGGGGAAAAAAAAGTTTGCGAACCCTTTTTGAATTACCTGTATAACTGGCTCCAAAAATATGCTCTGCTCTTTCGAAGTCGGAATTCAAAAACTTTTTCTTGCAGCTGCATATAAAGAATAGCAACAGTAGACATGTCACCAATCAGTAACAAATATGTCACCTTGTTTTGACCTCTAATTGGAGGGCCAGTCATACCAGAAGGCGGCGGTGACATGCACCGTCTCTCTCCAAGTTTTGTCAAAATCGTCGGAGATGTCTTTGGTGACATGTGGATGAACAAACAAATGATGTAGTGGCCCCCTCGGGCAATCAGTGTAATGTTGAAGGTTTTGGAATGCAGAAGCGAGATGCCTCATTCCCCCAAGTTTCATAAAAAAAAGATTTCATATGTGGCCAGACGGAGACCTCCACAGACCAATCCATGTATGCAACACACGAACATCAACGTAAAACATGCAGTCATCCACATCTTATGTTTTACCCTGCCGTAAGGCCTTGATGTATACCGGCTTAACTTGATTTAACTTGGGGGTATGATGGGTCACGGATGATTTCCTGAGCCAGTCTGACCACTGACTCCTCATACGAGGCCTGAAGGGTTGGGTGCTGATTTGTTTTCGTTTTTGTCTTGAGCTCCACCAAGGTTTGTCTTAACAAACAGCCCAGAGAGGTGGACAGGGAGGCCAGTGAGTGGCCCAGGATTAGACAACTCTGCTGATCTCCGTCGTCCTCCAGCCAGCAGAGCAGGCGGCGGCGGGGGGGGGGGGGGGGTGGGGGAGAGAGAGAGAGAGAGAGAGAGAGAGAGAGAGAGAGAGAGAGAGCACTTAGTCGGCCAGGCTGATGCTGTCGCCGAGAGTGACGGGGGAGAGCTCTGCCGAGAGAACCGGGACGGGCACTGTTCATTAATGCTCCAGCCCCCGCTGTACGAGTCTAATCAAGGGGTTCCACACACACACACCACACACACACACCTATCCAAGCGGTGAGGCAGGCAGGCTGAGCGTGGGCACTGATGGCTTCACCGCCTCAATTGATGGGTGCTTAGAGGGGAGTGAAACAGGAGCGACGGAGATATGAGGCGAGGGGAGAACGAGCGCGAGAGTGATGGAGCGACAGGTCCGCCGCGTCGATGACTCCGCTGATAGCCCGAGCTTAGCGCTTTCTGCTCGACGCGCAAAGCCATTACATTAACCCACACGCTGCCCAGCTGTTTCCATTAAACGCTTCAGTCCTGTAAATCTCTCCCGGCGCCCCCCCCCCCAAAATAAAGCACTTCCATTCCACTTCCCGAATAACACCGGCAGAAAGCGCGATTGTATTTGACACTTACATTTTAAAGGCATTTAGCCTGACGCCGGGGTATCCAGAGCCGGTCCACGGTGGAATTCAATTCCTAGATCTCCCAACATTTAGAAGCGACTAAAGTGCTGAGTTATTACCGCTCTGTTATGACCCGAATTGCGAACGTGAATCTACGGTTGCCGCTCTGTTTGCGCCGCCATTCAAATGTTTGCCGCCCAAACACGCCGTCTGAAATGTAATCCCGCAAATGTGTGCATTGATGATATGCCTGTTTGGTGGCCTGATTGACTTAAGCATTGGACAAACAGGCCAAGTGCCTTGCGAGTATTTTCCCTCAGATAAAGAGGGCAAACAGTGACTAGAGGCATGTCCCGCCACCTCCTGTCCTTGACCCGGCTGGATGAGCACAGAGAGAGAAAAAGGCGCATAAGGCTGCATAATGACTGCTCAGGGCTGATAATGTGTCATGTGAGCGGCCTGTCTGATACACAAAAGTCTATTATTCCTTGGAATTAAATAGTTTTTTTTTTAATCTATTTGGTGATGTTGATGTGAGCAGACTCCATCAAGGTCTGTGTGTTTGCCATGTTGCTGTCCTACAACACACTAAAGTTGGAGTGTGCCAGAAAAGCTACCTCGCTCTGTCCTCTCATTTCCCACGGCTCATGCCTTCCTCTGAACACACCCGGACGGCAGGAAGCAGAGGGACAAGACCAATCAGTCTCATTAGATGAGCTTGTGTGTGTGTGTGTGTGTGTGTGTGTGTGTGTGTGTGGCTTCAAGTGGCCGCCGCTGGCCGTGTCACAACCGAACATGGCTGTGCGATTCAAAGCCTCCTCTCCCAGAGTGTGTCCCCACGGTTGCAGCCGGGGAATGAAAACAGATCAGGGTTTTTTTTTTTTTTTTTTTTTGCTCCACCAGGAGCGCGGCGCGGCGTGGAGCGGGCGTAATGAATTCCAGGAGGCTGAGCATGCTAACGAGTTCATTATTCCAGCCCGGTTAGGAGTAATTACCATTTTGCATCCAAAGCCATTCAAGATTGGGCTGCTCTTGTCAAATTAAGCCAAGCGTGAATTCGGATAAATATTTGCATAAGTGCACGAGGTGTGGGCCTCGGCGAACGTCAGAGAGACTGGAGTGGGCGTGCTGCACCGTTGTTTTGCAGAATCGCGTGTTTGGTGTTATATATATATATATATATATATCCACATATGCCCAAGGAGCGGAGGCACGCTAGGCAGCAACCCCCGACAGGCTGCTAGGTCCGGGACTCGGCGGCGAGAGGTCCGGGGCTGAACTCGTGAACCCTTCCTTTCCCGTCCTTGCGTTGATACAATCATCATCCACTCTCTCTCTCTCTCTCTTTTTTCTTCCCCCTCTCATTTTCATATTTTTGCACATGACATTGAATACATAACTGTCCCAATCAGCATAGAGCCTCGTTATGATGAGGATTGGCCCCTCCGGTTGTCCGTTCAGGTCCCTGCAACATAGTGCATGCTCGCTATTGGAGCAAGGGCAAGTGTCAGCTTTCTCCTCTGCATCATAAAAGCCTTTCACAATCAAAAAGATAGATTCCCATTCCTATTGCCTAAATATATCTAAGTCTTTGCATCTTTGCACAGCTGTTATTGATGCTTGGAGATTAGGACAAATCCAGAAATGTACTAAAAGATTTACACAGCAGGTACTTTCAGTCTGTCCCCATATTTATCGGTTGCTATGCTAACTCAGGTGGTAACCTAGGAGATCGTTAGCAGCCTTTTACTTGTTTTCTCCTCTTATCTCAACGCATGCATATTACTTTGAAGGAAACCTTGCAAGATGTATTTTGCCTGTTGCGTGTAGCTGGAACATACTTAAAGGACCGTTGTTTTTTTTTTGGAGTACTTCAGAGCTGCCGGAAGTACAGTATGTGCACAGCAGTACGAAGCCACGTTACTGTTGCACCCCAGGGTAAAGAAACGACCTCGCAAGTACTATTGTTCATATAAGTGATGTATAGCAACAAAGAAGCTGTTCAAATGAGGAAAATGCAGCCATGAGAGCATCGCTGTGTTTCTTTTAAAAAGGCTTTTGAGTGTGCATCAATGGCCAAACAAAAACCAAGCTTGTATTCGCCGATAAATTAGTAATTTAGCTCCCTGTGGTATCGGACCGACATTCCGCAGCGGTCAGACGCTAATTCAGACTGGAAATGATACACAACCACAATGTTGACTGTATGCATTGTGAGTCCCCACCCGATGGTATTTATCACAGAGGGCCTTTTGTTGCCTTGAATAAATAGAGATATTGCAGCGAGTCCAGAGTTCAGGCCTCGCTGCAATCTAGGCCACAGGCACACGCTCAGCCTTTTGATTGGGGGGGGGTGGGGCATATGGTTTAATGCTTTTGAGCATTTGGAAAGGGAAACAATTAGGTCTGGTTTAGATATGGCTTCAGTTCTGTTTCAGGGTTTAGAAAAAAAAAACGTACGCCCCGATGCCGTTTATGGGTCAATGTAAAAGCACGTGAGCTCAGTCGGTAGAGCGTGACACTCTCAGTCTCAGGGTTGTGGGTTCTATCCCCACATAGTGTTAACTATCACCCTTATCTGCTAAATGACTGGAATGGAATGAGAAATTCAAATGTTTCCAAACGGAGGAATCCATTTGACTAACGGTGGCTCTTGCAAAAATGAAAATTCAAACAAATTCATAAACCGTCATTTAAATGCTTAGTTATTAACACTTCTGCTGACTGGATGCACTCTCTATCTTACAGACGTCGCAACGATGCATTTCAGGTAACACCTAGAATATATTGGATATATCGCTTTTTGCCAGAGAGCTCTTAATTTTGAAATCCAGGCGTTATTGGAAAAGGTTCTGAGGATAAAGTACGCCCGGGATACTTTCTGTCTGGCGCTGCTCATAGGTCAATATAAAAGCTCCTGCACACACACACGTCCAAATGTTCTCTCTCTAATTAGTATTCCCTCAGCTCGCCGCGGGAACGGCAGACAGCCCATAATGTAGTATTTACAACCAATACACGTGGCAATCAGCAATGTTAAGTGGTAGGCATTCACGCCGCTCTAATTCATACCGCCGCACTCAAATCCCCGCGGTGCCATTGCAATTGTAGACTGCGACTGTATCACTGAGGGGTTGTGCATTTCAGATTTGAAGAGCATACTATTGCTCATGCACCGCTGGGATTTGTAAACTTTTTTTTTTTTCTCTCTCAGAAATGTGAAACTGAAAAAAGGGGGGGGGAAAATAATAATAATGGAGTGGATTTCTGCAGGGTGAATATTTAGTTGCTAGGCAACAGTTGTTGGCATTCAACAGGAACCCTCAAGTAAAGGAGAGGGTGAAAGGGTGGGTGGGCTGGTGGTTCAGTTGGGCGCGAAACGGGGGAGAGATGAGTGGATTGAAATGGGGTTGTATTGGACCAAAAAAAAAAAAAAATTTCCCCAGGTCTGAAGTGGTGATGTTGTTTTGACGGATGCAGGACACTGTTGACCAAACCAGAGTCGCTTGGACAGCATCTTTGCAGCCACGGGTGCAGGAGACTCATCCCGGGCTCCGAACTTTCAAACTTTTTTCCCCCTCAACTTTTAGCTTTAGTGACTTAAAGGATAATTGCGGTTATTTTCAACCCGAGCCTTATTTCTCCTAGTCATGTCAGTCGATCCTCCGTCGATCACTTGCGCCGTAGCAGTCTTATGTACCTCTCCCTTTTGCAGGGGAGTGCTGCTGTCCGATACAATGCAACGGAAACGGTGATTAAAACGCGGCCTTTTCAACACAATGCAACACCCACGCTGCAGTTCCCCGTCTTTAAATGGCTGTGATTGAACAATTATCGCACAGCATTTCAGTTATAATAATCCATTTGATACTTTTTGGCATCGCTCGCACGCTTCCCCTGTTTACTCTGCTGGCTGCCGATCTTTATGCACACATGAGGGGGCGTTTTTGGGTTGGACTGAATTTCCTTTTGGCCCTGTTAGTTCGTATTGGAAAGCGGCAAACTGAGGGGATCAGAATCAATCGGCATGATGGGGGGGGGAAAAATCAAATGAGACTCAGGTTGAAAATGACCAGAATTATAGACTGTTTTGTTAGTTGAAACGGAGGGGTCTACACTATACACAAAGCTGTCATTTTTCATCCCATCACCACGTGACTAGCACAGCTCCTTCCTCCAACAGCTGCTGTAGCCGGTCGTGCTCTCTCTCTCTCTCTCTCTCTCTCTCTCACCGCCGCCGCTGTTTTCCTTTTTTGTTCCTGCATCTTCTCCAGCTCATCTCAGCCATTATCAGCTTTCCCCCCCCCCCCCCCCCCGCCCTCTGGCTACCAGGTCATCATGTTCATGACATTGATGCAGGATTTTCTTAACACCGAGCCCATTTTCTCCATCGGATTGGGTGGTTTGGATATTTATAATCTCGGAGCACCGGCTAATGGTGTTTGCAGAGTGAAATCAGTTCAGCGCGTGTTTTCTGTAATGGCTTCGGCTGCGTGGCGTTGCCAGCGGCCCTGTCTTGAGTAGTGGAAGGATGGCTCTAATTTGGGCTAACGGGTGACTCACCCGTCATCATCATGTGTCCCTCAGTGGGCTGCAGATGGCTGGTGAGGCATGGGTGCAGCGGGGCCGCTGTGACACACGCGGCACAGCACAATGCATCAACTCAGCGACACATGCAGCCAACACTGGCATTTGGAGAGACCGATTCAGCGGGGAGAGGGTGAAATGAGGCATGCTCAGCTATTGCTCTGTGAAAGATAGAGGGAGAGGTTAGTTAGTGGCCAAACTAATCAAGTAACATTAGATTAGATTAAAGCGTTGAACCTTCCCCGGGGCCGTCCCTCTGCAGAGGGAGGTGCAGGTATGGAGCGGCTACGTAATTATACTGCATGGTAACTTACTCCTCGCTTTTGTTCCAACTAAACTCATCTGCACGCGCCTGAAAATAGAGACAAGGCGAGAGCGAATCACCGTGGCAACTGAGGCGCAAGGTGGGCGCTAGGCAGGCAGTTTAATGGGGACGACGGGCCCCTGCGTGCTGGTAAAGATGCCGGCGGGCGGCGGGGGGGGGGGGAGGAGGGAGGCGGCGCTGGATCCCTGGGTGGGGAGGAAGCATCTGACTGAGGCCACTGAGTGTTGCAGTGGCTAGTTTACATTCCACAGTCGGCTACGCTTGCCCGACCTCTGCTCTGCGTAGACATACACACACACCCAGCCACACACACACACACACACACACAAACACATTCGCACTCTCAAACATGTACAGTATACCTGCATGCCTACACCCTGGGAAAAACTCACAACCTCAGCACTACCAACACACACGCACGCATAGTTTGCCTCGCCTCATCTGTGTAGGCGGATAACAAACCACCTCATCGGTATCCACACATACCAAGTAACCTTGGCAACGGCGTCACCTTGCTCCATTGCGGCGGGGAGAGGGGAGGAGGGAGGGAGGTGAGGAGAGGTGGCAGTGTGGGGGAGTCGGTCCCAAGGGAGGAGCCGGCTAGTTTACAGCTGTACGGAGAAGCAGAGAGGCCTGCACCGCCCCCCCGCCCTCCCCCAGAGACCCATTACCATGGGCCAGAGCTCTGGTCTGTGTGCAACCTGTCAAAGATCAGCTGTGTGGCCCGGGTACCTATCAGCAGCATGCCTGCACTGCCAGGAGAGGAAGCTAACTGGTCTGTAGTTGGGGTACAGAAGAAAAAGAGAAGAACAGCTGTGTGCCCATACACAGCATTTCCCCATATATTGATTATAATTGGGCAGCCGGCCCAATTAAATGTTTGTTTTCTATTTAATTTGGCTGCTGTGATGCACTAAGCCGGCATTTCTGGTCGATGTAAAAAAAATATTATTATTATTTTTTTAAGATTTCAAGCTGCATTAGGCAGTTTTGCACATTGGCAACGAGAGGTAACTGAATTTGGATCGACTTCAATACTCCTAAAGAATGGAAACGCGATGTCAGTCAACTCCTCTGACCTGAACGTCGTCTTCTTAGTGGCTGGTTGGGGTTGGAGGTGGTGAAGCGGTTCCACCATCACTGGTGAGTCCACCTGTCTGTCAAGGGGGATTGGACTCTTTGCTTCCTCACTTAGGGATTTAGGCCGGTAAGCACCGATTGGCGAACTACAACGACCATCATGCATTACACCTACTGTACGACGCAGCCTTATAATAGAGTGAGACGTTCGTGCCTGAGCAAAGTCGAGGTACCGAGCTCGCCGAATGAAATGTCAACAAGAATGCAGCCAAAATACAGACACACAGCTGAAAACTGCTGAAAACAATTGTCAAGCAAGTCGCGTCCGCCAAAGTAGTACTGTCAACCTGTGGGTAGACATCGCACGTGCCATTACGAAGGCACAGGCTGGTTGTGTTTGCCTGTGTGTTGCGGATGATTAGGTGTGTGTGTGTGTGTGTGTGCATGCACCTGCACTGTTTCGAACCGTGTGATGGCTGCCTCCTCACCACGTCGCCCCCGGGCTCTGACGGGAGCCGCTGGAATCAAATCAAATCAAGTCAAACTCATTTTATGTCCCCCTCCAACTCCCAGCCCGCCCCCCCCCCCCTTTCCGAGGAATTCCGCTGACGTCCTTGGAACCAACAAAGATATACGATGACATTAAGGAAGCGTGTAAACATGCGGCTGAGCACACGAGGCGCACACACACACACACACACACACACACATCATTATGTAAAGATAATTCAAAGCACAGGCATGCGACAGGCCGTATACATACTGTTCTACCCCATCCACCCCTGCTGTCCCGCAGTGCTTAGTTGAAAGGACCTGTAACCCGGCGTTTCTACCAGGAGACAGCCCTGTAATGAGAAAGCGCCATTATAGGTCCAGCAGGAGCCTGTGCCTCGGCGCTGCTGCTGCTGCTCCCGCTACCGCAGTTACCCATGAGGTCTTTCTCTTTGTTAGTTAAGGGGGGGAAGAGCAGCCCGCAGACATCCCTCGCTCTCTTGCTTGTTAGCCAGCAGTAATGACCGGGCTGTGGGGAGCCAGGCAACCAAGCCAAGGCACTGGCAGAGCCCCGTTCCCCTCTGCTTGGCCCTCAGCTTTACCGACAGGAAGGGGAACAGCAGCGGGACACGCCGGGAGGATCAGATCTGACAGACGGAGGAGGAGGCAAGGAGGTGGGGGGAGAGAGAGAGAGAGAGACAGGGTGGCAGGGTTTGTACCTCCGGACAGACCGGGACCGAACTCGACCATTACCGACACACCACACAAGCACACGGGACCCCCGGCTAGCGCCGCCCCCGCCCCCCGCTCACAGAGCTGGCGTGGGATCAATGCTAGCGAGGCAGCGCCTAAGATCAATGCTTACTTTGTACAAAATGTGCCTTGTAGGTTTATGTGGTTCTCAAGGATCATGTCTTCGCCGGGATGTGATTAGGATTTCTAAGCCGCGGCGGTTGTTTGAATCTGGAGAGACTTTGTAACGAGCTACCGAGAGGAGGCTGAGGATCCGGAGAGCAGTCAAATAAGACTACCGCACACAAAAAAGACCAAACACCGAGGGTGGTGGTGTTTCCGCTGGCATCAAAGAAATCTTCTGCCATTTGCGGGTTTTTTTCGCTATCGGGAGTTACGAGCAACGAGTCATTCTGACGATGTCCTCCCTCTTCCAGATGGTCTGTGTTTGCCTATGATACGTGACCCCGTGATACGTGCATTCGCACACACACACGGCGACAGAGAGGTATTATCATCTCTGTTTATTGCGTGTGTGTGTGTGTTATACATGACCAGATCAATAATTCAGAGGGGAGCTCCCGTCAGCCATCTGCCACCGCAGGGCAATATTGCAACAATAACATGGAGTGGCCCGTCACGAGGAAGCGTAATGTATGGCCGGTAATATGTTACCACGCTGCCCCAAAGGGCCCATAAATAATGATCAGTGTAAAAAAAAAAAAGGAGAGTTTAAAGGAGTCAAACGCAGTTCATTCATCCGTCGACGTTTCTAGGCTGCAGCTTTTTTTTTTTTTTCCCAGACATTCGAGATCCAGCCGTCGATGCCGCCTGTCTGCCCGACTCTTCTTCTTTTCCCCCTGCAGGGATAGGACAGATCTCCAGCTGTTTTCTCTCCACATCTCAAAATAAGGAGGCTGGATTGGCAGCATCTGGTTGCTCAGCTTAGCTGGTGTTTGCTCCAGTATCGATAGGTTGTGGCAGCGAATCAACCAAGCATTTTTTTTAATTTTTTTTAAGTGTAACCGAGTTCCCATCGAAATGAAATAAATAAATGCTTTAAATAAAATCAATAAAAACATCCTCTACTATAGGAGGTGGCGTTGCACTTTTTTTGTTTTGCCGTCTAGCATCGGACCGAGTGAAACATTGTGCGATGGCTCACAAACAACATCTGCAGCAACCCGGCAACCGGGCCCTCCCTCTGCGCCTTGCTCTCCCTGCCAAGTCTCGGCCCACGTTCCCCTCTCATCTGCTCAGGCCATCTTCCCTTCCCTCTCCTTACCTCGCCGGCTTCCTCCCTCGTTCCCTTTTTTTTCTTTCATCTGGATTGTTTACTTAGCCCGGGCTTGGCCGGTCCAGCGCTGTGGATTCACTTGAACGGAGCTGAGCCGAGCCGACTGCGGCGCCAAAACACAATAGGCGGTGCATTATTGATTATGTTTGTGATCTAACCTTGGTGCTCAGGAGTGCCTCGCCTCCTTCCCTCCTTCCCTCCTTCCCCTCTTCCCTGTGCCCATGCATAATTTCTGCAGTGAAAATGTGAGGGTTTTTTTCCACCTCTTAATGGAAAGCTGGGCTGAACTCCTAAAGTATTTACAGTATTGCAGCATTCACCTACCTTTTGTTTACCCACCGCTGGACAAACAACCCGCTGCAGTCTGCACGCGTACATGTGTAGTTTTCGCGTTTGAGTGGTCAAGTCAGGGGTCGCCATGCTAGAGCGAGGAGAAGACATTACGAACAGAGAGAGAGAGAGAGAGAGCTGCATTATAAATAGATGCCATCAATCAGGGGGATGTCCTTGATTTGGCATGCGTCAGTCCTGGGTGGGTTTGGGTGGGGGGGGGGGGGGGGTGCATATTCACACTTGAACAATTGAGTGTCTGTCACACCGCTCCCACCAGACACATGACAGCTGTGCACAGTGGCATGCTTACCCACTCTCAGACTGGGAGCGCCGAGCGAGCGAGGAAGTAAAAAAAAAAGAAGGGGACCCAAATAGTAACAAACCAGAGCCCTCCCCTCACTCCCCCACCCCCCCCCACCCCGAGGAAGATGGATTGACTCGCCTGTGTGGTCTTTGATGCGGTCTAGACTGATGCATACCGGCACGGTGCACATGTGACATTACCGTAACATTGCCAGCGTGACTGACATGTGACGTGGCTGACGAGCAGAGTCTCAGAGCGTGACGGCGTTGCCTCGACTGATCCTTGCGGGTGGTGGGGGGTGGGGAGGCAATGTGTTGTTGGTGTGTTTATGAAGCGGGGATGCAGCTGCTCCCAGCTGGATCACAATGTTCTGCCAGCAGTTGAAGTGTTTAGTCTCTGCCTTCACTCGCAGCTTTCGGCGGAGTCACGTTGCGTAAACTCCACGGCTTCATGGAAGGAACGCACGAGGCCTCGGCAGGCTGGACACGGGGAGCGACCGGTACCAAACGCTCCCATCTGCAGCAACGTGTGATTTATTTATTTTTTTTAATTATTGCTCTAGTTTTCCCCCTGAAGAGACAGAGGAGTAAAAAGGAGATTGTGTTGCGAGGTGTGATTGCATCAGCTCGGCGTGAGCGCTGCCTGGCCTGCACTGTGTATTTGGGTTTCCTCATTCCGCCGTTAGTTAATGTGATTTGAGCAACAGGTCCTGCTTAGCGGCGGGGTCCGCTTTCTCAGGCTCCACTAATAGGGGTCAGTGACAATAGTGTGCCAGTATTTCTCTTTAATCACATTTGGGAAACTTCATCCCTGGGAGGTGAGGCGAGGATTTTTTTTTTTTTTTTTTTTAATATTGTCCTCAGGAGGAATGCAGATGTGAACCATTTAAAGCCAAGCCCAAATGGCTCCACTAAAAAAAGCCTTTTGGTTATGAAAAGCCACAGAGGGAAGGTTTGCACTGTAGCTTGTAATTGTCAGTTCCGTTACACTAACAACCAAGTCAAGCAAGTCAAGATTGACCGTTTATGATCGCTCTCTCCAGCAAACCAGAAACGCCTCAGTCGGATCCTACTCTGCTAAGCTGATGCAGCAAGCTCACCAACGGGCACTGGATTAAACTTCTGTTGAACCTGCCAGGGGCTATCATGCATCCCGGGCCAGAACCTCCCACTCCACCCCCCCCACCCCCCCGTGCCCTTTCCACGATAATGGCCTACACGTGGGATCGTAACACGGCCTATACGTTAACTACAAAAGGCTGACAAGAAGGCCACATCAAGTGGAAGGAGCATCCGAGCAGAAGCCGATGGGGCCGAGCAGACACGCAACGGCGCCAAGTGCGGAGCTGGGCTGGAAGAGGCGGGTGAAGTCGGGCGAGCAAACGAGTACGGACCCGAAGCAGGAAACAAACGCAACGTGACTGGGGACGAGGAGTTCTGTCAATATGGCTTCGGCGGGGGGGTGATAAAGCTCTTAAAAGAAAGATGGGAGAGGAGGAGTGAAAGATGGATGAAGAGCCACAGGAACTGGACCTGAACCCAACAAAAAAAAAACGAAATTCAGTTATTCTTTTCAATAGAATGGATCATTAAAATCAAAGGGTATTGCACATAAATAGGCACTTCAAGCGATCGTTTCGGCGTCTGGTCTAATTTTTCTCGATTCGTGAGTGATCGTGCCAAGCTGGGCAGGAAGTCAGACACAGGAACGGCATAGAGCATCCGATCAATTTTCAAAATATAACAAATTTCAAAATAAAACACCGTGATTGATGATGGCGTTGGATATCCAGTCAATATATATACATATTTCTCAGTTGTGTCTAAACTTTTACCATCTATGTGTCTAAACAGAGAGCGAGAGAGACACAGACAAGCAGACACAGAGAGATTGTATGTACATTTTTATTTCACACTTGCTTTGGCAATATAAACGTATGTTTCCCATGCCCCTTTGAATTGAGAGAGAGAGAGAGAGAGAGAGAGAGAGAGAGACGAGCAGGCACACACACACAATCAGACAGAGAGAGAGAAACACCAAACCCCTACATTGAGAAAACCAGCGCAGATCGGCGCCGAACGGCGCGTGTGAACAACCAAACTCCTGCTCGCTTGATCGGCGCTGATCGCGGCGCTTCCTTTTCCTTCCGCGTCCAGTGTGACCCGGGCATAAGGATAAGTCCTGCCGCCGAAGTAGTATTAGTACAGTAGTATTAGCCTATATTTAGGTTGTAACTAAATCATTCATTAAAAATAAATAAATACTACTATTAATAAAAAAAAATTCGACTCTGACATGAAAATCGAATGTGGAGACTGGCACGACTATTCGAAAATTTGAAAATTCGAACTCATCCCTAGTCCCAAACCGTCCCAACCCAAACTTGACTGCAGTTTATGTAGTTGCAAATTAATGTCTCGTTTGGACAATGCATTTTTTTGTACAAATCCTGAGCAAGTAATTAAGTGAGGAATTGAGGGTGAGCGGACCTATGGCAGGTACAGTCAGATCCATTGGGTGTGGACTTAAAGGTCAAGCTCTAACAGAAATCTGGAAAAGACGAGGAAGAGGAACTATAGTGCAGAAGGAGAGCGAGCAACCAGAACGGACCAATGGTGAGCGGAGTAGAGGGTTGAGCACACCAGGCAAAAAAAACATGGCAGCCAGATAAATAAGTCACTCGTCATTATGGACGTTATGTTTTCTGCAGTGTTGATTTGAGGAAGAGAAGGAGGTAGGAGGAGCTGGAGACCAGAGGATGGAGGTGATGTAGCACAGGGCGATGGATGCGGTTGCTCTGCGTTACTGCTGTTTATACAACTCTAGTATTAGCCAGGGGAACTTCATCTCCCTCTCCTGTCTCTGTCTCTCGGCCGCCATCTCTCTTCCTATTACCACCTCCCTCGCTCTCGCTTTTCCCCCCACCACGCTTTATTTATTCTCCCCCTCTGTCTCTCTCCATCACTACGTTTGTTTGTTTTTTTCTTGTTCTTGGTGTTCTTGCTGTCTGGGCGTTCTTGCACTGTTTACCTTTTTCCTCATCCTTGTTTGTCTTCCTCCTACTCTGCTCTGCCTCCCCCTCCCCTCCCCTCTCCTCCAGCACAGCCCCCCTCTACATCTTTCCTCATCCCAGTCATTGCTTTATCGTTTGTGTTTGTGTGTGTGTATATATACAATACCTTCTGAAATAATTGGAAATTCATCTATCAATTTACAACGGCACATGATCAAACAATAAGAATGAAAATAAATCTTTTATGGTTTCAAAATTGAAAGGGGGCCACGACCGTGATTATTGGCAACCTTTAGAACAACTCAAATCAATTTTGTTGGAGGAAATAGATTCTCATTTGCAGTGTAATTCAACTCACCTGTGACTGTTCTGCTTCCCCGGTCGTCTGTGGAAAATGGTGAAGAGAAAAGACTTGTCTGAGGATGTCAGAAAAACTGTTATCATCAAACATAAGTGTTACAAACCTGGTTTTCCAGGTTTGCTTGCCGCTCGTGGCATTGTTAAGAATCTCCCGGGACGTGGTGGTAAGAGGAGAATTGATCTCGGATGTTGTCGAAGTTTGGTGCGAGCCATTGGAGAAAAACAAAACGCCTTGCATGACCTCCAAAGATCTCAAGGCTGACCCGGAGAGGTCTGGGGGTAATGGTTTCAGTCTGTACAATACGCCAGACACAGTCGGAGGCCATGGAAAGAGAAACACAAAAAGGCCCGATTGATCTTTGCCAAGAATCACCTGAACAAACCTAAATCCTCCTGGGAAAATGTTCTGTGGACTAAAGCAAATCATAGCTCTTTTGTTTATGTAGATCAGCGCTTTGATTACAGACAACGAAATGAAGCTTTTAAAGAAAGCAACACCCCGCCTACAGTCAAATACGATGGAGTGTCCATAATGCTGTGGGGCTGCTTTGCTGCCTCGGGTACAGGATGTCTTGGACGTATCATGAAATCAGAAGATTACCAAGACATTTTGGAGCTCAATTTGTTACAGCGTGTCAGAAAACTGGGTATCAGTCGAAGGTCATGGGTCCCTCCAGCAGGACAATGATCCCAAACACTCCCCAGGAATGGTTCAAGAGAAAACAAGACTGTTCTGGAGTGGCCAGTGATGAGGCCTGATCTCAATCCCATTGAGGACCAATGGTGAAATGTGCAGTTGGTCAAACCAATCCTTCAGACATTGAAGAACTGGAGCGGGTTGCAATTGAAGAGTGGGAGAAACTGCCAGCAGAAAGCAGCAGGAAGCTTATTGATGGTTACGAGAACCGCTTGGAAGCCGTCATCAAAGGCTGTACAACTCAATTAGAAAAGGGTGCCAATAACCATGGCCCTAGCCACTTTTCAATTTTTGAAGCCATAAAAGATTTTTTGTGTTTTTTATTGTTTAATCAAGACCGAAAGTTGTTTCAGTTTCCAATTATCTCACAGGATATTGTACATTATCTGCATAAAATGCAAGGGGGCCAATAATCTGGGCCAGAACTTTATTTCTGCCCTTGGCAGGGGTATAATGGGAGTTTATCGCCGCCTGTAAATTTCATCGCCGAAGACAAGTGAGGTAGAGGGTGTTTGGGGGGGGGGGGGCGGGATGTGTATTGTGCCGGAAACGTAACTTATTGCACAGGAGACCGCCTAGCCCCCCGTTCTCCTCAATCATGGCTTTATTGGGAAATTGCGATAGGAGGCCGGGGCCATTTTTCTCACTGTCTTCCTCTGTGGTTGCTGTCCCCCTAACCACTGGCTTCAACCTCAGACCCCATCCCTTCTCCGCCATTTCTCATTCTCTCTCTCGCTTTTCCTTTCCCTTCCTCCTATCTCTGTCGCTTGAGCTATGGTTACACTTTAGGCCATCTTTAATGCGATTTCTGGATATCCGATCACGAAGATTGGCTTTCATGAGCTCAGGCCGTCTCAATGTGATTTTTGATGTCGGATCATAAATATCGGGTTTCGTGGCTTCGCCTGCTACTGTGCATCCACACTGGGCCCGAAAACGCCCCGTTATTCTTCTCCCGTGGTTGTATTTGTTTAAAATATATCAGCGATACTTTCTTCTCCCGTTTCTCTCTCTCTCTCTCTCTCCATATCTCCATGTAGCTCTCCCTGCACATGCTCGCTAAGATTGCAGCCAAATCCTATCGAATTGCGATCACAATATGAGCCTGACCGCTTCCAAGTCTTGTTTTAAAGGCCCGATAGCGATCTGAGCGAAAACCCTGCGTTCAGGTGCATCTAGACGTATCGCATTATGCATCGTGGCATATTCAGACGATAAACATCTCATTGAAATGACAAGTTTAGCTGTTTTTTCTCTCTCTCTCTCTCTCTCTCTCTCTCTCTCTCCTCCTCCTCGCCCTCCCTTTCTGTCACTGATTCACCTCTGCAATCCCTCCCTCCCTCTCTCTCTCGTGTATTCAGGCCTCTTTAAAGTCACTGAATGAAGGTGGGCACCCTCAGCATGAGGTCACAACCCCCCCCCCCCCCCACCCGCCCGCCATCTTTCCAGCTCGTCCCCGTCACCCAGGGCTGTGAAAGGTCAGCCGTCATTGGGACTCATTATGAGGAACAGAAAGTGGAACAGACAGGATGTGTGTGTGTGTGTGTGTGTGTGTGTGTGTGTGGCTGAGCAGCTATATAGTCTAAGGTAGATGGGATCCCTAGACCTAGACCTTGCTGTTTTCTGTATGTCTCAACCAATAACAGTCATGTTTATTGTCTGGTTGTTATGGATGGAACGTTGTAGTCCTCAACACTGGTCAATGATCCGTTTGTAACAAGTTCTCTGCAACCCGACACACACACACTCACACACACACTCTGACACTCTAAATTGTGGCGTGATCCATGCGTCTGCTTGAGTGACATTGACTCTTGCTCTTTCTCCCGCTCTCACACACACACACACACACACACACACCCTTGAAGCGGGGCTAGTCCATCACCCTCTCAGACACGGTGAATTTACAATGCCGTCCTTGACCACATCTGAGCCCCCGAGATCCACCTTCACTCGTCGGGAGACAGATTGGGCCGGCAGGTGGGGTCCGTGTTTTTATTTGGACATAAAACGTAATGAAACGGAGGAATGATGGAAGCTTTTTTTTACTGCTAATCATCTGTCCCTCCGTCCCAATTAAAGTCTTGTTTGCATAAACCGCCTGCGCAAACACACACACCCCCTTTTGTGCCGCACCCCTACCGGGGCCCGACGAGGTGTGTGTGTGTGTGTGTCTGTCTCTGTGTACGCTCGTGCACGAATGCGCGTGCACGTAGATCCTGCTGTCAGCGAATTCTCCAGAGATAACCTTGAAGGAGAGGCTGTGTGTGCTTAGCTCTGATATTGAATGCCAAGCTTTGCAGAGGGCTCTGTGTTTGCGTGGCTAGAAACTTCTCGGGAGACCTTTGGCCACTTCTCCTAGACTTAATCCCAAAGTTGTAATGAGGCGAGGGGGTGGCGGGGGGGGGGGGGGGGGGGGGGGTGCTTAGCGCTGTAGCAGGGAGGCATCGCTCACAAAAGTTGAGTGCTTTAAAGGGGGGGTATTGTACTCATTTTGGGCTATTTAAACTGTTCCTGGGGGTCTTTACAAGACGTTTGTGAAGTCTATATAAAAAAAAATCCTAAAACCAGCTTCTGTGGTGTGTGTTTCAGTCTCTCATTTTCTCCATTGTAGAGAACAGGCTGTTTTGACGGCGTGGAGGTTGTGTGTAATGAGCACTGCTCTGATACATGCGATCGCCTGGCGGAGGCGGAGAGCAGAGCGCTCATGCTAACCATGGCGGCCGCTCCAGAACCAACACTGAGACACTGAGTACATGTTTGAGCCGGAGTCTGACCCAGAATGGGAAGAGGCAGCTGAGGCGGTTCCACTTAGTTTCTCACTGATAACAATTGTGTGTAATATTGTACTTTCGTGCCTTGTGTTTGTGTATGTGGGTGTGTGAGCGACACTCTCTGCTGTAGCCGGTCTATTTATGGCTCATGTCCATAAGCTTATTGAATACAACTTGCAGAGCTAGGATTGACAATTTTGTTGAGCTAGTTAGCCAATATATTATTGGATGCAATCTATTTGCATCCAAACAGCGCAGCCAAACAACCAAACACGATTGTACTAATGGTGGCTAAAGTTTACCAAGCCTGACACGTTCGACAGACTTATAAAACAGACACTGGTCCCAACAAATAACATTAAGATGAGTCCTGACTCCAACCAATAACTTTACTTTTACTTTGCTTTACTTTTAATGACTCCAGCTTTAGTTTTCTTCTTCTTCCACGCCCAACAAGCCCGTGGCTAGCCCCGCTAGCTCGTTAGCTAACCAGCAGTCGAATATACTAACCAGACTAATTTGGTAAATTAAATCAAAACATGGTGACACTTAAAGATTCCAATTTTGCAGATGGGTCACGTACCTTATGAATTGCTCCATCTTTAAGCTTCAATTTAGATGCTAATCCTGCCGCTGCTCAAGCAGTCTGAGGACTGATCATCACACACAGAAAAAACTGTAGCCGTTGCCGTTAAAAATAAAATTAATCCACTCTGTCCTGCATTTTCACGTGTTGGGAGACTGTGCAGGGATCTATGTTGCTGCCTGCATCCTACAAAATAATAACTGGAGAGTTGATATATCGCCGTAGATATGTTGTTGTTTTAGTTTAAGTCGTCGCAAAGTAATGGTGCATTCCAGTGTACTCGGAAAAAACGGCGTCCGAATGTGATATGCGCCGATTCTCTTCACTAATGGCGCTGTAGTAGTTGATGTTGAGTTTAGATGCTTGTAACATTCTGAGACTTACCATACAAACATGAGTTTGCTGCGGGTGATTATGTTTTCCCGAGCAGATGCACTGGAACACATTTAGATTGGAAGTTAGGAATACCGACTCAGAATTATCGATTTCCGAGTACAATGGAATGCCCCATAAGCAACGGCTTGCGGCACTGCCGTGAGCTGCATTTTGCGACGACGTAAATGGGATTGGTTGTTCAACTGGGCGTGGGCATGCTCTGAGAGGGGCTGGATTTGCACCTTATGACGTCCAAAGGAACCATTTTCTGAAACGGGCTGTTTTTCTCCTATCTTTGGCACCGTTTTGGGAAAAAGGAAAATACAGAAAAACGGGTTGACTTCCAGATTTCAAATTTTCTCAGCTGCTTAGGGAAGTAATTTCCTGTGGAACATGTATAAGCGCCAGGAATAAACCGTTTTCCATAATATGGGACCTTTAAATGTCGTTCTGTCAATAAGTGACCCTCCTTCGAGACACGCCGGCTAACCTTTTGATACGTAAACTCACCGGTCGCGGCGCCCTAACGACATAACGACGCCATAAATCTTCTGCATACACAGCGCTAACGTGTTAGCATTGCTACGCTACCAGTGTTTCCCTGATCATAACAGGCCAATAGAAAATAGATTGGACACATGTTTAGATGGGAATGTGTACCGTGGGGTTTTCCTGGTGTTTTTTTCCTTCCCACCTCTGCATGTGCGTACGTATCCTCAGTTACCTCGGGCGTCCTGCCCTTTTACTGTCCTGGCTCGCCATCTATCTTTTTTCACTTCTTTTTTTTTTTTTTTTCCCTTTTTCCTCCCCCGTTTCCCACGCCGGGCTTTTCTCTCTGCCATTTAGCCCAAGTTAATGGACTCCTGCACATTCAGCTTGGAAATGTTGTGAAGTAAACAGCGGCTCATGAAATATTCACCACACTCCTGCGTGTCTCTGTGTGTGTTTGTGTGTGTGTGTGTGTGTGTGTGTGTGTGTGCAGCCAGCCGTACCGAGCCAAGCGGGTGGCTCCGACACACATACACACACACACAAACACACACTCTCACACATACACACACGCATGTAAACCACCGGGACAGGCCCAAAAAAGCAAAAAGGCGGTTCTGCATCTCGGAACTGTGCCAGGAGAGAGAGTGAAATGGAGCGTTGGGAGTGGGAGCACTCTGCTGCTGAGTGAGTCAGACGGTTGCTGATATTCATATTGATGAAAGAAATCTGGGGATCACACTGAAAAATGTATCTTAATACATTTATTGCGAAATGCAGCAGCAGGGGAACAAATAACACAAACATTTCCAGCTGTAACCCTGCTTCCCTGCTTATTTTTTGCAGTAAATGCATTAAGATAAATGTTTGACTGCCGTACCCAGATGTGGTTTTTTTTTCATTCGTTTGATGGATCCAAGTTAAAATGGTTGTGCACGAGGACTTTGATGCTTTGCAGCTGTAATATTCCTATTGGAAATGTTTTGTTGTGGTGTTGGCATTACCTGTTTACTTACCTGTTTACTAGTATCACCCCACTCTTTGAGAGGTGGAGTCGTGAGTCCCTAGATCCCGCTCAGTGGCCAGCAGTGAGCAACTTTACGGCTGGTACTGTGCAGCTACCAGGTGGAATTCAAGTGGAGTTTCGTGAATGTTGAAGGAAGCTGCTCCCGAAAGAGCACGCCAGCTCAGCAAACCTTCCCTGAGTGAATAATGGTTAAAAAAAAATAGCTGCACGTGTTGGGAGTTCATGTTCCTCCTGCTGCACGTCTGCAGTCCAGACACAAACAAGCCACCGACTTCTATCCTGGTCATAATCTGATGTTGGGGGGGGGTGGGGGAACACAAACGTTGGTCATATGTTCAGATGCAAAATTCATTTTGACAGTATATTTATGTGCTGTCATTTTATTTTTTTTTTCCCCCTCCATCAGCCTACATCCCATCACTGCTGCTTTGCATTCATTCTCAATCTCCTCTTGCCTGTTTCGGTTTCTGCAGACACACAGGTGTCATATCTCTGCCACCCGCCTACACACCGTGTCTCGTCGTATCTCCCCCTGGGGGTTGCCCCTAGCAACACACACTAATGCGCACCCTCTCTCGTGCAGCCAGCAGAGATGGGAAGCGACAGATCTATACGGTATAGATAACGCTCCGTTCCAGTCGTCCTCCAGCCGGAAAGCGGTGGTGCCGGTGTAACAGAAGCCGCCCCTCAGCCCATCGCCATGCATAATTCAATGGCGAACCTCATACCCGATGCTCATTGCCCGGAGACTGCAACCGCGCTGATAGACGACCTCTGCCGCGAAACCCGAGCCGCGCCGAAGACTCACCGGCAGCAGTGAGAGCGGGTCATGCCGGTTGACCCCCGCTGCAGCCCGGCCCCGACGTTTAGTGACAGCGGTGACAGTTCACACCCTGCGTTTCCGCGTGTACCGCGTCCGGGCCCCTCTACCGACCGAGCTGTGGCCCCCCCCCCTTGGTTGCCGTGACAGCCGAGGTGAAGGGCATTTACGGGAGGATGGCGGCGTTTGACACGCGTTTGTGCAAGGGGGTCAGGGGAGGATGATTGGCAGGGCGGCCGGGCGGTGCCGAAAAAAAGAGGCTCCTTTTTATGAACAGCGTAGGGCCGTTAATTCCCCCCGCGGTCGCACAGTAGGAGTGGCAGTTCAAAACGGGAGCAGTCACATATTTCATTTAGGCCAGAGTGGCTGAGGCCCCGCAATTATGTTTCTACTTTACTTGTAGGCGGGGGGGCAGAACTATACGGCTAACTAAAATGTCACTGTCAGCAAATCTGTCACACAGTCCAACTTCCAAGTGATTCTGTCACAGGAGGGAATGTTTATTTATTTAACTGACATTATTATAACTTCCATTATTTATATGGCCGCAGTTCACGGCAAACTCGGGGGCAGCGTTTGTTTCAGGGAAGGAGAAAAAAAAAAAAGTTTCTAGTTGGCTTGCTCATACCGCGCTATAATTACGGTTATTACACTCCCAGCTCTTCATCTGCAGAATAAATATCAGTTGTGGTGTCGTTTCCTCTGAGAGAGAGAGAGAGGAAGGTGACCCCCCCCCCCTCTTTCATTCTTCCAGTTATCATGAAACACAACTCTGAAGCGTGTCTAGAGTGAGCGTGGGTTTCTCTGTCCTCTCCTTTTGCCATTGACTCGCGGACCAAGGCCGCGCTGAAAGGCAGCGTGGGAAAAGCAGGACTCCAAATCCACTTCTACTCATTCACCGAGTTTCATAATGCCCGTGATTATTCTTTGGTTGAATCCAATACAATATGCCCCCCCAGTAACATGACCAGGTTATGTTGGCCCCTAGACTGTGGAACCAGCAGAATTCACCGCCATATTTCCTCTCCGGCCTTCAGTGGGACCGGTGTGTTTTACCTGCTTGTGTTACCTTGCAAGCTCATTGGCTTTTTGCCTCACCATTATATGAACTGGCATCAATGACAAGCCCCCAGTGTTCCCTCTATATTACCAGGTTAGCTCGAACTGCGAACCGAGCTAGCACAGCCGGCTAGCAGCACTATCTCAAATTTTCTCGTCATTTGCCCTGGCATATTATAAGTGACAGCAGGTGCTCACCCCCGCCCTCCCCCACCCTCCCCCACCACCGCTTTCAGCAGTTTTATATTTATCAGTTTTAGTCGACTGAACACAAACCTCATTACGGCCACGGCGGCTCCCCGAACACGGCGACAAGGTTTTTTTTTCCGCAGCCTTCCTCTTAGTAAGCTCCCGGGCCGCGCATTAGCTGCTGCCCGCTAACCCCTCCCCTCCCCCCCCCCCCCCGCCCCCCCTCCCACACACCTGCCCGCGGCGCTTATTTACCATAATAAAACACAGCTCAGCACATCCTCGTCCTGCATGCATAAAGAGGAGCCGCCGTCGTGTCGGCTTAGGTTAGTCACAACAGCGGCGCTGGCAAAGGAGCAGGGGGAAGCTTCTCCGGGGCGTCGGCGCGGCGTCCAATAATTCCGTATCATCCAATAATGAGCGGAGGAGGAATACCTGGCTGCCGCCGTCGCTTCCCCACCTGACCTCGGGCTGCTGTATCTCGGAGGCGGCCCGCGCCGGCGAAGCATGAAACGGTTTCGGTGGTATTACAGCGTGGCACCATTTATGTCCTACATATCGGCTACGCTGCCGCGGTCTACCGTTAACCTACTTCTTTACCCCCCCAAGGGGAAGGCTCTCCTCCGCCCTGCAGCAGCAACCAGACACACTGGGACTTGTCGATCAAAAACCAAACCCCACCGCTTAAATGAAAAGCTTTGAATTATGCCAGCGCACTGTGGCACACACACACACACACACCTGCCATCCTTGATCCCATCACATGACAAGCCTCTGTTCCGCGGCAGGGCTTTGTCGGGGGGTTGACAGGGAAGGTTGCTTCATAAACCTGGCACGCGCCCTCCCCCCCCTCCCCCCCGGCTGCTTTGGGATGAAGGGAAGTGATGATCCCGGGGTTTTTCGTTCCCTCCGCTTCGCCAAGCTCGCCGCATCACCTTGACAATGTCGCACTCCCTCACGGAGGCCGCGGGGATATGGGCGGCAGGGTGCTCGGGGGGGGGAGAAGGAGGAGGAAGACCGCGGGGAGAGAGAGAGAGCGGCGCCGGGATTTAGCCTCAGGGCTTAGCCTTAACTGAGAGAGAGAGAGAGGAGAGGTCGGAGGTGGTTGAAGGGGAGTGAGGGTTCAGCAGAGTGCAAGATGAATTCTTGTTTCTGTCCATTTCATTGTACTCTGTGTGTGTGTGTGTGTAAGATGAGATAAAAATGGTGAGAGCAACGTGCGAGACGTGGAAAGTGGAGCGTCCCTGCCCTGCCCAGACAGCAGTGCAGCACAGCTCGGGGGGGCCGCGCGTCACTATGTGAATGCAGATTGCAGTGTCATGCTGATCAATCCTGCAGGCTGCTGAGACTGGGTTATGTCGGGACCAGTCAGCAGCACCGCGCGCCGCTCTCTCCGGGAGCAGGATTTATTTGTCTGTCAGGTTGGCTAGCCGGCCTCGCCGCTTAATGGCTTCTGTTTGGCCCGCCGAGCGAGCGAGCGACCAAATTTTGCGAGACAAAACTTTTGAGAGACTTTTTTCCTCGCAGTAAGCAGGACTAACTCGCCTTGTCTTCCTCTTTTTTTTTGTGTTTCCGCAGGACTCAAATGAGAGAATCCCCTGGGACTGACGGGAAGCCGGCCAATTGGGCACTTGAGTGAAAAAGGAGGAAGACGCCGATCACGTTTCATTGGACGTCTCGGGAAAAAGCAGGAACCGCGCCGGAGCCGGACGCCCCCCCCCTGGAGGATTTGAGTCAGAACAGCAGTTTAAACGGGACACCTGAGGGTGTTAGCCATGCTTTAGCACACGTAGAAAAGACGGGGCGACCACGTTTCACCTGAGAAACACCTTTACTTATACACCACACACACACACACACACACACACATCTCCCCCATCTGCCATTCCCCCCCCGCGTACCATCCCAGCGACGATGCCAATGCCAAAGGTGGTGCTGTGGCAGTTGTGGTGACGGGGGAACAAAAAAGCGTGTGTGCACGTCTGGCGGGCAGGCGTGTGGGCAGGCACACCGAGGGGTGGGTTTTTTCGGGCGGGGGGCGGGGGGGTGGGCAGCGGTTTGAACCATGCGGCCCTGGGCGGGTTCGTGGCGTTGGATTACCCTGGTGCTGCTGGCCTGGGGCACGCTGCTCTTCTACATCGGCGGCCACCTGGTGAGGGACAGCGAGCACCCGGAGCGCTCCAGCCGAGAGCTCTCCAAGATCCTGGCCAAGCTGGAGCGGCTCAAGCAGCAGAATGAAGACCTGCGGCGCATGGCCGAGTCTCTCAGGTACCAAGGGGTGTGTGTGTTGTCGGGGGGGAGGGGGGGGGGATGTGAGTGAGAGAGACATTTGACTTTTAAAGAAAATGAGTTGAATGACACCAAAGAGAGTGTGGGTACTTCACCATCACGCCACAAGTGAAAACATCATCATGTGGGCCCCCAGAACACACAGCATCAGCACTGTACATTGATAGGGTTTCACTTTCCACAGAAACATGTGTGTGTTTCTGTGTGTGTTTCTGTGTGTGTGTGTGTCTTTGTATGAGCCATAGTAATGCAGATCTGGCTGCTGCTGCTCCTCTGTGATGTTCTAATTCGCTTTGATGCGGCGCCCTCATCGCCGCGCGGCAACATAAAATAACACGCGAGCGCGCGCCGCATCAGACAGCTGGTCCCCGATTAAATCCCTTGCTTTTGTAATTATTCCCGAATTGGCTCGGACACAAAGGTTTCGCGGCATAAAAAAACAAAAAAACAAAACAAGTGCAGCTTTCAGACAGGCCAGTGTCCAGATGGGTCCCCGACACGCCGGGCGCGCTTGTTGCTCGTTATCGGGGTTCAGTCGCCGATCTGGGACCGAGGCCTCCGTCGGTTGTTTACCGGGGCAGCGCCACGGCGCCCGCTCGAGCTTTAGCTAAAGCATCCGCCGCAAGCGAGCCAACGCCGGCAACTGGAATGCCGAGGTTGTTTTTTTTTGGGATATCGACGGAGAGAGGCGTTCGCTTGTCCTCTGCTCAAGCTTGTGTGTGTGTGTGGGTGTGTGTGTGTGTGTGTGTGTGTGTGTGGGCGGTGGCAGGCCCGGGAGAGAACTCCGCTAGTGTCTCTCATCCACGCATTAGTGCTCTAATAGACGCAAAGAGGCTGTTAGCGAGCTGCCCATCATTCCGGCCACGGGGGCCCCACCCCCTCTTCCTCTTCATCCCACCCCCCTTTTCAATCCTTCGCCTTCGCTCCACCACCGAACTGCTGACGGAGACGTGGCGCCGAGCCAGACTCCGGACGGCAGGTTGTCACAGGCTGACTATGTAACAGCTCACTGATCAACTAACTCAGCGGATGCCGGACCCAATCCCCCGCGTTCTTCAGGTTCGGACTGGAGTACGTGACCAGTTCTCTGTGCGCTGGCAGATTTCACGAGCAATCAACAGAATAATGTATATGCCATTTGGTGTTTGTTGTTTGTTGTAGCTCCAGGGCTACAAGGGTAGGGTGCTCCACCCCTACCACTGCTCGTTCTCAGTGGGCAGATGCTTTAGGGCATTTCCTGATTTCCTGTTTTTTTTTGTTCTGTGTATTTTGGCATAAATATCCATAATCCTTAATTTGGAATTGTCATATGAATTCAATTAATCCATCAGTCGGCTCACAGAGTCAGATTGGTGTCACCATGCCGGTCGACAGATTAGGTTCAGTGACTCAGTTATTCAGGCCACTCCGGACCGATTTGAGTGACAGGCAGCGTGCCAACCCACCAATCATCCGGCAGCATTAATGAGAGGTGAGCATAGGGTCGAGCCGCTCAGTCTGTCTGGCTCCGCCCTCTCCGCGGCTGTCAGTCACCCCCTCGGGCAGGAAGCCACGGCTCCCGCGGAGACGATGACACGCGCCAGCCTGACGGTGTGACAGCGGAGCGCGCGGAGGGTGAGAGTGACAGCTGGGCTGAGCGATGAGGACCCGATCGATCTCCCCCCCCCCTCCTGGCACGCCGGGCAGAGGGGGGGGGGACGCGGGGGGGGGAGTGAAGGAGCGATGCAGCAGAGGCGAGGAAGGGAAAGTGTGATGGATGAGCGCGAGGGCTGCACCCATGCTGGGAGCTGATAGGAGGGGATGGGGAGACGGATGGATGGAGGGGAGGAAAGGAGAGCAGGGGGGAGACCGGGAGTCATAGTGCAGACCAGAACTGGGCCAAATAGCATTTCCTAATCCATTGAATGGGTCGGTCCAGACTACCTAGGTGGAATTCTTCGATCAACAACTCAAACCGGGGAGTGCCCGCGTAAAAGAGATCCAGTAGTCCCACTGTGTCCGCCATAGCAAGAGGGACTCATTTCCTCTGTAACGTTATTAACCGAGCAGCGCCGCTCCCCAAGACCTGAACTCCCATCGACCCGGGCCGTCTCTCAGGCCCCGGCGAAAAAAAGGCAAAGCCGAACGCTGACACACACACACACACACACTAGCCCCATTGTGGGAGAGCTGTCTGTGGGCAGGACATCTCTGTCAAGTTAGGGCTCAGAGCAGAGCTGGCCGGCTAGCTCGGGATGCACTGAGGCGTTAAAGCATGCAGGGCAAAGAATGCACCATTCAGAATCTGTTTACGAGGAATTAGCCCGGGTGGGTTGGCGTGCACGGAGTGAACACAGCAAAGGAAGGACATTACCTGACACATAGTTAGAGATTTTACTCAAGATGTACACACAAATAGTACATATATATACATCGTACCCACACACACAGTACACAGTGTGTCAGCGCTGTCATCATATAGCCTGTACAAACCCATTCCAGACAGCGGTAACAGGTTTCCATGGGAATGCCGGGTGCTTTTGACCCATTTACAGTGTTTACGCGTGTCTCTCTCTCCCCTCCCCCCCCCCCACCGCCACACTCCTGCTGTTTATCAGCTCGATTTATTGGAGTCAAGCGGTTGTATGTTGCGGTCAGCCAGTTCCAGGAAAGAAACACGGCAGACTAATCCTCGTCTCGCACACACACACACACACACACACACACACACAGATGCATCAACGCGCAGAGTGGCGTTCTGTCGGTGTTCATGTAAAGGCAAATTGCGTCGATGTTAGCCCACTTTCATCTACACTTCCCAGAGCACTTTACATTCCCATCCATATGTATTATGGCTTCCCAGGTCAGCTCATAGGTTCCCTTTGAAGTTTAACAACCCCAAGTACATGGAATATTACTGCGGAAATATGCATCCACCCCCTCCCCCCACCTCCACCTTCCTCACCCGGCTCTGATCACCCCCTGAACTCCACAGTTACTGAGCCGACGGGGCGACAGCTGGGGCAGCGCTTCCGAGGGAACGGGGATTTGCGTGCCGAACCTCACCTGCTTCCCGCCTCGGTGCCCGGTGCCGCAGGGGGGGCGGGGGGGGGCTCCTTGCCTTGCTCCCCGCTTTTTTCCCAGCCTGCCTTTCACTCTGCAGAATTTCTCACCTCCACCTCCCCCTCCGAAGGCAAGAGTTTTTCTCGTTTCTCGTTTGAGCGGATGAAACCCTCGCCTTGTCTCATCTCCACCTCAGGCCCTCTAGAGATAACGCCGGGGATCGCTTGTGTATCCGGTGTATTCGCCGCTTTTCCCCGTGTGTGCCTGCGGGGTTGTTGTTTTTTTTTTTGATGCCGCCGAGTGTTTGGACTCATTCTACATCTGTGTCGTGGTTGGAGATGCGCTGCGTGTTGCCTGCACTCGGCGGTTTAACGTCTCTCTTTTGGAGCACGTTAGCTAAGCTCTGCGGCGCGTCTGAGCTTATTATTTAGCACCGAAGCGCCGAGGGAGAGTCACAGCCGGTCAGATGTGTTACAGTAGAGCCCCTTCTATCTTCGTCCGTTGAGACGTCTCCTTCCTCTCCGCGTTACTTGTGTCAGAAGCACTTAAAGCCCTCGCGGGAAACCGGCGTCGCCGAGGAAGATAGTCCTACTTCCTACGCGATAGTGTGACTGGCAGTTCGAGGCGTGGCCGCTGGGAGATCCGGTCAAATACTGTTTGAACAGTCTCAGCTGTGAGAACACAGAAGAGCTGATACTTAAGATGGGAAATGCACCTGGGTCTCCTTCCAAAAGGGTCTAACCCGCCATGTCTCAGATTTCACCGTGAAAAGAAACACCAGAATTTGAGACATAGGTTTATATATAGGTATATATATATAATACCACAAAAGTATTGAAAGGTTTACCCTCGTCCATCACACGGTGTTGCGTAATACAGCAGTTAAAATACCCTCCGTTTTCTCATCACTGGCTTCCATGGCTTTGAAGCACATTGCTCAGTTAGTGCTCAGTGAAGTGGGAGGCCGGGGCTTCTCAGGGAGTGGGAGCTGAGCAGAGAAGAGGAGGGGGGTTGTACAATGAGAAGGGCTGTCTACACAAGTTCAAAACTCTCATCTTTATTCCTGCCAGCAACTGATGTTCCTCAGTCAGGGAGCAAATTGAGTTTGCGTGCCTTGATGACTCATTAATGTGGCCTTTGCAGCACTTCATCGATGCCCTTGCGCATTTGCACGTATCCCATTTCTAATAGTTTTGTGTAAGAGATGTTTTTAGTTTGATGTTGTTGTTTCCCCCCCCACCCCCCCCCCCTTGGCTGAAATGATCTGATCTGTGTTTTTGAGAATGTTTCATTTCTCATATTGCAACGGTTCTTTCACGAACAGGTCATTGAGACGGATCCATGCAAATCCTGATTTATAGTTGCGAGAAAACCTGCATTCCTACATATATGGTTCCTAAAATACAGTCTGATCTCCAATCTGAGTCATAACAATAAATAAACACAATGTGATGTAACAAATAACACACAAAAAATTAAAGGAAGATGATGTCATTCAGGTGTGGGTTAGAGGTGTCCTGTCATATAAAACCCCCATCTGTTGAAGCGGAATATGCCCCAGGAAGTTGTTGAGGCTCATTTCCAAAGCATTACCAAAGACTTGGGCCCTCCATCAGTCTACAGTCAGACAGATTGGATACAAATGGAGAAAATTCAGCTCCACTGCTGCTCTCCCTAGGAGTGGACGTCCAGCAACGATCACTCCATAATGGTCAAGGAGGAGACAAAGCACCCTAAGGGAACAGCGGAGGATCTGGAGGCATCTCTTGACCTTGACCTCATCTGTGTCCATGACACCACAATAAGAGAAACACTAAACCAGAGTGGTGTTCATGGAGGACACCAAGGAGGAAACCGCTGCTCTCCACAAAAAAACATTGCTGCTCGTCTCAAGTTTGCCACCTGGATGTTCCACAAAGCCACCGGAACAATGTTCTCTAGTCAGATGAGACAAAAAATAACTTTCTAGCACTATGTTTGGAGGAGAAAAAACACTGCAGACCAACAGCAAAACCTCATCCCAACTGTGAAGCACGGCGGTTTGGGGCTTTGCTGCCTCAGGGCCTGGACGGCTTCAACCGTTGAGGGAGTAATATCAGAGTAACCGTCCGTAATCTGAAGCTTAACAGAGGTTTGGTCATGCAGCATGACAATGACCCCAAACACAAAAGCAAATCTACAACAGAATGGCTTAGACAGAGAAAAATTCAGAGTCCTGACCTTAACTCTATTGAAATCTTCCCAAAAACATCAATGAACTGAATCAGTTCTGTCAGGAGGAACGGTCCAAAATACCTCCTAACTGTTGCGAAGGTCTGATCAGCAACTACAGGAAACACTTGGTGGAGGTTCCACCAGTTACTAAATCTCACGGTTCACATACTTTTTCCAATCCAAGCTGTCAACATTTAAACAATATGTTCAACGATTCTTACAGTACAAATGTTTATGTGCTATTTGATGAATCACATTGTGTTTATCTATTTTTTTTATGACTCAGATGAAGATCAGACCGTATTTTAGGAGCCATTTATACAGGAGCGCAGGTAATTCAAAAAAGGGTTCACAAACTTTTTCTCACAACTGTATATTCATCATGTAGCCCCATTGGACAAAACACTGTGGAAATGCACCATTGTAGCAGTGATTACAACTATGCATTGGAGAATAGCAATGAATTGCGTTCACGTGGAGTCCATTAAATGGACTGAAAGGCGTCACAAACATCATTTAAACTATAATCACCCATTAGGCTTTGCAAGATTTGCAGCTGTACATTTGCTAAGCTCACTGAGTACTTTGTTGTCGTGCACGCTCGCATTTAATCAAGACCCCCGCCACAAAGAACTAACAGAAACTTCAGACACAAACGAGGGAGAAGGACTGATGAGTTGTCTCAGACCCACGAGTTTGGTGTGACAAGATCCCTTTTTAGTTCTTCACAGCATTTGAGAAAGAATAGGCCACCATGGCCACTGCAGCACTAATGCATGAAGTCATCATGGATATACGCGTGATGCTGGGGGATTTCCAACATGACTATCAGTCAAGTATTAAATCACATTTACTGTAATTGATAACAGTGAACAGTCAGCAAAGAATAGTAATCTGACTTTTCTTTGTTGATGCACTTTATTTTGAAGGTTTGAGTGAGCACCCAAGTAAGCGCCCGAAAATGCACCGCCGTACCACGATGTGTCGTGTCACTTTGATAGTTGTAAAGTTGCACGTTTCACATGAAGGGAGGAGGGGCATTGCTCCAACATGTGTGATGGTTTTATGAGTTGGTATGTGTTGGTTATATGTACTGGTACACCATGAAGTTAACCACTAAAAATATGCTGTTTGCCAGGCAGTAAAAAGTAGTTGGATTTTGATGTTAAAATAATTGTTAAATAGGTGTACTTTATGAAATGCATGGGAAAGATCACATGTAATTACATTGTTGTTGTTTTTTAAAGCCTTTACTTTAACCTTTACCTTTACTTATTAGTTGGGGTTTTTTTTCAACAATAATTCAATTTGTTTTCTGCAAACTAATAGTACTTCTACACAATTCTAGACTATTTTGGTACTCTTTCCACCCTGCTGTTGATTCACGCATGCTCCCATGCTCACCCAACACTCTCTCTCTCTCTCTCTCCCCCTCCCTCTCAGGATACCAGAGGGCCAGGCAGAGGCGGGATCCCTGGCCGCAGGGAGACTGCGCTCCCTGGAGGACCAGCTAACCATAGCCAAGCAGAAGATCCACAGCTTCCAGAGACTCACTGGAGACGGTGAGCGGGTCAGGGACACATTGGAGGGCCGGGGGGGAAAGGCGTGGGTGTCACGACTCAGAGAGATGGAGGGGTTAGGTTTGAAGGTGCGGGGGGGTTGACTATATATGACTATATAGTGTATAAAGCCATACAGTGACTGGTGAGCTTTCATCTAGTCAGAGACTCTCTCTAGGCTAACCCTGCTCTAGCTCAGCGGCGATGAGGGGCAAGGCTCAGCCGGCAGACAGGAGTGTGTGTGGCGGGGGGGTGGGGGTGTTATGTGTGTGTGTGTGCTACTCTAAGCAGTGGTCAGAGGGCCAGGGAAGCTGTCAGGTGAGCGGGGAAATGTGTGAATGGAATGGAAGCAGTGCGAATGCCCCAGTGGCAGAGCGGGAGGGAGGGAGGAAAGAAAAGCGACAGACAGAGAGAAAATAAGAAGGACATGTGAGCGTGGAGGGCAGTGCAGGGTCAGCCTTTCCATCTTGCCGCAGAGGAAGAAAAAGCTATAAATACCCTCCAGCTTTTTTTTTTCCACCGAGGGAGAGAGAGCGAGGAGAAAAGAGTGAGATAAAAAAAAATGGAAAAAAGAGCTCCCTCCCTACACCACCACCAGCACCACTTCCTCCTCCTCGGCCTGTTTCTGGCCGTTCTTCCCTTCCCTCAAGTTTTTTTTTTTTTTGTGTTTTTTTTCCCACAGAAACCAGAGCTAGCAGCTGTGTTATCCATGTGGGTCACTCCACTTTGTCTGGCTGGGGCGGGGTATAGAGTTCCTTGCTGTTGTCAGTGCAGTGTGAGAAAAAAAAAATAAAATACCAGGAGCCACAAAACCGTGATCAAATGGTCCTTAATGAGGTCAAAGCAACACCGAGGGACACGGGAGGCAAGGGGGACGGAACGAGGAACATTTGAGCGGGTTTACGTCTCGAAGTGCCGAAACTTCCGAACAATCCCAAAACAATCCTTCCTCCTGGCGTTTATTTTCTTTGCTCTTCTCCACTCAATTCACTTTTGCTTTTGACGTTGGCTTCTCCGACAGGGGGGCATGCATGTTATGCTTTGTTCTCATTCGTTCTCTCTCTTATCCCGCCCTGCAGGCCCCGGGCCCTCTCAGGAGGAGCTGCGGAGGAGGGTGGAGAACGGCGTCAAGGAGCTCTGGTACTTCATCCGCAGCGAGGTGAAGAAGCTGGCCAACGTGGAGGCCGGCGAGAGGCAGAAGTACGCCGACACGCTGCTCCAGGACCTGGGACACCAGGAGAGGTGGGCATCAATCCTCGAATGATGGGTTACTCACGAATGACGAGGGGCACATTTTGGCGTCATGTGGTCAAAAGCATTAAAGCCATGGCAAAACCTGACAGTAAAATCAGTGTGTTTTGTTGCTAATGCTTTTATATGTGAGAATTAGTGCAGAATGCAGTCAGTATTATTTTTGTGCACGCATTTGGTGTTCAGAGATAGATTGTAGTGTTGTCTGCTGATGTCCAAAGCTGGAACGAGAGATTAACTATGAGACATGACGGCAGAAGTAGAGCAGCGCTCGCTGAGGAACAAAGGGCAAAGGTCGTACACACCCATGTTATCTGGATGGCTCTGCACATCTGAGTGAAGAAAGGCCCGGTGTCAGTTAGCCAAGTGGTGCATTGTAATCCCACTGAAGTGGTTTACATGGCCCATTGTCTCAGCCGTTGCTGCCTAAGCAGCTTTCCGCAGGCTGATTCGTCACCCTATACACACACACACACACACACACACACACACACACTTTTACATTGGCATTCACTCTCCCTCTAAGCTGCTCCAAGTTTCCTTGTTTGTACTCCAGGCAGAGGCCAAGAGAGCGAGCACAGCTAGGGGCAGAGGTTGAAAGAGCAATGAAATATTTGACTCAAATAAACGCACTTCTTTTCCATTTTACTCTGGTAGTTTGGTACAAAATTGCCCAAGTTTAATTAAAAATGTAGGATATTAAAAAAAAGCAGGCACAAGTACATTTACTCTCCAGTGAAAATCTTGACGATATCGTGCATGCACCGACATTGTCACTCTCTCGTCCTGTATTGGATTAGTCCGGGTTGTTTTATTTTGAAAGATTTTCTTGTAGTCACTACTTTACATGTCATAATAAAAGTAAAGTAAATCAATTATAAGTAAATCCTCAAAACATTAGTCAAGTCAGAGTACAAGTACAAACTTAAAAAGTACTCAAAAAGCAGCATTAGTAAAACTACTTGTAATTAGTTACTTTTCACCTCTGACCAAGGCTCATACAAGAGGATGGGTGGGACGACATAGCCAGTGGTGGTAGAGCAAGGCACTAAAACAGCCTGGGTTAGGGGTTCAGTTCCCCTGGGCCCAGCCATGCTACAATGATATGGGCTCATGGTTCTGTCATGTCATGATATGGGACAGGGAGAAGATGCCGTAGCCCAGTTTCTGCTCCCTGTTGCCCCATCTTCCCTCCCACCTGGCCTGCTGATTCACGGTGTAATTGTAATGGCCCACCAATTGGAGCGGCTAAGCAGCACTCGGGCTCGCTGTGCTCCGCCACCAAGCTGCCGCCTGCAGCCTCGCCGTCTGCAGCTTCAGCCAAGCCACGGCACCGGGGGAAGCCCACAAGTCTCGCACGTGCACACACACACACACACACACACACGTGCACGCTCCCCATACGTATACAGGACTGCAGGAGAGAGCGGTGTTCCCTCTCTCTCTCTCTCTCTCTCTCTCTGCCAAAGCCCTCGGGGGCTGTCTGTTGAGTCCTTCTTGTTAAGGTTTTTTGCGGGCCAGCGAGGTTTACATTTCCTCCCCGCAGCGGGTTTGTGACGGCTCCCCGGTGGGCACTGCTGGGAAAAAAAAAAAAAAAAAAGAAGACAACTTGACATCCGTTCACACACTGTGGATACGGCTTCAAAATAGGACAATGAGTAATGATACCGTCTTAGCCGTAGAGAAAGGCGCCATTCGCCACGCAGCGCGGTCGATCGAGGACACGGTACGTTTTATCTGCCTCGTGCACGCCCTTTGTGTGTGTGTGTGTGTGTGTGTGTGTGCGTGTGTTTGGATGTTCTGCGGAATACGTGCACTCTCACTCACGCGGGATGTGACTGATTTGGGTCAAAGAAGTGAGTAAGAAATTAAGCTTGTGTAAGTGTGTGTGTGTGTTTGTGTGTGTGTGTGGGTGTGCCCTTCGAGCTCTCGGGGATGTTCGTAAGTGGATGGTCGCGATATTTGGCAGCGCGGGACGTGCACGCAAACGTCTGTCAGAGGCTCGCAGATGGCAGCCGTCTGGCAGAGGCAACACTTTTTTTTCTGTCTGTAAATATCCTTGAAAAGCATGTTGGACCTCCAGTAGTATCTCACGTACAGTATGCCGTCGGGAGGATGCTCTTACAGGACCACGGCTGACCCGGTGAGGTGTGTGTGTTTCTTTGTGTGTGTGTGTGTGTGTGTGTAGGTCCATCATGACAGACCTGTACTACCTCAGCCAGGCGGACGGAGTGGGCGAGTGGAGGGTGAAGGAGGCAGAGGACCTGTCGGCTCTCGTCCAGAATAGAATCACCTACCTGCAGGTATCGACAGGCACGCCCGCCCGCTGCTCGGCCAACTGGCCTCCTGCACGCACGCACGCACACACACACACACACACACGCACGCAAACTTTTAACACACACAAAAACACACCGACCAAAAACCTACACACACACAGACCCGGAGACATCTTTCACACCGGCTTGTGTCATTTGCACCGCCCATAACTGTCGCCATCAGTTTCTACGGGGAGCAGGTGAGGGGTGTGATAGCAGAGTGTCGCAGCAGTCGGATCACACACACACACACACACACACACACACACAGAGAGACACAGCAGACGCACCTATAAACACATACACACAAATTCACAAGTTCATACAGGCACATCCATGCATTCACACACATACAGACACATCGATACACATAGGCAGGCATCCATACACCCACACACACAATTACGCAGCATACACATATGCTTACACACACACACACACACACACCGCTATAGTGACACACACACACAGACCCTGAGCTCCAGGTACTCACCCACTCACCCCCAGCAGCCCAGCTCCCCCTTCCCCAGCCCCGGTGTTGTCGGGGGGGGGGGGGGGAGCGGTGCCGGTGCCCCCTGCAGCATTAATGAGCCGGTGTGTTTGATGAAGAGGACCCAGTCAGTCTGGCTGGGCGGAGACGGCACCGCTAACAGCTGCTGTCACCACCGCTGAGGGATCACACCACTCCACCGGCTGCCATCACTAATTCATCACACACACACACACACACACACACACACAGAATCATGCACAGATGGATTCACCCATACCTACGCGGAAATGGATGCGCACACATACGCGCAGACAGGGGATTGATGCACACACTCATACTCAGGAATGCTGTCTGTCTGTCTGTCTCTCTCTCTCTGTCTCACACACACACACACACACACACAGCCAGAGACTCCCTCCTATCCTGCTGTCTCTGCCACCCCCCAACAGCCTCTCTCCCCTCGTTCCCTGTTTAACGAACTCCATCTCTGTGTTTACTCCATCTGTCCACACACTCAACACATTCTGCGGACAACACCGGCTCCTTGAAATCTATTTCTCTTGCACTGTCTATTTTTTTTTTTTGCATCATCAGCCTTTATTTAAAGTGGCAATTTGCAAGATCCTTCTTTTTTCCCCCAATATTTTTCATTTAATTTCCAGTCATCGCTGCGGTGTTTCTCTACTTCCCAGAGATCACCTCGTCAATCAAACACTGTCACTGTCTTCCTCCTTGCATTTCCTGTTGAGTTTTCTGTAGGTGGCGCTCTTTTTCTTTGCTATCGCTGCTCGTGCTAACTACCCGGTTCTTCTTCTGTTTATTCCAAACAAACCGCTGTTGCTGCAGCCGGACACATAAAAAAACAAAAAACGCATCACTTCCTGTGCGCTGGAGGATTTTTTTAAGAACAACAAATGGAAAAGCTTTCCGATTGAATCGCCGTTGTGTTCCATCAATCTGTGATAGAGACTCGCAATTAAATAAATAAATAAATGTCGCCGAGTCTCACTGTAAACATCTTTTCTCCAGTGTGCTGCGGCTTCCTTTCCTTTCTTTCCTCTTCCGATATATATATTGTTTGTCTTTTCAAACTCGGGTACCCTGAAGCAGATGATTATCTGGACTTGACTCGACATACTATTTCTCATATCCTATTGTCGCCCGGTGCTTTCCCTCCACACACACAACAGCTCCGGTGTCTGTCTGCCTCTACATTTCATGCTCACAAAGCCCGCCACATAAACAGCCACTTAACCTACAGAGCAGTACTCGGAGGCCGCCTTTGTGCTCGCGTCTGCCGCTATTATCCTTGAACCGGGGTTTCCCGAGTACGCCGGCGTCATTCCAGCGCCTCGCCGCTGTCAACCCAAGGTCCACCGGTGCCTCGCGTCGATCTCATTTAGCCGTTTGCTGCTGTGGAAAACGGGCTTACAGCAAATCCCTTTTGTCAAAACGCCACCGTAGATCATCAGGGGTTTAAGTTAACGCCTGTGGGGAGGTAGTAGTGAACCGGCAGCAAATGCCTCCAAGGACGTGCCTGCGTGGCTTGTTCCGGCCAGTGATGATGGCTGCTTTACGCCGGCGGTGATCATAAGTTTTTTTGGAATTTCGTCTCCTCACCTTTCCTTGCCTCCTCTCCTTTTCTCTCCTCCCCCTCCTCCTCCCTCCGCCTCCTCTGCTGCTAGTGTGTGATAGGCAGCGTTAGCCGGTGGGTGCCGTGCGGCCTGATTACCGTGAACCGCGTACAGCTGCAGCAGCCTAATGAGGAAAACACTCCCATCAGCCAGTAATTGCTGTTTAGGAAGCCGGTTGGCACGTGTATCGTGGCTCAGAGCGGCTGCCGAGCGACTCGCAAGCCGCCCCGGCAACTCATCGACAACGCAGCATGTGTCACTCTGCTGGCTTTTTTTTTTTTAAAGGAAAAACAAAGAAATCCTTGTTTTTTTCCCCCCAGTGCCTCCCATTTGGTATTCTTCCCCTCAGTGTCTCTATGATATTGAGGCTAATTTATGAGAGAAGGGGATGAGAAGTAGCTGCGGGGGGGGGGGGGAGGGGAAAGTGCATCAGGGAGAGGTGCCAAATAAGAGAGGGAAAGAGAGAGAGAGGCGGGAAGGAAAGAGAGAATAAGGGAGAGGAGGAAAAAGGTAGAGAAAAAGAGAGATGTCGAAAAAATGAGAGGGGAAGTGTAGAGGCAGGAAAAAAAAAACATGCTGTTCAATCCCACGGCGCCTAGCTAGGTGTAACTGTTGCTGTAGTTGAAGTTGTCCTCGAATAATCATTGTAAACGCATCATTCAGCCAATGTGTTGTCAGGAAGAATAGATCCTCTCTACTATGCTGCTACGCTCCAGTAGCTTAGCTGTCTTTCAGTATCATAACCAAGTTGTTTTGTTAGCATTGCCCAAACTGTTGTGACTAAAATGTTCACTGTTTTGGTCACACATAAATTTCTCACTGCAGTTGCACAGCTTACACGCATTAGCGAGACCGGGGCGAGCGAGCATCACTTAATACAAGGTGAGCGAGCGCTGTTCGGCGTTACCTTGGAGGGAAAACTCAACAGCTGTCAGGCACTAACAGTGAGGAGGAAGTGTAAACCATATAATTAAAGGTGTTTTTTTTTAGTTTAACATTAATTCCAGTAGGGTTGTGTGAAAATTCATCACTATGTTAAACATCCAAATAGCTTCTCAACCATATGACCAAAAAAAACCACAAAAAAAATCATTGTATTAGAGCTGTATCATGCACACCTAGTGTTTGTCTCAATAAGTGCTCATTTTATTTGTTGAAATATTGAAAAGAGTTTATATGAACATTTGTATGTATGTACAGTACATCTGTGCAATTACTTTATTGACGATCCCTAACCAACCGCTGTAGACACTGATCAGCGGAGACATCCACTCAGCTTCGCCCGGGTTTATTAAGTTTATTTCACGTACTTCATGTGTATCATCCAATCAAGTCAAATCACCCGCATCAAACTATAACTGCGGTGTGATTCGTCCGCGGTCACGTAGCCGACGCCTGCGACAGCTATAGTGACTTCTGCTGCTGACGCTATCATCGGCTCACCGCCACGCGAGGCGGAGACAAGAATCCAGGAAGAGAGAGCCTGTAGTTTTCATCTAATAGCATCTACTAGTGAGGACGGATAAGGTTGAAAGATGGTAGAATGTGAAATTTGACGACCCCACAAGTCCCTTTGTGGTAGCGTTGTATGTCACCGTCACAAAGACGACCCGCCACTTGCTTGGAACCGGAAACCTGTGTGAGGATGCAGGTTTTCCCACGGCGCAGCGCCCAGGTCAGTCAGCCAGACACCTCAGACCAAACAGTGCTGTCTCATCATGTATTGGGTGATGCTCGCCCATTGTAGCAATGTAGTAGAGTGGATTTTTTCAGAGATGGAACAAGAGAGAAGTAGTGAAAAGGAGATGTGGGGGGAGGAGGGGGGGAGAGACGATATCATAGAGAGGTGCCGTGTAAGACAGACCGGCTGGAGGAAGTGATATTAGCTGCGTGTTATTACAAGTCAGAGAGCAGGGCTTTGAGAGATACAATATGAAGGTCAAGCAATAAAAAATGTTGAAACATTCTTCTCACTTCCCCTCTCCCCCCTCCTCTTCCTCCTCCCAGAACCCCCCAGACTGCAGTAAGGCGAAGAAGCTGGTGTGCAACATCAATAAGGGCTGCGGTTACGGCTGCCAGCTCCACCACGTCGTCTACTGCTTCATGATCGCCTACGGCACCCAGCGTACCCTCATCCTCGAGTCCCACAACTGGCGCTACTGCCACCGGCGGCTGGGAAACCGTCTTCCTGCCCGTCAGTAACACCTGCACCGACCGCACCTGGGACCACCACTGGCCACTGGTCAGGTAGATACCACTCACCCCACACACACACACACACACACACATCACTATCGCACCTATACGCATTTTGAAATTACAAGGATCAGTGAAAGTGTTAAAGCTGCACTAGGCAACTTTGTGCTTTGGCGGCCCCCAGTGGCAGCAGGAGAGAACTGTTTGAATTTTTTTTGAACGTTTGAAGGACTTCATCACCCAGAAATCGTGTAACTTGACGTCAGAAAACCTGCACGCTTCTTCGGAGTCTAAATTTCTTCTTTTGCAGCAGGTTTAACCGTCATTAGTGAGTCAGTTTGACCATATGGGGTGAACCTGCGCGTCTAAATTAGGGGTGGTAAGACGCTTTTAGTGATTTAGACTGATAAAATACATCAAAGTGCAGCTTTAAAGTTTTTCACTGCCAAAAATATCCATTCATCTTACAAAATGTCTTAAAATCTTCTTCTTAAAAGCAAGTGACACCATTTTCCAATGGAGGTGAGATCATTTCACGATTTTCTGTTGCAAATCATCGTGTCTTAAGAATTTGAATTAAAGTCATAGTTTCAAGATAGTGACATGTTTCTAGAAACAGCCTGAAACAAGTGAATTTGCACTGGAAACAAGTGGAATTATTTCTCCCCTCAGGCAGTATGTTTCACTTGCTTTAAGATAAATAAATGTAAGAGTAAATGACTTAAGACGAACAGGTTTGCAGTGTCTACATCCCACGTGGCAAAACTAGTATCACCATACTAGTACACCATACCCACTTAAATAAACACTGTGATTAATCTGACTTAAGCCACGTGTAACGCCCTGTTTGTAGAGCTCCGTTATACAAATAACTCCTGTTTGCCCAGAATGTTGGCCCCTTTAATTCAAACTTCAACCACATGCTTGGCTGCTTGACTGTCCGTAGTCCTACAGTATAAGTGCTGTTTGACTCTGCCAAGCTGACAGGCCCCGAAGCATCTGTAAATGAAGATCAATGAAGATTTGGGGCTTTTACTTGGTGAAGCTACGCCTGCTTTGCTCCCCCCTCGCCCTCGTTTTCTTTCTCATTGCTCCGTCCTCTCGGCGTTTCCTTTTCTTTCTCCTATCGCTCCATTTGACTTGAGCTCTCCTGGGCTCTTCCTCTTTCTCCCTCTTTATCATCCTGCTCTCCCAGTGTCCTTTTCGCGCTATCTAATGTGTCTCTCTTACAAGCCGCCTCCTAACGATCCATATATGTCATCTGGGTGCTTACAGCCTACAGCCCAACTCACTAGCGTTGTGACTCATCTCTCCCTATCCCTGTTAGCACTTATTAATTCTTATCATTATACACACTTTTTTCCCCTGTTTTGACCAAGCTAGCTTATAACCTAAGCCTGTTGGGTAGCTCATGCCTGGTTTGGTGCACAGTGTACATAGGGCACAAGTAGAATGTGTCCATGCCAGAAAAGGATGTGATTGGCGCTCTCTTGCAAACTGACCCCAACTGTTAATTCAAATTCATCGCAATCACAACTTCATCGCTCATCATCGCACATTTGCAAGTTGTAAATCGACCGGTGCTCGTCGCCAACAGGCGTTACTGATGTTACCTAACCAAATAAGAAGGTCCCGTGCTGTTATGTTTCCAGGAGGCGTGGTGCATACACTGTGCCCAAAACCTCATTTCATTCAGCATTTGGCAAAGTAGGGCAGCAGTTTAGATAAATCCACTATAATTGTGTTATTTCTAAACCCTGGTCCACTAGTCCTTTGTGGTCACCTTCACATACAGCTTTGCACGCTGTCTCAGCTGTCTTCACTCGTACATTGAGCGATATTTAGTGTCATTTGCCTAACCTATAGTTGGATGGGCCCTTGACTGGCTCTCTAGTGGGATAAGGCCTGGCCTGCGTATGAAGGCGGATTTCAAGAGCGATTTAGAGAACGGAAGTCTAGACGGCGCGCGGCACGGAGTGTGGTGGAGAGGCAGCAGGCAGGAGTGAGCATCCTCCAGCAGTAGTAGCGTCCACAGGACACAGAGGCCCCGCCCTCTTGACCCCAGGTATGTTTTAGATGCGTGGTTTGAACGAGAGCGTACCGGGCTAGTCTGGCCTCTCCTTTTTTATTTCCCTCCCCCCTCGTGTATCTTGATGGTGGTTAGCCCATTTTTCTACCAAGTGTTCCCCTTAGGATGTGAGGCATTTATAGCCAGGGAGAAATGCATGGGTTGTGTGTGTGGGTGTGCGTTGGGGGAGAGAGGGAGGGAGGTTGGAGGGGGCTGTCAGGAAAACATATAGCTTAAGGGGAGAGAGTGATGGAGAGAGAGAGTGGTCCAGTTATTAGGGGACCTGCTCTGATTCCCTCTGTAAATGAGAGGAAAGAGTATTAAAATAGAAATCTCATGTGCAAAGATTTTGACTTTGTTAAAAAAAAAAAGAGAATACACATGATGCTAGGAAGAGAAAGCCTCAAGGTAGCCAGTTGGTTCTCGCTGTCTGAGGGTGAGGATGCCTCATCCCCCTGTATTATCTGCTCACCCCTTGACCTTGGAGTCAGGTTTGACCCTGACGTCACAGGAATACGCAGACGAATTTGGCAAATAAGTTCTTTCATCGGCACCGAGGAGATGGTACAGGTTGGCGTCACCTCTGTGTGTTTATTTAGTCCGCAACGGAGCGCGCTAAAGCTTTGGACGGCGTGAGATAGCTTAGCGTCATCTCAAAAGGTAACACGAGGGGAAACCGTTAGCAATCTTCCCATCCGACTATGGATTCTCTACAAAATCAGTCTCCAATTTATTAGCAACGGTCCAGGGTTTTGTGAGCGGCTGGCTTTATTAATCTTGTCAAATGTTTATCGGACTCGCCGTAGATCATAGGAATAAAACATGTTCTCTTATGCCTTAAGTCATGTAGCGTACGTGTATGCGCAGGGCTTGGAGTTGAGATTGAACGCAGGATGGCTTGGTGATCTAATTAGGCAGCGGTGGGGAGGACGAGTCGCTGCTTTAACTGTACGTCCGTGCCAAGTAGCGCAGGCCTCAAAAAATATGCCCATCCCCCCCCCCCCGTACGTGAATCCTGCCAATGCTGTTATATAAGCAAAGACGGGCCTGGGAACATTTTTTCCGTTCAATATTTAATGCTTCTACCAATTTATATTCAGTCCATGCTCCAGCGTACACACACACACTCTCTCAAATTGAAGCCCCTGTTTCCGTGTCCTTGTTTTTTTAGCATGTTTTTTTATGTACCCTTTCTTTGACAGGCCATTTTTAATGAATCATTATGCCTTTTATTTGGAACGGTGTTGTGGAAGCTGTGTTTGCAGCTGTATTAGGCCTGTCTGTGGCAGTTAGAGCAGCCACTTTAGTCTGACAGCACACAGGGCTCAAACTTGTTTTTAAATCAGTGGTTTTCGAGTGAGAGAGACGCTCACACTCTCTCACTCAGTCATACACAAAAACTCTCCTTGGATTTTAAGACTGGAAGAGAGTGAAGGTTGTGTCTGCCAGGCATATCCCTTCTGGTGAGATGAGATTAGCTCTGGTTGTGTGTGTGTGTGTGTGTGCACCTTCCAACTGCCTTCACACATATGTAGGTGTGTGTACGGGCCGATGGCCTTGCCACTCCTTTATGCATGGAGGCTCTGTATTGGCCCCCCAGTAGGCCTGGCAGTAGAGAGGTGCTATCTGCTGCCCAGAGAGGCTGACCTTCCTAATCAGCCCTGCTCCAATCGTCTCTGCCCAGGGCTTCTGCCCAGGCAGGACCTAGCCTCTGGGGGGGGCCAATGCCAGCAACCACCCCCCCACCCCCATGGCCCCCAAACAGCCCGGATATGGAGGAGCTCATCTTGGCCTTTAAGGAAGGACAGGCAAAGAGCAGCTGTCACTCAGGAAAGCTTGGATCACAGGGGATACGGGATTTGGATTCATGTTGGGAAGAGAATAGTAATGAATCCATGGTGTATTAGGGCCGAGCCAAATACCATACCACAACATTTGGTACCAATGACACTTGATGAAAACCACCCAACCCCCACCAACAGCCATCATTCATTCAGATTGTGAACTCTTCATAGTGTGGTAAATTGGTAATACTGCAAAACTGATCTGTATTGGATTAAAAAAAAATCTAAAATATTGTGAAATATTTTAATATCTGTGTGCATCCATTCCCATATACCTTCATACTCTTCTACCTTTACCTTCCATTTAGATTTTCTCATGAGAACCAACAGGGTTTTTTGTTTTTTTTTCTTTAAACAATACAATGTTTTGTTTGGCCTCGGTTGTCAATTCACTGTATTTCCCACGTGGACATTTCTAAAGAAGGCCTACAGCAAGAAAATAAAAATAAAAACTTTTCGATACCTTATTGATACCTGTAGAGAATTTCTCTTTTGTCTACCTCGACGGAGGTCAGAAGTCAAGTTCAGCCACAGAACAGAGCCCCTGGATGTGGTAGGGATCCAGTGTGTTGCTCAAGAACACCTCCGCAGGATGGAGGCTCTGAAAAGTTTTCAATAAATGATCTCAATTTAAGGCCTTATTCAGTTAATCAAGGTCTGACTTCGTTGGTTTTGTTGCACTGCATGTCCTCTCTTAGATTACTGCAGAACAGGGGAAGTAGTACAATATGCAAGCCATGTTTTTTTTTTCTATTATATTGGCTTTACTCAACAATGGACCTTATCATGTCCCTTAACTTCCTATTCTATTTATAGTTTCAGAACTTTATTAGCTATGTTTTTTTCCAGCTTTGTTTCTTTATTTTGGTTTCTAAATTGGTTAACTTCAAGTCCAGGTAGCATTATAAAGGTCTTAAAGTCTTCCTTGGCTTTTCTTGCCTTTCTGAAACCTGCACATACCCTGTTGCCGTCACGGGGCTTGAACCCTGGTCCTCTCTAACCACATGGTCACCCTGCTGCCCCTAAACCTGTTTTCAGAGTCTACTCAACAATGGAAATAAACTATTGGATCTTGATCGTCTACCCCCCCCTCCTCTCTGCCCCCGTCTAGGCGAGGCCCACGACAAGGACGTCCAGGTGGTGGAGTTGCCCATCGTGGACAGCCTCCACCCTCGGCCCCCCTACCTGCCCCTGGCCATCCCCGAGGACCTGGCACAGCGCCTGCACCGTCTCCACGGCGACCCCTCCGTGTGGTGGGTGTCCCAGTTTGTCAAGTACCTGGTGCGCCCCCAGACCTGGCTGGAGAAGGAGATCCAACAGACCACCGCCAAGCTGGGCTTCAAACACCCCATCATCGGGTAAGGACCATCGACACTTGACACTTGACGCATTCACACCTGGGAGCCGCCCAGTACGACCGCGGTCCTCCAAGGGTTCAGGGTTTAAAGTGCCTTGCTCAAGGGTACTTCGAGAATAGATGGTGAAGCATCCACATCTTCAGGGCACAAAATATCCACCGTAATTTATTTAATCTAGTATCGAGCCTTAGTTTTTGTGAAGTGACAAAATCTGCCAGTGGGGCGAGATCATTTCACCTTTCTCCAGTGCTCTCCAGTCACTCGATTGAAAATGTACATAATACTGTACGTTAAGGCTGAATATGGGAGGAAATGTCTTGTCAAGATGGACATTTTTTGCAGTGCACTCCGGTCCTCCGGTAGTGGAGTAAGGCCTAGTGTCGCTCCCTTTCCAGAGAGGTTCACGGTTTGAGACTGGCCAAGACAATGTCTTGTGGTCCAGCTCAGTATAACCGACTGACTGAATACTGTGGAAGTGCTCCAACCAGATGGGGCTGGACGTGTTTATGTCTTTACTTTATTTCTATTTATACTTGTCTTTCTCGCTGGCATGCACGCCCTCACTCAACATACCTTCCTTCGCGAGCCGTGCGCCAAGCCTCAATCCTTTCATCGATCTTCTTTCCATACCTCTTAGAGCCGACTTCGCTCTTGTTTATCCTTCCAGTCAAGTTCATTTGTGCAGCGCTAAACAGTTCCAGTCTCAAAGGGCTTTCACGGTGGCCACGATGTGTAGTTCAGACCGGGGTCGCAGAGGATGTTGCAGAGAAGTCTTAGCGTTTCAACCCGTCCGATTGGAGGGGGTAAGCTGTCAATCGCAGTAAATTGACTTTCAGGTAAAGTTTCTTGCTCATCGCACGGCCCCCGCGAGGCAAACTCCACCCACCTGGTACGCGAAGTAGTTCACGGCGAACGCTAAGAGTTGTTTTTGAAGTCAGCCTGGCTAGGTTCTGTAACTCAGGCCCATATGTTCATAGGCCGCCTGCCAGCTTCTCTCCCTTCATACGTCCTCTCTTTCTCTCCCTCCTCTTCTTTCCATCTCGCTCGGAGCCATCGCTCCTTTGCTCCCTCACTTTTCCCGCCCTGTTTTAGTTCTCACCCCCTCCTCTCTCTCTCTCTCTCTCCCCTCGGTCTCTTTGGTTTCTACCTCTCTGCCTTTCATCACTCCTGCAGCTGCCGTCTCTCTCTCTCTCGCAGCCCTCTTTCACTCTCCTCCCCTTCTCTCTGCTCATTTTTTTCCAACTCTTTCTTTTCCCCCCTGTCTTCTCGCATCCGCTCGTTTGTGATCGTCCCTCCATCTTCATCTGCTCGTCTTTCTGTACTTTAAAAAAAAAAAAAAAATCACATTCACCATCACGTTCCCCCCGCAACACATCCATTCCCACAATTCTCTCGTTCTCAATTTTTCCACACATCTTTGTCTGTCTTTGTCTTTCCCACTCTACACCTCCCTCCCTCTTCTCCCTCCCTCAGTCCCATGGTGTAAGAGAACCTCAGCCTTACCCCCCCCCCACCCCACCCCACCCTTTCCCTCTACCACTGGGGGAGGCGTATTGAAACGAAGTGGAACAAAGTTGGGTAGAACAAAGTTTTATTTCTTTTAGTTTTTGTTCCCGTCCCTCCTTAGCTCCTGACTCATCTGCTCTGCTCTGCACACAACAAAGTGTCTGAGCGCTTCTCTCAACACTGCGGGGGAAAGGTGGGGGGGGTGAATGGTAGTGGTAAAAGTGGGATGGGGGTAAGAGAAAGACTGGGGTTGAAAGAGATTCATTGCGTTGTTGCCCCCCACCTCCTCCTTCTCTCCAACTCGCCAGCCCTTTACTCGCCGACGCCACACTCCCCCCTCCCTCCCTCCTGCTCTCCTTGTTTAGACGGCCCTGTGGTCACAAAGAGGCGATGTCAGGTCCGCCGGGCAAGCGCCACTTCACTCCTCAACGCCTTTTCCTCTGTATCAAACCTGTCTGCCTGTACTTTACTGAGCAGCACCGAATGAATAAAAGGATGAGAACGTCGTATTACTGTGAAAATGTAATGTGGCCTAACAAGATCACGTTCAAACAACCCGCTAATGAATTAGCTTCATGGCCACAAATGCAGTGGAACTGTAATCTGCACTCCTATGGGTGTGTGTGTGTGTTTGTTGTTTTTTAATGTATGTTTTTAGGCCTGCCATTAGAATTGCCCTGCAGGTATGAATTGAGCTAAATTGAATTGAGTGGTTTGGGAGGGGGGGGCTGAACAACACCTCACCGTCCCCCCGTGTCTCTGATGGAGAGAGAAAAAAGGGGGCCAGACGAATGGGAACAAAGACGGCAGACATGAAAGAAGCGACAGAGCAGGAGAGAGGCGCCCTGACAAGACCTCTGTCCGATCAGAGAGAGTACCGAATGAAAGCCAACCGGCTCTCCCTCAGTTCTCTCTGCTTTTGTCGGGGTTTTATTTGCCTCACAAATAAAGGTATCCCCAATAAATGATTGATCTCCGGCCAGTATTAGTAATTAGTCTCTCTCTCTCTCTCTCTCGCTCTCTCTGCACCTCTCTCTACCTCTCTTCTTTCTACCGCTACCTCGTTCGCTTTACCCCGTTCCATTGGACCCAAAGAGGCGGTGGTTTGAATCCTGGGACCGACTGGGCAAAAACGTGGGTGGGGAAAGTGAAAGTGACCACCTCCCCACCTCCCCTCAACCACTACCACTGCCCTTGAGCAAGGCACTGAACCCCAGGTGCTCCAGTGCAGCCGAAACAGTAGAAGGCTGTGGTTGTAGTCGTGTGAATGTATGTAACTGAGTGTTCATGTAGCTGAATAGTACTGGGTGGAGCAAATTGCGCTGCGGCATCCATCAGTTTGAGGAATGCTTCAACGTCAGGAGAGAAGTGTTTCCGTTCTAGTCCGTTCTTTGTTCTGCGCTCAAGCTTCTGCTCCTTTTCTCATATGTTCAGCCGGTTGACAGCGTTCCCTCTTTGTCCTCCCTCTCTGGAAGGGATGACGAGGACACAGTAAAAAAAAAAAGAAAAAAGCGGCGTTTGTTATTGGTCTTTCGGTCTGTCTCTTTAGCTGCTTTCCTTAAGGTCTCTCTCTCTCTGACCGTTGGCCTTTTCTTTCTCACTCGGTCTCTTTGTCTCTTCCTTTCTCCGTCTTTCTGGTCTTCTGCTTTTTCCCCGTCTCTTTTGCTCTGTCAGTCGCTTCACTTCTCTCTGTGTTTTTCTCTCTGAGATATCTATCTCTGCCTCTTGAGTATGGGATGTTTGGTACTCAAAATACGCTACTGGAGTAGAACTGCTCTTGCTTTGCTGAAGTCAAGAAAACATACAAAAAAAGTTGTTAATTTGAAATGTTCTCCATATGAAATTTCACATGCAATGCAAAAAGGGTGAGAAGAGTTCAAACAAGGTTCTTTAAAAAAAAAAAATAAAAATTAAGTACATAAAATAAATCGTATTTCTTCAACATATTCAAACTGTGTTTTCAGAACTACAAACCTAAACGACCCAAAGCTATTGGCTGAGGGCCAGGAAGGTCACTTGGACACTGACTTTCCATTACCTTGGTTCCCTCACTCATCATTCATAAATTGGCCACTTTTCTAGTGCAATGTTTATCAAGAGCCTAGAAAATTTGCAACTTAAAATGTCACAAAGTACAAAGCCAACGTGACAACAGTAAAATGCACACATTTCACCAACCCAGTGGGTCTTTGAGCAAGTTCTGTATTTAACTCTTAGGTTTTGATTTGTTACTTCCTGTGCATAGTGCAGCTTTAAGTCAACGTATACTGAACGGGGCTATGTGTATCATTTTAACACCGATAATTCATTCACTTCATTTCAAAACACTAGCACCAACAACACCACTGGGGTGAGATGGAGTACATGAATAAGCTCCTGAGTTACAGTAATGGGACTAAATGGGACTTCTACCCTTGGTCTGTAACACTTTGCTGCTTTGTCTGTCTGCAGAGTCCATGTGAGGAGGACGGATAAAGTGGGGACGGAGGCGGCCTTCCACCCCATCGAGGAGTACATGCAGCACGTGGAGGAACAGTTCCAGCATCTGGCCCGACGCGTCCACATTGACAAGAAACGGGTTTACCTGGCCACCGACGACCCCTCCCTGCTGCAGGAGGCCAAGACCAAGTCAGTGTGCATGAGCATCTATGTGTTCTTGTATTTCTATACTCACGATGACTATGTTAACTAATGAACGTCCCCACAAGGATAGAACAAGTAAAATCCTGCAAAGTGAGGACATTTTGTCAGTCCTCACTTCTACAAGGGGTTAGGTGTTAGGATTAGGGTTAAAGGTAGGCGTGTAGTGTGTTTGTTGGGGCTTAAACTGGCTCTACCCACCTGCCTTTTTGTCCCTTCCAGGTATCCAGAATATGAGTTCATCAGCGATAACTCCATCTCGTGGTCGGCCGGCCTCCACAACCGCTACACTGAGAACTCACTGAGGGGAGTCATCCTGGACATCTACTTCCTGTCCCAGACCGACTTCCTGGTCTGCACCTTCTCCTCACAGGTCAGTCCATGCTCCCCAATCCGCATTTAAAGACAACATGAAATGGCATTTTGAGAGTGTCGCACTTCCGCAATTCAACAAATTTCCTGTTGAAACGAGATTGGATCGGCACATGATGTTGGGAGGGATCGTTCAAAAGTGGGTGGGAGTGGACCAAACGAAGATAGAAAGTTGGTACAACATTGGTTACAACTGTATGTGACGCAGCAGCCACTACAAATATGCCATTTCCCAAGAAGAAAAGTAAAGAGGTTTTGATATAAAGATACAAGAAAAGTCACATGACTTGTTTCTTACATGACTTACTTACCTAACCTACTACTGAATACACTAAATTACAAAAAAGAAAATATTAAATTAAATATTATTATCACTAGTATTTGTAACATAAAAAAAGACAAATAAATAATAATATTTATTGAGTCATCATAAATAATCATAACAAACTTTGCTGGAATGGCACTTTTTGAAACAGATAATCAAACAATTATTAATAAAACACAATAAGATAAACAGCAAAAATGCCTGACATGAATTATGAGGGTTTCAGAAAAACAAAACAGGAAAATACGAGAATAAAACAGGTTTATAAAGTATATAAAAGCCTGTGTGTAAAAATGTGATTTAAAATGTTCCCTTATACTTTATGCAGCCTATGCCTATATTCAGTTAGGCATCATCTCGAAATCAATTAAGTTGACCAGCTTGCAACAAGGGCAAACAGGAACCACTTTAATAATTACAATCACATGATTGCCAATAACACATTTGTCTTGCCACTATTGGTTTCGCTTGATTTTGTTTCATAAAGTCCTGGCGGTATGACTTTGACGTTCTAAATGCATTTTTCATCCTAATTCTTAAAGTGGTATTTTTATAGTGAGTTATAGCATCGGGGTGGATGGGCTCTTTTGCTTGCTGCCAACCCCGAAAAATGTGCTGACCAACGTAATTCCTGTCCACATGCTGTGCTTATTATCCCTCACATTTGCCAGATGAAGGGAATGAAGTGATTCTGATTCCGGTTCTGTCCTAGGTGTGCCGCGTGGCCTACGAGATTATGCAGACGCTGCATCCGGACGCCTCCTCCTTCTTCTACTCCCTGGATGACATCTACTACTTCGGAGGTCAAAACGCCCACAACCAGATCGCCATCTACCCGCACCAGCCGCGCAACAGCGAGGACATTCCCCTGGAGCCCGGCGACGTGATCGGAGTGGCCGGCAACCACTGGGACGGATACTCCAAGGGCGTCAACCGCAAACTGGGCCGCACCGGCCTCTACCCTTCCTACAAGGTCAAAGAGAAAATCGAGACCGTGAAGTACCCCACGTACCCCGAGGCAGACAAACTGTTCAACGCTCAAAAAAATTAAAGAAGAAATGAAAAAAAAAAAAAAAAGAGGCGAAGGAGTGAGGAGAAAGACACAGACTCCGATCCAGGGAAGGAGGCTGCTTTTGTACAGAAGAGAGAGGCGTACTTAGCTTAAGCTGAGAAGAAAAGAGAAGAAGCCTGTACCCAGGGGTGATAGGAATGAGGATGCACTCTTTGTGTGATTGTGTGTGTGTGTGTGTGCGTGTGTGCGTGTGCGTGTGCACTTGTGTAAATGCCTGTGCATATGTCGGGTCATGGAAGACTTGCACCCCACCACTACCCCCAGCCCGATGCTCAAAGTTCGGGTATGTAGAGACGTAGACGCGAACATTGATTTTAAACAAAGAAAACAATTAAATCTACACAACCGACCAAGCTCGCTCTCCCAAGACGGACCGGGACTGAGACTGGCGCACCCTCAGAGTGAGCTTCGAATCAATGGCTGAAAAAAAAAAAAAATCCAAAAAAAACAACAACAACCCCAATTATAAACTGGAAAAAAAATGATTTTTTTATTTAATTCTTTTCAGTGGTTTTGATTCTAATCTTGCCTCTCTTTTTTTTTCTCCTTTTTGTTTATTGAATGTACTGTATCTCCTCGCCATGCTCACTGCTTTCCTTCCTTCCCTCCTTCCCTCCTACTCCATCCATCTTCACTGTGCTTCCTTCATCCCATCTCTGTACACGTGCAATTAATTTTATAATACCATTTTGTGCTTTTATCAAGTGTTTTTAAACGGTCTTAATTTTGTGTGTATGGGGCTTGTGCATTGTATACTGTACAGTGTGTATGTGTGTGTGTGTGTGTGTGTGAGAGAGCGTGCGTGCGTGTGCGCCTGCCTGTGTGTGCTGTATAAGTCTAAGGGGCCATGTCACGACCTGGTGCCTGTTACTGGTGAGCAGTGTGTTTTTTTTCCTGGCTTTCCCCTCACGACTGAATAGTGTTTCTGTGCCCAGCGGGGAGACTGGCGGCGACGGTGGGACTGTCCTACAGCCGGCACTTAGAACAATGGTGAGCTCCAGTCACTCCACTGGCGACCCCCTAGTGAACAATGCTACGATTAACGGGTGGACTATGGTGAACTCATGGTGCACGCACACACACAGCAGCCGTCCCGAGGCTCACCAAAAAACAAAGCACTCCACTGAGCTAATGTCCTTTTGACATCTCTGCTGTTTCTTCTGTCCATCTGTTTGTTTGTTGTTCTTTTTTTCTTTTTTTTTTTTTTTTCTTTTTTTAACATTGCTGTTTTAAAATAAATGAGGAAAAATATGTTTAAAAATGATAATGCTATGTCATATCAGATTCGGAGTACCCATCATGAAGGCTTTTTTCATAACTTATGTTCTTGGGCATTGTCTTTGATAACCACAGATCGAATAAACTTGATAAACCAAGGCGGTGTTTCCCCCCTCAGTTTGGTTCTGTTGGCCATCTTGCTCCTCCGTCTCTCTTCGCTAGCGGCACCTGCACCGAGCTGGGTTCCTTCAACAGAGACATCACCATCCTACGGCTTACGCGATGTTTCTGCTCCAAATAGCAAACATTTGAAAGCGCCGCGCTCCCCGCGGAACCGCAAAAAAAAACAGGTAGACTTCCTGCTCTCGACGGTCTAGTGCTCTACTTCCTGCTTTTCCTGCTTTCTCGATCCCTTATGAGCTCTGCGTCTTATTTGTGGAACGTCCCGTCGTCTTACCCGGGAGGTTCTGGGAGTTTCATTACAGATCCCTCCCCCCCCCTTTAATCTCGTCGCTGATCTGCACGCTTGGAGCCACATGACGAACCGCCGCGCTGGTTTTAGGTGTGCGAGGGAGAATAGCGGTTTTATTGCCTTTTTTTTCCCCCCCTGCCTGACAACAATCCTCCACCAAATTAGCCTGCGCTGACAAACCGTAGACGACGCGCGTTCCGACACGCACAGCCTGTTCGTTGAACAACTCTTTTCACCAGCTAAGAGGCCCTCATGGGCTTTACAAATGCACAAGCTAACTGGAGGGGCACTTTAATTAAAACACACTCGGTGCTGTCACAGTGGCCTGTAACAGTCATTTAAGAGAGACGTTAGTTCAGTTAATTATTCTGTTAATTGGCCAGCGTTCCCAGTAGAGAGCATTCAGGTTTTCAGCGGGCTGATCCGCTCACTCTTTTATTTGTGGTCTTAATTGTTGCGGCGTCTCGTCGAGAGCACGGGGGGGGCCGTTGGCGGGCGTTCCATCACGAAGGTGCGTCTTGACAAGGGGAACCCGTCCCGTTTGAGTGCCTGATCCATTTTTATTTTTTTTAAACGCAAACAACCGGTGTCGACAGGTCGGGCCAAGCTAATGCTTGCCCTTTCCCACAGCCTTGTTTTAATGCTCCGAGAACAAGGACGAGGATTTCAATGCAGCCGTGTAACTCTGATTGAATTCATATTATATAGAGATAAGTGAGTACGCCGTCGCCTTGTGGAATTCTAATCTCGTAAAGGGCAGCTGAATTCATTCCGACTGACTCATGAAAAAAAAAAAAAAAAAAAAAAGCAAATGGAAGTGGTTATTGTAGTCCCGGCCAGCTCCATCAGTACCCTGCCGGCGCGGCAATAACAAGTGAAGCCTGCCCTACGGTGCCTGGCCCACATCAAAGCTGAGGGGGATTGGCCCTTACAAGAAACTCTGTCAGGTCTTCGCCGGGAAAAGTGGATGGTAGGGTGTCAATCTTTCTCCCCTCCGCCTTAAATCAACTCCGCAATCAGCTGCACTTCAGTTATTAGCTCAGGATGGTTACCGTGACCTGCTTTCTTTTTAATGATATTTCTACCCGACTCCGTAAAAGCGGATTCTTGGCACAGACGTGGGCCAACTTAAGCCGGTGAGAAGTGCCTCACCACTCAGCGGCACAAAGGCGTTTTGTTTGTTGTTTTTCCTCGCAGCGGATCAAATAAGTCAGGGTTTTCAGTTGAGTGCTGAAACAAAGGAAGACAAGATCGTATGTACTCCCAAAAACTGCCAACGTTTTTTTTTTCCCCCAGGAATGAAGAATACTCATTTTCGAATTGAAGTTATACCGTGGTGTCAAGGGACCCCGAGAAACTCACTATACACACGAGGAGGTGAAACAGCAAATGTGTTTTTGTTTACATTGTTTCTCAGGGGGGGGGGAAAAAAAAAAAGCGATGACGCACTCTCGGATGTATCCATTGGCAACGGGGGGGGGGGGGGGGTGGGCAGATGTGTCGATAGGGGGGGATGCTGTCGGAGAGCGCAGCTGGTCACGGAGCGGCGTGATGTCACACGGATAATGGAGCTGCGAAGTCGAGGGAGTTTCTCTCTCTGTTAGCGTCCTTTGTTGTAGTCGCAGACACAAAGCGCTTTGTGTATTACGGCGGGGCCTCGATGGAGAGCAACTGCACCATTAGCGATGTGATTATGATGTCACAATAACGGCGTAGTCATCCGTGGTGGTAATGATGGCAGCGACGATAAAAAGAAAAGCGGCGTACAATGACGCGGTAATATCCACTCTCATACTGTCTGCACCATTGGGTAGTGATGTCTCTATAGCTTGTATCTACCCGGCGTCCTAATGATAGGGACGTCTCTACTGTACAGCACGCTGAACAGAATGACTAATGTCCCCGCTGAAACCCCCACTATCACTGAGCCTCTGTGTGTCCATGTGAAGGCTGTAGCAGCAGCGGCGGCGGTGGTGGAGAGTCCACAGCTTCAGGTCCACCCCCCCTCCTGTCTCCCACAAACCCCCCCCCCCTCCTCCTCTTCCCCCTGCTGCCGCTGCCTGCGGGGTTCAGCCCGCTGTGATGACCATTAGCGTCTGGCTGAGGCTGCAGGAGATAACAGGTGATTTAAGGCCCTGTACCCCGGCGCAGCCAGAGAGAAATGGCCGGTTGCCGCTTATCTCCCCCTCCGCCATACTCCACACACTTTTACATTAGGCTCCCCTATTCAAAGCCATCTGTCTTCCCAGTCAGGGTTTGATAAAAAACCGCCTGCGCACCTCGCGACGGGGGAGAAGGAGGAGCAGGAGAGACTGAAGAGACACACACACACACACACACACACTCACTCCGCCTGCATACTTATACACACAGTGACTCGGAAGGACCGGGGTGACGTGGAGGAATTCGACGACGACGCGGGGCGGGACTCGACAACACAATAGCGGCCGCGCCAGAAGAGATAGTGTACCAGTTTGTAAAAGAGAGGCCCGAGTGTGCGACGCCTCCCCCGAGACTAATTGCGAATCAATGGTCTTGGCGAGATGAACGTGGCGGGGGGATGATAATCGCCTAGGGCTACAGTCATTCATGCACAGTACCGAACGGTAATCGCAGTAGGTCGGCCAACAAAGGCTCTGGAGATGTTATCGTTTGCACAACAGGGAAAAAAATGCATTGTGTGTCTTTCGATTAGATCTTAATGCCGTAACATGTTGGGCAGCATTTGCTAAGAAAGAAGATGAAATATCCTCTGTCCCTAGGGTGTGTGTGTGTTTTTTTTCTTTCTTCCCCTGTTGTTATCTTAAGGAAAACACATTGAAGATCAAGAGACGATTGCGCGCAACAGAAAGAAAAGAGACAGTTAAATGCAGATGTGGGGCGGGAGCTGTTGTAATGATTCTCTTCACTGTGGAGGCTAAGTGGGCAGCGCCCGGCTTCCTTCGGTCCTCCGCTCTGTAATTACGGTGTCATTGTGTGACAAGCAGGAAAAAGCCTCGCCAGCCGCTGAAGGAACACAAAAGTTTTCTGGTGTTCTGGACGCAGGCCCTCCCCTCCTCCGTCCAGCTGTCTTTTCCCGCTCTCTCTCACTCTCTCTTGTCCATCTCTTTCTCTTGCCTCCTTTCCCGCCTCCCTTTCTCCATCTCCCGCCCCCCCCTCCTCCCTAGCCTTTGTCCTTTCGATCTGATGACCGAGCAGAAGTGAAGAGTGCCCGTGTAATTAACAAGTGTTGCAGAGGTTAATAAGCCCCCCCCCCGGCAACATCGACAGAGCCGGGCTGAGGCTATATGCTGTCACCTCCTTAAGGAATAAATCAGGAGAGCGCACGGAAAGCAAGTGGGTTTGACCCCTCCGCTTGGGCGACCGGGCCAAGGGGTGGTGTCGGGGTGGCCCGGCGGGTTAGAAACACCAGGGGGGTCCAATCCCAACCCGGCAAATGTGAACTCCTAGCTATTTTGTGTGTGTCTGAGGCACATGGGGGAGAAAAAAAACCAAAAAAAAAGATGGTCACTTTTGACAACTGGCCGCTAGCCAACAGAAGGCGTATTCATCACAGTCTATGATAAATTCACTGCCAGGCTTTTTTTTTTTCTGCTCATGATTCCCAAAAGAAAGAATCCAGTGTCAATCTACATGTAATTACTCACAGTCTTAATTACATGTTAATTCTGCCACACACACACACACACACACACACACATATTTCGCATCCTCCCTGCAATTATCCAGTTAGCATTACAAGAAGCAGGTGTTTAAGGAGCCTTCCATATAAGCCCTATCATGATTAAGCGCTAATGTTCCCGTTAGTCATCGGGGCTGACTCTTCTAGACGATGCTTACTCCAGCATCCCCTTGGTGTGTTTGTTAAGGATTAAAGGAGATCGCTTTTAGCTATTTACAGTGGCGCAACTCTTTTGATTTTTGGCAGATATCAGACATCTTGATACCGACGATATGTGAGCCGTTTGCCCCCGCCTGCTTTGTTATCCTTTTAAAGGCATTATTTTCAGCTTTATTTTATTATTTCCTTCCCTCTGAAGTCGCTTCGTGGAACGTTCTCCTGTATTTCTTGTCTTTTGAAGCTCGGCCTGCTGAGGGTATTATAATTCCCGGTGCAGGTTTTTTTTTTTGTTTGTTTGTTTTTCCCTCCATGCAGATGGGTGAAGTCATGGAGTCTGAAGCTTCGATTAGACATGCTGTTAGATTACTGCCTCGAGCACCAGTCCCCCCCCCCCGACTGTGGCCTCGTCCTTGACCTGACTCTTACCTGCCTCGCTGTGATCCCAGCCACTGCAGTCTGTGTGTGTGTGTGTGTGTGTGTGCGTGCACGTGCATGCATTCGTGTGTATCTACGCACTACATCTATGCACAAACGTCTGTCGGGACGTGTGCAGGTGTACGCGTTAACGCATGGCCGAGCTCTCGCACGCCGCGCTCGTGCCTTTTGCGGATGACCTCTCCTCCGGGGGGGGCGACCTCTCGGTTTATTTTTCCGTCCGCCAGATTCTCTTTCAGCTAAAAAAAAAACCCACCACGCTGCCGTCTTGTATCTATTGTATCTCGAGTCTATTGTTAGCCCCGCCGATCGTGCATCGGCTTGTATTTCAGAGGTGGGTTTGAGATCGACGAGCGCCGGTGCTCGTGTTTGGTTCCCACTGTGGTATTCTGGAGTGTGATGCTGCAATTTTACTCTTGACACACGCACTAGGGTCGGGGTCAATTCCAAAATTAAATTCTCGTATCCATTAAGCAACCATTGAGAAATATTATTTTGCGATGTGATTGACCCCAAGCCCCGACAGGCACTCCCACAGAGCGTTCTTATTCTCGCGCTCCATACAACCCCATTTAAAAGTGCTGCGACCCAGCCGGCCGCCCCCGTTGCCCTCTCTCTCTCTCTCTCTCTCTCTCTCTCGCTCTCTCTCTCTCTCTCTCTCTCTCTCTCAGCGCGTGAAATTATAAGCTAGTACTTATTAGGATGCCTGAGCACGGCGTTCATCAGACGCACAGCGGGGGGTTTATTTCCTTTTCGCGAGTTTAGTGGGAAATTCAGCCCCCAGTTCACATCGTTTGCACCCCCCCCCCCCAAAGCAAACAACATCCCCGGGCCAATCACAGGTTACAGCCGGCTTGCTAGGAAACTTCTAATGCCGTGCAGTGGTTTTTACCCAGAGTTCCTTGCACGACCGTGAGTGCGTGGCCCGCGTGGAGCCCCTTTATCCTGTGAGGTAGAGGCAGCCATGACACGTGACAACACACCCCTTCCCTACCCAGTGTAGTGTGTTGAGCTTCGTTATGAACGATGAGACTATTTGGTCAATTCTTGAAATTGACAATTATTGAAATTATTCTTAGTAATTAATATCTTATTAATTAACACTTACGGGGCACCACCAGTTTACACTGGAATAGTCTCTTTATAATGATATCAGTCTAATAATCAGAAGAAGTGAGCTCTAGATTACAGTGATTTTCTACCTTCATGTCCAGGATATATCAATGACACACAAAAGCCAGTTCTTTATAAATGCAAAGATTTTATTAACTATGTAAATAAAACACCAATAAAATGAATACATGTATACTAAACTAAAACAGATAATGGCAATAAAACTGGCAAACAAGATAGCAAGATAAACAGTGGCAGAGGATATATCAAATAAGGTAGAAAGTTAAACAGTGGCAGAGGATATATCAAATAAGAGTGGCAAATGATATTGGGATCAAAGATGGCAAGGAAGTTTGCACCGACAAAACGACTTGAGCCGTAATGCGTCTAATTGCGGCAATGTGGCAACAGCGAAAGATGGCTTGGAGGACAGCTGACAGTTTCCGGGAGACTTGGGACAGCAGGACAGAGAATAGTGGAGAGAGAGAGAGAGAGTATTCTAACCTCACTTTCACAGTTCAACACTGCCTTTGCATCACCCGTGCATCAACAAGAAAGTTGGTTACCGTCTGGTTTGCAGGGTGTCAGCGGCGTCCTCGTCTCCGTGGTAACCGTCGCGCAGTCGCAGTGGACAGGTAAACACACGCACGTGTTGGTCTGGACCAGTCGACGTCAGGAGGGCCGTTGTGGAGTGCGGTCCGGGGGCCGTTGTTCGTCGGAGTCGTCGTGCCAACAGTTCACCTCAGTGGATATAGAGGGATAGGGCGATGTGTTGACTCACGTCGTTCAGGAAGCAGAGTAGAGTAGCGGCTGGCTTCTGACGTGGTTTCGTAGTCTTCTGGATCAGGTGGAGTGAACTCAATCGGCCGTCTCGGCAAGATTCACTCTAGAGCTGGTCTGGTACTTGAGCTGAGAGAAGAGCTTTGAGCCAGGTTCAAACTTAGTTACAGGACGGGCTGCGGAACGGGCTGCAGGACGGTTGAGTTGAGTTTCTTGATGTTTCTTGATGTTCCTTGATGTCTTTCCGCCTGAGTTTTTACCCGTCCGCCCGCTGCAGGAGTTGTCCTCCTTTGTTCGTTCGAGTTTGTAAGATTTCGTGTGAGTTCTTTCGTAAGAGAGTTAAGAGAGAGAGCCAAAGGGCTCAGAGGGCTTTATGGCAAGTCAGGAGAGTAGGTGTTTCCCTCATTTGCATGCATCAGATTTACAACCGGATGCTCGGTGATTCCCATTTTCCTAAAACTGCATTTCCAGCTCAGGTTTGGAAAACATTGTTTTTCTTGACCCTTTGGGGATGTAAAGTGACATATTTAATCACCTTACAACAAATGTGTCTGTATGATACCAAACATCACTGTCTTACCACAAAACGCTGGCGAGTAAACCAAAAATCTTAATAACACACGCTGTGTGCCTTGCATAAGCAAGATAATACATTGGGGAGTAGGGTACATCATCCGCCACAGGATGTGAAGTTTAAATCTAATAAAACATATAAAGAAAGCACATTTTTGCAACACATTCCAGAGTTTCTTTGTTCTCTTATTCTGTGTCTCCCTTGGAAGGTAGATTAGGTTCATTTCCCCGGCCCTTATCATCGGTCCCATCTCCTAATGGCACCCGAGCGGCTAGTAAAACCTGCAAAGTGTTACTTTTGACGGTTTTATGGGGAAATCCACCTTTTGCCGAGAGAGGGGGGTTCCTGGGGTCCCTAGGAGCACAGCAGGGGTCTTGACCTCATAGGAAGACCCTGGGAGAGGAATGTGTTAGTCTTTGGGTGTTGCTGTGGTCCGAAGAGGGGGGGAGGCTGATGTCTCCTGCATACACTACACCAGCTGTCAGGTTGTCACGGGATGGATAGTATGGTTAAGCCTTTACTCACCCAGGGAAGGGTTTTTTGCTGAGTGTGCATGCTCTTTTACAGCGCTGCCTCTACTTCACATCCATGCGGCTACTTGTACGTAGCATTCCCACCTGGGGGACTGCCCGGTGTAATTCTACTGGTATTCTACTACTGGAGCAGCTCCACCGGATCCAATTCAGATCTGGGTTCCTTGCTCAAGGGTGCCTCGACAGCAGCTGCTGAGGCAGGGTCGAGCCCCGTTCATTAATTTCCCCTGTCAAGATTTCCCCCAGCCGGTCTGAGTGAGCCACCAGTTGTTGTTTTTTAGCCTTGAGGGTAGGACAGGACAGAAAGTGAGATTTGTGCCTCCCTCTAGTTTAATAATGCAGCGAGACTATTCAAAGTCTCCCTAAACTTAAGGTCCGGGCGTTCCCCGAGAGCCCGGTGTGTTGGTACCTGTAAGTAATGGCTCCGCGGCCAGGGATTCCTCCTGTTCCTGGCGGACCGCCGATCGTGCCCGGAGCTTCCGAGCGCGGAGCCGAAGTCGGTGTAGCCGTCCCCTCCGAAAAGAGTCCCCCCTCCCCCCCCCCCGCTCTATCTGCCGGGGTGTGCTGCAGCCGCAGAGCAGGTCTGACACACAAGGGTGTCATGATCAATATTCCTGAGAGTGCCTGCCAAGGCCCCTCTGAGACGAGGTAAAGACAGATCTTATCTACTCTCTGTGTGTGTGTGTGTGTGTGTGTGTGTGTGTGTGTGTGTGTGGAGAGAGGGATGGGGGGCTGAGAGAGTGGGAAAAAAAAGCAAGAGACAAGAGAGAGACAGATGGAAGAGGGGGAGTTAGATGGAGAGAGAGAGAGAGTTCGACACCCACTGAAGAGCCAGTCACCATCAGAGATAAATGCAGGGGGGGGATGCACTCTGAATAATTTATACACTCCAAAAATAAAAATCAAAAAATCTTGTTCTCCCTCCTCGCAGATGGATGAGTTCCCTGGATATCCCAGGGGGACCCGCAGACAAAGTAGTGAGGATAGGAGGATGAGCAGGGGACGCGGCGGCGCAGAGGTCTTACCTTTTATCCAGACACCATTAGCGCTACATGATTCATAACTTCACAATTTATATTTCATTATGGAATTCGTTTGAGAGTTCCAGCCCGGTATGGATTCGGAGCGAGATCGTGCGTGATCATCATAACTGTAACGGCCCGTGTGCACATCGCTTGTGGAGGATAGCACGCAAAAAGTTGTTTCGAGTACGAGCGGGGACGCGCTAGTGACGTGTAACCAGGCCCGTCCAGCGCTACGTGACATTTCGCCGTGTAGCTACAGAGATTTTAAACGGCAGAAACGGGGAGGCCTGGTGTGCAATCGTCAATTACTCTGGGAGACAGAGCCGGCCCCATTAAGAGATATAAGCAGTTGCTTAAGGCCCCCTGGTCTCTGGGGGCCCCCTAGAAAATATTTTTTGAATGAACACGAGACAATAATGAAATAAAAATTGAACTTCCTAAACAAAAACTGACAACATTTTTACCCACAAATAGTGACAAAACAATAAGCTCAGAGACGGGCTTAGGGCCCCCAAAAGTCTAGGGCCGGCCCTGCTGGGATATCTGATACGTTTGCAAAATAGGAAGTTTAATTTCAATGAGCCTGGGCAGCAATAGTTTAAATTTTCATGCATGATGTTTCTCACAATGTGTTCAAATGAATTTATATGAAGCTGTTGCTATTTTTTATTGATAATTTGGACAACGTCCGGTCATACATGATCAACGCCAAAGTAGCAACGCCTGCCACACAGCTAGGCAATGCAATGATGGTAACAGATTCTGTTACTTGGAAAATGCGATCAAAGTTTTATTGCGTTTTAAGGGGATATGGTCAAATGTACAGCATGATACAAATAAAATGGTTGTATATACATTTGTCAAGCAGATTACGGGGTTGCACAGCCAGTCAGTAGGTAAGTGTTAGCATGATACGATACTGCACAGAGGTCCAGTCTTTTTACCCAGTGTCATGATATGAACCCAGACTTCAGGGTGGTACCCAATACATAGAGCCAAGGTGGATGTGGGATGTCTTGACCAACAACAAACTTCTCATGAATTGCTAACCACGGGTCCTGAAGTTTAGGGGCGTTCCCCACAAGAGAGGGATCATAGCAAGATAAATCCTATTTAATACCTTAAACTGGACCGGTCTGGTTCTGAGCTCAACGTGAAACTCTCTTTAGGTTCCTCCAAATGCCAGCCCACTCCCCGTCTGTAAACCGACAGGTTGAAATCGACTCGCTAAATCCTTTTTAAGACTTTTAAGACTAGAATAGTATACCGATGAGTTTTAGTTGTGCAACTATTTGGCTCCACCCACTGAGGTTTAACTCGACCAATGAGATTATTTCGGCCTCCAGAGCAGCTCTGCCTGGTGTGTAGAACTGTAACTCCAATCTGCCTGTATGTCATTGAGGCAGGAGTCTCGTTTTGAAGGTACCTCCAAAACTGATACTGTCGTTGGAATGAATTCATCTCGATCAAACGCAAAGCTTCTCTGACAGAAGTTCATGAAGGCGTCAGAAAGAGAAATACCTTCTGCCATGCGGTGTGTGTGGTTACATCATGTTTGGTAAAGTACGCCATAGTTGCAAGAATTAGTGTTTGTTTCTAAACCAATCTCACATGGAAATGTTAACAACCCCCCCCCCCCGCCTCACCCACTCCCTCGTTTGGATCTGCTGAGTGCAGGGTACACGTGTATTCTGCTGACAAATGGGAATCCAATTATTTGATCCGACACAGAAGTGCTGACTTCACAGAGAGAGGCTGGCCGCTCGCTGGATCCCCCCGGGGCCCGGGGACACATGGGGAGTGTGTCTGCTGGGGGCATGGCCCTGAGGTAGATGGGGCTTCACACACACACACACACACTGGGGTACACTTGAAACACATTCATACATGTGTGGGTGTGTGTGTGTTGGGTTGGTGATCCCCAACCAGGTTTGGGGATTGGTTCACTACACTAGAGCCGAGTTGTCACTGAAAAGTAAAATGGATCTTAGTCATAGTTCTGAGGGCATTTATAGCAGCAGCATGTGAGCAGCAGTGACAGCAGCCTACAGCGCTGGATGAATCATAGGTCATCTTTAAAGGTTACTGTATAGGTGACCAGATATATCTCCACGATCGTACCTGCCAACACGACAACACGACTCAGCCATTATATTCATCAAGTCAAATGCATTTGGTTATGACATGTCAACTACAACATTTGCCCTGAATGTTTTCTTGTCGCATTTCAAGTCCTGACACAAGACACACGCTGCCACTGAAGTCCACTGAAATCGTCAGCCGTTTTTTGTCTACTCAAACTTTTTTCCCCCTCTTCTCCCTTCTACCCAGACCCCGCTAGTCTTAACCCTTTGACTCTGTCTAACCATATCTCATAAAAAAAAGTTGAGCCTATAACCCCGCTGTAAGCCAGGGTGCAGCGTGAGATCCTCAGACAGGACCCTCCTGGCCATTCTGAAGTCTCGACTAAAAAGATCTAACCGCGAGCAAGCCCTTTTTCATCCAGGCCCCCACACATGGGACCTGCCTGAGGAGCTTATCTGGCAAATGTTATGTCAATAAATCAGAACCACTAATTTTGAGACATGAGTAGAATTACCGTAAACAAACGAGGACTGGCAGCCCTCTACTGATCTCTACACTGCCTTTCACCTGTTACTACCGGGTTGGATTGCACAGGAAATCGGCTGGATTGCTTTACAACATGAAGGCAGATTACTTTACTGCACAAAACAAGAAGAGGGCGCTGTTTTGCCAGTGCGAACAGCGCTAAAGCTTTAAAGCGCTAAAGAGTTTTTCGCAGGTGATGGAACAAGTGAAAGGCTAAGGGAAAAAAACTTTTTTTGTTTTGTTAATATTTGTTAAGAAAGTCGAATCAGGCGCGGTGTGTTTCTGAAAACGAATGTCATACTCAGAAACAAAAAAGGTATTGGAAAAAAAAGCATATTTGCCGTTTTGTCAGCACAATTTCTTGTTTTCTCCTGTATTTTTTCAAATGTTGTTTATATATGATTGAAGCAGCAATGATGATGCAATGTCTTGGGCCCGTCAGAGGTTAACTGGCACTAATTCGGGTGGTTTGGGCATGAGGATTGTAACCACCTTGACAAAGGCAACATGGCCGAAACGTTTGGTATGAGCTTTAAATCTTTCTTTAAGAAGTTTGTATTTTTTTCTCTTTTCTTTTGTTATTTTGCCTCTCAGAGTCAAACAAAAAGATGCTATTTTTTAGTCTACCAACGCCTTTACGGTTGTGTGTGTACCGAACAATATTTGGACACAGCTAGAACCTCTGCTGACAGCGTGTATGGAAGTTGGTAAAAGCCGAGGTTATTGTCCAGTGTGACGCGAGGGGTTTTGAAAGCCTCCGGCGGCTCTGCTGTCTCTCCGTTAATGATGGCTGATGACACTCGGTGAGTGGGACCTGTCAGACGTGGAGGGGGGGGGGGAGGCTGATGAAAAGTTCACTTGTCGTGGAGAAATGAAGCTCTGGGGAAGTCGATGTCACACCATGAAGTGAAGTAAGAAATGGACCGCTGGTAGGCTTGTCGGAGAGCTTTTGTCGATGAGGACTGCAGCGACGGCGTGTTGTTAAGAGTGGTTGATGTAGATGGCGAGCGGGGCTGAACTTTGACAGTAACTGGTGTGGAGCAGTTAGAGGAAGATGCGCAGGACACAGCCTGGATGGGTCCCTTAGGTTCTAGTGATGATGATAAATGAAGGTCCGCTGCTGCAGAACCCGGACACCCAGTGGAGAAAAAATGGAGGAAATGACTATGGTGATGCTTGATCATTTCATGGTGCCACAAAGTGATCCTAAAATTGAAGTGGATCGCAAATGAAGACTACTTCAGTGTAATGACCGGGTTCCAGTAGTTGCAAGCAAATTTTGCGCTCCACAAAAAGTCTCTCTGGCCCTCAAGAGGGCTTTCATGGATTTGTAAAATACAGTTGCGTGATAAAGTTTGTGAACCCTTTTGAATTACCTTGCATTCCTGTATGAATGGCTCCTTAAATACGATCCGAGCTTCATATAAAGCATAAAAACAGATGATCACAATGTGATTTAACAAATAACACACACAAATGTGTACTTTCATGTCTTTATAATATATAACGGATTATGTTTTCACTCCAAACCATCCGAACGAAAGGAAAATAAACAGCCTCGAATGCGCTTTGATGTGAACGTGAGCTTAGTCTGCTACCCCCCTCCGCCCCGTTACCCACGTCTCCTCTCTCTGGTGGATACAGTGGTGGAGGTGAACTAGCTGCATACCAATCTCCCTGTGTGGCGCCGGCTGAGCTGCCGCAGCAGGCTGGGAGTGAGCTGTTAACTCTGGCTGTTATCAGCAGCTGAAAGGCTTGCGATGTTCGCTCTCAGGTATACACACAGGTATATTTCCGCTCGGCTGCCTTCCATCTATTGCGTGTGACACGGCGTACGGGCCCGGGCAGGTGACTGAGCGTGGCGTCTAATCTATCGCTCATCTGCCGTAACCCCCCCCGTCCACTTCCTCTTCCTTCCAACAGTCATCAGCAATATGCCACGCTCACATTTCTTTTTCCTCCCCCAAATGGTGTCTCCTCCTCCTCCTCCTCCTCCTCCACCTCCTCATCCCGTCCATCCAACCGGGCTCCCAGGTGGCCGGTGGATTTGGCTCACCGAGGCTAATGATGCTGATATACGGAGCATAAATCAGGAATAGTATTCCAATGGAATCTGTACATTTTTGTAAATTGGCATATCACCGTGATTTATATTCCAGTGGAGGATGAGAGACGGATACCTGGCGGTTAGCAGCAGCGGGGGCCCGGGGGCCTCTCAGCGAAGCAGCCTCGCCATTTGGCCGTTTGGTATTCACACACACACACACACACACACACACACACACACACACGTAAGTGGATACTCCAGCATTGTGGGGCAGGGGGTTGGTTATGTTACTTGAATACGTGTCTTGTCGTCAGGATTTCTTTTTCTGTTTTTACACATTTGTTAAAGGAGTAATTCTAGCTGGAAACCTATCCTAAAAATCCTAAACCCCGGTCTATTTTTGCCCATCTAGTGTTTGTGCGCAGCCACGCATGGCTCAGTGTGTTTCTGTCAATCAAGCCAAGCAGCTCGACACATCCGAGGAACTCCCTATATACTGTATGATGAGAATCCTTCCAGGACTCATTCCCACAGCGGCCATTTTTAACTTACAGTGCATCACACTGGGAAGCTCTACCTGGGAGAGCGAGAACAGCGTATAACTGTATCGCACAAACATTTATTATTTCAGAAAGAAGAATTTCACAAGAATCCTGAGGGAAATATGTTCACATTTTAGAGTAAAATACCCAAATCTAGCCTAGATAGCTCGCTAGTAGCGAACTAGCTAGTAAGCTAACATCCCTGCTAAAATCATTGTAGTTGTCCCAACATTGCTAGTTAACTCTGTCTATCTGAAGTCCACATTTATAGTACTGTTCAAAAGTCTTTTTTTAAATTTAGATATAGATAATTTATATGTTTTTTTTGTTTTCTGTATTAGTTTATAGTATTTTTTTATATTTAGAAACTTTTCATTTAGTTCTTTTTGAAAGCATCTTCGCTTTGCGGATTTATTTTGTACATTGTGCCTCAGACTTTTGCACAGTACTGTATGTGTTGAAGTAATACCACCTCTGTTACCCGCCCCCTAGTGTGATGTAGATTCTAAATGGTCACCGTGGGAACCAGGTCTAGTAACCTGAGCTGAAGGAAGAGTATATGAAGAGTATATGATGCTCTTAACCCTTTCCTTTCCAGGTGGGTGTGAACATGGAGGGCGGGGCGGGGGGCTCCACACTGTACAGATCACATTCGATATTCCAGCATCCTGCATGCACATGGATGCCGGCATGAAAAACCATTGTTTGCTGTCAAAAGCTTGATAAGTTATGGCTAAATGAATTTCCCTCTTTCTTCCCCTTTTCATCTGACAAGGGTTATCGATTCATGAATGTAAATGACGGTTCGGCGTTTGCTGTGCCCTTGAAGGTATCGTCTCTCTCTGCTCTGAATCTTGAAGTCGGCGCTCGCTGCAGTTAGCTAGCAGTTAGCACGTGTGTGATGCGGGGGGGGGGGAGATCCTGCAGTATTCATGCAGCGCTGCATTATTTTCATTTTTTTTTTTTTTGTAACTCAACAGCAATTCAACATTTACTTCCCATCAGCTGGTGCCTTCCTCTCAAGCTCTGAAAGGTTGATTGACATCAGTGAGTCTGATTTTTTTTATTTTTTTGTGCAGCCACGTTGTAATCTCTTAATAATGAGGTCCATCTGCAGCAGCGCCAGTAACTACTGTACCTTCGCTTTAATAGTAAATCCCACTCGAACCACGCGGCGCCACATTGCCGGACTAATCCGTTGTCCGATGTCACGCTATCCTAAATCTAATTTTCCGTTCCATTTGGGGCCCGAGCATGGCGGCGGCCGGTAAACCTGTTGATCGCAGGATCACGTCGGCCTTCTCATAACACCCGGCCGACAGTACACGCGCACACACACACACCCCCCTGCCGCCCGCTCTCCCTAAAATGGTTTCTCCCGCATAGTTTCCATAGCAACAGTCCAGTTTTAGTGTTCTGTTGTTTTTCCACCAATAGAGAGGGGCTAATTTCTCAGAATGAGGGGTCTTTAATGATAAAGAAAGCCAGGTTGCCAGATTTCCATAATGAATGGATGCCACGCTAGATCAGTCACTGCCGAGCACCCGGTGATTGCTTTTTGATGAATTTCCCTCCCTCGGAGTCCCCCCGGTTACCTTAGCCGCGGCGGCCCTTTGTGTCCAAAAGAGCATCGCACATTCATCTATGTAGGTCAGTCTTTGTGCGCACGCAAAAGCACCTTAAGACCCTCAAGTGTAGTCGTATTGCACGGGATGGGGATGGGGCCTCGGGGGCAGGTGTCGCAGGTGTCACTCGAAGCCTGCACGCCTGGTTCTCCCCCCCCCCCCCGTTCTGGGGTCCCGCTCTTGTGTGACGTAGTGTTGAGACGTTGTTTTTAAGGTCACGCTAGGAGACGGTAGCGCCTGAAGTGAACAGTCTGCACTAACCTGTTCTCCGGCCTTGAACTCCAGGTTTCGCGTGGTGTGTGTGTGTGTGTGTGTGTGTGTGTGTGTGTGTACTCGTGCTGATATGTGTGTGTGTGTGTGTGTGTTTGGGGACTGTGGGAGTTTAATCACATCCTGACAGATGTGGGGGGTATTGATTTGCGACTGTTTTGTGAGTGCTGCTCCAGGGTCCTCAGGGAGGGGCGTAAACCTTTCTATCAGAGCGACCCCCCTCCCTCCTCCCCACAGGGGCTGATGCACACATACACACTGCATCCCATTTATGTGTGTGTGTGTGTGTGTGTGTGTGTGTTTTGGTGGGAGCCTGAGGTACTCGTTAAACCACTCATAGGGGAAATGTATAGCTCACTACGGATGGAAATAGTCGATTCCTCCCCCCCTCGAAGAAGGCAAACCTTATAAATAAACAAAGTTCACATTTCAGGGCACACACACACACACACACACACACTGCGGTTTGTAGTTATGGGCACTGAAGGAGCACGGGATGGCCGGTGAGTGGATTTGTTCGCAGTGCAATGAAACGGGGCAAGCATCCTGAGTATTTTGCCCCAGTGAGCACCTTTGATAAAAGGTTTTTCTCCTTCCCCCAGTCAGATGCCTGAAATTACATGACCTCCGATTGGAACCGGTGCCAGGGTGATCCGACCCCTCCCCGCCGGCACTGTCTTTTCCGCCTTCTTGTCGTTTCCAGCCCGCCACCCCTTCATACACACCTTAGACACACATCTCCCGTTTCATTTCCCTCTAGTAGAGAGAGAGAGAGAGAGAGAGAGAGAGAGAGAGAGAGAGAGAGAGAGAGAGAGAGAGAGAGAGAGAGAGAGAGAGAGCGAGAGAGAGCTAAACTTGTCATTTCAATGAGAGACCTGAGTCACGCCGTCCTCCCTTCACCTCCAAGCTGGGTTGCCAAGTTTGAGGGCGGGACTGTGTTTACCGCCCCGGCTAATATCCTCGTTAACACTGATCTGGGGGGGGAGCCTGCAGGGCGGAGGGACGGAGAGAGAGATTAGGGGGAGAGGAGAGGGAGGGAGAGAGAGAGAGAACTTGGGGAAAGCGAGAGAGAGAGGGAGCGAATGACCAGCGGACTCATCTAGGCCTGGAGATGGACTCCCTGATGGACTGTGATTGGTTCATTAACCCCTTCTCTTCAGACCGGGAGGCTGCGTGCACTTCACACACACACACACACACACACACACACACACACAATCACACACTCCCACGAGCAATCTCTCACACACACACACACACACAAACAAATATGCTCATTAACAAGCCAATGAAGTGGGCGAGCATCAGCACATAATCTATTTCTTCATTACACACACACACACACACACACACACACACACACACACACACACACACACAGCCGATGGATCATTACACTAAGTATGCTTTCAGCCAAGCTTGAACCCTGAACAACAACAACCCCTGTGTGATGCAGTGCCACGGAAAGTTCAGCTCCCCGTGCGGCAATAAACGGCCCCCGAGTTTAGTTTTATCCTGAGGTTGCATCTGACAACTGGGGGCCCCCGAAATGAGTTATTCACATAATGCACAAAACAAGCCTTTGTCTGGGGCCGGAATGAGTTTTTTTTTGGGGGGGCTGGGAAATGGTAGAAATACAAATAGCTCCAGCTCTGATTGAATGTGACGCGTTCAAAGACGCCGTAAAATGCCCAGTAAACTGAATGTTATTGCACTCACCCAAAATCTCAATTTTTCCGTTTCACACCCAGCATCGACCGAGCTGCTCTAAAACCGCCCGTAAACCGCCAAAACCCTCGCGTAAACGTAAGTTCCCAGCTCGGAATTTCACATCGCTCCAACGGGAAAAAAAGTCAAACCGTGAGCCCGTCAGCTTCAGAGTGTAAAAGTCAAGACGGGAGGATGAGAGTACCGGACCTGTCAACTTGACTGGTCCTCCGTTGTCAGCCATTTCTCAAACTCGGGCAAACATTTTGTTATTGTTGTCCCCCTAAACCCACCTCCCTCCCCTTTGCTGATCGCATCGCTCCCGTCAAAACAGAAAGCTATTTTCCTTTCGGCCATGAATCATCCCTGTAGATCCGTGTCACAGTTTCAAGTAATAAATTGAAGTCTCGGGGGCAGAAAAAGTCCCTCTGCGGCGCCGCGCACGATCATAACGTCAACATGATTGCGTCCATTCAGGTGCATTATCCACCGTAGGAATCTAAAGCATGGTACTTACCTCTGCAGCGTAAAGTGCACACACACACACACACACACAAACAGCTCAAAGTGTAACTTGGCCTTCACGCCGCAGACGAGGTTGGTAAAAAAACAGATCGTCTCGTTGGTCATGTGCTCGTTGCCACGTGGTGCCGGAGGTGCGATGGCCG